>JASDDO010000024.1:108067749-108667749 GCA_030015575.1 Agapanthus africanus
GTGTTTTTAAGGCTTTTACTAGTTTTGCTAAAGAGGCCACTCCCGGTGAAGGGATCTCGGCTCTTTCCTTATCGAATAAGGTGCTGCATATTCTATAAGGAATACCACTATGCAAAGCAAGAACTATAAAAGCAATCAAAAGACAAACCGAATTTATAGCATCTGCTAGTTTCGCTAAAAATGTCACTCCCGGTGAAGAGATCTCGGCTCTTTTCTTATCGAATAAGGTGCTGGATATTCTACAAGGAATACCGCTATGCAAAACAAGAACTAGAGCTACCAGTTTTTAAAACAAGTTTCTACAACATCTTTAGGTTTCTTTTATTTCATTAATCACATTAATGAAGTCCCGTTTATTATGCTTCACAAGAATCACATTTGAAACGAAATCAACAATATATAATATATATCACATATATATAATATAAGCATTCGTCTCAGGCAGTAATATGATCTCATCACAGAACATTGCGGCAGAAGAACATATATGAAATATTGGATATACTAGGATTTCCGTGTTTTATATTAAGCCAGTATAAAACACGGATTCCATGGTCGCGATGAATAGCCAAACCCACATCCCTAGACTCCTACGAGAACGGCAAAAAACCCTACCAATTCTAGAGTTAGGAGACCCGGTCTCGACTCCTCGAGATGGTCTCCCACTGGACCCTAGAACCCGGTTACTTGTGCTCCCCGCCTTGGGTCTATCCTAATGCGGAAAAGTAAATAATATACAATAGGGACATCATCCTCAACCCGGAAGTGCTCTAATAAAAGAATATTGCATACAATGAATTTTACATGAATGAAAATGAAAAACTCTCATCTCACATAAAACCCCCGGCTATTCAAAACACGACGATCCAATATAACATATCACAGCAACACATAACATCACATGTCATCAACGTAAGTAAATATGCGTTTCCCAATTGTCATTGACATATAGCACCAAAACCGGCGATACACAGCATATTACACTTACGATCGCAGAAAAGAAAATGAAAAACTACAACAGTTGGAATCCGCAACCACCTTAGACATCACATGCCTAACCAAATGAATTCCTTAGACATCGCATGCCTAACAATTATAAATCCAGCATTTTAGTCTCGATACCGAAAACACTTTTCAATAACAAGTCGGGCAATTCAACAAGATTCCTGACATCCTGATCGAATGCTCGTCGAAAACTTTAATGGACGGCCGCACCCCCGATACCGTCGATGAAGTGCACTAAGACGGAACACCGCTGCCGCGAGCACCCGAACGGATGCTTTGGCGACGGGGTTCTCATACAGTCACTTGGTCGGGGTTATGGGGCATGGCTATCTATTAAGTTTACCCGTCGAGTATCCGCGTACGCTACGTGATTGCGACGGACTTTTTATCACATCAAAATCCCGTGGCAACCGATCAAATGAGACTAAATTGCTAGATTTACAACATTCAAATTAATTATCTCATAACTACTTGTGGATTCCAAATATTGTATCCCATCACATAATACCCGGACTACGTTAAACTTTTCGATCGATTCATCAAAGTCCCACAATTTCCCGACAGCTCGAGACTTGAGCACAGTTTTAATAATACCTAGAAGATACCACAATACCTGTGAACCAGCCGTAGAAGGGTCAACGCCTCACATGTGACAATGCTAAACTACCACAAATCCTAGGGTTCAGTGGTACGTCCACATAATCGAGTTAAGGTTTCGTTCTTCTAGAGGGTCCACAGAATCACTTGCATATTTTTCCGAATACGTTAAACTTTGAAAAAATGGGTTTTTGAAAATCGTTCGAACTTTTAAACTTCGTTTAGACAATATGTGAACAACCCGAAACAATGTTAAAACTACGAATACGAAACACTCCGAATTGCTTATAGTGTAAAATTACATCACATGGAAAATTAGCAAAAATAAACAACACCTGAAACACCAAAACCCAGTCACTTGAACACTGAAAAAAATGGGGGGGTGGGGCTCGGATTTGGCCGAGCTTAGCATGATGGTGCTCGGCCCAATTTTGTCCAAATGGCCTCAAATTTTGTCAGTGTTCTTGATATATCCCATATATCACTCTATACTTGTTTTAAAAAAAAATTGACAACTTTTTAAAATCGACAGCAAGCAGGTTTTGACGATGCAGATTTCGGAGTATTTCGGTTTTGTAATCTTAACAAAATACATATAAATTTTTAGCATGGCTCTGATACTACTGTAGGGTTGCCAAGGATGGTAGCAAGGTTTCGGGAGGCATCGTCCATGCCAAATTCAAAATTTTGCCGTTCTAGCTAACCCTAACCATGAATCGTTAACTAGAAATTTATGGAATCAATATGCAAACACTTTGCAATATGAAAGAGAGCAAGGAATACAAACTTTGTAGACTGGTCCTTCACTTCATTAGCTCCGTGTAGTCGTCCCTCCGCTGCGATCATGAACTCCGGGCTCTAGAGAGGCTCTACAAGAAGAATAGAACAAGCTTGCTTCGAAATCATCGAAGCCGAAGATGATCTACGTCGAGGGGACACTAACCCAAGCTATTCTTCACTAATCATGAAATTAATGAAGCAAACACCATATACTACATGGCAAGTAGTAGAGGATGATGAAGTAGGAATTTTGCTCACTTTAGTTTTGATTTTCTCACATGGTTCATCACATTTCCATGAAGCTGGAAAGCTTCAAATGAGAGGAAGAAGAAGATGAATTTGTGATGAACTCAAGAATAAACTCATAAGGTTAAAAATGCAACCATGGTGAAATAATATCATGGCTAACTCATGTAGAGAATAAACCATAGCCTATGATTAAGGGTTGGGTTAATAAAAATCCTAAGGTAGACAAACAAGTGGACTAAGTCAAAGTTTTCCACGAGCTTCTCAAAGCTTCAACCATGACTCATTATCCATTTGTTTGAATTACTTAAGAAAAATAAAAACCCTAGAATTAACCTAGCATGTTGTGAGTCTCATACATCCATGTTGCATGTGTAACCAAGCATGACACGCTAAAATATATCACATGTATAATAAGTGTGCAAAAAGAAAACAATACATTTAACATATATCACATATATATCAATGTATCATCTAGTGAGAAAAATGAATACTTAAGTGAGCTAATATTAGTTAATGTAATGTAATATATCAAATATATAATTATACATTAAATTATCAAATCAACACTTGATTTAATAATCCGGCTATATCACATATAACCGACTAATATCAAATGTAACATCTTATCGAATCAACACTTGATCCGCTAACCCGGTTATATCTCATATAACCAATCATGTCACACTCACGAGAATATAATACGGTATCACATATCGTATTAATCTCAGTCCCGCACATATCACATATGTGCTCCTACTCCATTTCGCTTGAGCCAGGAAACATCTGTGTAGGACTCTAAAGACTCGTCAATATGCCGGCAGTAGGTGATGACCATATAAAACACCCACAAGCCACAAGTGGTCTTCTAAACGTAACGGCCATCTGGGTATTGAGCGATCAGAAGATCAATAAGCAAGCCTGCTCGTACTCCTGCGAATCCAATCGGTAACACTACCGTACAGTCCGGTCTCTTCTAATATGTCGCATATCCGGTAAGAAGTATTTGGCATCTTCGTATTTGCGGACCTCGTTCACAGAGAACGGGTTCAGTTCTCCCGTCACGGTATACTCGAAACCATCCTTAAAATACTTCATACACTGATGTTGCATAGAATGGATGATGTTGTACTCGTGTAACCATGGTCGGCCGAGCAAAGCGTTGTAGCATGTATTGGCGTCTATGACGTGGAACTTAATGTCCGTGCGCAGCGTCAGTATTACAGACCCAAGAGTTCTTGATGACTGGGAGTCGAACCCGGAAATGGTAATCTTGTCCCGAGCAAGGTGTTGGACGCTCATGCAGATTTCTTTTAAGACCCGCACATTGAGGAGATTAACGGAGGATCCATTGTCGATCAGGATTTTGCCTATCTTTATATCGTGACAGTATCCTGAGACATAGAGGGGACGATTGTGTTCGCACGTCCCAAGGAGAAGGTCTTCATCACCAAAAGCGACATCGGCCGTGTGCACTTCCTCCAATTCATCCTTCATCTTTTCTTCAGCCAGGAAAGCTTGGAATTGCTCCGGATCCTGAAGTGCCTTGATCAACGAATCTCTCGCCTCTTTTGATAGCAAAAGGGCGTCAAGAATGCTGAGCTGCGAGGGCAGCTTCCTCAGATGTGCTAAGACGTTGTAATCCACCTTATTCTTCTTCGGCGGGTCCTTGGCGCTTAGCTCCTCCAGAACTTGGTCATCTAAGACGATATCTTCAGAGACCTTTTCTTTCCCTTTATCTTTTCTGTTTAAGGGTCCGAGGTTCTTTTCGGGCAGCGTGCGATTCCGCAGCCGAATATTTTCGCAAACCTTCGGCTCTTCTTCTTTTCCCGAAGTGGACTCTTTAAAGAGAGGGGCAAGTTCCAGCTCCTCATCAGAATCGCTCCCGAATGTAGGCACTTGTGACCCGCCGGTGTTAACCATGCGACAATCGCAGTTAGTTCTTTTAAACCCTTCGGTCATATCCTTCCGCTCCCGACGAGTTTTACGTCTCTCCCGTTTAAAATGTTGTCGATGAGCAACATATCCTTGCCACCATCTATCGAAAGCTTTACATTCTTCGGTGGGGTGCGAAACCTTCTGATGATATAAGCAATAGGAGGGGTGCATTTCCACTTCACCGGTGATGTTTCTTTCGGAGGATGGTAGCTTCGTGCCCATTGATATGGCCTTAGCAAACCTTTTTCTCATCTTGAATTGGCTTTTGTCGACGGTGGAGGCATTTTGCTCCAGCGGGATCGTCTCAGCTCTTTCATCAAGTCGCTGGCGCTTGGCCCTTTCAAATATAGCCGCCTCGCGTTCCCGATCAGCTTTACTTTTCAATCGAGCTTCGTTAAGGAACGCGTCAATCATTTCATCTGATGGCCCCAGAGTTTTTGATTCAGGATCTGCCCCCAGCGTTTCAGTACAAGAAGTCTCCTCATCGTTCATGAACGAATGGGAAATCACATGACAGCTCGCCACGCATTCTTCAGATTCATCAGATGAACTTTCTCCCTCATCTTCCTTTTGAAAGACGTGATTGAGGAACTCTTGGAATGTAATGGGAGTCCGTGTCTTCTGGTTGTATTCCTCCAGCGCGTCAATTTGTTTTTGCAAGTCCGTGCGCTTGTCGTCAGGCTTCACGGGCTTCTTAGATTTCTTCTTCTTATTCTTTGAAGATTTTGACGGCTGGTTGCGAGTGCTCGAGCCACTACCATCGGTTTTTAGAGTTGGACGTGGCTTCAGCATCCCTTCAATGACCTGCGGTTCCAACGGGTTCTTCCACTTGATCGTTGGGCATACTTGAAGATCGTTTAGCATCCTCTTTGTCATGGATAATAATACAACTTCCCAAGGAGCTTCTTCAACGACGGAGCATGTTGCCCCCGGCGTATTCGTCCCCTTAGAGGTGTGGGGCTGTGGGGGACTCACCTTCCATTTGTCAGATAACGCGAATTTGCCCTGTCGGTACTGGTTTTCAAGCCAATTTTTGAAAACGTAGCAATCTTCGATCGGATGGCCCAGTACCCGATGATAAGGACAGTAGTTGGGCTCGTTGACGTCACTTGGTTGCAACGGACGTTTTGGATCCGGCAGATTTATGAGTCTGTTGCGCAATGCTAGCTCGAATAACCTTCTCGTTTTATCGCGGGGAAACGAGTAAGGACGCCCTAGCCTCTCCTCAAGGTCTACGTACGGGCACATATTATTTTGATCCACAACCGGCTTCAAGTTGCTCGGTTGTTGTTGAGCATTAGCGACGACGATCGCTTTTCCTTTTCCTTTGTCATTTCGGGAGTCTGGCTTTGGAAGAGGAGGTTTATGGCCTATCTGATCCATTTGTGCTAGCTTGTCAATCAAGGCCTGAAAGGTAGTCGGCTTGAAAAACATCATAAATTGCGAGATGGTTGCTTGCGGATCAAGGGTTCCCACAAACATACCCACCGCGGGAGCTTCTTCAATGCGCTGCTCGCACTTCGACCATAAGTTCCACCACCGTATAGCGTATTGAACCCATGTCTCGCCTGGTTTTACCCTGGCGTTAATCAGTGCCGTCATCGGGGTGTGTTCACTGGCGCTTGCAAAACGCTGAGTAAACAACAGCTCCATCTCCGCGAAGGTTTTGATATCGTTCGGGAGCTCAAAGTACCACTCGAACGCCGTATCTGATAAACTTCCAACAAACTGGCGAAGCAAAAGCTTGTCATCACCGCCGGTGTTGCCGCAGAGTGCCCTGAACTGGGCAACATGCTGGTGAGGATTGCCCGTCCCTTTATAAACATGGAACTTGGGAATTGTGTAACCGGGCGGGTATTTGATTTGATCGTACCAACTTGGATATGGCCGCCCTGTTTTTACGACCTGGCCGGCTGCTTCGGTCGCATGATGAACCCGTATTTGTTGGGCTATGTACTCATCCAAATCAGCTTTGGAGATTGTATCCTCCTTAGCTGTTGACAAAGCTGGCGGAGGATTCGACGTTTCTCCCCTATCGGCACCAAGGACGATCGGGGGATCTTCAGCCGGAGGATCTTGTTGTATCATCATCCCTACCATGTCTTGGAACAGGAGGCCCATACGCTGTATGTTGGCTGCTTGTTCAGCAGCCTCTTTGTCCTTCTTCTCCAATATTCGACGAAGGAATTCGGCGTCGGTTTCTTCCTCCTGGCGTTCATCCGAGGACGTTTCGGGGTTTTCTTTTGGCCCAGTAAGTGCGGCCATAGCGTTCATCATCTCTTGGAGCTTTTGTTGTTGCTCCTGCGCCTTGGTCACTGATCGCGTAAGAGGTCGATGACTCGTAGATATGCGACTGTCCTCTTTACCAGACGCCATATAGACGGTATGAACTACAATGCCCCCTGACTTAGGGCGTTTGGGTTCACCACCTTTGATATTTGTTGCCGGCGCGGGGGTTTTCTCCGGCCTTCTTCTTTTGTGGGCCGTTGAAGTTGAAGGGGCCGTTGCTTTGGGCACCCAAGTGACTGTCATCCTTTCCTGTTTGATCGGACGGTCTTTTTCTTTTTCCACTTTTGTCTTCTTTTGTTGACGAGAGTGATCTGGGTCGATCACGGAGTCTTGAACCCACCGCCAAACTTTATAAATTTTTGAGGACAGCCGTTGAGGGGGTTGTTCCTGCTTTGTTTCCGGAACTCTCTCCGCAGGTGGAGGAGATCTTTTCAGTGTAGCAGTTGGAGAGTTCTTACGTACCCTCCTCAGCAGTTCAAAGCTGTTCCCAGTTGGAACAGCAGCGTTGACTTCCACCACTGGAGCCGGTGGAGTTAGCCCTGAGGGGGAGCTGCCCCCTGCCTTCCTTACTCGTCGCCAATGGCGACGTCGAGCATGACGAGCCGTTGGGATTGGCTCGGAGATTGAGACAGCTTCCTTTTGCCCCCTGTCTGAATGAGACGTCGCCGGTGTTAACCTCTTAAAGACTGAAGTTGTCTTTTGAGGGGTGATATTCAACCTGTCGAAGACGGATCCTCGAGCAAGGGCAGGAGCAGGAATCGTCAGTCTTGAAAAGACTGATTCTTTGACAGGGGAAGCCGCCTTGACGACTTCTGGAGCAGTAGTTATTGCCTTCCTTGGGACAGCCAATTTAGAGTTCTGATCCAGCCTGGCGAAAACAGAGGTTGTTGGTTTGGTAGTGGGCGACCCGTTGACAGGGGCCGTCGTAGCAGTGAGCCGGTCGAAGACCGACTTTTTGTTCACTTCCAGTGCAGGTATTGGCATAGAGAAGCTTGTAGGTGGGATCATGGTCCCGAAAAACAGTCTAGTGGTGTCTTGGGTCACCTGCTCTACCGGCAGAGCGAGGAAGGAGGCCGCTTGGGGCCCATATGCTACACCTCCAGGTGAAGTGGAGCGTCCGTTGCAGTGGCACTTCGAGCAGTTGGTGCAGTTAGAGGCCATTGATGCTTGAGTTCTGCGCCAGGCAAAAGACCAAATCTTAGTAACTTGAAATCCAAAGGCAACCGTTAACAAATCGCGATTGGTTCGCGAAGACGACACACGAAGTGTGGAGTGGAAAGAGGAAAAGATCCCACCGGGCGTGCCAGAATCTGTTCCTCTCCGAATGATAGTGACGAGTACCGCGTAGGTTCGTCTTGCCTGAGATTCGAGGCAGATGCTATTTGGTTTTATCCGTCTATCTCTCTGAAGATGCCAAGTTGATTTATGGCGTCGTGTATCGGAGGTTTAGACGGACGCGGCCGATGTAGCAGACTTCGTCAGATTCCCCCTCGCTTGAGGGGTTTTTGATTGTGGGGACGCTCTTCCCTGCAGGCACAAGCCCCTGTAGTTAATTACGCTACCGCATCGCGGTAACAACTTTCTCCTTCTCCAGAATTTCACATCGTGTCGTGTGTGTTTGTTTTGTTTGTGGTTGCCCGTGGATTGTATACGGAGACTAATTTATGTCGTCGCCCGTAGGACGTGGATTAGTCCAAATCCGTGTTTACTTAGATTTGGGTTTGGTGTTTTGGTTTAAGGATACGTTAGCCGTATTTAGGCTAAGATCGACTTAAACGTTTGTTTAATATATGGCCGTCAGGACTCGTCACCTCTCTGATGTTGTTGAAGGATTACAACGATAGGTGTCAGAGGAGCTCGGAGATGTACCCTCGAACTAGAGTCGATTTGGAGTTTTATAGTCCGTTTGAATGTTTAAGGATACGTTAGCCGTGTTTGGGGCTAAGATCGACTTAAACGGGATCGTTTAGATCCGATAAAAGAGCATTTGGAGACTCTATTGTTCCAGTTTAGGGTCGTGGTGGTCTATGTTCCAGTTTAAGGACGTGGTGGTCTATCACCAGTTTAGGGACGTGGTGGTCCATATTCCAGTTTAGGGACGTGGTGGTCCATATTCCAGTTTAGGGACGTGGGGGTCTATATTCCAGTTTAGGGACGTGGGGGTCCATATTCCAGTTTAAGGACGTGGTGGTCCATCATTAGTTTAAGGACGTTTCGGTCCGCTATTAGTTTAAGGACGTCTCGGTCTACGAGTTTAAGGACCACGCAGTCCATTTTGATGGGTGTGGTCGTCGGGACCCGTCACCTCTCTGATGACGTTGAATGATTACAACGACATGTCTCAGAGGAGTTCGGAGATGTACCCTCGAACCGGATATAAATTGATTTAAGAGAGAAGCTGTGCTCAGTTAATTTAATTTGAGGACTTACGGCCAAAATTGAGCTAAGTCCAGTTGAAAATGTTCAACACTTTTATTTATTTTTGGTCTATTAGACCTGTGCTAGGGCTTTGCCCACACTTAAATAATGCATTGCATTACTTCTATTTTTTTTGGTTTGGGCTCTGCCCATAAAAGATGCAGAGCATCAATTTAGTCTGGGCTCTGCTCATTTATGAATGATGCAAGGCATCTACTTTGTTTGGGCTCTGCCCCTTTTAGAATGCATAGCATTTTTATTATTTTGTTTGGGCTCTGCCCATTTATAAATGATGCAGAGCATCAATTTAATTAGGCTTGTTTAGTCTTTTTGATTTGGGCTTGGCCCTTTAGGAAATGCCTTGCATTTAATACTCTGACAGTGCCCCGCATGGCTTGTCAGGTGCTTTGCGCAATTAAGGAGCGCAAGCGCTCATAGAGGTGACACGTGTCACGTTCTGATGAGCGCAAACGCAACAGCGCAGTGCGCTGCGTCAGTGCGCTGCGCTGTTGCACTGCTGACACGTGGCGCTTCCTGGAGGCTTGCGCAATAGCGCAGTTTTGGCAAGTGCTGGGCACTGTTCTTATTCTTTTGGATCAATTTCAGATCAAAGAAAACAAGTTTTTTCTTGGTTTTTAAAGAACCAGTGGTTCATATAAAGTGCAAGGCACTGTTATCTTGAGAATCTTTTAGATTCAGAACCCATGGTTCATAAAAAGAAGTGCAAGGCACTGTTTTTTTATTTATTATTTTTCCTTTTCATTAGAGATCATTGATCTTGTTCTCAGATCAATGATCTGTTCATAAGAGAACTTTCTTTTTCTAAAGGTTTTACCTTTTTCTTTGTTCTTGAGGATTTCTCTCCAGTTCTTCAGAGTCTTCTCTGTTTAATTTTTTTTACCAAATGTTCCTTTTTTTGAATTGAGGTCTGGGGTCCTTTTTATAGTGCCCATAAATTAGTTAAATTTGTTAAAGAGATCTTTCTCTGAGTGATTTGGGGAATTTTCCCCACCGTTGGATCTTTGATCCAAAGGCCTCTGTTTTACAGAAGAAAATCTTCTTGTTTTAACAAGAACAGAAAAGATTTCTTTAAAATTTCAATTCTGTTTTGCGCAAACGCCCCAGCGCATGACACGTGTCGCGCAGTGCAGCGCTTGCGCAGCTGTGCTTGCGCAACTGCGCACACACGTGTCGTGCAGCGCATCGCTTGGGCAGCTGTGCTTGCGCAGTTGTGCTTGCGCAACTGCGCAGACACGCGTCGCGCAGCGCAGCGCTTGCGCAGCTGTGCTTGCGCAACTGCGCAGACACGTGTCGCGCAGCGCAGCGCTTGCGCAACTGAAACGTTGGTTCCTTTACTTTTATTTTTAAAGAGCCTTGCTCTGATTGGACGCATTGCCTTGGGCGCTGTGCTGACGCATCGACTTCTGACACGTGGCATCCTGCGCACAGCGCAGGGGATCTGAAGCGTTGTTTCATTTATTAAAACTTAGATTTTCAAAGTAGAGCTTTGCTCTGATTGGGGGAATCGGAAGCGTTGCTTCATTTGAGATGTCTTTTCATCTTCCTTTTACAAGTTAAACTTGTATTTCCCAAAATTTTCATTTCCCGGGTCTTGGAAATAATTCCACTGGGCACAGAATTTTCTATGCTTGGGTCTATATATAACTCAAGGCCGAACCTTTTCTTTTCTCATCTTCAGAGAACTTCTTCGATCATGGCTTGCAACCGCCCTCATGCCCGCCGACAACCATGGGAAGTGCCGATCCGGGACATCGTTCCCCGTTTCGCTGCGCGCTTGGCGGACCCTTCTTTTACGGACGTGCAGTGCGATGCTGCAATGTACGAGCTTTTAACTCGTGTGGGGTCTCCTCTTCCTCCGCGCTCCATTTGGCTCCGGATGATCCTTGCCTCGGTGCTCGCCGATCTTCCCCCTCCTCCAGTAGAGATGTCCTCGGCAATGCTTGACGCCGCCGAGGATAAGATCGAGTGCTTCTTTGAAGCGCACTTGATCACCAAAGCCCTGAGGGACTGCTCTTTTCACTTGCTGAGCCAGATACAGGCTCACCGGGTTGTCATCGCCACCTTTTCTGATGAATGTGGTGACGATCGTTGGGCGTCTACCTCTCGGGGGATCGCCGCTTCAGCGTGGTGGAGAAGACAGAAAAGGAACTGGAGAATCTTCTTCTTATCTTTATGAACCCTTGTCTTTCCGATCCCATATTTGGTAATCTTTTTTAAATGTAATAATAAATAAATGTTTTAATTAAGTGTTTTATTATCTATCAGGTGTTCTTTTTATTTTAGCTCTCTGTTATGCTTGTGCATCGTATGATTTAATTTGCTATTATTAGGTGCATGTGATTCTTGCAAGGATAAATTGCCTTTGGTGTTCAGACACTTTTATGAAGCAGTGCTTTACTTTTCAGTTTTAGAAATAGAGTTTTGTTCTGATTGATGGGAAACAAATGCCCCCCTACCGTTGCACTTGCGTGGTTCCCAACACAAGCGCAGCGGTGGCGGAATTCCAACCGTTGTGGCAACCTTTGGAAGTTGAAAGGGCACTTGATGCCTATAAATAGGACCTTTGGTCCTGCACAGATGATTATCATCTTTAAGATTTTTATTTTCAGAAACTTCAGAGCTTTGCTCTTGCCTTTAAGAACTCTCAGAATTAGATTTTCCTCAAAAGAAACTTTTTAGGTAAAAATTAACCCTGAATTAAATTAATTTCAATTAATAGAGCTTTGCTCTCATAGATCTTTGATCTAAAGAAAATCCTTTTGGGGTTTCACCGAATAGAGCTTTGCTCTCAGGAATCTGTTTCAGGGTTTCTCAACCCATGAACAGAACCTTGCATCTTTGGCAAAACATAGACCTCTTTGATCTAAAAGAAAATTGAACTCTTAAGAGTTCGAACATGGATAATGAAAATTAAAAATGTAGTTTTGTATTTAATGGATTATATCAGCTTTTAATAGCAATGATCTCAGAGTCCTCGGGGGATTTCTTTAAATTCCCCTTATTAGGATTTTGACAGTCACTCCTGTTTGCAGAGCATTGCTCTTAAGGAGTTTAACTCTCCGTGTATTTTCTTTATCGCTAATCTTCTTGTGATGTTTCCTCCAGGCATAATGGCGGTGCGTTTATACAGTTTTCACGAGTTCATCACTTATGACGATATCCGCGCACAGGGCCGTCACCAAAACCAGGAGTTTACGGATGCCCATTGTGCGGAGGTCATGGGTCGCCTCAACGCAAGCGGTGGCTGGCTGCTTCCTCGTCGTTCAGCTCTCTTGAAGGTCGTGCTGGGAGCAATATGGAGAGAACTTTCGGGGTTTCACGAGGCCTTACCGCTCAATGCGCTGCATGATGCCGAAGACAAGGTGCATTCAGTGTACCTGACGGGGCTGATCTCGAAGAAACGGCGGGACAGTCATCAACATCCTACATCAAATTTTCCAGCAGACGACAATAGGCGCTTCTTATCGAAGGCTGGGAGGGCTTGCCGAGGATCTTGACACACAGGAGCGCGAGAGGCTGCGCACAAGAATAATCAGAAAGGCCAGAAGAACTCTGGATGGCCTTACTTTTGAATTCCTTAATCCGTGCCCTGGATCTGAGGTTATTCCATTGTAACTTTCGTTTATTGCTTTTATGATTGTAAGAACTTCTGGCAATATTAATGGAAAAAAATTTATCCCAGCTTGTCTTTATTATATATTTTTTGTTCTGAGTCTTTTGCCCATGCATGAATGAATGTGTCTTGAATGCTTGATCAAATGTAAATCGGATGCTCTTTCTGTTGCTTTTCTTCTTTCTCAGCATGTTGTCACAATTAGCATATAATAGAGTAGGCCTCTTGATTTCTTCATAGGATAGCGATGGCTTAGGCTGCAGGTTCAGATCTGCCTCCTAAGACTTTTCAACTCTATGAGCCGTGAGGGTCTCATAGAGACTTTTCTCCCTACGGATCGATAGGATCTCGCAGGTGGGTTTTTCTCCTTAGGAGTCGTGAGGATTCCTAAGTATGCTTTCTCTTATAGGTCGTAAGGATCCTGTAAGAGAATTTTTCCCTCTTACGAGTCGAGAGGACTCATAAGCGGTTGTTTCCCTCCTTGTCGAGATTCGACTTTGGAGGGTGAGACCCGTGAATAGTATGCAAGAGACCGTTTAAATCGACTTGCCGGGTCCCATTGTTCAGGAAGCAAGTTTTTTTTAGTCCCTGCTGCATGAGGCTTCATCTTGTAAGTTGAGACGAATCGGGAATTTTCCCGCGGAGACACTGGTTTCTCTGCGAGCCGACGCGAATCAGGAGGCTCTCGTCAAGGATTGTTTGTTTCCTTGAGTTGAGGTATTTGCTAAGGATTATTTGTTTCCCTAGCGCCAAGGATTATTTGTTTCCTTGGTGTTGAAAAGGATCGAGAATTTCCCACGGAGGCACTGGTTGCTCTGCGAGTCGACGCGAATCAGGAGGCTCTCGTCAAGGATTGTTTGTTTCCTTGAGTTGAGGTATTTGCTAAGGATTATTTGTTTCCCTAGCGCCAAGGATTATTTGTTTCCTTGGTGTTGAAACGGATCGAGAATTTCCCACGGAGGCACTGGTTGCTCTGCGAGTCGACGCGAATCAGGAGGCTCTCGTCAAGGATTGTTTGTTTCCTTGAGTTGAGGTATTTGCTAAGGATTATTTGTTCCCCTAGCGCCAAGGATTATTTGTTTCCTTGGTGTTGAAACGGATCGAGAATTTCCCACGGAGGCACTGGTTACTCTGCGAGTCGACGCGAATCAGGAGGCTCTCGTCAAGGATTGTTTGTTTCCTTGAGTTGAGGTATTCGCTAAGGATTATTTGTTTCCCTAGCGCCAAGGATTATTTGTTTCCTTGGTGTTGAAACGGATCGAGAATTTCCCACGGAGGCACTGGTTGCTCTGCGAGTCGACGCGAATCAGGAGGCTCTCGTCAAGGATTGTTTGTTTCCTTGAGTTGAGGTATTTGCTAAGGATTATTTGTTTCCCTAGCGCCAAGGATTATTTGTTTCCTTGGTGTTGAAACGGGTCGAGAATTTCCCACGGAGGCACTGATTGCTCTGCGAGTCGACGCGAATCAGGAGGCTCTCGTCAAGGATTGTTTGTTTCCCTGAGTTGAGGTATTTGCTGAAGACACTGGTTTCTTCGGAGTTGGAATGAACCGTAGAGATTTGGCTTCGTTTTCTGGCGGAGCCTGTTGGGAGAGTATGGTTCCTTCTTGTTTGTTTACGCCCTTGGATTGTATACAGGGATCGATGTGATCTTAACTGTAGGGCCAAAGTTTTATCATCATTTTTTTTGTTTTATTTCTGCGATGCTCTATCATTTCAGCTTTTATATCGCGAAGGTCGCGATTGCCCAATCACTTCGGCTATTTTTCGCGGTGCCCAATCATTTCGGCTGTTTATTTTGTTTTCACTCGCTGCTTTTTATTGCGAGTTGCCCAATCATTTCGGCTATTTTGCATGCATACATTTTTACTTGCTTCTTTTTATTGCAAGTTGCCCTATCATTTCGGCTATTCCGTATGCATGTGCGGCCTACTGGCTTTCCGCCGTAAACCTGGAATTAGACACCGGTTTCGGCATCAGCACCGCTACAACTGGGATATTGCCAGGAGCGAATCATCATTTGCCTCCGTTAATGTCGAACAAAGGTGGCTTAGTGAACAGGGTTAAGGCGCTGTCGACTAAGGCTTTTAACTTCATGAGCCGTAAGGGTCTCACAAAGGTATTTCTCCCTACAAGTCATGAGGATCTTGTATATGTGTTTTCTCCTTAGGAATCATGAGGATTCTTAAGTGTATGTTCCTCTGTAAGTCGTAAGGATCCTACAAGGGGGTTTTCTCCTTGTAAGTCAAGAGGACTTATAAGGGTTGTTTATCATGTGTACATATCCCCAATCACGGATGAAACTTGGTTAGGGAAATGTTTATTCGCGCCCGTAGATTGTATACAAGGGTCAGTATTGAAACACTTGTAGGGAAATATTGGAAGTTGTGGGGGTTACTTAAGCACAGGTTTAGGTCTCTGTAACTTAAGACTTTCAACTCTTATGAGCCGTGAGGGTCCCATAAGAGAGTTCTCCTTACGAGTCGTGAGGATCTCGCAAAGGTATTTTCTCCTTAGGAATCGTGGGGATCCCTAAGTGTGTTGCTCCCTTGTGAGTCGTAAGGATCTCACGCGGGTGATTTCTCCTTACAAGGTCGAGAGGACCCTATAAGTGTTTTTTTTTAACGAGGTTGCGCCCTTTCGGGTTTTCACAAACACTCGCCGGTAGCCCTGCTGTTTTTACTCACGGAGCCCTTTCGGGTTTTCATCCGTGCCCATTTTGCTTATGGACATACCGTTTTCATTTTTTTTTATTTTTTTTTTCTTCTTCTCTTTTTTTTTACGAGGTCGCGCCCTCTCGGGTTTTCACAAACACTCGCCGGTAGCCCTGCTGTTTTTACTCACGGCGCCCTTTCGGGTTTTCATCCGTGCCCTTTTTGCTTATGGACATACCGTTTTTATTTATATTTTTTATTATTATTATTTTTTTATTTTGTCAGCCTACAGATGCTGCGGTATTAGTTTAAGGACATCTCGGTCCGCTATTAGTTTAAGGACGTTTCGGTCCGTCATTAGTTTAAGGACGTTTCGGTCCGACATTGAGAAGGCCGGCTACTGCTTATAAAGCTTGAGCTTAGGAAGATAGCGAGCGGACATAGTCGTCGTCATCTATCATTGACCTAGGCTGTGACTCATTAAGCGTAGTATTTCTTTAGGAAGCGACCGTTTATTGGCCTGAAAGGCCTTTCACCGTACATGTCCATGAGTAGATAGGCCCCACCCTGGTAAACTTTATCTATGATGTACGGGCCTTCATAGTTTGGCTCAAATTTTCCCCGCTTGGCGCGATTGGGAATCATAGGCCTTTTGACCACTAGCACAAGTTCGCCTTGGCGGAATGTCCTCGGTCGGGTCAATCTTTCATATGAGCGCGTCATCTTTGCTTTGTAAGCTTCTAGATTTTGTTGCACTATGAGCCGGGTTTCATCAAGTGCGTCAAGCTCCTCAAGCCGAAAGTGAGCATTTTCTTCGTTCGTCAGCTCGTAGTGGACTGCCACTCGTAGAGAGGGTAATTCTATCTCGAGGGGGAGTACCGCTTCTGTACCGAATACCAACGCATATGGCGTTGCGTTCGTGGCCGTCTTAAACGTAGTTCGATACGCCCAGAGAGCTTCTTGCAGTCTTTCGTGCCAGTCTTTCTTATTTCGTGACACCGTTTTCTTCATGATCTTCGTCAAAGTCTTGTTGAAGGCCTCAGCTAGACCGTTAGCTCGCGGATTATAAACCGAGGAATATATCCAGTCTATATTGTGCTGTTGCGCGAAGCGACTGATCTTGTGGCTTCTGTAAGCTGGCCCGTTATCGGAGATGATTCGTCGTGGAGTTCCAAACCGATATATGACGTGCGTCTTGAAGAAGTGGAGGATATTCTCCGTCTTCACTTCCCTCAGCGGTACTGCCTCCGTCCATTTGGAGAAGTAATCAGTCGTCGCCAGGATGAAACGATGTCCCCTGGACGATGCTGGTTCGATTGGGCTGACTATATCAGTTCCCCATATTTCGAACGGCCAGCTAGCCACCGTTGGATGTAGTGGATTTGGATGCTTGATTGTAATAAAATTCTTGTTGTGTAAATCAAATCAAATGATCCCCGGCAACGGCGCCATTTGATTGTAATAAAATTCTTGTTGTGTAAATCAAATCAAATGATCCCCGGCAACGGCGCCATTTGATTGTTATAAAATTCGAGACTGTGTAGTGTGTATCAACTCAAATGATCCCTGATAACGGTTTCATTTGATTGAAAAGAGTTTCTCGTTGTGTTGGTATGAAAATTGAATAAAATTCACAATCAAAGAATTATATTTGACCGCAATTAATTACGGTGTCGGTTGTAGATCGTAAGCGAGTGCGGATCGTCCACAGGGATTGTGCAATTCGTTTTTATATTTGATTTGTTTGAATTGAAAAGTTAATCGAAAGGAAAAGAAAACATGATTCAAGATTTTATCGATTGATTCAAGTGTCACTAATCTAATCAAGAATCAAGAAAATGATAAACAATCGAGAATCGAGTTTCGATGATATTTCCAACCAAATGTCAAGAATCTAAATGAGGCTCGTAGGAATCGATCGGATCTATAGACGTGATGTAATCTCAAGATATCGTGTTCTTGTCCTTCGAAGGATTGATACTAGATCGATGATGATCAACGAGAGTTAGGGCTTTCTCGTGAAACTAGGGTTTCATCGTTTAACCCTTGTTCTTTCGTCGATATCATTCACATTCTAGCCTCTCGCAATTTCAAGAAACGATCGTAACTCCCCAATTTCGAGCGATATCAATCAAGAAAGCATCGCAACGAACTGGGTTGTCGGTTCTTGAACTTGCTAGGGTTTACAAAACTCGTAGGACTCAAGAATCGATTTAAGATATGTTACATCATCATTCTATTGATCGTCTCGACTCCTCGACGAGCGGAGTATTACTCAAACATCATAACAAGAACTACAACTATAAATTGAGATCGAATCATGATGCAAGAATTTAAAGAAAACAAGATAAAAGAATATCACCTTTTATTTATATCAACAATTTGATTACAGTCCCTCAAGAACTACAAGAGGAAGAACTAAAATGTCGATTTGGCTTCGCTCGGCTCCGTGAGTCGCGGGTCGGCTTGGACCACTTGCTCTGTTGGAGATCGGCTCTGCTCCTAAAAGGTTGAAGGGCTTCTTGCTTGATTTGGTACTCGGGAATCTTGGCTTTTGATTGGAATTAGGGTTAGGGTTTCACACAAGTCCTATCACTAGACTTGTGGAAAAAGATGAAGAAAGAGAGTGAATGGATCTAGATTGATACTAGATTGCTAAAGATGATTCGATTCATAACCCTAGGTCTAGGCTTCTATTTATAGACTTCCCAAACCCTAGGTCTAAGTTTGAAATTACAATTCCCTCCAAAAGTTTGTTGAGGAGCTTCTAGAATTAGTTTGTTAGGAGCTAGCTTAGGTTTTAAGCTAGGATTAATTAAGCTTAGAAACCCTAGTTTGCTGATCTGGCAGAAGTCTCTGGAGTCTTCTGGAATTTGTCATGTCTTGATGTAGTGTTGACCCTGAGAGAGAAATAATGCACTGAATTTGAGGAGGTGACGTGGCAAGACGGCCGCGGAACCGCGGCGCAAGCCGGCTCCGGCCGTGGTTCCGTGGCCATGTTGGCTCCTTGGGGCTTGGGCTCTTTGCAGTGGTCTTGGGTTGACACTTGAGGCTTTATCTGATATGTTGAATTGTATTTGCCTTTTGGATTGCTACCAGAACTGAAATCATTGAGTTGGCGTAATGTTTGATCAGCACCATGTAAATTTTTGGCTTTACTTCTGGGTTTTCCTGCACAGATCTCAAAACAAGTGTTGCGCAATATAGGGATGATGCGATGCCATGAAATGCAGTCAATTTCCTTAGAAATGCCGGTTTTAAGGTCTAACACATGTAATCTGATATTTTGCGACAGATTTGCTAATATATGAAATATGAATGCCGAACACTTCTATATGAATGCAAATGATGAGGAAATTGCCAGCTAAAAGATGCAATATTTTCGACTAATCAATGCTGGTGAATGAAGTCCCCATGAATTTGGCATGAGTGGCATTGCTTCACATATTCGAGGCAGTGCTGGATCATCTTGGGCCAGTAGTAGCCCATCCGTTTGATCTTCAACTTCATCTTTGGGCTTGCTTGGTGAGAACCGCAGAGTCCGTCATGAACTTCCTGGCCGACCCTTTTCGCTTCGTCAGGTCCTAAGCATTTCAGCCACAGAGAATCAAATGACCTCTTGTACAGAGTATCATTGACGAAGGCAAAAGACAGAGCTCGTTTCGTGAGCTGATGTCTTGTGGATACTTCTTCAGGCATTCGGCGGGATTTAAAGTAGTCTATGAAGACTTCTCTCCAATCCACGGCATTTTCCCAATCTTTTACTTGCAGGGTCATCTGCTCGCTCGCTCCTTTTTTTTCGGATGATTCCGGAGATATTTCTGCTGGGGCAAGCACCCGACGGCTTTGTACCGCGATTCTAACGTCATCGAGGTTCTCGTCAGCCAGTTCTTTAGCAAGTTTGGCCAACGCGTCTGCTTTGTTGTTTTCCGCGCGCGGTATGCTTTCCAAAGTATAGGAGGGAATTTGGGTCAACAGTTGTTGCACCTTTTCGCCGTACTTCACCAATTCTGGTTTGCATGTTTGGTAGTCGCCATTTACTTGACTAACGACCAGTTGGGAATCTCCATATATGAGGAGGTTTTCAATCCTCATGTCGATGGCGATCTCGAGGCCTGCTATCAGAGCTTCGTATTCGGCTTCATTGTTTGTCCTCGGCTCTGTTAGAGAGAAGGCAAAACGCATTATCCCACCTTGTGGAGTTACAAAGATGAGTCCTACTCCCGATTTGATTATAGGGGCACTTTGTTTGCGTTTCTTCAAGGAAGATGCTCCATCAAAATAAAGCTCCCATTGGGTATCACCACCGTCGATCGCGTCAAACGCATGTTCTTCTGGAAGATCGCAATTCAGAGGAGAATTGGCGGGTATCGAGTGCTCAGTGAGGAAGTCGGCGATGGCCTGGCCTTTCACTGCCTTGAGAGGCTGATAGGTTATCGAGAACTCCATCAAGAGCAGTGCCCATTTAGCAAGTCGTCCTGTCAATATGGCCTTTGACATCAAATATTTAAGGGGGTCCACCTTTGAAATGAGACGGACCTCATGTGCCAACGCATAGTGTCTGAGCTTGGTTATCGCAAAGATTAACGCCAGGCAATGTTTTTCGATAGGGGAGTAATTGCTTTCTGCCCCCAGTAGAACTCGACTTAAATAGTATACTGCTCTTTCCTTCCCTTGGTCGTTCTCTTGTGCCCATAGTGCGCCTAAGGAACTTTCGAGGGCGGTTGTATAAAGAATGAGGGGCTTTCCCTTGACCGGAGCAGCCAACACCGGCGGATTCTGCAGGTATTGTTTGATCTCGTCTAGCGCACTTTGGCATTTTTGGTCCCAGACAAACGGGGTTCCTTTCTTCATCAGGTGGCTGTAGGGACGGCACTTGCCTGAAAGGTTGGCTATAAATCGCCGTATATATGCGAGCTTCCCTTGGAGAGACCGTAGCTGTTTGAGAGTCCTTGACGGGGGCATTTCCATGATCATCTTGATCTTTGACGGATCTATCTCAATACCTCGGTGTCGGACAATGAATCCCAGGAATTTGCCTGAGGAAACTCCGAATGCGCACTTGAGAGGGTTCATCTTCAAGTTGTATTGTTGAAGGCGTTGAAATACGATCTTCAAATGCTCGAGATGTTCCTCGTATGATTTGCTTTTAACCACGAGATCGTCGATATAGCATTCGACGATTTCGTGTATAAGGTCATCGAAGATCTTCGTCATGGCCCTTTAGTAGGTGGCACCGGCATTCTTTAAACCGAAGGGCATCACTTTATAATAGAATATTCCCAAAGGAGTCCTGAAGGCGGTGTGCTTCTGGTCTTCGGGATGCATTTTATCTGATTATACCATGACGAGCCATCCATGAAGGAGAAAACCTCGTGAGTGGACGTATTGTCTATCATCAGTTCGGTGACTGGCACTGGGAAATCGTCCTTCGGGCAAGCTTTATTAAGATCCCGGAAGTCTACTGCGCACTGTCCCATTTTTCTTCATCACCGGGACGATGTTGGCGATCCATTCAGGGTATTGAACTTCCTGGATGAAGCCAGAGTCGATCAGCTTCTTGACCTCGGCATTGATGCTCATCTCAAGCTCGAGCCGCATTCTCCTCGGCGCTTGTTTGACTGGCTTGACGTCCGGAGATATCGCCAATCTGTGCACAGCAATTTCTGGATCTAGTCCTGGAATTTCGGAATAGTTCCACGCGAAGCAATCTTTATGTTGTAGGAGCACGTCCTTTAACGCAGACACCCTTTCTTCAGATAGTAGCTCGCTGATGAATGTCGGTCGTGGATCGTTTGTCGTCCCCAACTCAATTTTCTTGAGGTTATCTGCAGTGGTATGGATTCCATCTTCCAGCTCTTTTGGCGCTGGTGGAAATTCTGAGATTATCTCGTCGTTGTTGTTTTCGAAGCACCAGGGAAGGTCATCCATGTTCTCGGGCTCTTCTTTTAATATCGTTATCACGTGACAAGTACGAATTCGCTTCCAATCCCAATGTAGAACTGGTTCTTCTTTCGTGGCCTTGGGCTCGTGCTTCTGTGGCGGTGCTACCCTCCAGTTGTCAGACAGAGTGAATTTGCCAAGCTGATACTGATTTTCAACCCAATTCTTGAAGGTGAAGCAATCTTCAAGAGGATGCCCTATTACTCGATGGTAAAAGCAATAGTTTGGGTTAGAGACTTCGCTTGCTTGTTCGGGGTTTTTGGACTCCGGCAGTGTAAGCATTTGATGTTTCAGAGCAAGATCAAGTATCTTCTTCGTCTTGTCCCGAGGAAACGAGTACGCTCGACCCATTTTCTTCATGAGGGATAGATCAATAACGCTCGACTCCCGTTTGCGTGGCTTCTTAGCCCTGCTTTGTTGCTGCTGAGCGCATTTTTGGCCTTTCGACTTATTTCTGCTTTTGCGTCGAGCCTTCTTTATGACAGGTTGACAAGGAGCGGCATTTTCATCTTTCACGGCCTGTTGGAGAAGGCGTTGTGTTTTGGCTTTCTCGTAAATGACCATTTCGCGGTTATGATCGTCCCGGACTTTTTAACCCGCTTCTCTTATAAGCTTGTCCATTTGTTCTTCGAACAACGGACTGGGCTCTTTTGCATCTGGAACTTTCACCGTCTCAGGATAAGCGTCCTCCCACTGAGCATCCGCTTCTTCATCGAAGTCATACACGACATAGCAGCTGTTTAGTAGCTCTCGTTTCTTTGACCGGGTGTATCCAAGTCCTTTTGTCTCCATTCTCCCATTAGGCAGTTTGCGTTGAGTCCCGGGAACGTTCCAGACTTTGTCATAGAACTTGGCTTTTCGAACGGTCTGTTTGAAGGATATCCCCTGGCGTTTCAGCAACTTTTTCAAACCTTCCGTATAATATCTGGGAAGACGGATGGGTTGAAGCCTCTCGAGCGTAGGATCTGCGCCATGCCAGATTTCTTTTTCCACCTTGGTTTCTTCAGAGCGGTAGAATAGAAT
The DNA here is from genome assembly GCA_030015575.1 of Agapanthus africanus. Classification (NCBI taxonomy): domain Eukaryota; kingdom Viridiplantae; phylum Streptophyta; class Magnoliopsida; order Asparagales; family Amaryllidaceae; genus Agapanthus; species Agapanthus africanus. The sequence goes on from JASDDO010000024.1 coordinate 108,090,275, forward strand.
TGCTTTTTCGCTTTCTCGCCTGGGAGGAATATAGAACGTTTGTAGCTCTTCTACATTGTAAATATTAAGTGCATCCAGTTCTTTATGGTGTTTAAGCGGCACTATGGCGATTTGTAGACTCTGCTCTTCGTCGGCGGACGTTTGTATTGAAGGTCGCGCAGAGAATACAACACGGATCTCATCTTCCGAGTCGCTACCAAAGATCAGCGTAGGGGCGGAAGGCCCTGGCTTGTTGTGTTGGGATGGACCCGAATAAACTATCTCCTCTTCCTCCTCGGTATCACTGCCGAAGACAGGGATGGTAGCGTTAGCTTTGTTCTCCGGCTTGTGACACTTCTCCGTGTCTTCGAAATCCGGTAAGAAGTATTTGGCATCTTCGTATTTGCGGACCTCGTTCACAGAGAACGGGTTCAGTTCTCCCGTCACGGTATACTCGAAACCATCCTTAAAATACTTCATACACTGATGTTGCATAGAAGGGATGATGTTGTACTCGTGTAACCATAGTCGGCCGAGCAAAGCGTTGTAGCATGTATTGGCGTCTATGACGTGGAACTTAATGTCCGTGACGAGAAGCCCGAAGCGTAGCGTCAGTATTACAGACCCAAGAGTTCTTGATGACTGGGAGTCGAACCCGGAAATGGTAATCTTGTCCCGAGCAAGGTGCTGGACGCTCATGCAGATTTCTTTTAAGACCCGCACATTGAGGAGATTAACGGAGGATCCATTGTCGATCAGGATTTTGCCTATCTTTATATCGTGACAGTATCCTGAGACATAGAGGGGACGATTGTGTTCGCACGTCCCAAGGAGAAGGTCTTCATCACCAAAAGCGACATCGGCCGTGTGCACTTCCTCCAATTCATCCTTCATCTTTTCTTCAGCCAGGAAAGCTTGGAATTGCTCCGGATCCTGAAGTGCCTTGATCAACGAATCTCTCGCCTCTTTTGATAGCAAAAGGGCGTCAAGAATGCTGAGCAGCGAGGGCAGCTTCCTCAGATGTGCTAAGACGTTGTAATCCACCTTATTCTTCTTCAGCGGGTCCTTGGCGCTTAGCTCCTCCAGAACTTGGTCATCTAAGACGATATCTTCAGAGACCTTTTCTTTCCCTTTATCTTTTCTGTTTAAGGGTCCGAGGTTCTTTTCGGGCAGCGTGCGATTCCGCAGCCGAATATTTTCGCAAACCTTCGGCTCTTCTTCTTTTCCCGAAGTGGACTCTTTAAAGAGATGGGCAAGTTCCAGCTCCTCATCAGAATCGCTCCCGAATGTAGGCACTTGTGACCCGCCGGTGTTAACCATGCGACAATGGCCGGTAGTTCTTTTAAACCCTTCGGTCATATCCTTCCGCTCCCGACGAGTTTTACGTCTCTCCCGCTTAAAATGTTGTCGATGAGCAACATATCCTTGCCACCATCTATCGAAAGCTTTACATTCTTCGGTGGGGTGCGAAACCTTCTGATGATATAAGCAATAGGAGGGGTGCATTTCCACTTCACCGGTGATGTTTCTTTCGGAGGATGGTAGCTTCGTGCCCATTGATATGGCCTTAGCAAACCTTTTTCTCATCTTGAATTGGCTTTTGTCGACGGTGGAGGCATTTTGCTCCAGCGGGATCGTCTCAGCTCTTTCATCAAGTCGCTGGCGCTTGGCCCTTTCAAATATAGCCGCCTCGCGTTCCCGATCAGCTTTACTTTTCAATCGAGCTTCGTTAAGGAACGCGTCAATCATTTCATCTGATGGCCCCAGAGTTTTTGATTCAGGATCTGCCCCCAGCGTTTCAGTACAAGAAGTCTCCTCATCGTTCATGAACGAATGGGAAATCACATGACAGCTCGCCACGCATTCTTCAGATTCATCAGATGAACTTTCTCCCTCATCTTCCTTTTGAAAGACGTGATTGAGGAACTCTTGGAATGCAATGGGAGTCCGTGTCTTCTGGTTGTATTCCTCCAGCGCGTCAATTTGTTTTTGCAAGTCCGTGCGCTTGTCGTCAGGCTTCACGGGCTTCTTAGATTTCTTCTTCTTCTTCTTTGAAGATTTTGACGGCTGGTTGTGAATGCTCGAGCCACTACCATCGGTCTTTAGAGTTGGACGTGGCTTCAGCATCCCTTCAATGACCTGCAGTTCCAACAGGTTCTTCCACTTGATCGCTGGGCATACTTGAAGATCGTTTAGCATCCTCTTTGTCCTGGATGATAATACAACTTCCCAAGGAGCTTCTTCAACGACGGAGCATGTTGCCCCCGGCGTATTCGTCCCCTTAGAGGTGTGGGGCTGTGGGGGACTCACCTTCCATTTGTCAGATAACGCGAATTTGCCCTGTCGGTACTGGTTTTCAAGCCAATTTTTGAAAACGTAGCAATCTTCGATCGGATGGCCCAGTACCCGATGATAAGGACAGTAGTTGGGCTCGTTGACGTCACTTGGTTGCAACGGACGTTTTGGATCCGGCAGATTTATGAGTCTGTTGCGCAATGCTAGCTCGAATAACCTTCTCGTTTTATCGCGGGGAAACAAGTAAGGACGCCCTAGCCTCTCCTCAAGGTCTACGTACGGGCACATATTATTTTGATCCACAACCGGCTTCAAGTTGCTCGGTTGTTGTTGAGCATTAGCGACGACGATCGCTTTTCCCTTTCCTTTGTCATTTCGGGAGTCTGGCTTTGGAAGAGGAGGTTTATGGCCTATCTGATCCATTTGTGCTAGCTTGTCAATCAAGGCCTGGAAGGTAGTCGGCTTGAAAAACATCATAAATTGCGAGATGGTTGCTTGCGGATCAAGGGTTCCCACAAACATACCCACCGCGGGAGCTTCTTCAATGCGCTGCTCGCACTTCGACCATAAGTTCCACCACCGTATAGCGTATTGAACCCATGTCTCGCCTGGTTTTACCCTGGCGTTAATCAGTGCCGTCATCGGGGTGTGTTCACTGGCGCTTGCAAAATGCTGAGTAAACAACAGCTCCATCTCCGCGAAGGTTTTGATAGAGTCGTTCGGGAGCTCAAAGTACCACTCGAACGCCGTATCTGATAAACTTCCAACAAACTGGCGAAGCAAAAGCTTGTCATCACCGCCGGTGTTGCCGCAGAGTGCCCTGAACTGGGCAACATGCTGGTGAGGATTGCCCGTCCCTTTATAAACATGGAACTTGTGAATTGTGTAACCGGGCGGGTATTTGATTTGATCGTACCAACTTGGATATGGCCGCCCTGTTTTTACGACCTGGCCGGCTGCTTCGGTCGCATGATGAACCCGTATTTGTTGGGCTATGTACTCATCCAAATCAGCTTTGGAGATTGTATCCTCCTTAGCTGTTGACAAAGCTGGCGGAGGATTCGACGTTTCTCCCCTATCGGCACCAAGGACGATCGGGGGATCTTCAGCCGGAGGATCTTGTTGTATCATCATCCCTACCATGTCTTAGAACAGGAGGCCCATACGCTGTATGTTGGCTGCTTGTTCAGCAGCCTCTTTGTCCTTCTTCTCCAATATTCGACGAAGGAATTCGGCGTCGGTTTCTTCCTCCTGGCGTTCATCCGAGGACGTTTCGGGGTTTTCTTTTGGCCCAGTAAGTGCGGCCATAGCGTTCATCATCTCTTGGAGCTTTTGTTGTTGCTCCTGCGCCTTGGTCACTGATCGCGTAAGAGGTCGATGACTCGTAGATATGCGACTGTCCTCTTTACCAGACGCCATATAGACGGTATGAACTACAATGCCCCCTGACTTAGGGCGTTTGGGTTCACCACCTTTGATATTTGTTGCCGGCGCGGGGGTTTTCTCCGGCCTTCTTCTTTTGTGGGCCGTTGAAGTTGAAGGGGCCGTTGCTTTGGGCACCCAAGTGACTGTCATCCTTTCCTGTTTGATCGGACGGTCTTTTTCTTTTTCCACTTTTGTCTTCTTTCGTTGACAAGAGTGATCTGGGTCGATCACGGAGTCTTGAACCCACCGCCAAACTTTATAAATTTTTGAGGACAGCCGTTGAGGGGGTTGTTCCTGCTTTGTTTCCGGAACTCTCTCCGCAGGTGGAGGAGATCTTTTCAGTGTAGCAGTTGGAGAGTTCTTACGTACCCTCCTCAGCAGTTCAAAGCTGTTCCCAGTTGGAACAGCAGCGTTGACTTCCACCACTGGAGCCGGTGGAGTTAGCCCTGAGGGGGAGCTGCCCCTGCCTTCCTTACTCGTCGCCAATGGCGACGTCGAGCATGACGAGCCGTTGGGATTGGCTCGGAGATTGAGACAGCTTCCTTTTGCCCCCTGTCTGAATGAGACGTCGCCGGTGTTAACCTCTTAAAGACTGAAGTTGTCTTTTGAGGGGTGATATTCAACCTGTCGAAGACGGATCCTCGAGCAAGGGCAGGAGCAGGAATCGTCAGTCTTGAAAAGACTGATTCTTTGACAGGGGAAGCCGCCTTGACGACTTCTGGAGCAGTAGTTATTGCCTTCCTTGGGACAGCCAATTTAGAGTTCTGATCCAGCCTGGCGAAAACAGAGGTTGTTGGTTTGGTAGTGGGCGACCCGTTGACAGGGGCCGTCGTAGCAGTGAGCCGGTCGAAGACCGACTTTTTGTTCACTTCCAGTGCAGGTATTGGCATAGAGAAGCTTGTAGGTGGGATCATGGTCCCGAAAAACAGTCTAGTGGTGGCTTGGGTCACCTGCTCTACCGGCAGAGCGAGGAAGGAGGCCGCTTGGGGCCCATATGCTACACCTCCAGGTGAAGTGGAGCGTCCGTTGCAGTGGCACTTCGAGCAGTTGGTGCAGTTAGAGGCCATTGATGCTTAAGTTCTGCGCCAGGCAAAAGACCAAATCTTAGTAACTTGAAATCCAAAGGCAACCGTTAACAAACCGCGATTGGTTCGCGAAGACGACACACGAAGTGTGGAGTGGAAAGAGGAAAAGGTCCCACCGGGCGTGCCAGAATCTGTTCCTCTCCGAATGACAGTGACGAGTACCGCGTAGGTTCGTCTTGCCTGAGATTCGAGGCAGATGCTATTTGGTTTTATCCGTCTATCTCTCCGAAGATGCCAAGTTGATTTATGGCGTCGTGTATCGGAGGTTTAGACGGACGCGGCCGATGTAGCAGACTTCGTCAGATTCCCCCTCACTTGAGGGGTTTTTGATTGTGGGGACGCTCTTCCCTGCAGGCGCAAGCCCCTGTAGTTAATTACGCTACCGCATCGCGGTAACAACTTTCTCCTTCTCCAGAATTTCACATCGTGTCGTGTGTGTTTGTTTTGTTTGTGGTTGCCCGTGGATTGTATACGGAGACTAATTTATGTCGTCGCCCGTAGGACGTGGATTAGTCCAAATCCGTGTTTACTTAGATTTGGGTTTGGTGTTTTGGTTTAAGGATACGTTAGCCGTATTTAGGCTAAGATCGACTTAAACGTTTGTTTAATATATGGCCGTCAGGACTCGTCACCTCTCTGATGTTGTTGAAGGATTACAACGATAGGTGTCAGAGGAGCTCGGAGATGTACCCTCGAACTAGAGTCGATTTGGAGTTTTATAGTCCGTTTGAATGTTTAAGGATACGTTAGCCGTGTTTGGGGCTAAGATCGACTTAAACGGGATCGTTTAGATCCGATAAAAGAGCATTTGAAGACTCTATTGTTCCAGTTTAGGGTCGTGGTGGTCTATGTTCCAGTTTAAGGACGTGGTGGTCTATCGCCAGTTTAGGGACGTGGTGGTCCATATTCCAGTTTAGGGACGTGGTGGTCCATATTCCAGTTTAAGGACGTGGGGGTCCATATTCCAGTTTAAGGACGTGGGGGTCCATCATTAGTTTAAGGATGTTTCGGTCCGCTATTAGTTTAAGGACGTCTCGGTCCACGAGTTTAAGGACCCCGCAGTCCATTTTGATAGGTGTGGTCGTCGGGACCCGTCACCTCTCTGATGACGTTGAATGATTACAACGACATGTGTCAGAGGAATTCGGAGATGTACCCTCGAACCGGATATAAATTGATTTAAGAGAGCAGCTGTGCTCAGTCAATTTAATTTGAGGACTTACGGCCAAAATTGGGCTAAGTCCAATTGAAAATGTTCAACACTTTTATTTATTTTTGGTCTATTAGACCTGTGCTAGGGCTTTGCCCGCACTTAAATAATGCATTGCATTACTTCTATTTTTTTTGGTTTGGGCTCTGCCCATAAATGATGCAGAGCATCAATTTATTCTGGGCTCTGCTCATTTATGAATGATGCAAGGCATCTACTTTGTTTGGGCTCTGCCCCTTTTAGAATGCATAGCATTTTTATTATTTTGTTTGGGCTCTGCCCATTTATAAATGATGCAGAGCATCAATTTAATTAGGCCTGTTTAGTCTTTTTGATTTGGGCTTGGCCCTTTAGGAAATGCCTTGCATTTAATACTCTGACAATGTCCCACATGGCTTGTCAGGTGCTTTGCGCAATTAAGGAGCGCAAGCACACATAGAGGTGACACGTGTCACGTTCTGATGAGCGCAAACGCAACAGCGCAGTGCGCTGCGTCAGTGCGCTGCGCTGTTGCACTGCTGACACGTGGCGCTTCCTGGCGGCTTGCGCAATAGCGCAGTTTTGGCAAGTGCTGGGCACTGTTCTTATTCTTTTGGATCAATTTCAGATCAAAGAAAACAAGTTTTTCTTGTTTTTTAAAGAACCAGTGGTTCATATAAAGTGCAAGGCACTGTTATCTTGAGAATCTTTTAGATTCAGAACCCATGGTTCATAAAAAGAAGTGCAAGGCACTGTTTTTTTATTTATTATTTTTCCTTTTCATTAGAGATCATTGATCTTGTTCTCAGATCAATGATCTGTTCATAAGAGAACTTTCTTTTTCTAAAGGTTTTTACCTTTTTCTTTGTTCTTGAGGATTTCTCTCCAGTTCTTCAGAGTCTTCTCAGTTTAATTTTTTTTACCAAATGTTCCTTTTTTTGAATTGAGGTCTGGGGTCCTTTTTATAGTGCCCATAAATTAGTTAAATTTGTTAAAGAGATCTTTCTCTGAGTGATTTGGGGAATTTTCCCCACCGTTGGATCTTTGATCCAAAGGCCTCTGTTTTACAGAAGAAAATCTTCTTATTTTAACAAGAACAGAAAAGATTTCTTTAAAATTTCAATTCTGTTTTGCGCAAATGCCCCAGCGCATGCACGTGTCGCGCAGCGCTTGCGCAGCTGTGCTTGCGTAACTGCGCAGACACGTGTCGTGCAGCGCTGTGCTTGCGCAGCTGTGCTTGCGCAACTACGCAGACACGTGTCGCGCAGTGCTTGCGCAACTGAAACGTTGCTTCCTTTACTTTTATTTTTAAAGATCCTTGCTCTGATTGGACGCACTACCTTGGGCGCTGTGCTGACGCATCGACTTTTGACACGTGGCATCCTGCGCACAGCGCAGGGGATCTGAAGCGTTGCTTCATTTATTAAAACTTAGATTTCCAAAGTAGAGCTTTGCTCTGATTGGGGGAATCGGAAGCGTTGCTTCATTTGAGATGTCTTTTCATCTTCCTTTTACAAGTCAAACTTGTATTTCCCAAAATTTTCATTTCCCGGGTCTTGGAAATAATTCCACTGCGCACAGAATTTTCTATGCTTGGGTCTATACATAACTCAAGGCCGAGCCTTTTCTTTTCTCATCTTCAGAGAACTTCTTCGATCATGGCTTGCAACCGCCCTCATGCCCGCCGACAACCATGGGAAGTGCCGATCCGGGACATTGTTCCCCGTTTCGCTGCGCGCTTGGCGGACCCTTCTTTTACGGACGAGCAGTGCGATGCTGCAATGTACAAGCTTTTGACTCGTGTGGGGTCTCCTCTTCCTCCGCACTCCATTTGGCTCCGGATGATCCTTGCCTCGGTGCTCGCCGATCTTCCCCCTCCTCCGGTAAAGATGTCCTCGGCAATGCTTGACGCCGCCGAGGATAAGATCGAGTGCTTCTTTGAAGCGCACTTGATCACCAAAGCCCTGAGGGACTGCTCTTTTCACTTGCTGAGCCAGATACGGGATCGCCGGGTTGTCATCGCCACCTTTTCTGATGAATGTGGCGACGATCGTTGGGCGTCTACCACTCGGGAGGATCGCCGCTTCAGCGTGGTGGAGAAGACAGAAAGGGAACTGGAGAATCTTCTTCTTATCTTTGTGAACCCTTGTCTTTCCGATCCCATATTTGGTGATCTTTTTTAAATGTAATAATAAATAAATATTTTAATAAAGTATTTTATTATCTGTCAGGTGTTCTTTTTATTTTAGCTCTCTGTTATGCTTGTGCATCGTATGATTTAATTTGCTATTATTAGGTGCATGTGATTCTTGCAAGGATAAATTGCCTTTGGTGTTCAGACTCTTTTATGAAGCAGTGCTTTACTTTTCAGTTTTAGAAATAGAGTTTTGTTCTGATTGAGGGGAAACAACCCCTCCTAGTCTACTCTGGTATATCGATGCCATGTCTCGATACACTCTCGACTAGGAACATTTGAAGGATGTACTTTACGACTACTCCGTCCCCACTAGTATGATCTGCATCATAGTCCTGGTAGTCAAGTACTCATCCTAAGGGCTTTATCAACATGTATTATAGAGAAAATTGGTGTACATGTTAAGATAAAGAGCAACCAGATAGCATACTATCATGTCGAGCAAGAAAGTCATCCCTATATATGTCCAAGCATCCAATACAATATACATCGTATGTACAGCAATGGCCTCTAGGGCATACATATTACTAACAGGAGCAGCGTCCCCCTCCAGCCGAGCTGACCATCGGCCAGATCATGGTAGTGTCAGCGGAGGATACGTCTGGTACCCACGAAGCTCGGTACCCTATGCCGGGCATAGATGCCAACAGACATCCAGGGTGCACGAATAAGAACATCTACTAGCATGTATTTTATTTTCAGAGCAATGTACATCTTTCTTGAGATCTTTTTTTTATATAATAAAGGGATCAATAAAGCATTGCAGAAAAGAAAAAGAATCTTATTCATTCAAGAGGTACTATAGGCTCCTCAGCCGTACATAAAAAATATATATTACAACAGCGGGGGAATGGGGTACAGAGAGCACTGTTCGTGGTACTCTGAGGATATTTCCGCCAGCCGAGCCCTTGCGGCGTCTTACCTCTCCCTTCGATGACCTCCGCTAGCGTCGACATCGAGCCTCAAGTGGTAGCACTCAAGGACGAGCACCTCCGAGCGATTTAGCCGGCTCGTAGAGATCGGGACTAAACGCCTCAGAGACCTCAGCTTGCCAATGACCTCGTCTTTCAGCTGCTCGGATAAGGGTTGTAGATCCCCGGCGACGCCCTCCAGATGGAGTACATCAACACCTGAAGTAGGGAGGAGTGCCGGGGGAGCAATCGACCGAAATGATCCTTGATCCGGCCTATCACCAACTGCACCGTGTCATCAGTGCAGTACTGATCGTAGAGACACACGTCCTTGAAGCTTATGATATCGGGGATGGTGAAAGAGAAGTCCTCCATTCTTGCATTTTGGGTGTGAGGAAAGGAGTCATTAACAATCTCTCCATTTTATAGCCCACAATGCCCCCGGAGTTCAACGGTCGCCCGCAACTGTGCTGCCGCGCGGCAGACATCGCGCCGTTCGATGCGAAATCGAAACGGCGCGGCTCTGGCACTTCGCCTCCTCCACGCATTCGTGGCATGTGTCACTCGCGACTGTCCATCTTCCCAAAGCCCTCATGAAGAGGCAGCCCAGTAGCTACCCTGCTCGGCTATCCCTGGCCGGTAGCTCACCTACCCCCATAACGCCAGGGATCTAAGCCCTCACTAAGAGGCAGCCCTGCAGCTTCACTGCTTGGTTCATCCATGGCAGGCCTCCCACGGCACCTCCAGCGCCAAGGACCTAAGCCCTCACCAAGAGGCAGCCCTGCAGCTACCATGCTCGGCTATCCCTGGCCGGTAGCTCGCCTACCCCACAACGCCAGGGATCTAAGCCCTCACTAAGAGGCAACCGAGCAGCTTCACTGCTTGGTTCATCCTTGGCAGGCCTCCCACGGCCCCTCCAGCGCCATGGATCGAAGCCCTCACCAAGAGGCAGCCCTGCAGCTACCCTGCTCGGCTATCCCTGGCCAGTAGCTCGCCTACCCGACAACGCCAGGGATCTAAGCCCTCACTAAGAGGCAACCGAGCAGATTCACTGCTTGGTTCATCCTTGGCAGGCCTCCCACAGCCCCTACAGCGCCAAGGATCAAAGCCCTCACCAAGAGGCAGCCCTGTAGCTACCCTGCTTGGCTATCCCTGGCCGGTAGCTCACCTACCCCACAACGCCAGGAATCTAAGCCCTCATTAAGAGGCAACCAAGCAGCTTCACTGTTTGGTTCATCCTTGGCAGGCCTCCCACGGCCCCTCCAGCGCCAAGGATCGGAGCCCTCACCAAGAGGCAGCCCTGCAGCAACCCTGCTCGGCTATCCCTGGCTGGTAGCTTCCCTACCCCACAACGCCAGGGATCGAAGCCCTCACCAAGAGGCAGCCCTGTAGCTACCCTGCTCGGCTATCCCTGGCTGGTAACTTCCCTACCCCACAATGCCAGGGATCAAAGCCCTCGCCAAGAGGCACCGGACAGCAACCCTGCTCGGCCATCCTTAGTAGGCCACTTACGGCCCCTCCCGCGCTAAGGATGAAAAGCCCTTGAAAAAGGCAACCGGGCCCACCCTTGCTCGGTTATCCCTGGCTGGTAGCTTCCTACCCCAACAAACTAGGGATCAAAGCCCTCATCAAGAGGCAACCGAGCCCGCCCTTGCTCGGTTATCCCTGGCTGGTAGCTCCCTACACCAACAAACCAGGGAACAAAGCCCTCGCCAAGAGGCACCGGGCAGTAACCCTACTCGGCCCGTCCTTAAGGATCAAAGCCCTCGTAAGAGGCAACCGGGCCCGCTCTTGCTCGGTTATCCCTGGCTGGTAGCTCTCTACCCCAACAAACCAGGGATCAAAGCCCTCGCCAAGAGGCGCCGGGCAGTAACCCTGCTCGGCCATCCTTAGTAAGGCACTTACGGCCCCTCCCGCGCTAAGGATTAAAGCCCTCGCAAGAGGCAACCAGGCCTGCCCTTGCACGGTTATCCCTGGCTGTTAGCTCCCTACCCCAACACACCAAGGATCAAAGTCCCCGCCAAGAGACACCGAGCAGCTACCCTGCTCGGCCCCGTCCTTAGTAGGCCACTCACGGCCCCTCCCGCGCTAAGGATCAAAAGCCCTCACAGGGCCCACCCTTGCTTGGTTATCCATGGCTGGTAGTTCCCTACCCCAACACCCCAAGGATCAAAGCCCTCGCCAAGAGGCACCGAGCAGCTACCCTGCTCGGCTATGTCCTTAGTAGGCCTGTCACGGCCCCTTCCGTGCTAAGGAACAAAATCCCTCGCATGAGGGATCTGAGCGGCTACCCGGCTCGGCTATCCCCGGCTGCCAATTCACTCCCTTACAACTCCAGGGATCGAAGCCCTCGCCTAGAGGCCCCGGGCAGCTACCCAGCTCGGTCTATCATCAACATACCTCTCCGAGCCTTCCACGCTAAAGAACATGACCTCACCAAGAGGCATCCGGTTCTACGTCTAAGCGATCTCCACCTCGACTTCGGGGCCATGGAGATACCGTCCCCCCGCCGGTCTTTGAACACTCGGCAAACGAACAGATTCAACTCGATGTGTGATCGCTAGACAAAGAACCGACATAAAATGAAGGCAGTACTGCGCAAATACAAGTGTCTACCGACAAAGGAAAATACAAGCACAAACACTACTGCAAAAACAAAAATCTTTATTCACAAAGCAAAAAATCTTTACAAGGGTATTGTGGGCTCCCCAGCCTTACAAAATGCCCGGAGGCCTACAAATTCCCGAGGCAACAAAAAGAAGAAAAAAACAAGAAAACAAGGAGCTTTAGGCCACAGGGCCAGGCGCAACACCGGAAAGCTCAGCGCCCGCCATAAGAGCATCGGCGTTGCCCTCGCCGGGTATCTCTTCCCCGACCTCGTCCCCGGGGCCGTCCCCCTGCTCGTCATCCCCGCGAGGATATTCGGCCCGAAGCTCCTCGTCAGCGAACTCTGGCATCCGAGCCTTGACGGCGTCGAGGGCCTCGTTCCAGATGGTGGTGGTGGCCGAGGCTAGGATGGTGTAGAACTGTTCCGACTTCTGGAAGTTCTCCACCGCCTTCGCCGCTCTGAGGTAAGCTCGGTTCGCCGCCTCTACCGCAGACTCTAACTCCTTCCGGAGGGTGCTCGCGGACTTCTTCATGGTGCCAACGAGTACCCTGGAATCTCGAAGGTTGGCCTCGGCAACCTGGGCGGCCTCGCGAAACCTGGAAACCTCCTACTTCGAGGTCGCCACCTCTTGCTTCGCGGCCGCCGCCTCCTCCTTCGCGGCTGCCGCCTCCTGCTTCCCTGTCGCCACCTCGCCCTCAAGGGCAGCGACCCTCACCATTGCCGCCTCCATTTCCCGCTTTGAGCTCTCCTCCAGCAAGGAGAGCTCACCCGCGGCCCGCATCGCCGGGGCTATTTCATCCTCCTCCATCCGGACAACGAGAGCGACGTGCTGGAGGACCTGAAGAAATTAGAAGGGGGTCAGAATAAAAAAAGGAGCACCAAATCTCGCGAATGACGAGACGCAAAAGTGAAAAATCGAGTGAAGTACGAGCACTAACCTGCACGACCTCTTGGGCGATGGACGCCATTTGCGCCTTCAAAGTCCCCCTAGGGACCTTGCCCTCGGCCGACCTCTCCATGTCAGACAGCAAGCTGTCGGCGACGGAAAGCCCCGAGGGCACCTTAATGCGGAGCTCCCCCTCGTCCACTAAGATCGGGGAGGCCGGGGTCCACGGGACTGCGCGGGGGAACCTCTTGAGGGCCGACGGCGGAGGGCTGGTCTCTACCTCCGAAGCCGGGGCCTCCTGCCCTCGAACCCGCTTTCGGATCGGCGCCTCGCTGGACTCCGGGGCGTGATCCGCACTCGAGCGCGGAAGCGGGGTGGCTGCTGGGGGAGACGAAAAGAGCTGGCCTCTCCAGCCTTTAACCCCTTCTTCGGCTTGCGCATAGCTGCTCGAAGGTAGCTCAGATCCATGGGTTCTGCACAAGGCAAGGTACAATGAAGTTAGCAACACAAACAAAAATGAAAATAAACGCAGGCCTAACAGAATGCCTACGATCTCCTAACTTACCGACGAACTAGGCGAGGCTGAGCCCGGACCAACTAAGGGACCGCTCGGAAAGCAGCACGTCAGCCCGGGGAATGGGCTCCCACTCCGCCATGCTCACCGCGTCAGGGTCGTTGGACAGGCTTCCCCGCCGGCACCTATCCCTAGACCACTAGGTGGGCACGAGCCAGTCCTCACCTTCCGGTGGCCCAACGAAGAAAAACTTCTTCTTCCAATTGTGGATGGAAGAAGGCAGGGCGATGACACCCGACCCGAGTGCACTCCCCCGTCGTTTCCTAAAGGAGAGATAAACCCATCTTGGGTCGCATGCACGGGTGCCGGGATGGCCTTTGTAAACAAGAGAGGATACAAGGATGGACAGACCAAAAGGAATCATCTGCAACTTCAAGCAGACCAGGAACACAAGGAGAATCCTCCATGAGTTCGGTACTAGCTGGCCCGGGGCTAGCCCAAAATAATTTAGCGCCCTAACAATCTAGGGAGAGAAGGGCAAACGCATTCCGGTCCAAAAGGATTTCAGGTACAAGGCAATCTCTTTATCCCGTACCTGATCCGCCCTCTCTCCTTCCTCGGCCAAACGTAGAGTGTAGCCGGACAGGATATGGAAACAAGCCCGAGCGGTGGCAAGCTCGTTCTCGTATCTCACTAAGGATGGCACGCCAGGGGCATCCTCCGCCTCCGCTCGAGGATCCACCCCTGACGCGCGGCCCCGGGAAGAAGATCTGACCATAACTCCTCGGGAGGTCTCCGACTCGGCGGAGGGATCCCTAGAATCTACCCTGACAACATCTATAGACTCCTCAAAGAAAGACATCTAACCTGATAGAGAAATCCTCGGCAACGCAGAAATCCGACCTAAGAGGAGAGCGCCGAGCTTACAAGATCAAGAGTGAAGGAAATATGAAGAGAGATGAGCCGTGAAGCGGACCCCACCTCTATTTATAACCACCGGCGTCCTCATCCCACGGCGACAGTCGACTCTCGCCAAAACAACTCTTCGCATTCGACGACCACGATCGCTCCACCTGTCGCACGCACATTGGCCGGATCCCATCAGACGCCAGATGCCTGCGGCCCGTCGCGTCAGCTGTTCATACCAGAATATTGCATTCTATACCGCCCATTCTTATGCTCGTTTGCTTATCGGTAGGTACTCTTGAGCCGTGTTTGCTAGTTAATTGCAGGATACTGGTTCTCAGCTCTAAACAGTGAAATTCATGGAAAAGTACGACAAATTCCGGATTACTGCCAACCACAGATAAAACACGGGTCTCCGCTCTCTATCCGTATGTTGCCACACACCAGTTTAAGGGACAAAATGGCAAATCAATGTCATTTTCATGCACAAAGCTCAATGTCAACACAAGATCCAACATATCTACGCGGAGCTCAAGGAAATCATGGCAAAAGATCCACATCACATCACCTTTTGATCTACTGAAATTCTGGAAGAAATGTGAAGAGCTTCTGAGAAACAACATATACCACACTGAAGAGTACTAAAAACCAGGAAAACCCACCAAAGCAAATGACCCAATTCCTCTTTATGGCCGCGGTTCCGCGGCATAAGCATGCTTAGGCCGCGGATCCGCGGCCATGTGGGCCCCGCAATTGATTATTTTTCAGGGGTAGTTTGGGAACTTCATCTTGGGTCAGAATTTGGCCCTAGGGTTTCAGCACGTTGCCTATAAATATCCCAGAACTTGCCAAGCCAGGGGTGTTCATTCTTATGCCCACTTTTTGTTAGTTTTTAGTGTAAACTTCTTCTTCTTCATCATTCTTTCCTCCATGAAATTGTTGTGAGAGCTTTTGAGTGGATGTTAAATGAAGATGAGGGTTATTTTGTATCATTCTTTTGCTTAGCTTCCCCATTGAGCTCTCTACCTTAACTTGATCTTGCAACTCCTTAAGTGAGCTTGCAAGTTTAAGCTTTGGTCATTGATCTCAAGGGGTTGTATCATTTTGTTCTCTCTTTTGTGCTTCATTCTCGATGAGTTCTTTGCCTTTTCTTGATCTTGCAATCTCTTAATTGAGCTTGCAAGTTTAAGATTTGGTTATTGAACCCATATCTTGTTTTGGGTTCTATGGTTCCTAGTTTCATTTCTTGCTCATTTACTTTCATGCACTTAAATTTCATGCACTTTTAATTACTTGCTTGTAATCTTTTCTTTTCTTTGTTTATCTTTTCTTTTGCTCTTTTTGGTTCGTTTTGTGAATGGTTGTAATTGTTGTTGTTAAGAATAAATACAAAATTGTAAGTTAATGTTTCTTTGCTCATTTCCTTTTCCCGTTATATTCCTTTGAACTCCGCCCAAACGTTACGCAAGCGCTCCGTTAGGCACCCTACCCTACCAAGGTAACGGTGATTCCTAACCGCGACCGGTTGCTTTCGGTTTGGCCGGAGGCGAAAGCAAGAGACAAGAACGGAAGGACAAGGGTCAATAAGCCGGATTCCACGAATACTGTGCTTAAGTACCCATTGCTCTAGCTTCAATTGGTCAAGACTCGGCTCAAAGGTTTTGAGTGCGGATTTCTTTAGCTTATACTTTCGTATCTTTTTCTTAACAACTTTATATTTGCATATAACACTTAGGATAGAATTGAACAAACATATACACATTCTCTATTGACTCGTCTAAAACTCGAACGGACATACAACCATCTCCCTATGGATCGACCCGTGCTCAACCGGCTAGCTGCAAAGCGACACCGTCCTGATCGCGGTTATAACTTTAGAACTTTGAACATCCGACACGCCAAAAGCGTGCGATCAAATGGCGCCGTTGCCGGGGAGACGGTAACGTATTTTCTTTCTTGTTATTCGGATTAATATTCTTTTTGTATATATTTATAAAAAAAATCTTTTTGTTATTTTTGATAATTTTTATGTGCAAGTGTGCAGGCTAATCTGGAGCAAATACAGTAATCCAAAAAGAAAACATAGCATTTTATTTTGGAGTAGAGATCAAGGGGAGTGCAGGGAACCAAACCAGGGCACCAAAAACCACTGTTTGACCGCGGAACCGCGGTCAAAGAGGGGCTATGGCCGCGGTTCCACGGCCGTATTGAGGCCTCGGTGCCCTAATTTTTTTCTGCCCTTTCTCTGTTCTTTTATCTTCTCTGTGAATTCCACTATACTGTATTTTCTGCAGGTTTCTTTGCACAGATTGCGCAGCCGCCAAATAAATTTTTGTTGTGTTAGATTTTGTTTATTTACCGCTTTGCATATATTAATACGGACATTAAGGGGCTATAACACCAATTCAGATTGGGTGGGGATTTCATCACCCTTTCTAAGACCCCACAAATCACTAATTGCATACGCATTACCTTGAGCTAATAAAAAATACTAGACTCAACCCTAAGGACGTCACGCTCAATAGGACAGAGGACTGGTTGTAGGCATCGGCCGTTTATCCTATCCTGACTTTGCGGTGTCTAGGAAAGTGTGTCCAAGGCAAGTGGTTACTTAATTAGGACCACTACTTACGTAGTGGGGAGCCTCCTACTTACCTGGCACTTACCTGGCCGCAATTGGCGGAGAAGAGGCGGTTTGAGGTCCTATTTCTAACCCTTTGGAACAGTTAGGAGCAGTCTAGTTGGACTTTAAAGACCCTAGCTCTAGGTGTGTTTGTGCATATTGTGATTGTGATTGTGCTTGTAAATTTTAGTCCCGTAATTCCATATTCTTTTAAACAAACAATTTTCAAAACTCCAAAAACAAACATTTTTTTTCTTTTAATAAAAATAAAAAAATCCACATTTTTCCCCCTCCTTTTCTCTGCCTTTCTTTCTTTCTCTCTTCATATCATGGGTACCCCACCTCGCAAAACTCTTGCCGAACTTTGGTACCCACAACCAGACATTACTTCTTACGGTTCTTGCTTTGGCCGAACGTCGAACGATCCCTCCATGCCCAAAATCTCTTTGAAAGATCGGATAGACGCGTCTAGGACAAACACTTGCCCTCCGCAATCCACTTTGTATCAACCTTTTCAACCTCCCCCACCCTCTTATGTTGATACCCCTTTTGCAAGTCGTCCTTTGTCCGTCGCTGAACATATTGAACAATCCTGTAGCCGATCTTTTACTCCTTTCATCACTATAGATTCTTGGGATCAACAATTCCATTCACCTTCTTATCCAAATGTTGATTCTGCTCCTGTCCAGCCATTCAATTCCTACCAGTCCTACCCGACTTTTGTACCTTCCCTAAACATTGCTTCTGAACCGCCATTTGGGAGTTTTCAGTATCCAAACAACTTTGAATATTTTACTGAAACCTCTTCACAACCCATGTCTAGTCTGGAACAGTCTTTGGAAGAATTTAGGGTAGCATCGTACCAACAGATGATGGATTTGAATGCGTCCATGGCCACCCTCATACAACCTAGTGACCCGGTATCTAGTTTTTAACTATCTCCAAATTTTCCAATGTATGAAGAGGCGGTAGGACAGGTTAAGAATTTGAGTGGAGAGAGTGAGATCTACCCCCTTCCGAATCAAGCCTACCCATTTCAACTTGAATCCCACAACTCCGGTTTTGAATGTCTACCTAGTGTTCCAAACGATTCACTGATTAAAGATAAAACAGATAATGAGTTGTGTGACTTTGTAGTGTTTGATTTGCCCGATTGTGAAGGGTCCTTTTCGAGTGAAACCACACCCAATCCTTTTGACCTCTACACCTCCACTCTAGAACCTGAATTGATTAATATCCATGCTTTTGTTGAGGTGTCTAAGAATATTGATTTTCACTTGATTGAGGATATTGACGCCGGAAATATTTTGGATGATGAACCTGTAGATTTGGCAGAGTTTTTCTCTCCAATTCATCATCCCGGGTCATTAACTGTTTTTCCCGAACCCCACATGCGTCTTGATTTTGATGAAATTTGCATGGATAAGCTGAATTTTGAGGATATTTTTGAGGATGAACCAGTTTTAATTGATGAGTCGGATTTTCCAATTCATCATGTTCCTTTCATTGACTGTGTATACCCTCCTGAACCTTTGACCGATAATCTTCCTCAATCACCTACCTCCATCCTTTCCATCGTTCCAACCTTGCAAGAAACCGTCTCACTTTCATTTCATATGTCTGGTTTACCGGGTTCGGCGTACCCATGGTTTCTCACGAATCTTGAGGGATTTGACCCAATTTCTCGCCATATTGATAGATTAGTACAATCCATCTTTTCACATCGATCATTACAGATTGTACTAATTTATTCAATCCATTTCCACCCTCAAGTTCGTATTCCAGTTCTTTCTCCCTTCCGCCATTCTTCTTCTCATATACCGAGACCATATCCTTCTTCTATCTCCATACGGTCTCGCGTATTCTCCATTTCTTACATCTCTGCCTTCTTTCACCAACCAGCACATTATAGAGATAAAATCTTTGAATGGTTGGTGTTAACTTTTGGCCTGTGTAAGGCCTTGTATAGATTGATACTATTCTCTTCCCCCCTAATCCTGAACTTCAACGCTTAACACTGTTTTACTTAAGTTTGGGGGGACTCCTTTTTTGTTTTGTATATAATTTGTTTTTAGGGAGAGCGCCGACAATTTTGACCCTTTTGGTGTAGCCTGACAGTGAGGGCACTGTCAAGTTTAAGTTTGGGGGTGTGCTCGGTAAGCTTTCTTCCTTCGCATTCATTTGTATATTTTGCATTTGCATACCTTATTAAAAACCCACAAAAATTGAAAATTTTCCAAAAAATATAAAAACTTTGTCGTCAAGTTAGCTAATAGGGTAACTTAGATTTTTATTCTGAAAGCTTAGTTGATATGTTAGAAATAACTAAATTCTAGGCTTAGGAATTGAAAACCCTAAAAATAACCCTCACTCTGCTTAACCTGGGTAAGTATACGTCCTTACAGTTTTTTTGAGAAATAGGTAATCTTGAGTTCAGTTCTTGAGTTAAGTCAAGATGAAGGAAAAAGTATTGATGCTTTACTGAAGGATAAGTCTGAAAAATAGCTTCTATTATTGAGTCCAAATTTAGAAAGTATATACCCTATAACTTGCACTTACACGCACCTTGAAACTTGGGATAGTAGAGGATACCTAGAAATACTCTTGCCTGAAAGCCTAGTATGAAAGAAAAAACGGTATTTAAAGCTAAACACCAAAAGAGCATATTGAAAAATATATCCGGTCTTGAAAAAGAAAAAGAAAAAAGAAAAAGAAAAATAAATAAAGTCAAGACCTGAAAACTGCTATTTACGGTTTAAGCTCACACATTCAGTAATCGGCCGTTAGTGCCTCAAGAAGCATTAATAGTCGCATGAAAGGTGTGTGAGCAATTCCGTCCATCCTTAATGAAAATAAGTAGTATTAGGTATTAGGGCAAGGGTATTATAGCTTGAATTGAATTCTTGAGTGTAGGGGTGCAAATATACACACACGTAGGGGTATACAATCGATGTTTGGATAAATGATAAGAAATAAAAGATAAGACTTATGTTTTCTGTAAAGTTGATAAAAATCCCGGAATTAAGACCGCACTTTAGAAGGAAAACTCAGGAGTGCCAACATCTTTCTAAACTTTTTTAGAGCGTATATGATCTAAGGTTAAATAGAAAGGAGGTGTGAAGCATTAGGATGGGATATTTCTAACTTAGGATGATAGAATTTCTAACGTAAATACTAAACTGTAGGGGTAGAATCGATATTAACTTATGACACTAGCTTGACGGGATTTTGTAGGTGTAATCCGCTGAAAACCCTCAGGAGACAACACTCCTCCTACTAGGGACACCTAGAGGTTTAACGGCTTGTTGCACACGCTCAGTGCAATCGCGTTCACTGCGAAAGTGCGGTTAGGACTTTTTGTGAATAATTGGTTTTGCTCGGGACGAGCAAAAGTTAAGTTTGGGGGTATTTGTTCATACCAGAATATTGCATTCTATACCGCCCATTCTTATGCTCGTTTGCTTATCGGTAGGTACTCTTGAGCCGTGTTTGCTAGTTAATTGCAGGATACTGGTTCTCAGCTCTAAACAGTGAAATTCATGGAAAAGTACGACAAATTCCGGATTACTGTCAACCATAGATAAAACACGGGTCTCCGCTCTCTATCCGTATGTTGCCACACACCAGTTTAAGGGACAAAATGGCAAATCAATGTCATTTTCATGCACAAAGCTCAATGTCAACACAAGATCCAACATATCTACGCGGAACTCAAGGAAATCATGGCAAAAGATCCACATCACATCACCTTTTGATCTACTGAAATTCTGGAAGAAATGTGAAGAGCTTCTGAGAAACAACATATACCACACTGAAGAGTACTAAATACCAGGAAAACCCACCAAAGCAAATGACCCAATTCCACTTTATGGCCGCGGGTTTGCGGCATAAGCATGCTTAGGCCGCGGATCCGTGGCCATGTGGGCCCCGCAATTGATTATTTTTCAGGGGTAGTTTGGGAACTTCATCTTGGGTCAGAATTTGGCCCTAGGGTTTCAGCACGCTGCCTATAAATATTTCAGAACTTGCCAAGCCAGGGGTGTTCATTCTTATGCCCACTTTTTGTTAGTTTTTAGTGTAAACTTCTTCTTCTTCATCATTCTTTCCTCCATGAAATTGTTGTGAGAGCTTTTGAGTGGATGTTAAATGAAGATGAGGGTTATTTTGTATCATTCTTTTGCTTAGCTTCCCCCTTGAGCTCTCTAACTTAAATTGATCTTGTAAACTCTTAAGTGAGCTTGCAAGTTTAAGCTTTGGTCATTGATCTCAAGGGGTTGTATCATTTTGTTCTCTCTTTTGTGCTTCATTCTCAATGAGTTCTTTGCCTTTTCTTGATCTTGCAACCTATTAATTGAGCTTGCATGTTTAAGATTTGGTTATTGAACCCATGTCTTGTTTTGGGTTTTATGGTTCCTAGTTTCATTTCTTGCTCATTTACTTTCATGCACTTAAATTTCATGCACTTTTTAATTACTTGCTTGTAATCTTTTCTTTTCTTTATTTATCTTTTCTTTTGCTCTTTTTGGTTCGTTTTGCGAATGCTTGTAATTGTTGTTGTTAAGAATAAATACAATATTGTAAGTTAATATTTCTTTGCTCATTTCCTTTTCCCGTTATTTTCCTTTGAACTCCGCCCAAACGTTACGCAAGCGCTCCGTTAGGCATCCTACCCTACCAAGGTAACGGTGATTCCTAACCGCGACCGGTTGCGTTCGGTTTGGCCGGAGGCGAAAGCAAGAGACAAGAACGGAAGGACAAGGGTCAATAAGCCGGATTCCACGAATACCGTGCTTAAGTACCCTAATCCACGTTGTTGCCGATTGCTTTAGCTTCAATTGGTCAAGACTCGGCTCAAAGGTTTTGAGTGCGGATTTCTTTAGCTTACACTTTCGTATCTTTTTCTTAACAACTTTATATTTGCATATAACACTTAGGATAGAATTGAACAAACATATACACATTCTCTATTGACTCGTCTAAAACTCGAACGGACATACAACCATCTCCCTGTGGATCGACCCGTGCTCAACCGGCTAGCTGCAAAGCGACACCGTCCTGATTGCGGTTATAACTTTAGAACTTTGAACATCCGACACGCCAAAAGCGTGCGATCATCAGCCAACCAGCGCCCGACACGTGGTCTGTCGCTTCAGCAAAAGTACGTGCGATCCGGCGCACCCTCTTTAATGCAGAGATCTCTCCCTAATTCACTGACATCATCCAGAAAATACAACAGATTACCCAGGGGCACGCCTGACGATATCTTCGAAAGAAAGCTCACCTCGGGTGATCCGGCAGACCACTCTCGACCCGACCCGTCAGCTGGTCGGGACGAGAGTGGGGAGCTAATAATGATGCTCGATATCGGTGATCTCCCAGATCATGACACGCGGCAGATGACGTGTCCCAGGGCTCACAAGAAAGGACCTACAGTGGCCGACCAGATCACTCTTGTGCCCGTCCTACAAGCAAACGCCTGCTCACCTCCGAGCCCCTGCACAATTGGTCTTCTCGGCCTACCAGCTTGTCTCCGGGCAACCACAGAACCAAGATACCTCGGCTCTCCCGCTCGTCTCCAGGCTTTCCCGCCGAGGTCATCTTTCTCGGTCTCATCGACTGACCAATGACACCGCTCACAAGCGCAACCGCCATCCCGCAAATCTCGCCATGTGCGAGATATCCGCCGGCCACATCCCACGTTCTATGCCATCACGATCCCCCATTAACGGGCCTGTCTCGCCATTAATGGGAGATCCCGCTCATCACGCGGGCGTGGCGTCGGGAGCGTAACCGACGGCGTGATTCTCGCGCCTGCCCTGCCTGCTACCACCGCTATATAAACCCCTTCTTCAGATGGTTCAAGTAAGCTATTTTTACTCCACTAAGCCGTTACTTTGCTCGGATCTCTAGTCTAACTTGACTGTCGGAGGGTCCTCGGTGGTACAACCGCCCCGGGACTTCCTTGCAGGTGGCTCGGCAACCACAACCTCAAACCCATTGAGATCCACACGCTTCAGGAGCGACAGCCTCCAGATCCAATCTCAGCCACCCATCGCCGCCATCAGCAGATCAACGGAAGGTAACATCTTGGCGCGATCCAGGTCGCGTCAGTTACATACTAAATATCTTTTGCGTAGGGTTCGAGTTCTTGCATTTCTACTTGGTCACACTGTTTATGCTAAATCGGAAAGCCGTGACAAGTTACACTCTATACACAAATTACTCACATTTTGTTTGCTAGCAAACATTAGGATCAATTTACCCGCTTTTATAATTCAACAAATGTGGACTTTCGCTCCTTCCAAATCCAATCTTTATTATGTTAAAATGATCACTAAAATTCTTGAAGATGTTGGTATAGATCCCAACATTGACGCAAATATCATTTTTCCTGATAAGGATTTTGGTATTCTCAATGTCCGTCTCATGTGTCTCGGTGATTTCGGTGTTCAAGCACCTCATTCTCCATATCATTCTCCTCAACTTTCTCCTCATCAAGAACAACCACCTCTAAACCAACAACAACATCACGAACCACAACAACCACTTTCTCAATATCCATACCAACAACCACCATAATATTTCCAATGCTTCTCAAACCAAATGTTACGAAGCTTTCAAGATCTCACTATCAACATGAACTATAGGTTTGATGAACTCAATGTAAAGGTAGATTATCATTTTGCATATCAATATTCGCAAGCCAACTACCTTCCTCTTCCTTCGCTTGAGTATCATCCACTACCACCTCAACAACCCGATGACGACGACGATGCCAATGATAGCGATAATGACGAATCAAAACGATTCTAGATTATGCTTAGCTTCTGTTTCTTAATATTTGAAAATTTTAGTTTATAATTTTGTCTGAACTTCGTTAAAATAGTTATTCGACTTATTTAGTATGTGTTGGTTTATGGTTACGTATTTTGCATTCTCAGGTGCATTTTATCAAAGAATTTAATTAGGTTTCTTATATTTATATTCCATCATCTATATCACCGCTTTTTGATATTCCAAAAAGGGGGAGAAAATATTGAGCATTCATAAATGGGGAGCAAATGAATACAAATATATATAATATTATAAATATATATAATATTATAAGTTTTGTAAAAAATCAAATAGAGGGAGATTGTTAGATTTTAAAAATAATCTTTTTATATTTTGATTATTTTACAAAAATATATTTCAGTATATAATATACGATAGAACCATGTCAGAAATATCAAAGTGCTACACAAATGGAATTATTCAAGTATCAGGACAATCATTGGAATCAACTGATATCAAATGGAGCATCAAATTGACTCAATCGCACTCAATATGGATTTCAACGTAATATACGAGAAAGTCGACATCAAGAATCGTTCAAGCTATTTAAGACGTCCAAGACTTTTTCGTTTTATTTTTTGAGTCTAGAGTCAAGTCGATCTCAAAGATTAGAAACAAAATTTCCATCTAATCCTAAAACAAATTCCCCAAATCGATGTTTAAAAGAACTGTGT
This sequence comes from Agapanthus africanus, assembly GCA_030015575.1. Lineage (NCBI taxonomy): Eukaryota > Viridiplantae > Streptophyta > Magnoliopsida > Asparagales > Amaryllidaceae > Agapanthus > Agapanthus africanus. Next base: position 108,114,398 of record JASDDO010000024.1, read on the forward strand.
CTGAATATCAGACATATAGACGTCTATTTCAGGGAAATATACGTCTATATAGACATTTGTACAGACGTCTATTATGCAAGTTTTTAAATTTTAAATTTGGTGGAAATTTCGGTTTTGAAACGGTTAGAAACTGTTCTGTAATTTCGGGGGTGGGGGGACTTTAACTGCTCCAACTGTCTCAAAATATTTTCTATAAATATGACAAAGTTTCATTTGATTTTACACGTTTTTTCTTGCTTTAGAACTGTAACAACCGTATACCCTAGATACATAATAAAAACGTTTTATAATTTTTCTCGATATCAAAACAATTATTTTACTACTTCTATTGGTAGAAAACACTTTTAAAATATTTTTCCATGATTAAAATGAATTAATAGGATTTTTAGGATTTTTTGGGAATTTAAATGGATTTTTTTATCGAAAGGAAATAAAACTTACAAGGGGAGATATTTTGGACCAAATTTGGTTGCAAAGGATAGAAAACATCAAAATACATTTTTTATATTTTTTCCAGAATTTTATAATATTTTTAACTATTTTAAAATAATTTTTAGAAACCAAAAACAATTTTTAAATATTAAAAACAAATTTTATTATTTTTTTAGAGCGGGAATGAATCTGGACCGTCGGATCTGAAAACCAACAGTCTAAATTCTGCTGACAGTTTAATTAAAAGAAAAAAGAAATATATATATATATAGACGCCTTTAATCTGAACCGTTGGATCAACGATCCAACGGTCAAGGATCGCCAGCGCTAACCCGAGCCGGGGCCCACGCCGGCTCACGCGGAATGGGATGTAGCTCGTTGGATTTGGTTGAGCGACGGTCCAGATCTTGTCGGCTCGTGAGGTCGGCTCCTGTAGCGGCTAGGGAAAAAAAATAGGGATATTTAATCCCAGAAAATCCCTATAAATAGCCCTGAGGTTCTAAAATCCCCCAAAAAATATCTGTTCAACACAAAAATCTCAAAATATTTCCAAAACTTTTTCTTTGAGTCTTATACACTCTTGACCAAGTTCCAAATGCAAAAAAAAATGTCGGCTTCAAGATATACCTTTTCTCGTACAACCCGACGCTCACCGAATTTTATTTTTCTAGCTCATTTCAGGTAGGATCTCTCAACACTTGACCCCCTGTTATCTTCATTATAAAAGTATCTATCTACAAAAAAAAATTAGGACCTAATTATGATATTTTAACCGCATTATCTATTTTACGGGTTTTGACGATTAAAACCGATATTAAACCCTAATAATATAACCAACTTTTAGCAGTTATCTTTCACGATAAAATCACGGGGTAATGGACAACCCCAGATTCATGCCTAGATATATGAAACTAAGTCATAAAGTGACTATCATGACCAGGACAACTTTTGTAGGAATAAATGTAATTATTCTACGGTGTTAAATAAAGGTTATCGATAATTAGTTCCTTAATTATTAAAACATGGAAAAATTATAGTAAATTTTTATATATTGATTATTTTTAAAATAAAATTGATGGTAAACATGTGAAATCATATTTTTGATAATTTGGGTATTTCACAAAAATTCCATCAACTCCTAAGAATTTATATTTTCATTAAAATACCACGAACTTTGGAAAAATAGTATTTTCCTTAAAATACCCTAAATTTCCAAATGATATTTTTATTAAAATACCACAAACTTTTTTGAATCATAATTTTTTTACGAAAATACCATGAACTTGGTAGCGTAATTAGTTTTATTAAAAGATCCCGAACTTTTAAAATCTAGGGTTTTTTTTATAAAAATCAATAATAATCCTAAAACTAGATTTTTACTAAACACTTTTAAGAAATGAAACCTTACCAAAAATACCCTTAATTTCAAAAGTTAAGTTTTTAGAATTTCACTAAAATACTCTTACCTTTTTATAAAGGACGTTCTTTTTATTAAAATACCACAACCTTTATAATAAAAGATAATTTGCGTTAATATACCATTGTTTTTATATAAACAATAATTACGATAAAATACCATAGTCCATTATAAACTAAGGTTTCTATAAAATACCGTAAATCCCCAGTTTCCGTATACAATTTTCCCGTATTTTTCCAGATTTTATTTCAATTTTTTTTATTTTTTTATATATTTTATTATATTTTAAATTATTACCTAAACTATAAACCCAACTCCTAATCTACTCGACTTGACCCAACCAACCCGACCCGACCCGCTCACCCACTCCTTTTCTTCTCCCCCGTTCTCTTTTTCTTTCCCGCCCACGTTTTCCCCAACGGCTCCCTCCATCGCGCTCGCCTGCGAGACTCGCACTCGCCTGCGCCTGCGGTGACCGCGCCCGCTCGCCAAATCCCCCGCGCCCCGCTTGTTTCCCTAATGGACTTACCCTAACGACTCCCATCTACTCGCGCCATCGTCGCGAGACCGACTCCCCCGCGTTGCCGTTTCCCCACGTCTCAACCGAGCTTCCCCTTCTTTTCCCCCTCGCTCTTCTTCTTCCTCGTTCTCATTTTTCTTGCCTCCTCCAAGCTCTCTCCTCCAAACACCCGCCTACTCACCCATCGACGATGAGCTCGATCTGCTCAGCGTCGACGGCCATCACGAACCCATCTCCGGCCTCACTTTCTGAATCCTTTTCCTCACCTTCGACCGCCTCAGCCCATCTCCTCCTCTCCTCCACCGCCGACTTCCTACCGAGTGTGTCCCCCGTCGACCAACACCCGCAAGACCCAACTCCAGCTCCACCCTCTGTGTGCCGATATTCCTCGCACCCAAGCCCGATCGCCTCTGCTCCACGATCGTTGAAGCCATCCCAGCTCCTCCTCCGTCACCCGAGCACAGCCCCGGCAGCTCCTCCATTGTCGGAGCTCCCTAACTCCTCCACTGCGACTAAAACCCGACCCCTGCACACCACTCCGTCTCCAGCGAGCCGAGCTCTCGGCAAACGCCGCACCCGAGAGCCTCACCGGAGTCACTGGGAACCCACTGCCGTGGCGCCTCCACGCCAGTGTTGAGCCCGAAGTATGCCCCCGATCCAGCCGAGTCGCGCGTGTATCGTGCCGTGATCGTGCATGTGTCATGTCGTTCGTCGTCGTCCACTATCGTGTTGTCGTCTATCGCTAGGCGAGTGGAACCATCTTCCCTTGCTTACTCATGATAATAATCGTTTTAGTTAATTAAAATAACAATGTTACATACTATGGTGCAAATGTTTATGTGTATAGCGATATCGATGTTTAAATATCAATTAGTTTTGTAGCAAACCACGTCGCTCGATTATATTGAGAGTCACCATCCCTTATCAATACTGTTATAGCATTCAAATTGAATAACCTTAGTTGGATCGGTTAATGAGCACGGATATTTCATTTGATGCCTATACATAACCTATGTATTTGACACGACACCCTAAATGAAAACCCTATTTAAAATGGCGGAATTTATGAGCCATGAATCCCTTTCTTGACAACAGACAACTCGTAAAAATTCGAGTGAAAAATATTGACTTCATCACTATGAATGATACCTCCGCCTAGTTGCGTCAATCTGAAATTTTATCGCGCATGTTACCTTATTAAAATCATCGTAGATTCAGTAAAGATTGGAACGTGATATTCTACGGCTCATATCTAATCTGACTCGATAACCTATAACTAACCATGGTTTGTTTCTCGACAATTTTAGATCGCTGCAACGATGCGTGATTGCGAACGCGGCACTGAACTACAGTCCGGGACATCGTTTTGATTTGGATACCAGACTTTGAACACCTGTGCACACCCGCTTTAGACTTAAAATGCATAGAGCCCCATATGACTACATAGATAATTTAATTATCTAACACCTGAATCTGGTCCCTTGCCGTTTCACAGTCGTTTGATATTTAATTTGCATTTTAGCGTACCGATGTGTTCTGCAGTTTCTGCAGTGACCTCTCTTACACAGCTACACTAAAAAGGACATTACTTCTAATACAGAAATGCTATTGATAATCCGTTTGATGCGTTGGAAACTTAACAGATAGACCTATATTTTATTCAACTGGGGCAACACCTGAATCTGAACATAATCACTGGTAATATGCATGTGAAGTTGGGTTTTCAGTTCTGAAACTGGAATTCCAGCAATCGATCGTTACCTTAAAATGATGATATTTCCCTAACCGGAATTCCGTTTGACATGAAATTAATTTTAGATCAAGTTTGTTTCGTACGCCTTTTATATTATTTTGTTCGATTCTGTGCGTGTGATTTATCGTAAATTTTGCAAGTTATATGGTATTGGTCGTCACAAAATAGTGAAAATCTGTTCAGTGCATTTCTGCCTATTTTCGTGTTTGCTTTATACCTGCTGCATAGTGATAATTCACATTGAGACCTAGTGACTGTTTTGCATTGTCGATAAATTAGTGTTAGTGATTGGGCTGTGGCAAATACGACAGTGATATTGATAAGTGGAAAAGTGATTGAAAATGACAGCGATACGTATTTGTTCACAACCTATCTAATAACTGAATGCATACTATAACCTTGGGAATGGGGAAATCAAGGTGGAATTGAACTCGTATTTAGCGAGGTACAATGATTTAGAGGATGATCATTCGCTATTAGTGATATATATATACATACATTAGGTCGTGGGCCTAGCGGCACGGCTGTCAGGGTTATGTCCCGGGCACAGCGGACCGCAGTCTCGGGCATGCACGAGACCCTTGTTAAACACGAGCATCCTTTCCACCATTTGATTTCATTGACTTAGTGACCGATAAGTAGTAACATACATACAGCCTAGTTTACTGACATGATACCTATATTGCGCTATTCATATTCAGTTGATATTTATTATACTCATGTTCTGCTTTCTGTTGCATTTCTCATGTTTAATAACATTGCACACCCTTTGTATAATTATTGCTATACGTGTCGCCCTGAAGACCTGAGTGTGCATGATCAGAGGACGAAGTGGACCCAGCCCAGGAGCAGACCTGCCATTCAAGATCGCGGAGATCTAGACTGCATCATCAGCGCCATTTCTTTTGCTTTCAGCACTTTGTGTTTCATTGGTTAGTTTTTATTCTGCAAAATAATGTATTTCGAACTCTTTTATTGCAATGTAATAAAGTTGTGAACTGTAATTTTCCTTTACTCTATTACTGTTTACTGACTACCATGTAATGCTAGAAACCGAAGTGTGACTACGGCGGGATTATTCCCTGACCGTAGGAGCATGGCTGGTCTAGTCATCCCTCGTATTCTATATTTTCGGGAAGCGGAGCGTGACAAATACTGTGTTTACCTTACAATTATAATAGAACGAAATATAACTCACGACTGTGGAAGTCTATATCGACTGAGATATCATCTACTTAAATCCAACTTTTGATATATTACATGACATGACCTACGATACGGTTAGGGTTAGATTGCGCGAACCTATGTATGGAATACTATTATAAATAAAGATCCTTGCAGGCAGGGTGAACAGTCCCAACATGGACGACTACTATAAATAAATTAAACAGCCCTAACATGGACGACTACTACGAATGAATTGAACAGTTCCAACATTGACAAATGACATTCCATACTTAGATGATATACGCACTAACTCTAATTCGCAAAACCTTTATACTAAATAAAACGGGGATGGGTAGTTTGATTTGATAAGGTATTATACGGACCCGGATTCTCCTATTACTCGATCAGATCCGAGAAAGTGAAACAGCACATTTCACCTTTCCCAACCGTGTTCCGTGGTTAGAATAAAATAATCTCGAGAACCCGCTACCCTTGTCTAACAAACTAAATGAATATATTACATGTAGTTGCCGCACGCAGTATACCTTAATTTACCAAATACCTACAATACATCCATCATACTTCTGCATACATATGACTCATATATTTCATACACTTATTCTCTTTACCATTTCTGTTGAGAAAATCCTACCCGGGTGTAACTCGCTGATGGACTTCCGCTTCCTTTCTCGATCCTTAGAACGTCCGTTAGATGAGGACGGGATTAATGAAGAAGGAGACGATGGAATGGAGTCCATTAATGAAGACTACTTGGAGTTGACACAGCAGTATTAGGATAGCTTTTCTATTCCCTACCTGTTTAGGACTTGCTTTCTTTTAATCAATATAATCAAACTATTTAGTTTGCTTTCAGTACTTTGGGATGTAATAATTTTAGTTAATGGAAATAAATACTTCTGCTTTTATTATCAGTTTTGGTACATTACTTGCATGATTTATGTGCTTAACATAACTGTATCGAGAAAAGACCACTCTCGACACAGTTAGGTTGCGGACCTTGGCACATCACTGTTTCCGTACTTTTGGGAAGCGTGACATGACTGAAACTTTAATATTCTGATTCTCTAGAGTTTGTGAAAAAAACTCTTTCTCTCAATACACTCAAGCATTTGCTAATTTTTGAGAACGACAGTCTTTCTAAGCCTTTAGACTTTTCTATTTCTTTAGAAGAAAAAAAAGATTGTTAATTTGTCGAAGATGGTACCGATTTTAAACTTGTGTTAATCTTTTGGAAAATTCTTCGATTTTGATTTTAAATTTTTAACTCTCTAAAATGCAATCTATTATCATTTTGAATTTAAGTTTTGATTATTCTTTTTTGAGATCGTTAGGATTGTCAAAGTTGGTGTATATTGAGATTGTAATAATCTTGAAATTGTAATAATCTAGTGAAGAGAGATTTAAGTTCTTCACAATTATAAAGGTTTGGACTTGATTATCGGAAAAGGTCTAGATGTTCACCACCTGTAAGTGTAAGAGTTTGCACCACCTGTAAGTGTAAGAGTTTGGATCTGAGCCTGGATAAAAAATCTGGGTTTTTCCATCCAAAAGAAGTCACTGGATAGTGTGTTGAATCCTGAGCAGGAGTTCTCATGCGGAGATTAAACACTGGGTTAGTGAATCTCGATAATAATCCTCTGTGTCAATTTGCTTTTCTGCATTTCTGTGATTATGATGGTTTAATATTTTTATATTCTGCTGCATAATTTCTATATTCGCAAAATTACTCTGAGTTTGCCATAAAATCTTATTCACCCCGTTTAAGGCTATTTTCATGAATGTCATGTTATTCGATGGTGTTGAAATCCGCCTAGTTTTTATTCAAAGCTCTATATATACTCTAGTTTACCTATATACTTATTAGGTAGTCGAATTCATCCCTTTATCCTCTAGAAAATCTTGATCCAAACCATACGAGGGGACGTAAATTATAAATGAAGATCAGATGAATCCCACAACTGAGCCAGATGAATCCCACAACTCTGCTAAATCGAAGTGAGAGCCAACTGAGGGACGTAGATTAATTTTTGCAGCCAGATGAATCCCACAACTGAGCCACATGAGGGTCTAAATGGAAGTGAAATTCAAACAAGGAACATTGGTCAATTTTTGCATCCCGGCTTAAAGAGGTAGAAATGCCAATGGGTCGCGATGAAGAAGATAAAATCTAGTTCAATTTTGTCTTCCGCTGTCTAGCTTTAGTGTATCCGTGTGTTGATTCACACTTTTATTTGGAGTAAATTGTTTTAAAAGAAACATTGTCACCTTATTCAGTGTGTCGGGTATTAAGCATAGCTTCATAAAAAGAATATATAGAGTTTAAAACCAAATGTCGAACCAGTCCAATCCTCACGATCTCTTATTAATGTCAATTTTCCGGTTGAGGTGATTATGAATAAGGACGGGAGCTCGTTGTAAGCTTAAATAATCAGTTGGTGTCCTTTAAATTCTTTCCGACCTAGCAAGAGAGTCGGTCATAAATTTATGTCCTGTATCAAACTAAAAGAAGAGATCCCAATATGCATGATTAGGGTTCCAACAAGTTCAAATGGCAGGACAATCTGAATACATAATGTTTTTTAAAGTAGTATTGATGGTACTTCTTTGTATACAAAATGCAAGGTTTTATGATTGCACATTTGCAGAGAAAAAATATTTTCAAATAAAACCAAAGATGCTAAAATGATCCATATAGATACAGATTCATTTCACTTTGGTCATCATATCCTTTGGTTGACGTTCCTGTTACCCAAGATGTACCCAAGAGATCTTAAATTATAATACACACTTCCAAGCATTGTTAAGCATGGTAGAAAACACCAAATGATTTGAAACTTTATCAATATCCTCTGCTGTGTTAATACCAAGAGGAAGGGATCTTCAAACTAAAATCTAAAATCGATTATTTGACTGACATGTGAAATGAATGGTTTTCATTGCTTAAGAAAAAAAAATCTATACTTCTAACCCTAACCCTGCCCTGACACGGTTTGCATTGGATGAGCACGAAATTTGAACTCCAACACAGCTTCACGGTGGGAAAGCACACCACATGGCCTCATACCGGCATAAAACGGAGTTGTACAGAGGATTCAGACCAATTATAACCAGTCAATTTCACTAACTTGGAGAGTCGGCCCTGCATGATTCCTATGGTTCCAGCTTTAAGATCTAACGCGGTAAAATAGCGTCATTCACAACATCTAGATACTTGTGCACAAACAAAGGACTCATGATTTTAATATCTTTGATACATATGAGTAGAGTTTTGAAACTGGGTAACAAAAGTATTTTCCTAACATATTTTTGCATGTGCTATGCGCGTGTGCATACTAATATATGGGTATCTCTACTATTATAATGCAAAGAGAAGTGGAGCCGTGGGTAGCTCTCACACGTTTTTGGCAGGGTGCTTGTTTACCAACAAAGGCTCTTGAGTTCAACATCCATACTATTTCCATTAATTTTTCTAATACACTCCAGTCGGGGAGGATGTCATCTTGCCTTTTGTTTTAGAAGCGAAAAAAAATCCTCCATATCTGCAACTAAATTAATTTTAAAATATTCTACCATATTTTCAAAATTATTACAAACCGGGCTGTACAGCTGGCATGAGTTTCTTCTTCAGTGTGAGAGCCTGCGAGTTTGATTTTCAAAAGGGCTGGTTTTTTTTTCTGCAAAAACCTTTTAAAATTATTCGATAATATTTACATGATATTTATATGATTCATTAAGGGGGCTTTGCTCTCTTTAGTACACGAAAATTCACATATCCATTCCTGGCACTATCAATTCTAACCTACAAGTAACATGCCATGATTTTACCTTGGTATCAATATACTATAAAACCATTTAATACTAACCTTCACGATTTTACTAGCAGAACTTCATTTCATATAGACATACTGTATTAAACCGAGAAAATTGAAAACACTACCGTATTTATTTAAACCAAGCGAAAAATTAATTAATGTTTAGAATGAATTGCTTTCCATAACAATACGTACCATACCAAACCCAAACTAATTTGGATCCCAAAAATCCATACAAAAACATCAAAAAATTCCATGAATCAAACATTTGTGAGCATTTTGCACTGTTTGGATTCTTGAATCCAAAAAACAGTGAGAATTAGATAATTCTTGTTTGGTTGGGGGCTGTATGGTTGCAAGATTATGAATTTGTATTTCAAAATAGTACAGTTGAAAATTTCTGGATTTGGTAAGTTGTTATTTGGTTGGTATTGGATTCTTTTGGATTTGTAGATCCTTATAATGTTTGTTTGGTCGGTGAAAAAGGTAGGATTTGGATTTGAGGGTTTTAGAGAGAGAATTATTAAATAAATAAAGTACCAGGGTACCATCTAAAAGTGCATGAATAGTGCAAAATCCTTGTAAATTCTCCAAATTTTTTAGAATTGTAGAAATCTTATTTTATGTTGGGCCCTCCATAAAAAACAAAGAAACCTACAAATCCAAACACAAAATTATAGAATCCTCTCAATTTTTTGGATTCCATAATCCAATTATTGGGGAATCCTCCAACCGAAGAGGCCCTTGGAGGATTACATTTCTTTGGATTCTTTTGTTTTTTGTGTGGGGCCCACACAAAAAAAGATCCATGAATCCTATTTTTTTGTTCTAATTTTGCTGGATTTTCACTGTTCATGTGAGGCCCTCCATACTTTAGTTATTAAAATATCCCTCTCTTTTTAATTCTCAAATCCAAATTCTACATATTTTTTTTCCAACAAAGTAAGGATTATAAAGATCTACAAATCTAACGTTAGGAATCCAACACCAACCAAATACAAAATTTGCTAATCCATATTTTTTCAATTGCACTATTTGAGAATCCAACAGTCCACCTCTTCATGCATTGTCCTGCTAAAACACGAACACAAAAATCTCCACCTCCACAGCACGTGACCGCCCACGTGCGCCCAATCAATTCGATCCAACCAGTTCGCAGAGGGAGAGAGAACCAAGCCTGGACTCGCACCAGCCGTCAGCTGTCAAAACCTAATAAACCCTAGATTTAAATACTCGCCCTCTCTCTCTACTTCTTCTCCTTTCTCTCTCTCGCTCGCAAACCAAAACAAAAAGCGCACACACGAAATCCTCAGAAAACGAAAACCCTAGCGAATCGAATCTCTGCACGAATCTAGGGTTTTCGTTTCCTCGATCTGAGCAATGGATCTCCCCAACCTCGCCGTGATCCTTCAGGCGGCGCTCAGCCCCAACCCCAACGAGCGCAAGGCCGCCGAGGAGAGCCTCAATCAGGTCCTTTTCTCATCGATGCCGTCTTCTTAATTCGATCGATCGATCGCTTGTAGCGATTTGCTTTGGCTTTGTACTTGAGTAATTTGGATCTTTTGAGTTGTGACGACGCCCGTTTGAAGTCGTCGTCGTTTGATTGAAGAGCGCAGATCTTAGGGTTTGATACATGCTTTCGATAATATCGATAGGGGTTATGTTTCCTATACCGATGCATGTCACTGTATTAGTCATGTTGAGTTGACTTGTGATTGACAACGGTTCTGCGATGAGTTCAATTTTGCTTTCCCTAATTGATATTTTGTTTGTTTGAATTCATTTGGAATCTAAGCCTGCAAGTTTAATTGGTATTGGTGTGCTATTCCTTTTACTGAATCTATTATAGTCATTAGTGCAAGGAAATTGACATGTGCAAAGAAATTAGTGGACTTTAAGAACCTGAAACTGGTGTGGTGATTGGTAGTTTTAAAATACCTTGCAAGATCTATATATGGTTTCTCACCAGTTTTAACGACAATTTTAGGTTTGCTATTTGTGTGGACACTTGTCTATTTGAATTAGCTGGAGCTGTGTCAAAAATCAATTGAAGTTCTGTTTTGTTGTGGCTTTGCAACTTGTGTCATGGTCTTGCATCTCATTCTCCATCCTTGTATGTTTCATCGATTGAGCTATTTATTTCTTAAGAAAGTTCCATCCATTTTACAATTTTTTGATGATACCGATTTATACAATCTGCCTGTCATAAATGAATCAAATAGCACATCAAAAAAGCTTCACAATACTCACACAGGGAGTAAGAGGATTGCTCATTAAAGCAACAAACTAAATGCATAGAAGTAACGGTTTATATCAATTACAAGCATATGATTGCATATATTCAGCACGGATGTTTCTTATTTTCAGTTCCGGTATGCACCACAGCACTTGGTGAGGCTGTTACAGATTATCGTAGATGGAAATTGTGACCTGGCTGTACGACAAGTTGCTAGTATCCATTTCAAGAATTTTGTGGCAAAGCATTGGTCACCTGATGAGCCTGGTAATGTTCAACATGTCTAGGTAATGTATGGATATTTGATTTGGCATGGTTTTTGAATATTTACTGTGTTTGTTTTTCTAGGCGAGCCTCAAAAGATTTCAGAAAGTGATAAGGCCATGATTCGAGAGAATATTCTTGGGTTTATTACTCAAGTTCCACCTCTATTAAGGTACACATTTTGATATGCAAATTTTCTTTTGATCTAAAAGTTTATGAACCTGCCATTTCCACTATTCTACCTGTGCTGATCTCTATTTTAGCGTACACATGCATATCCCTTGATCATTTGCCATGTTTTTTTTACTTAATCAAGATTTTTTTGGACCGATCTCAATGATACCGTTTTGATTTGGGTTTTTCCTCCCTCTTCGAAAACATGGCCTTAATCTCGGAATCAAATCGCCGTGAGCAAGGGATGAGCGCAAGGGATGAGTGTGCTAGCTTGATATTTGTTTGAATTGCGCATATGAAAATTTTCAGCTAGATGCTGTCAATTTCAGCTAGTTTTGGTCTGTTATTGACTTAAACCTCATGAGATCAGTCGAAACCAAGTTAAATTTAGTCGACAACTTGTTTTTATTTTTGGAAAGAAAAGGAAAATGTAGAGAAAGTCAGAGAGGAACATGACTGTACGTGGCCGTGATGCTATGTTTGGTTTGGGGTTAGAGGATGGGGACGGGATAGGTTTCGTGGCAGGCTTCATCTATTATGCTTGTGAGCTTCAACTGCTGCGACGACATGCCTCAACCGATATAAAGCCAAAAGCATGAGGAAGGGTGGCATCTGGGACTCTGGGATATTAATTTTAGTCCAACAAGGGTTAGCAGTTTATATATGAGCAAGAGAATGCTAATATGCCAAATTTCAAGGGGATACTCTCTTAGGTGCATTAAAGGTGCAATGGATTGATGTTGCCATATACATATATTCTTGTTATCAATTATAGGTTTTATAGACCACGGGCATAGCTCGGTTGGTCATAGCACTTCCCCTCCCTCGGAGTGTGTGGGGATCGAACCCCATGAGGGGAAGTGCTCACAATTTAACGCGTTTGGCGTAAATCCGTGGATCCCTGGGTGCGTGTGTGATGTTTGTGTGGGTTAGGTTTACGGGCCAGGTCCAATAAAAATTATATAGGTTTTAAATATTATACGCATACAGCCTCCTAAATATAAACCTTTATAGATCTTACATTTTTCATGAATTTAAGAATAAGATGACATAAAAAGAAAAAAAGAATTAGATGACATATTGTGCATATGTCATTAGGCAAAACTAGCCAAGGACAGTTTTGGTGGAACCGGACTGTTTCGAAATGGTTCAGGACACATGCACAATATTTCAAAGCCCTAGAACCTATTTTAGTGTCTTTACTATACAAGCGAAACCTTTGGCATTCTTACATACATGAGAATCTGTTGTGTGACGATAGCCTTTTATTGTCTGGTTCATATTCTTGCCTAGCATCTTCTGGGTCATGAATGCGTGTTCTCTTTCATGCAGAGTGCAGCTTGGGGAATGCGTTAAAACATTAATCCATGCCGATTATCCTGAACAGTGGCCTAGCCTTCTTCATTGGATTAAGTGCAACTTACAATTGCAAGATCAACAAGTGTTTGGCGCTTTATATGTGTTAAGGATTCTTTCGAGGAAATACGAGTAAGTAAAGCTCTTTTGTTCTACAAGCTGAATTTCTCTACTTCCTCTCTTATACTGCTATATCATTAATGTCCATACGCATACCGCAATACTCAAACTAACACACCTTCTGTCATCAATCTCAGACATTTATTTGTATTGTTTGATTACACACCAATCCTGTCATACATATGTTATATATATAACTCAGTAAGTGTATGTAATGTAGTAGCACACAAGGGGTAAAAATTCAGCTATTTGGTGAGCTCAGGTCGATCTTAAAGTACCCCAAAGAAGAAAACCTCTTGAATGACTCCAGAAGTGTTAAAAATAGTTGGTTCTTGAAGAAAAAGTTAAAACAATCAAACTTAATAAAGCAAAGAAGAAAACCTGGATGCACAGACATAATTATCCCTCATATTATGAATTAATTTTAAATCCATTTGTTAAATGGTTAAAATTAGCACCTAAATTCACCATGTGCATTAACGCAAATTACAAAAAGAAAAAAAAGAAGGAAAACTTCAAGTTAAATTGTTAAACCAGCTTTTGAAGCTGGCAAAAACTACTATATCCAATTCTAATTTGGGCAGAATGAAACCGAGCCTTAAATGTTAAACATTACCATATCATCATAAATTATGAATTATTTTAATATTTTCACCAGTAACAGTCTTGATCTTTCCTGCTAGACTGATATCGATATGAACGGACTTGTACAAAGTTATCTAATGGAAGAAAATTAAGTTTGAATTGGATGATACAGTTCCTTTTTTGCCCCTTCTGTCCTATTACCTATGATTTTAATCTTATAATGCAATATAACTCTAGATTATATTTAATTTTCATTTTTAGCCTCACAGCCTTGTTAATTTTCTTAAGATTTAGTGTTCTCATTTCATTTCTATAATCTAAAGTTGAAATCATGATGTAAGTTTGTGTGCTTTTTCCTTGTTGGTTAGAATCGTTGGATGGATTGATTTTTGGTCCTGGTGACCATAACGTCATGCTTGAAATCTCCATGGGAACCATGCCAATGTTATTTTTCTGTATTTCCATCGCTTGTGCTAGGCTAATCTCACTGGTCTTCTTTTTATTACAAGGTTCAAGTCAGATGAAGAGAGAACACCAGTTTATCTCATTGTGGATGAGACGTTTCCTCATTTGCTAAATATATTTAACAAGCTGGTCCAAATTGTCAACCCTTCGAGTGAAGTTGCAGACCCGATCAAACTGATATGTAAAATATTCTGGTCATCAATATATGTATGTGTATGACATGGCTGTTCATAACGCTTTTATTTTGTTCTTCTTGAGCTAAAAACATTTTGTTTGTTTTCAACTGTGTTCCAGTTGGAGATTCCAAAGCATCTGTTTGACCTCAATGTATTCAACGCTTGGATGGTTCTCTTTTTAAATATATTGGAGAGGCCAGTCCCTTTAGATGGTCAACCAGCAGATCCTGAGCTAAGAAAATCATGGGGTTGGTGGAAAGTGAAGAAATGGACGATTCACATCTTGAACCGTCTATACACACGGTGAATATTCATTGGATACAGTGCAACTTAATTTCTTATGCTACCTTCCTGTTAAATTGGCTTATATTATAATTATTTGTAGGTTTGGAGATCTGAAGCTTCAGAAAGCAGAGAGTAAAGCCTTTGCTCAAATGTTCCAGAAGTCCTATGCTGTAAAATTTTTGGAATGCCATCTACGCTTGCTTAATTTGATCCGTGCAGGCGAATACTTACCTGATAGAGTTATAAACCTTATTCTTCAATATCTAAGCAGCAGGTTTGTCTATCAACAACCTCTATATTAGCTCAAAAGTAAAATCTACCAACTTCTTATAATTGTACATAGATTTCTCTTACAAGTTTGGAATGTATTATTTCTCAGTGTCTAAGCTGGCTGCCTATTACTAATTTGTTTTACTAGTATGGATTTCCATTGCTAGTTTAGATTATTAGTATATTGTAAGGTCCTGGCATTTTTATAAGTACTGTCACCAGGCTGCAAGGAATCCAAAATTCTTCACGATTGACAAAGTAATATTCCATCATAAGTTCCTTTATCATTTGTATTTTCATCAAGGGCCTGTTAGTCAATTAAAACTTTTAGATAAAAGATTAGAAATGAACACTCTTATACAACTTATGTGGAACTGGACCGTTTTCATAGGATTTTGGGACTACTAGAACTAAACTAGATGTGGAAACTGAAACTGCACTAGAATTTCTACTTATTTATAAATTATTAGTCGATTCCAAAATAAACATCTATGTTCTATTAAATATTACAAATAATTGTTTATTAACAACGCTAATACATATAAACAGTCATTCTTATACCAAATAAAAACAATGGTATTAATTAAATTTTAAAAATATATAAGAATAAAGAATTGAATTAATTAAATGAAAAATAATTAATTGTTTCTAAATGGTTTGCAACATTGAAGTTTTACAGGTTTTATTATGTCAAATAAAATCTCTTATGCTATAATACATAATCAAATCTTTGTTTTTCTTTTGATTTCATGATTATATTAGGTGTAATTTTCCCTCTAAAATTACTGCATTTTTTGATTACATTGGGCTTTGTCTTTATTTCAATTCAATTGAATTTGATGAGGGAGCCATCCAGTTATGCTTATGATGAAACCAAACTTTGAAGTTCTAGTTTCAATTGACTAGCACTAACCTTTTTTTTAATCATCCCAATAAGTTCTAGTTTTAACCTGTTCCTATTGACTAGCCCCCCTTATAGAATAATGCAAGACAAAGGCCCTATGAGGGAATTTCTCTTATGGCATCAAACAAGTCAACCACACACTTGAAGGTCAGAGCCTTCCATCTTTATCTTCAAACATAGAAACACCAAATTTCATGTAATTTTAATAGTTATGACCCATGGATTTAGAGATGGAAAATGTTCTATTATGAGGAAACCATTAATTTTGCATCAACTAGATTATTAAGTAAGAAGCATTAAAAACTTAAAATCAAATGAAATTTGGTGTTTCCATGTTTTAGAGGATGAAAGTCAAGACAAGATGGACAGCTTCGATCATCAAAAATATGGTGGGAACAAATGTTTTACTGCCATAGGAGGCATCCCTCATATGGATTTCATTCTCCATCATTTTCTTTTATTGAATTGTCTTGAAACACATACACTCAGATCTTTACATTTCCTGTCTCTTTGCTGGCAAATTAGACTTGTATCTTCTCGGTTCTTAATACTTTTTCATAACCAAATCAATAGTGAAAGAGTATCAAAATCATCTGGAAATTGGTGTACATATGCTTTAGACCATGATGGTCAAGATAGACTTGCCGATCATTAAAAAAATTGTGAAGAGTTTACTTTTTGATCAATCTTGAAGAGGAAATCTATCATGTCATCTGATACCTACTTTTGTCTGTTAAAATATACTTGTATTAACAAAGTCAACATATATGAGAACCAAAGAGAAACTGAGAAAGTAACACACAGATGTATCCAAGGAAAAAAAGAAAATCCGAGACACATGTGAATCATAGTGGGGGGGGGGGGACAAAATGATATATATGATGGCAGACAACATGATATATGATATAAGCAACATTGAACGGGAAATAATTTGAAGTTTTTATTATTATAATATATTACATGTGGGATATATTAAGAAGCGGATTTGTTCATGCTCTCTATGCATCTATGAATTCTGATAGAGAAGGAACACTAATGTATATTATAAACATAACAAAGGCTGTAACCTATCGGGTTTAGATTGTATTTATGTAAAGTGTGAACTCAAATGCAATAATAAATGTTTTATTTGGATCCGGATTCCTTCTCTATGCAAAGTGTGATTGTATTATGTATAATGTTATCGTATTTATGTACAGTTGTTGCAAAAGCAATAATTACTTTTTTCTGTTCATCATTATCAGTTGGTGTGATGTTTGGTAATCTTTATGGTATACGTATTAATTTTTATAATCCATATTGTATCATTTGATTATCGGTTGCTATACTAAAGTATAGTCTATGTTATGTATTGTTGTTAATTTTTGTGCCTTATGCTAAATTTTTTATATCCAACATTTTTTCTCACTGTTGTAATTTAGATCTTTAAAAATAAAAATTTAATTCATTATTTGTTAATGCCAATCAAACCTTCGATCAGGAAATAGGATTTTTAACCGGCTGTATTCCCCAATTCAAAACTATAGCTGTCGTAGCTTTGTAGTTTATGTTATAAAATATGCATGCATGCATGTATCTATGTCATGTATCATGCACGCATGCATGTATACATGTGCTATCATTAATTTTTTTATGTTCAAGTATTTTTTTGGACGAAATTTTTTATGTTGAAGTATGATATATATAGTACACCATAATTAATATATTATCCCTTAAATCTATATTAAAGTTTTCAAATAGCTAGTTTCAACACAGTAGTAATTCATTATAGATATCAATAATCAAAGGAGAAAGATTAGTAGCAACCAGCAAGACTAAAGCTTCTTAGCTTGAAAAGTAGTCACCGATTTGAGCTAGATAAAATTCACATCGACTATTAAAGACTTCAAAGAACAAAGCTGATGACAACCTTAGTAATGAAAAAGGGTAAAATCATTATATTCTTGAAACCTTCAACATAATGAGACACAATTGGTTTTGATGTAATTATTGGCATAGAAATTCCCAAATTATCACATGCACAAATGCTAGAATAGAATAACTGCCTGCGTCAGCCTTCCACCACTCCAGAATCTCAAAGCTATCAGTTTGGTCTTCCCTTGATCAATACGCTGTCTCACGACTCTCATGTAACCTTCTATGTAGTGAATTGTATGGTATGCATGTTGGATTAAATTAAATAGGCTTTCCTTGCGGGCAGCTTATGTCCTTTTCAGATTTGAAGCCTTTTCTTTTAGTTTTTATTTTGTTTATTTTATGCTATGGAGGTGCAGCAGTTAAGCTGTTTGCTCAATGCCAGTGAGCTTGATTCGAATCCTGCTTGCACCAAATTAATGGAAAAAGTTTTACCTTTTGTTTGTTGATATCCATTTAAATTTGCTATGTTTCTGCGAATGTGCTAAATAAAATCCGCAGCCTCTTTTTCGGCGCATGACACTGATGCCTCTCTTTATAATCAAAGGAACATAACCATCTTTTGTTGGTTAATTAAGGTTTAAGTTTATCTCATCCTTTGTCTGATTTAGTGTGTGCTCTTTTGTACCTTGCAGTATTTCAAGGAATGCTATGTATAATTTACTGCAGCCACAACTCGACACCATTCTTTTTGAAATAATTTTCCCACTTATGTGCTTCAACGACAATGACCAGAAGTTATGGGATGAAGATCCTCATGAATATGTCAGAAAGGGCTATGGTGAGGCTTCAGAAGATAGTTGTAATTTGTATAAGATACCACATGTTAAGAAACCTTAACAATATTTGGATAAAACTCTTGCTTTGCATATTTGAGTGCAGATATAATTGAAGATTTATACAGTCCTCGGACTGCAGCAATGGACTTTGTAAGCGAGTTGGTGAGAAAACGCGGCAAGGGAAACCTCCAGAAGTTTGTTGGATTCATTGTTGGTATTTTTAGGAGGTATGCATAACTGAGAAACCTAACTAATATCGCCATCAGTTATTGTATAGAAAGCTTTTCTGCTTATAAAAACCATTTTTTGTCACAAGATATGATGAGGCACCCACCGAGTACAAACCATATCGTCAGAAAGATGGTGCTCTTCTTGCTATTGGAACATTGTGTGACAAATTAAAGCAAGCTGAACCTTATAAATCGGAGCTTGAGCGCATGTTAGTGCAACATGTTTTCCCTGAATTTACAAGCCATGTTGGTCACCTTAGAGCAAAGGTCACTGCCTTTCAGATATTATATGATCTTAATCCTTTGTTTTCTGTTGGCCTTTAACTGCTCATTTACACATCTTGATCATGATATACAGGCAGCATGGGTTGCCGGACAATATGCATTTATCAACTTCTCTGACCAAAATAATTTCCGGAGAGCATTACATTGTGTTGTTGCTGGTATGCGAGATCCTGATCTTCCTGTACGTGTTGATTCTGTCTTTGCCTTGCGATCTTTTGTTGAAGCATGTAAAGGTACATAATCCATTTCTTTTGCATGGCCAATGTTATTATCAGAACAATTTCCTGATGCTTATATAAATTAATACTGTGTTAATTGATTTGCAGATCTAAATGAGATTCGTCCAATCATCCCTCAATTACTTGATGGTAAGTTTATCATTTGTTTTAATACTCATATTCCATCCTTTCTAGATTCCTAATGCGTTGTCTGCAGAGTTCTTTAAACTTATGAATGAGGTTGAGAATGAGGACCTTGTTTTCACCCTTGAGACAATCGTGGACAAATTCGGTGAAGAGATGTCGCCATATGCTTTTGGATTATGTCAAAATCTGGTATTGTGGATTTTGCTCAAACAAATGTTCTTCTTACAGTACCTTCTACTCTTTTGCTAATATCATGCTTTTCACTTTCTTTCTAAGGCTGCTGCATTTTGGAGGTGCTTGGATACATCAGAAGCAAATGACGATGCCGACGATCCAGGTGCTTTAGCTGCAGTCGGCTGTTTGCGTGCGATTAGCACAATTCTAGAATCTGTTAGCAGGCTTCCTCATCTTTTTGTTCAAATCGAGCCTACTCTTTTACCAATCATGCGGAGGATGTTGACAACTGATGGCCAGGGTATAGCTTCTTAAATTTAATTTTCTACATTTCTCCTAAGCCTACGTAGGAGCAATTTGTCATGATTGTCGTGCATTGCTCACTTTGTACTAGATGCGTGATCCTCATGCATAGCTTTCACATCGTACTGGATGCATGCTTTCCATGCATTGCTTTCACTTTTAACCAAAGCGGTGCTTTTGGTCATTTGGTGTATATTACATTATATGATATGTTGTCATCTATAACCATTATACTTTACCATGATTGCCTTCCACAACAGTCTAAAATTGCTTCTTTTCCATATTTATTTTGGTCCCTATAATTATCTCTCTTCTGTTTAATCCTTGTCCGTGTGTCTTGTGATACTTAGCTTCCCTTGCATGATTGTTAAACCAGGGTTGAGTTTCATGTCATAATTTCTTTATTTTTGTTTCAATAAAACAAGTCTAACATGTCATTTGTTAGATAATCGAACTTAGGGCCACAAAAAATTGACTGGTAGTGATGCTTATTTAAATTAACTCTCTTAATGTAATTCTTTGTTGGTATATTTTCTTGATTTTGTTTTTTGAAGCCTTTAACTTGTTATAGCTTGATTACTAGAGCTTAGGCCACCCAGTCAAATATCAGCCATGCTCATTAACTCATTTTATCAACCACCACCACAATAACAAGCTTTTCAATGACTTAATTTTCTCTTGTAACCATGTTGTGTGTTTACTTTTGCTTAGAGTTTGTCTATTTATCTAGTATATTTTGACCCGCTATGTATGATTTCACATTATATTGGCACGAGAGCTCTATTATATGTGATACATCTAACTTTGAATCAAGATGGATCATTTAGTTTATTTTTCCACCTGACATTGTGCAGAGGTTTTTGAGGAGGTCTTGGAAATTGTCTCCTACATGACATTTTATTCTCCCACAATTTCTTTGGATATGTGGAGTCTATGGCCTTTGATGATGGAAGCACTTGCTGATTGGGCCATAGATTTCTTCGAGAGTAAGTCCATGCAGGCTAGTGTACATTTGTTTCTTTTCTAGTTTTAAGATTGCAGATTGTATCTATGAGCTTCACTTGCAACCACTGTCAACTCATCCTTTTAAGGTTTAAAGTTTCTGTTTTAATGTGGTATAATCCAAAATGAATAAATTATAGCACTCTCGTTGCCACCACATGCAGTTCTAGTTAGTAGAGTGCTAAAGGATATTTATCTGGGCAAGTGCCTTGTGAAATGCGCAATCACTTGTCTGTTGTATTTTCTAATACAAGAGCCATTTAAGGCTATAATCTATAGAGCTTTTAGATTTATGCCACGTCCTTACAGTTTTGGAGATGATTCGCATTCTCCGCAGTTTTTTTTTGTTCCAGTTTATTTCTGCTGTTAGTTTCAGACATTAATAATGGGGGTGATTACCTGATTATCTGATGCGTTTCCTGCGAAAACCTCCTCTTGTATTGTATTGTATTGTGGAAAGCTGGTCTGTTAAAATACCAGTCTTATTGCGAACTCAAGTATAAAGCCACTGTCCTGATACAACAAGGGCATTCCTAAGTATCTGAATATGATAATTTGATATGTGTAACACCTGCAAGTTGCATAATATATAGTACATTTTGTGTTGGAATTGGATAAAAGAGCAAAGACATTTATATGCATGTTAATTGTTTGATATTGATTAGATAGCTGTACTTACCTCTTCTACTTAACCTTCAACTAGTTTGTTTTAAAAAAAAATATTTTTATCATGTTGTTTATGAATGGATTTCCATCGTGTACTTCAAATTCAATTTATCCACACAGAATATAATGTTAATGGCAAATTGATTGTGTTTTTTCGCAAGCAGAACACGACCTTTCATTTTAGGTTTTAGAACATGACCGTACATTCTGAATTCTGATCTTGTGATTCTTAATGGATTTCCCATATTCATATGTATCCCACATGACAGAATTGCATCTGGCATTTGGATCCTTTAGAATTTTAGCTAATAGTTGCCTCTCCTGGTTGTGAAACTAGTTTTGGATCCTATAGATATGTAACTAACAACAGCATGTATATCAAAGCTTGTAACAACAAAGCTACCAACTTGTCTGATTTCCTTTCAGGACCATATCCTGCAATGGCTAGAATAGACCAATCCTGGGATCTAGATAGCCTGGTCATTACAGTTGAACCTATTTTGTTGGCTTGTGTGCCACTAAAGGGCTTTCATTTATGAGTTTTCTGCTGTTAGGCATATGAAGGCTGCAAGGGTAAATAAATTGTCCTTTTCAACAGTCAGCTTACTGTTCAGCCATTGACCAGAAACATAATACTATCCTTGAAAGTCACTTTTATATGCTAAACCTCACCAGTAACATGTTTGCATATTATGCCCCCCCTCCCCGTTTCACTCTTCATGGATAAAGAATAGATGCTGACAAGCAATTCTAGTTCTGGAGAATTTGCATCTGAACAAGAGTTGCTCTTTCAAATTAGAAACAAGTTGTCAAAGAGGCCACCTGAGAGACAAGAATTTCTCTATTGAAGCACCATTTCCCAGATCCAATATTGTTTACTGTGTCAATTCTAGCATTTATTCTAGTTCGACTTCTATCACTGATATCAACTAACTCAATATTTTTGGGACTAGCTTAACCCCAAATTGGTATGAGTTGCATCCATGCTTATTCCTGATGGTTTGCATTTTCTTTTCTTATACATCACATGTCACTTATTTTGACCTTAAAGCTCACATTCTGTGTCTATTAAGTCAGTGAAGCTTTATTTTTGGTTTGTCCGGGGTAAACTTATTCGAGTTTTTGGTGCTTTTTTGTCTTATATTATCATTTAGAGAATGGTTATTGATTGAAATACAACATATGCTTCAACTGCTTGTGTTTTCTCTGTTACCTTTTATATTCCTGTTTGATCTTATGAAGTAGTTTCCGTGCAGACATACTTGTTCCGTTGGACAACTACATATCTAGGGGTACTGCACATTTCCTTGCATGTAAAGATCCTGACTACCAGCAAAGCTTATGGACTATGCTTTCAACTGTGAGTTAACTTACCTGATACTTCATCAAATAGTCTGATAAGAATCTGAGGTCTTTTCACTTTTATTATGTGATGGTATATGTTATGACTTTCTGTGTACGTGTTAGTAGGAATATATGTGTCTTTGTTAGGTGGGTAGAAAGGGAGGGATTTGCTATATAGGTGCAGTCTGGCAAAATCCCCCCCCCCTCTGAACTGTATTTGGTTAACATTTCTGCTGAATAATCCTTAATTCTTCATTGCCAATAATATTAAAGGATCTGTAACAATATGCAGGTTATGCCTGACAAAAATATGGAAGACAATGACATTGAACCTGCACCAAAGCTTATTGAAGTCGTATTCCAGAACTGCAAAGGCCAGGTGGATCAGTGGGTTGAGCCATATCTAAGGATCACAATTGATCGACTACGTCGAGCGGAGAAGTCATACCTGAAATGTCTCTTGATGCAAGTGGTGAGAATTAAAAGAGTTTGCTTCTTCGAAAGCAGTATTCATATTCAATTCTTTTCTTCATCTTAATCTTAAAGCTGAGCTTATATACTGTGGTAGTAGTCTAAATATAATTGCCTATTGGTATCTTTAGTTAGGGAGATTTTCTTGTATGTGGCTGTTCTGTGTTTTATGTTTTGATTTGCGGTTAGATAGAAGCTTCTTTTTTAGCATTTGAACATTTATCCTTTAAGTTCGTGGGGAGCAGAAATGATGTTACGGCGTTATGGTATTCCTACATTATTATGGACCAATGGCACCTGACTTCATGATATTTATATACCACCTCCGATTCACAATATTTGTTTTTTTCCCTCTTGCTCGCTTATTAAGAAGAGTATAACTTTTTTAAAATCTAAAATGTCATCGACGCAAGATTTCTAATTTAACACTATGACAGTCTATTAATGCACTTTTAGGGTTAGATTTGAAACTCCATAATTAATATGCTTTGGTAATTTAAATATAGACTATAGTATAACATGCTTCTTGAAATTCCGAAGGGACAAAAAAATTGCAGAAAAAGTGCTAAAAGAGACTAGTATTGTGAAGCAGAGAGAGTATATCTCTACTATTATAATTGGAAGAGGAGAGGGGCATGTGGCTTTCTCACGATTAATTGAAATAAAACATTCAGAAAAACGAGAAAAATCCTTGAACCTATGATAATCCACGTCATCAATTTTTTTTAACGTGCGACGACCATGGATATATTTTAGCATCATAGACAACATTTGGAAAGAATCTTAAAGTTTGTTAGTTAAGATAATGAAGATACCCACATCAAACATTAATTTCAATACAGGTGCAGCGAATGTGCAAAAATACTGGTCTACACTATAACTTCAACCGTTGATTCTCATAAGAAATATTTGAGGACCCTCATGGGGCTGAATCAAGTGCTAAACAGCTTATTTGAAATGATTATGTTGGCTTAAGTCTGCAGATAGATACTTTTGTTTATTATAGTTCTCTTTTAGGAGCTCTGATGGAATATTTGACAATCATATTACTTGTCCGTGATTTATATTCAGATTTTTCATGTAGTCAGCTCTGATAGGACACTTATAAAGGGTAGACCAATCATCCTTTAGCTTTACTTGAACAGACAACTATGTTATGCTCGTCAGTTCTGTTGTGTTTGTCTATCATCATGGCTGGCTCTCTATCTTCTTGTTCGTGCCTTCTCAAATGTATACTATTCATTTACCCTGTTATACACATTCATTATTCCTAGTTTTGGCGTCGTTCGGTTGCAATGTTCTAATTTATGCTACATTTATACTGTTTATTTGGACATTGTAATTCATATCATTGATTGATGCTTCGCATTGTGGTAATATTATCATAAATATATTTATGATATAATATTTAAAATTTATTTTGATAAACGGCCAATGCTTGTATGCAGGCAATATGTGAGAATAAAGCTCACGGCAAAACTTCATTCAGTCAGAAAGACTCGCCCACTTATTTTTATTTATAAAATATATCATCACAATAAAATCGGTTACACTGAAAATTGTTTGCTGTCAAAAATTAATTAGAATTTTGTGTTTAGTTGAATATCGTTGAAAGTGTTCTTATTCCTTGTATACCCGGTGTGATATTTTTTGTGCGTAATTTTTATCATTTCACCTTGTCATTATGTTTTCATGACAATGTTGCAGATCGCTAATTCTCTCTACTACAATCCTTCTTTAACACTTGGATTTCTTCACAAGCTTGGTGTTGCAGCAGAAGTTTTTAACCTGTGGTTTCAGATGCTACAGCAAGTTAAGAAGAGTGGTGTTCGTATAAATTTTAAGAGGTATAAACTTTAGCTTTGTCAGTATTTACAAATTACGGTCACCTTTTTCCTAGTCTTATTTGTCTATTGCAACTGTAGAGAACATGATAAGAAGGTGTGCTGCTTGGGGTTGACATCATTACTTTCCCTCCCTGAGGAGCAATTGCCAGGAGAAGCTTTTGGACGTGTTTTTAATGCCACACTTGAGCTGCTTGTTTCTTACAAGGATCAAGTTGCAGGTGATTTTAATTTGATTTTCCTCTTCTTTTGGATTTGACTCCTTATTTCGCAGTCAATTCCTTCTCATTTTAAAATTCAGCTTAGATTTACTCCCCCCCCTCCCAAAAAAAAAAATAAAAAAATAAAAAAAATAAATGAAATAAAACACACACACACAAATCCCCTCAATGTAGCTATTCCCCTAGCCTTCTTTTTTTTTTAAATTTATTTTTTGAACGTATCCTTCTACTCTCTTGTTTGCTGTGCTAAGTTCAGTAGATTTGTAGCTTCAACTATTTAAAGGTGGATAGCACTCATCAAGTCTTGTTTGATTTTCTTTTGGGCAGAATCGAAGAAGGAATATGATCGTGAAGATGATGACGACATGGATGGTTTTCAATCTGACGAGGATGACGAGGTTGAGTCTGACAAAGAGATGGGAGATGATGATGACGATGGTGATGAGGCAGACAGTCTCAAGCTCCAAAAATTAGCAGCACAGGTTTGGAACACATGAACCAAATCTCCTGATATAACTATTACGTCATTATCAATATAAATGTTTAGTTTTGAGAAACACTTGCTGTCATGTGATTTAAGTTGGTATGCCAGTGTGCCTATGACGCCACAGACCCACACGTGCCACAATAGTCATTTACGCGGGTGGGTCTATAGTGCCATAAGACACTTGGCTGCCTACTTGTATTATATCCATGTAGGCTACCATTTCTTTTATTGTCTATTTAATCGCAGTGTTTTATAACATTAGACATATATTTTATTTCTGTCCTGGAAAGCCTATATGTGAGCCATTATGCAGCCAAGAGAGTAGAGGGAGGAGAAACAAAAAAGAATTGTTTCTGCTGCCATCCTTGGTCATTGCAGCCATGGTTACAAATATAGGGAGTATTATGTTAGAGTTTATAACTACCTTCGCTCTTTTGCTTACAAGACCTTTTAGCCTGTATATTTGTTTAGTCAAAAATAGCTTGCAACATGATTTATAAGGCTAGTTTAAAATCAAGCTGAGGATTGATGATATAACCATAACGGCAATTTAATAATTTCTGTTGACGGCTTTGGGGGAAGGAGGTATAGGTTGTCTCATTGACACTTAGGCATAACTCAGGTAGTGGCAATGGAAAGTCTCCTCACTAATTTAAAGAGGTTACTGCATCTTAGTTAACTTTTCTGCAGTCCTAGTAGCTTCACAAAATGCCGTGGTTTGACTGCACTGTAATCATTAAAGAGAGTTTGAATATCCTGAACTATATTTCATAAATTCCAAGAACAATGTCAAATTGATTGCTTGGCAGTGTCAATTGATAATTTAAAAGGCAAAAATCCCTTTTTATAACAATAGAGTTATCAAGAAGAAAATTGTGCATAATTTGTGAAGCTCTCACACGATTCAAAATTTTCTGTTTATGTTGTTGAAAGCGCGGAACACAATGAAGCTGCAATGCAGGGCTTAACTTATAGGTTTAGTGGCACTTTAGTAGCAGAAGCTTCAAACCTATGTTCATAGCAGCAGCAATAAAACAATGACAACGACTAATAATAATAATTTAGATAATAGCAAATTCAAAATATGAGAGATTTATATTTAATGATTTATATGAGCCTTAAAGTAGCTATGAGATGACTTGAAAATTATATAGAGACTATTCGAGAATTATATTAAAACACAGCAAAAATTGTGTAGCTTCATATATAGTAAAAGGGTAATAAGATAATTTCAGGGTAATAAGATAATTTCTGAAAGGAAGTGAATGATCTTACTGAGATAATGAGACCCAATTATTCATTATTCTATCCTACATTTACAATATATAAAATAATAAGAAATATCATTAATCAAAGGATTAAGTAAAATGTAATATACTAATTAGCCAAATCTGTAATGCGCCAAGTGTAGACATATCAATATAAAGAATATATGGAATCATGAGAAGGGAATATCGGAGAAAATATTTATGGTATGATATCCTACAAGATGGAATGTAACTGCCCACTTGCGACAAAGGGAAAATGTGGGGAATGTGACGCGACAGTTATCCAATATTAAAATTGCGCTTTAGTCGATATAAGAAATTTCGTGGGAACCTCAGCTTCTCAAAGCAGATTCCTGCACGCTTAGGAGATTGTTCTCTAAGGAATTTCCTTGTTGTTTCATATCATACGTGCTTCTAGTAGACTGTGGATTTATTCTTGCACATGATATTATTTTGTATTTCCTGTAACACATGCATTTCAAATTTTACTTGAATCCATTGGTCCTTGGCTCCACTAGTTCAAACTGCATTTCCACATTAGATAGGTGTTGTGACGTTAACTGTTCACGGGGGTTCTCTTATTTTTGCCAATGTTTGAAAAAGTGTATGTGGAGAAGAAAAACACCCCTCTTTATTTTTAGATGCCGTTTAATGTGGATGTGAGAGATGAGAATTCTGTGTATTAATCGGTATTATTGGTGATTGCATATTTTTTTTGACGAATATAACAAAATGCAATTTGAGAAATTTCAAGGCTATGAGAGTAAATTTCTTACAAGACTACTTTGATGCGAGTATGTGAGTAGGCTTTAACACAATGTAGGAGGGAAAGCAAAAAAAAGGGACAAATGATTGCATGTGAAGCATATGCTCAAAACGCAAGAGCATACGCTTCACATTAGATCTTTACTCTATAAGCCACATAGCAAAATTACATCATTTATCAAAGCGCATTGAAGGAAGCTTCATACAAGCTTTTTAAAGCAATCATTCATACGCAAGCATTTGGCATCAGCGGCTTCTAGAGGGTCGATGCTTTACTGATGACTGATGATTTTACTTGCTCAATTCTTTTTGGAGCATGTTCTACTCTTTTATCTATATGCTTGGTACTTGATTTCATTTTACCCTGAAAGCTTTCTATGATGATGATGTTGACAAGTACACATTACTCATTTACATGTGTTCTTTTTATTGCCACACTTCCTTCACACGTATCTTCTCCCTCCTTTGATCTGAATTTGTATAAAAAGAAAGTCTTGCGTTAACCTTGATGATCTAATTAAAATGCCGATTGGAGTCATTTGAATTGCCTCTTGGACAAGCAGGCAAAGTCGTTCCAGCCAAATGATGATGATTATGATTCAGATGACGATTACAGTGATGATGAAGAGATGCAGTCACCTATCGATGAGGTGGACCCATTTATCTTCTTTGTGGATTCGGTCAAAGGTATGGTAAAAAAATCGGCTCTTCGCTAACTCATAGTATTTTATTATAACTTAGAGATTATCTGATGTACAAATTATATTCAGTTGTACAAGCTACCAATCCTCCAAGGATCCAGAGCCTTATGCAGAAATTGGACTTCAATCATCAGGCTCTTGCCAGTGGTATAGCTCAACATGCAGAACAAAGAAGATTAGAGATTGAGAAAGAGAAGCTTGAGAAAGCAAACGCCCCGTAATCGTTGTGCTCTAGTCAAATTTGATATTTTCATGTGATCCATTCTCATTACGGAGGTACCTACAACGAAGCTGATGTGGTGTCATCTCATATCATCAGGTCGCTTTCAGTGTCTCATGTACGGGTATAGCTCGATTAATGGAGCTTACAGTGTCGAGTGTCGGTTTGAATTCAAAGGCTTTTCTCGGGGAAGGGGGGAGTCTGATTGCAAATGTTGGGTCTCATTTTACCTTTTTTCTTGGTCATGTTTATACAAACAAAGCCTATTTATGGGGAACGTCACCCCCTTTTTGTGGTCAGATTAGGAATCAGCATCTTTATAGAGTGTACATGATTTATTTTTATCAGGTATGCAATGATCCTCTACTGAAGCAGTTTTAATATTGTTGAGTTGGAAAAACTTTCTGTATTTTTTCTGGGTCAGAGCCTCCTGATATATGGTGATTGTATGTAAAACTTATTCATTCATTATTATGGTTATAATGGGATTTTATTATGAGTTTTATGTAGGGTCCTTTACATGTTTGTTCTCAGTTTTCTTCTGGATATAAAATTAAGTTTGTGCTCTTTAATATCTTTTCCCCATTTTCTGAAGGCGTGGAAGCTCTTTTATCTGTACCTTGGTAGTGCATCTGACTGCTCTAAATTCTATTTTTTTGTTTGTTTGAAATGTTCCATCTTCAAAAATATGATTGCAGTTTGCTTCTTTTGAAACCAATCCTGAAAGTCTAAAAGATGCAAGCCTTCATATGATATATTTCCAGGTTCTGTCTATTGCTCTCCTTTGTTATGTGTGCTTTTGGATAATCAATTGCCTTTTTTATTTGAGAGGAAAGCAGCATTCCAAAAGTGAAGCCTGTCCCATGAAAATAGTTTATTAGAAGGCAGCATGAGTTATAAGATAAGGGGGAAAAAAATTGAAAATGACAAGAACTACAAAACACAGCCCAATACTTTGAGCCCTCTTTAGCTTTATAACAGCAAGATGAAAAAAGAACAATGATAATAGCGAAGAAAAAGGAAAAAACTTAGAGCATATGTAGCCGAGAAGTTTCAAATTATTTTTCAATTCTTTGTGCTGATCTTTGGCAACTTTTAAAGCTTCATACAAGGTTTTGTGCACACACACCTAAGTTTAACTGCACATATTAAAAAAGGACAATAGTACCGGGACATGTTTGCAAAAAGAGCGGGTTAATAGCAGATGCCATATAGCATACTCAGAAATGATGCCATGAGTTAGTGATGGTAAGGATTTAATTCATTCATGCCAAAACGGAATTTTTTTTAGTAACATAAGGCTCGACACTCTCAGAGAGAAGCAGACTAACCTGATTTCAGGATGGAAAGAATAACAGATATGCAACCCAGGATTTGCCCTTGCAAAATTATATTGAGGATTAAAAACCAATTGTTGAGAACTTCTAAAAACTGGAAATTAGAGTCCCAAATGAGTTTTTAAGGTAGCAAGGCCAGTGTTTTTTAAAGAAGTATCATAAGTTTTAAGGAAAAAGAAAAAGCCTCGAGGAAAAAGAAAAAAAACTCAGAAAGATCAAATGTAGAAAAAAGAGAACAAAGAGAAATCATGTTTTACTTTATTATAGTGTATTGCAAGTAGTTAACAGAGAGATTTTTCTAAAGGCCAGGGAGCAGGCACATCTTAAAGGGTAAGCACTTCTTAAAAGCAAAAGTAAGTTGATCTACTATAGTATCGAGATAACATCATTAAAAATTCATTTTTCAGAGCCTCAGAGTGAAGACCAAGACCCAAGCCAAACACAGTCAAAAACTTCTAGGACATACCTCATCAGAAAACAGAGCTGAAAGGAGATGGTACATCATTAAAATAGGTTTCAGGCAAATAATGAGTATACGTCCAGTCACACTAACCTCAAGCAAGTTAGAGAAGAGGAAAATATATGCCAAATCCCCTTAAGTACAAGACAAGCAACCATCCGCCAGAATATGAGTTTTTCTTCGGTGCTTCCCCTCATGAGCCTCGAAGAACGCGCCGACTTGATGATGCCGGTTCAATCGGTGAAGGCCAAAAGATGGGCATTCTGTCAATTAGACCAAGAAGGTTAAGTCACGTGACAGTTAAAATCCAATTTCTGGCTGATGTGACAAAGGGTAGTCTAATCAACAAATTGGAAGCAAAAAAATTAGGGATTTATTTTGATATAGGATAGACTTAATTTAAAATTATAAAAACAGGATAGTTCCTGGATTCCGCCCTCCCCTCCTAAATTATTAAACCCGCCTTCTTTTCTAAAAAAAATTAAATAAAATTATCGAATTCAATTAAATATTAAATAAATGAGTAAATTAAATATTAAATAAATGAATAAAAATAGTATAATATTAATCGTTGTTTACATATGAATCTGGTGTACACTCTAATAACAAAATGAATCCGTAAAATTTACAATACAAAAAAAATCCTATCTGTTTGTAAAATGTAAATTCTATATCGACGGTCAAATTTATAATATCAAAATGAATCCGTCAAATTTATAATACAAAAAAATCCTATCTGTTTGTAAAATGTATATAACTATCGTTTTCCCTTTCCCTTTCTCTTTCCCTTATGAAATCCGAGGAGGCTTGACATAAGCCTATGCCTCTTGGGTTGACTGGAGGACCCACCCGTTTCTTGGGTATATGGCGGCGGCGGCGTCTGCTCTTCTGATTCGACTTCAGCTTCAGCTTCGTCTTCAGCAGTGTCTTCGACAGGCTGTTGTTCCGCAAATCCTGAATGTGGGACATGTATCGGATATGTGCTGCCTCCCAACAACTGTACGCAGGACGATAAATCCGTCTCCCAACTGGGCAGTTGTAGCGAAGAACCTGTCCCGGTTTCATGCGGCTGCTGTTGCACAAAACCGGGGCCCCATGGCTGCGCAAATCCTGACCCCCAAGGTTGCTGCTGTTGCGCAAAACTTGACCCCCAAGGTTGCTGTTGTTGCACAAAACCTGACCCCCAAGACGACTGTTCTGCAAAACCTGACCCCCAAGACTGGTGTTGTTGCGCAAAACCGGTCCCCCAGAACTGTTGTTCCTCCGGTTGTTGCGTTTGTCCGGTATGCTAGGGTTGTTGCTGACGGTATGGTGATCCAAACCACTGATCCTGCTGCGCTGGATCTCCGTGATGCTGCGGCTCTGGTGCCGGTTCATACTGCTCCTCCTGTGCCGGCTCATACTGCTGCTCTGGTGCCGGCGATAAATGTGGAAGCATATTATATGAACCGAATATACCACCAATATATTGGTCTACATTTGAAAATAGAGCCTGAGTTTACGGACCAGCATCAGTCGGATATGGATCCTGCACCATTGATTGTATATGATGCAACCCACGAGCCTGTCGTTACATTAGAAATAAGAAATAAGTATTGACTCATAATGCCGGATGTTAAAAAGTAATATAATTTAAAGAATTCAACTTACCAAATCTCGTTCCACGTGGCCTCTAGGCTCGTACCGCTCGATGTTTGGAAAGTCGTTAGGGGGAGCAGAAATATATCTTATGGTGACACGCTTATACCACTATAGATATGCTTCGGTAGCATCGGTGGTTGTTTGGTTACCTATTTGCTGTAAGGCAATATTACGCTGCCTATCCTCCCATCTCAGCAAATATTGATGATGATGCTCTTTCCAATCACGCTCCGCCTTTCCTCCTCGCATGTCTCTCTCTATTGTCATAGGCGAAGACGGCGGGACAGGAATATGTTGCGATCTATTAAACTGTCGCAACCCCGGTCCGGTAGGTGCATGACAACGCTATTAACGCAGAGGAGTGGGCATCGAGCCCGCCAAACCGGCTCTCCTTCGATACAGATGCCAGGTAATCCTTGCAGACGATCTGCTGTATAAGGCGTCCACGTGAACTGCGCAAATAACATAGTACAAAAATTGTGATGAAGGTATTTCAAAATTTTAAAACAAACTTAATTACCTAAGTTATAGTTACCTGAGTCGCCTCCATGCGATCCAACTCATCTTTATAGTACCTAAGTACTCGGCGATGAGCCTTATACGCTTTCTTGCCATTCCACCAAGAGCCGAGCGGCTTTTCAGGGGTATCCAAGACAGTTATTTTAACTTGATCCGGTCTTCCTATATCCAAGGAATTGCACTTCATCTTACATTTGCTCACTAATCATGCCACTAATCCGTACAGATGTGGTGATGACTCCCCGAGAGATACGGCTCTACGTTAGCGGAGAGCACAAAATTCAGATTTCGTATGCGAAGGTATGGAATGCTCGTAGAAAGGCTTTATGCAAGATATTTGGGGATTGGGAAAGCTCATACAACTCACTAGTCCCTTTTATGGAAGTCATGAAAGCATCAAATCCGGGGACCGTATACCGGTTAAAAACCACAAAAACAGAGGTCGATGGCTCTGTTAGGTTTCAAAGAATTTTCTGGTGCTTTGCTCCAAGTGCGGCTGGTTTCACACACTGTCGGCCGGTATTGTGCGTTGATGGAATGTATCTATACGGTAAGTACAGAGGCTGCATGTTAATCGCTACAGGTGTTGATGCTTATAACGGTATATTTCCGTTGGGATTTTCTATTGTCGAGAGTGAAAATATATCATCCTGGTTATGGTTTTTCCATCAACTCAAAAGTATCTCATCTGTTACTGATAAAACAGATTTATGCATCATATCTGATAGACATTTAGGAATACTAGCTGTAATGAGAGCTGTATTTCCGACGACCCCACATAGGTTTTGCCTGCGGCATTTCAGGCAAAATTTTGATAGAAAATTAAAAAATTCAGATCTACATAAGATTATATACAAAGCCGGTGAAGTGTCTGACCCTAATGTCCATGACATGTACATGACGAAAATTGGGGAGATGAGTCAAGCCACGAAAGCGTGGTTAGATGAGTATCCAGTACGCATGTGGTCACAAGCACATGATAATGGATGCAGATATCTACTAATGACCACTAATATGTCTGAAAGCTTCAACGGGGTCCTTAAAGGTGTTAGAGGCTTACCGATACAGGGGTTGATTGTTCGAACTTTTTTCCGAGTGAATACTTACTTTGTGCAAAGAAGAGAAAGTCCTTGGTGATAGACTCCGTTCACCGCGTATTACGAAGATATATTCCAGAAAAGAGAGCGCAGAGCGCAATACTACAGATCCGAAAGGTTTGACACGGCGGAGTTTCAAGTAACGGGGAGTAATGAGAATCAATATACCGTAAACTTTAGAGATGAAGGGCTCTCTTCATGCACATGCGGTGTTTTCCAGCAACAACATTTACCTTGTGCCCACGCAATTGCTGCTGCGAGCAGCATACATAACTCACATTACAATTTGGCTTCCCATTACTATACAGTTTCCAATTACCAAGGCGCATACGATCCAAAATATCATCCTATACCGGACAGTCGCTATTGGCACTATTATACTGGGAACAGACAAACACCGACTGTATTACCGCCGGAAAAAAATATAGGGCCCAGGAGACCTGAGGTGCGTCGAGATCGAATGACAATGGATGCCGATCCTTAGCAAAGACACGCCAGATGTAGCCTATGCAAACAACCAGGTCATTATAGGACCAGATGTTCAGGACAGTCATCAGGGATGAGACCTTCGAGATCGTGACAAGTGCACCGGAAGATATTTTTGTATTATAAATTTGACGGATTCATTTTGATATTATAAATTTGACCGTCGAAATAGAATTTACATTTTACAAACAGATAGGATTTTTTTGTATTGTAAATTTGACGGATTCATTATTTTACACCACATTCATATAATACAATTTTATTATTTTATTCCAATTTTTTTGCATTTTCATTTATTTATTTAAATTTTTTTTAATTAATAGGGCTGGTTCAGAACCCGCCCTCTTCTTCATATAGGAGAGGGCGTGTTCTGGGAACCCGCCCTTTTTATATTAATAGAGAGGGCAGGTTCTCCTATACTAAATAGGGGACGGGTTCTAGAAAGCCGCCTCTAAACTGGGAAAGGGATAGGGTCCACAAACCATCCTATTCTCCTAAATTAAAATAAAACAATTCTATTTTAATAATTTTAAATAAAAATTACCCTATTTTAAAAAAAAAAACCAAAAAATTAGAACCCAAAATAACAACACATTCTTCATCTTCATCATCTTATCCTCTCACTAACGCATCTGAAGCAGACAAGAAATTTTACAGATTTTCAGAAAATTTCAAACTCTAATCATCCAAATAACTTGTAGATCTGAAATTTTTAAAAATCTGACAAATCATTAAATTGCTCCTTTTTAGTATGAGATCTCTCCTTCTCCCGTATCAAGACTACCCAATGGCGGAGACGACATCGCCGCCGCTTCCGGCGAAGGCATGGACTGCATGGACCACCCTTACCGCTACAACTCTAGCGGCATCTGTGACTTCTGCCTTCAAGAGAAGCTCGGCAAGCTCCTCTCCTCCACCGCCAGCTCCTCCCCTTCTCCTCCCTTCGCTCCTCCGACCGCTCCTCGTCCCCCTCCACCGCCGCAGAAGTTTTGTCGCAAGAAACTAAACCATAACCGTAGCGCTTCGTCTTCATCTTAGACTTCCACGATCTTCGAGCGGAGCAAGTCCGTAGCGCCTCGCTCCATCGAGATCCCCTTCTCGGATCCAACGACGGCAGAATCTCGCCAATCGAGGCGGCGCTGATAAAACAAAACCGCCATGGAAAGCCCTACTTCGTTCAGAAGGAAAGTCGCAAGGTCCATCTTGGTGCGGATCTCAACCGGATTCGGCGACCGCACACTCAGGCGCGTCAAATCGCGTCGAGAGTCCAACAACAAGATCAGCGGCGAGCAGAAGATCAAGAAAGGGGCCAAATGCGGCGGGATCATCGTCTTCTTCTTCTTGCTACTGGTTCTCTGCTGTCGCCGTAGGTGTTGAACTGCGGTAAATTTGAGAAGGGGGTTTGATCGGTGGTGATAACGGATGAAGGAGAGAGAGAAGACAGCTGGCACTGGTGATTTTTTTTGTCCCGTGTTGAACTGGTTTACCGGTTCATCCGGTTTACCTCTAAATTGGACGGTCCAGATTTAACCATAAAACTTAATAAAACTTATTGTGGAAGCACCGAAGAATCACCCCAGAATAAAAGTACAAGCAGAAGAATCAATAGGCACGACATGAGGTAATTAAGGTATCAAATAAGGGCTGTATTGTCTACAAATAATCTCATCCACATCACCATTATAAAGACCTTGGAGATTCTTATACTCAAGTGAAATTAAAATTGTGTGTCTATGCTTATCATGCACTCCCCCTACCTAATTGAAAAAGTTATAAAGAATGGTGCTCAAAATCTGTATGCGAGTACAATCTAAGTTGTTGAAAATTTTATTATTTCTACATTTCCATATATTCCAACAAGTGGAATAGAGCAAGAGTATCCATATATGAACAAGTTTAGCATGGATGTTAGCAATTTTCCAGCCATCAATAGCATGAATAAAAAAGCCAGGAATGGTGTGAACATTGATGGCATTTAGAAGGTCTTTCCAAACCAGCTTAGCAACTTTTCATTCAAAAAAAAAGGTAGGTTGAGCTTTCAATCATACAAGAATAAAAAACACACGAAGCATTGGCCTCTCTTGACTAAATTGGTTCGAATCCTATCTTGAGCGAAAAGCCAAGATTTTTTTTCTGATTTTGGTAGGAGCATAGTTTTCTCAAATAACTTTGTGATAAGGATAATGAATATTGATACAATTGATGGCATTATAGTCAGATTTAACAATGAAGACATCATTATTAGAATCAGACCATACTATAGTATCAATGGTGTCAGGATTAATAGTAAAGTTAGAGAAATCGTTCATGAGATTCTGTATATGTATCTTATCATTAAAAGGAACAATTGTATTAAAAGCCGGCTTCCAAATCCATATACCTTTGTTGTAATAGCCTTATGTATGAACTAAAGCTTCTTGATTCCAAGCAATCTTGTGTAGAGAAGGATACCGGTCTCCTAAAGATGAGGAAGAGGCCCACTTGTCGTTCCAAAATTAAATTTGCTTTCCATCACTTACATTCCATGAGATATGATCATAGAAGGTGGGACTGCATTCCTGCAAACCCTTTCAAAAACTAGAAGAATTATGAGATTTAGCACATATGTTATTGTAATGATAAATGGATCTGAGAACCACCATAGAGCATACATCAGATTTATAAAGCTTCCCGATGATGCTCGATATCGGTGATCTCCCGGATCGTGACATGTGGCTGTTGACGTGTCCCGAAGCCCGCAAGGAAGGACCAAGGACAGCACGTCGGAGGAACACCCGGGTCTGTGACCCATGGACGTGGCCGACCTTCTGGGCCGTCCACACCACTCCTATGCCAGCCTTGCAAACAACCGTTGGCTCGCCTCCTGCACATTTGGCCTCCTCGGCCCTCTCAGCTCGCCTCCGGGCTACCACAGAACCAAGATAGCTCGGCCTTCCGCTCGGTCCCAAGACCCCGCCGAGCTCATCTTCCTCGGTCCTTTCGACCGACCAACGACATTATTCGCAGGTGCTTCAGCCTCGCCTCCGTGAATCTCGCCATGCGCGAGATATCCGCTGCCCAAGATCCCGCGTTCCACGCCATCACGATCCCTATTAACGAGCCTGTCCTGCCATTAATGGGAGATTCCGCCCATCATGCGGGCGTGACGTCGGGGGCGTAACAGCCGGCGTGATTCTCGCATCTGCCTGCCTGCTTCCACCGCTATATAAACCCCTCCTTCAGACGGTTCAAGTAAGTCAATTTCCACTCACTAGGCCGTTACTCTGCTCGGATTTCCTGTCTAACTTGATCGTCGGAGGGTCCTCGGTGGTACAACCATCCCGGGACTTCCTTGCAGGTAGCTCGGCCCCAACAACCTCAAACCCATTGAGATCCACACATTTCGGGAGCTATCCTCCAACTCAAATCTCGGCCGTCCATCATCTCCAACAGCAGATCAACGGAAGGTAACATCTTGACGCGATTCCACCCGCGTCAGCTGGCACCATCTGTGGGAACCTTGATTCCACTAAGACAAAGTTCATATTCCGATCTCAACCCAATAGCGAGCGGTCACCACGACGATCCAAGCACTAGCCGCCGCCTCCCCCACAACGGAGGCGCGGATGAATCTCCTCCCCCGAACGCCATCAACGCTCTAGCCGCCCGGATAGATCGACTCGCGTTCGTCGTGGACACGCTCGTCTGTGTCCAGACGGCGGGGCAAGATCCCTAGGACGCCGCTCCCCCACATCGGGAACGGGACCCTTACAGAGGGAGAGAAGACTCTGCTCGCGTCAGCACAGCCGACCACCGCCTCGCTACCTCCCACGGTCGCAGATCTCCCGAGCTAATATATTCTGCGACCCGCTGGCCCCCCCCACAGTTTAACACCGAGGTCTGTCGCCCGAGTGCCTCGCCCCGAGCCCCCTCGCGCTCCTGTCCCTTCCGAGGTGTCGTATTCCTAGTATATATAAGAAGACGAGCCATGTATATATAAGAAGATTGTAGGACGAACTGTCGTATGCCTAGGCTTGTATGTGGACGATATTCTTTTTGATAGGAAATGACATTCCTATGCTACAATCGGTCAAACTATTCTTATCATAAACGTTCTCCATGAAAGACCTAGGTGATGTCTCGTACATTCTGGGGATCAAGATCTACAGAGATAGATCTAAGAGATTATTGGGACTTTCGCAGTCCAGGTACATAGAGACCGTACTAAAGAGATTTAGTATGGAAGATTCCAAGCGCGGTAATATACCCGCATTGCACGGAATCACCCTCTCCAAGGAGATGTCTCCCAAGACTGACGAGGAGAGGGTTCGCATGAGCACTATACCCTACGCTTCGGCGGTAGGATCTATAATGTATGCGATGCTGTGTACAAGACCAGATGTAGCTTACGCGCTAGGTGTGGTGAGCCGGTATCAGTCAGACCCAGGTGAGAACCACTGGATAGCAGTAAAGAACATTCTCAAGTACCTGAGAAGGACTAAGGAGATATTCTTGGTTTACGGTAATGGAGACCTCAGGGCCGAGTCCTTTACCGATTCAAGCTTCCAGAGTGACAAGGACGACAATAAGTCTGTCTCGGGTTTTGTGTTCACCCTCAACGGAAGGGCGGTGTGTTGGAGGAGTTCCAAACAGGATACCGTCCCAGACTCGATGATGGAGGCTGAATACATTGCTACAAGCGATGCCGCAAAAGAGGCGGTCTGGATGAAGAAGTTCATTAGTGAACTTCAGGTAGTTCCGTCCATTGTTAACCCAATACCTTTGTATTGTGATAACAATAGGGCTATAGCTTTAGCGAAGGAACCATGGTCCCATCAGAAATCCAGGCATATCTTAAAGCGGTATCACCTGATCAGGGAGATCGTAGATCGCCAGGAGATCGAGGTCCGGAGAGTGTATACGAAAGAGAACACGGCGGATCCATTTACAAAGGACCTCCCTCAAGCACAGTTCGAGCGACTTTTTGAGATGTTGGGTATGTGGTACGCCAGCAGCTGGCCTTAGTGCAGACGTTGGGTATTCAGTACGCCAATTACTGGCCTTTAGTGCAAGCGGGAGATTGTTGGATATATATGCCCTAGAGGCCAGTATTGTATATGTATACATATGGATGCTAGAGATATGTATGTACAGGACAATCTTGCTCAGTTTTATAGTATATTATTTGACTTGTCTTTGTCAGGATATGTGTATTTATTTCTATTGTTGTTATATCTAGCTTGCACATATTGATAAAGACTCGATACGGTAGTATACTATTATGGTTTGTCTTTATCTTAACATGGTATATGTTATACTCATTATTAAATATTGCGATTATATGTTGATAAAGCCCGTTGGATCTTGCTTGACTATCTGCGTTGTAATGACGATCATACTTGTGGGAGCATGGTGATCCATAAGCACATCCTTAAATGGTCCCTAGTCGCGGGAGTATCAAGACTGGGCATTGATACTCTAGAGTAGACTAGTGTATACGTTTCTAACCCCGTCGGGGATGGTTGGTCCCGCAGTCATTGGTTTGATGCACCTAAGATCGTATACAGGTGCTCACTGGGGGTGAGTACACTGGACGGACTCACCGAGAACTTCCAGATGTACTATACCTATCGTCAGATGGAAGTTCTTACAGGTTATTCTGTTCCCCTCCGAAAGGCGGCCAAGACGACGTGATGACGTCTTGCCTGGGATTCGGGGCAGATGCTATTTGGTTTTATCCGTCTATCTCTCCGAAGATGCCAAGTTGATTTATGGCACCGTGTATCGGAGGTTTAGACGGATGCGGCCGATTTAGCAAACTTCATCAGATTCCCCCTCGCTTGAGGCTTTTTTTGATTGTGGGGACGCTCTTCCCTGCAGGCGCAAGCCCCTGCAGTTAATTACGCTACCGCGCCGCCGTAACAACTTTCTCCTTCTCCAGAATTTCACTTCGTGTCGTGTGTATTTGTTTTGTTTGTGGATGCCCGTAGATTGTATACGGAGACTAAGTTATGCCGTCGTCCGTAGGACGTGGATTAGTCCAAATCCGTATTTACTTAGATTTGGGTTTGGGATTTTGGTTTAAGGATACGTTAGCCCTATTTAAGGCTAAGATCAACTTAAACTTTTGTTAAGGATACGTTAGCCTAATCTCCAGACTAAGATCAACTTAACGGGATCGTTTGGATCCGACAAGAGAGCAATTGGCTCTATTATTTAGTTTAATGACGTTGCGGTCGATTTCCAGTTTAGGGACATGGTGGTCCATCATTCCCATTTGGGGACGAACATTAGTTTAAGGACATTTCGGTCCAACGTTCCCATTTTGGGACGAATATTAGTTTAAGGACGTTTCGGTCCAACGTTCCCATTTTGGGACGAATATTAGTTTAAGGACGTTTCGGTCCAACGTTCCCATTTTGGGACGAATATTAGTTTAAGGACGTATCGGTCCACGAGTTTAAGGACCCCGCAGTCCGTATCGATGTGTGGTTGTCGGGACCCGTCACCTCTCTGACGTCGTTGAAGGATTACAACGATAGGTGTCAGAGGAGTTCAGAGATGTACCCTTGAACTGGATGTAAATTGATTTAAGAGAGCAGTCTTACTCAGTCAATTTAATTTGAGGACTTACGGCCATGATTGGGCTAAGTCCAGTTGAGAATATTCAACGTTTTTATCTTCGGCCTATTAGGCATGTGCCAGGGCTTTGCCCCTGTTTAATAATGCACTGCATTTTATTCTGGCCTGCTAGGCCTTTTTGATTTGGGCTCTGTCCCTTTTTAAATGATACAAAGCATCTGTTTTGGCTCTGCCCCTCTTTAAAATAATGCATTGCATTTAATTTGGCCTGTTAGGCCTTTTTTAATTGGGCTTGGCCCTTTTGTAAATAATGCAGTGCATTAATTATCTGACAGTGGCTTGTCAGGCGCTTTGCGCCAATTATTGAGCGCAAGCGCATGTGGAGGTGATACGTGTCACACTAGCGCAGTGCGCTGCGCTAGTGCGCTCCGCTGTTGCGCTGTGACACGTGGCGCGCTCTGATGAGTTGCGCTAACGTTAAAGAGCAATGCTCTATTTTTTAAAAGCGCATAGCGCAAGTGGTTTGACACGTGGCGCTCCCAGGAGCGCAACAGTGTAAATTTGCAAGTGCAAGACACTGTTTTAATAACTTAATCCAATTTTGGATTTAAGAGAAGAATTTTTAAGATTCCAGAACCAATGGTTCATAAAAAAGCGCAAAGCACTGTTATTATTATTATTATTTTTTTTATTGAAGATCATTGATCTTGTTCTTAGATCAATGATCAATTCAGAAGAAATTCTGCTTTTTATAAAGGTTTTTTTTATCTTTTTTCTCTTCTTGAGTTCTTCTCAAAATTCTTCAGAGTTCTCTCTATTCTCTGTGTTGTTGTTTTTTGATTTTGATCTTGATGTCCATTGAATTGGGGTCTAGGGGCCTTTATATAGTGCCCATTAATTTGTTAAATTTATTAAAGAGATCATTCTCTGAGTGATTTGGGGAATTTTATCCATCGTTGGATCTTTAATCCAAGGGCTTCTGTTTTACAGAAGACAATCTTCTTGTTTTAACAAAAACAGAAAGATCTTACTGGAATTTTAATTCTGTTTGGCGCAAACGCCCCAGCGCTTAACACGTGTCACGCAGCGCACAGCGCAGCGCAACTGCGCGGACACGTGTCGCGCAGCACACAGCGCAGCGCAACTGTGCTTGCGCATCTGCACGGACACGTGTCGCGCAGCGCACTGCGCAACTGCGCTTGCGCAACTACGCTGACACGTGTAGCGCAGCGCTTGCGCAACTGAAGCGTTGCTTCCTTTAATTTTTGTTTTAAATAGAGCCTTGCTCTGATTGGGCGCACTGCCTTGGGCGCTGCGCTCCCTGCGCTGGCGTGTTTGATTTTGACACGTGGCGCTCTGCGCCCAGCGCAGGGGATCTGAAGCGTTGCTTCATTTATTTTAATTTTAATTTTCACTTCAATTTCAAGACAGAGCTTTGCTCTGATTGGGGGAAATAGAAGCGTTGCTTCATTTCCCGTCTTGGAATTTGAACAGAGCTTTACTCTGATTGGGATAAACAAATGCCCCCCCCACCGTTGCGCTTACGTGGCCCCAAACGTGAGCGCAGCGGTGGCAGAATTTCAACCGTTGCGGCAACTTTTGGAAGTTGAAAAGGCATTTGATGGCTATAAATAGGACCTTTGGTCCTCCACAGATGATCATCATCTTTTAAGATTTTTACTTTCAAAACTTCAGAGCTTTGCTCTTGCCTTCAAGAACTCCAATAGTTAGAATTTCTTTAGAAAACACTTTTTAGGTAAATTTTTTAATTAAATTAAATCAATTTTCATTGACAGAGTCTTGCTCTCAATAGATCCTTGATCTAAAGAAAACCCATTTAGGGTTTCACTTAGCAGAGCTTTGCTCTAAAAGGATCTAAAGAGAACTAAAGAGAACCCTGTTAGGATTCCATCAATAGAGTTCTGCTCTCTGAAAGATTTCATTTATAATTTCTTGATTCATTAATGGAGCTTTGCTCCTTTTAAATCATATAGCAGAACTCTTAAGAGTTGCTGATTTTTGTCGATCTTCTTTTATAGGAGTGATGGACGCCCACATGTACGACCTCGACGAGATTATCTCCTACGGGGACATCCGCCGACTCGGCCGTTCCCAAATCGAGAATTTACTAATGCCGAGTGTGCCAAGATCATGAGTCACTTCGATGCATACAACGGTCAATTGCTTCCCTGACGTTCCTCTCTCCTGAAACTTATCGTGGGAGCCATCTAGGAAGCGCTTCCCTTATTCTGTTCCGGTGTGCCGCTTAGGGCGTTGGATGCCGCCGAGGATAAGGTGCACTCGGTGTACCTGATGAACTTAATCTCGAAGAGATGGCGAGACAATCTTGTCGATCTCCTACACCAGGCCTTCCAACAGTCTGCCATACTCGCTGCTTATTGGAGGGAGGAGGACATCAGTGGGGACCCCGACGCTCGTGCTCGCGAAAGAAAGCACACCAGGATGGTTCGCCAGGCTTGGAAAGTTTTAGATAAGATTACTTTCGAATTCCTCAACCCATGTCCTGGGTCCGAGGTTATACCGTTGTAAACATTTCAATAATGTTGTTGTTTATTGCCT
Source organism: Agapanthus africanus (assembly GCA_030015575.1). Lineage (NCBI taxonomy): Eukaryota > Viridiplantae > Streptophyta > Magnoliopsida > Asparagales > Amaryllidaceae > Agapanthus > Agapanthus africanus. Next base: position 108,158,075 of record JASDDO010000024.1, read on the forward strand.
TTATTAATGTAAAAACTTTCCAAGTATGAATGACAACTCTTTTGCCTCCTTCCTTTTATTTTCTGCTTTTTTACTGGCACATTCCTTAAATAAGCATACCTTGTAAGCGATATATAACATTCTGTCTTGAACATCTTGGGGAGTAGTGATGGCTTAAGAAGCGGGTTCAGGTCTGCTACCTAAGGCTTTTCAACTTCATGAGCCGTGAGGGTCTCATAAAGACTTTTCTCCCTGCGAGTCGAGAGGATCTCGTAGGTGTATTTTCTCCTTAGGAATCGTGAGGATTCCTAAGTGCGTTTCCTCTTATAAGTCGTAAGGATCTTATAAGAGAATTTTCCCTCTTATGAGTCGAGAGGACCCGTAAGCGGTTATTTCCCTCCTTGTCGAGATTTGACTTTGGAGAGTGTGACCCGTGAATAGTATGCAAGAGACCGTTTTAGACCGACTTGCAGGGTCCCAGTGCTTAGGAAACAAGTTTTTTAATCCCTGCTGCCTAAGGCTTTATCTTTCAAGTTGAGACGAATCGGGAAGTCCTCGTGAAGACACTAATTTCCTCACGAGTCGGGACGAATCGAGCAGCTCCCGTCAAGGACACTAATTTCCCTGAGTTGAAGTATTTTGCCGAGGACGCTGGTTTCCTTGAGGTTGAAACGAATCGGAGTATTCCTGCAAAGACACTGGTTTCTCTGCGGGCCGACGCGAATCAGGAAGCTCTCATCAAGGACGCTAGTTTCCCTGAATTGAGGTATTTGCCAAGGACACTGGTTTCCCTGGGGTTGAAACGAGTCGAGGTGTTCCTGCAAAGACGCTAGTTCCTCTGCGGGTCGACGCGAATCAGGATGTTCTCGTCAAGGACACTGGTTTCCCTGAGTCAAAGTATTTGCCGAGGACACTGGTTTCCTCGAGGTTGAAACGAATCGGAGTATTCCTGCAAAGACACTGGTTTCTCTGCGGGCCGACGCGAATCAGGAGGCTCTCATCAAGGACGCTAGTTTCCCTGAATTGAGGTATTTGCCAAGGACACTGGTTTCCCTGGGGGTTGAAACGAATCGATGTATTCCTGCAAAGACGCTAGTTTCTCTACGGGTCGACGCGAATCAGGATGTTCTCGTCAAGGACATTGGTTTTCCTGAGTCGAAGTATTTGCCGAGGACACTGGTTTCCTCAAGATTGAAACGAATCGGAGTATTCCTGCGGAGACACTAGTTTCTCTGCGGGCCGACGCGAATCAGGAGGCTCTCATCAAGGACGCTAGTTTCCCTGAATTGAGGTATTTGCCAGGGACGCTGGTTTCCCTGGGGTTGAAACGAATCGATGTATTTCTGCAAAGACGCCAGTTTCTCTGCAGGTCGACGCGAATCAAGAAGTTCTCGTCAAGGACACTGGTTTCCCTGAGTCGAAGTGTTTTGCCGAGGACACTGGTTTCCTCGAAGTTGAAACCAATCGGAGTATTCCTGCGGAGACACTGGTTTCTCTGCGGGCCGACGCGAATCAGGAGGCTCTCATCAAGGACGCTAGTTTCCCTGAATTGAGGTATTTGCCAAGGACACTGATTTCCCTGGGGTTGAAACGAATCGATGTATTCCTGCAAAGACACTAGTTTCCCTGCGGGTCGACGCGAATCAAGATATTCTCGTCAAGGACACTGGTTTCCCTGAGTCGAAGTGTTTTGCCGAGGACACTGGTTTCCTCGAAGTTGAAACGAATCGGAGTATTCCTGCGGAGACACTGGTTTCTCTGCGGGCCGACGCGAATCAGGAGGCTCTCATCAAGGACGCTAGTTTTCCTGAATTGAGGTATTTGCCAAGGACACTGGTTTCCCTGGGGTTGAAACGAGTCGAGGTGTTCCTGCAAAGACGCTAGTTTCTCTGCGGGTCGACGCGAATTAAGATGTTCTCTTCAAGGAAACTGGTTTCCCTGAGTCGAAGGATTTTGCCGAAGACACTGGTTTCTTCGGGGTTGAAACGAATCAGAGTATTCCTGCGGAGACACTGGTTTCTCTGCGGGCCGACGCGAATCAGGAGGCTCTCATCAAGGACACTAGTTTTCCTGAATTGAGGTATTTCCAGGGACACTTGTTTCCCTGGGGTTGAAACGAATCGATGTATTTCTGCAAATACGCTAGTTTCTCTGCGGGTCGACGCGAATCAGGATGTTCTCGTCAAGGACACTAGTTTCCCTGAGTCGAAGGATTTTGCCGAAGACACTGGTTTCTTCGGGGTTGAAACGAATCGGAGTATTCCTGCGGAGACACTGGTTTCTCTGCGGGCCGACGCGAATCAGGAGGCTCTCATCAGGGACGCTAGTTTCCCTGAATTTAGGTATTTGTCAAGGACACTGGTTTCCCTGGGGTTGAAACGAATCGATGTATTCCTGCAAAGACGCTAGTTTCTCTGCGGGTCGACGCGAATCAAGAAGTTCTCATCAAGAACGCTAGTTTCCCTGAATTGAGGTATTCGCCAGGGACACTGGTTTCCCTGGGGATTGAACTGATCTGTGGCGGTCTTTCAGGTTTTATATAAGTTACCGTCAAAACCGTGAAGCTAGGAATTTGATCTTCGCTTCGTTTGCTGGCACTGCGTCTGCTGTATCGAGACGAATGTCATGGTTCTCTAGGTTGTTGGTGAACCGTCGAGATTTGGCTTTGCTTTCTGACGGAGCCTGTTGGGAAGGTATGGTTCCGTCTTTGTTTATGCCCTTGGATTGTATACAGGGATCGATGTGATCTCAACTGTAGGGCAAAAGTTTCAATCATTTTTTTTATTGTTTTATTTCCGCGATGCTCTATCATTTCAGCTTTTGATCGCGAAAGTCGCGATTGCCCAATCATTTCGGCTGTTTATTTTATTTTTACTCGCTGCTTTTTATTGCGAGTTGTCCAATCATTTCGGCTATTTTGTGTGCATACGTTTTTACTTGCTGCTTTTTTATTGCAAGTTGCCCCATCATTTCGGCTATTTCGTATGCATGTGCGGCCTACTGGCTTTTCGCCGTAAACCTGAAATTAGACACCGATTTCGGCATCAGCACCGCTACAACTGGGATATTTCCAGCAGCGAATCATCATTTGCCTCTGTCGATGTCGAACAAAGGTGGCTTAGCGAACAGGGTTAAGGTCCTGTCGACTAAGGCTTTTGACTTCATGAGCCGTAAGGGTCTCACAAAGGTATTTCTCCCTACAAGACGTGAGGATCTTGTAGGTGTATTTTCTCTTTAGGAATCATGAGGATTCCTAAGTGTATGTTTCTCTGTAAGTCGTAAGGATCCTACAAGAGAGTTTTCTCCTTGTAAGTCGAGAGGACTTATAAGGGTTGTTCATCATGCGTACATATCCCCAGTCACGGATGGGACTTGGTTAGGGAAATGTTTATTCGCGCCCGTGGATTGTATACAAGGGTCAGTATTGAACCATTTGTAGGGCAATATCGAAGGTTGTGGGGGTTTCTTAAGCACAGGTTTAGGTCTCTGTAACTTAAGACTTTCAAATCTTATGAGCCGTGAGGGTCCCATAAGAGAGTTCTCCTTACGAGTCGTGAGGATCTCGCAAGTGTAATTTCTCCTTAGGAATCATGAGGATCCCTAAGTGTGTTGCTCCCTTGTGAGTCATAAGGATCTCACGCGGGTGGTTTCTCCTTACAAGCTCGAGAGGACCCTGTAAGTGTCCTTTAACGAGGTTGCGCCCTTTCGGGTTTTCACAAACACTCGCCGGTAGCCCTGCTGTTTTTACTCACGGAGCCTTTTCTGGTTTTCATCCGTGCCCACTTTGCTTATGGACATACTGTCCTTTTTTTTATTCTTCTTCTTCTTTTAATTCTTTTAATTCTTTTTTTTAACGAGGTCGTGCCTTTTCGGGTTTTCATGAACACTCGCCGGTAGCCCTGCTGTTTTTACTCACGGAGTCCTTTCGGGTTCTCATCCGTGCCCATTTTGCTTATGGACATACTGTTTATTATTTTTTTTCTTTTTTTTATATCGGCTTTGTGATGTTTCAATCCACCGTAGTTTATCGACATCTCGGTCAATAGCTAGTTTTAGGACGTTTCAGTTCGTCATTAGTGTAAGGACGTTTCGGTCCGCCATTAGTTTAAGGACGTTTCGGTCCGCCATTAGTTTAAGGACGTTTCGGTCCGGCATTAGTTTAAGGACGTTTCGGTCCGGCATTAGTTTAAGAACGTTCCGGTCCGTTCAGGAGAAGGCTGGCTACTGCTTATAAAGTTTGAGCTTAGGAAGATAACTAGCGGACATAGTCGTCATCATCTATCATTGACCTAGGCTGTGGCTCATTAAGCGTAGTATTTCTTTAGGAAGCGGCCGTTTATTGGCCTGAAAGGCCTTTCTCCGTGCATATCCATGAGTAGATAGGCTCCACCCTGGTAGACCTTGTCTATGATATATGGGCCTTCATAGTTCAGCTCGAATTTTCCCCGCTTGGCGCGGTTGGGGATCATAGGTCTTTTGACCACTAGCACGAGCTCGCCTTGGCGGAATGTTCTCGGTCGGGTCAATTTTTCATATGAGCGCGTCATCTTTGCTTTATAAGCCTTCAGGTTTTGTTGCGCTAAGAGCCGGATTTCATCAAGGGCGTCAAGCTCCTCAAGCCTAAGGTGAGCATTTTCTTCATCCGTCGGCTCGTAGTGGACTGCTACTCGTAGAGAGGGTAACTCTATTTCGAGGGGAAGTACTCTTCGGTACCGAATACCAACGCATATGGCGTTGTGTTTGTGGCTGTCTTGAACGTAGTTCGATACGCCCAAAGAGCCTCTTGCAGTCTCTTGTGCCGGTCCTTCTTATTTCGGGACACCGTCTTCTTCATGATCTTTGTCAAGGTCTTATTGAAGGCCTCAGCTAGAACGTTAGCTCGCGGATTATAAACTGAGGAATATCTCCAGTCTATATTATGCTGCTGTGCGAAGCGACTGATCTTGTGGCTTCTGTAGGCTGGCCCGTTATCGGAGATGATCCGTCGCGGAGTTCCAAACCGGTAAATGACGTGCGTCTTGAAGAAATGGAGGATATTCTCCATCTTCACTTCTCTCAACGGTACTGCTTCAGCCCATTTGGAGAAGTAATCAGTCGTCGCCAGGATGAAACGATGTCCTCTAGACGATGCTGGTTCAATGGGGCCAACTATGTCAGTTCCCTACATTTCGAACGGCCAGCTAGCCACCGTTGGATGTAGTGGATTTGGATGCTGGTGGATGAAGTCCCCATGGATTTGGCATGAGTGGCATTGTTTCGCATATTCGAGGCAGTCCTGAATCATCGTGGGCCAATAGTAGCCCATCCGTTTAATCTTCAACTTCATCTTCGGGCCCGCTTGGTGAGAACCGCAGAGTCTGTCATGAACTTCCTGAACGACTCTTTTCGCCTCTTCAGGTCCCAGACATCTCAACCACAGAGAACCAAATGACCTCTTGTACAAAGTATCATTGACGAAGGCGAAAGACAGAGCTCGTTTCATAAGCTGATGTCTTAAGGATGCATTTTCAGGCGTTCGACGGTATTTGAAGTAGTCTATAAAGACTTCTCTCCAATCCTCAGCCTTTTCCCGGTCTTTTACTTACAGGGTCGTCTGCTCAGTCGCTCCCTTTTCTTCGGATGTTTCCGGAGATATTTCTGCTGGGACAAGCACCCGACGGCTTTGTACCACAATTCTGACGTCATCGAGATTCATGTCAGCCAGTTCTTTAGCGAGCTTGGCTAATGCGTCCGCTTTGCTGTTTTCCGCACGCGGTATGTTTTCCAAAATGTAGGAGGGGATTTGGGTCAACAGTTGTTGCACCTTTTCGCCGTACTTCACCAACTCTGGTTTGTATGTTTGGTAGTCGCCATTTACTTGACTGGCGACCAGTTGGGAGTCTCCGTATATGAGGAGGTTTTCAATTCCCACGTCGATGGCGATCTCAAGGCCTGCTATCAAAACTTCGTATTCGGCTTCATTGTTCGTCCTCGGCTCTATTAAGGAGAAAGCAAAGCGCATTATCCCTCCTTGTGGAGTTACGAAGATGAGGCCTACCCTCGATTTGATTATGGGCGTACTTTGTTTGCACTTCTTCATGGAAGATGCTCCATCGAAATAAAGCTCCCATCGGGTATCACCACCATCGATCGCGTCAAACGCATGTTCGTCTGGCAGTTCGCAATTCAGAGGAGAATCGGCAGGTATCGGATGCTCAGCGAGGAAGTCAGCGATGGCCTAGCCTTTCACCGTCTTAAGAGGCTGATAGGTTATCGAGAACTCCATCAAGAGCAGGGCCCATCTAGCGAGTCGTCCCGTCAATATGGCCTTTGACATTAAATATTTAAGGGGGTCCACCTTCGAAATGAGACGGACTTCATGCGCCAACGCATAGTGCCTGAGCTTTGTTATCGCGAAGATCAACGCCACGCAGTGTTTTTCAATAGGGGAATAGTTGCTTTCTGCCCCCAGTAGAACCCGACTCAAATAGTAGAGTGCTCTTTCTTTCTCTTGATCGTTCTCTTGCGCCCATAATGCGCCTAAGGAACCTTCGAGGGCGGTTGTATAAAGAATGAGGGGTTTTCCCTTAACCGGAGCAGCCAACACTGGCGGGTTCTGGAGGTACTTCATGATTTCATCCAGCGCTTCTCGGCATTTATGATCCCAGACGAACGGAGTTCCCTTCTTCATTAGGTGGCTGTAAGGACGGTACTTGCCTGAAAGGTTGGCTATAAATCGCCGTATGTACGCGAGCTTCCCTTGGAGAGACCGCAACTGCTTAAGAGTTCTTGGCGGAGGCATTTCCATGATCACCTTGATCTTCGACGGATCTATCTCGATGCCTCGGTGTAGGACGATGAATCCCATGAATTTTCCCGAGGAAACTCCGAATGCACACTTGAGAGGGTTCATCTTCAAGTTGTATTGTCGAAGGCGTTGAAATACGGTCTTCAGATGCTCGAAATGTTCCTCGTACGATTTGCTTTTAACCACGAGGTCGTCGATATAACATTCGATGATTTCATGTATAAGGTCATCGAAGATCTTCGTCATGGCCCTTTTATAGGTGGCACCGGCGTTCTTTAGACCAAAGGGCATCACCTTGTAGCAGAATATACCTAAAGGAGTCCGGAAAGCGGTGTGCTTCTGGTATTCGGGATGCATCTTTATCTGATTATACCCTGATGAGCCATCCATGAAGGAGAAAACTTCGTGAGTGGACGTATTGTCTATCATCAGCTCAGTGACTGGTACTGGGAAATCGTCCTTCGGGCAGGCTTTATTGAGATCCCGGAAGTCCACGCATATGTGCACTGTCCCATTTTTCTTCATCACCGGGACGATGTTGGCGATCCATTCAGGATATTGAACCTCCTGGATGAAACCAGAGTCAATTAGCTTCTTGACCTCGGCATTGATACTCATCTCAAGCTCGAGCCGCATTCTTCTTGGCGCTTGTTTGACCGGCTTGACGTCCGGGGATATCGCCAATTTATGTACAACAATTTCTGGATCTAGTCCTGGCATTTCAGAATAGTTCCATGCGAAGCAATCTCTATGCTGCATAAGCACGTCTTTTAATGCGGCCACCCTTTCTTCAGATAGCAGCTCGCTGACGAATGTCGGTCGCGGGTCGTTTGCCATCCCCAACTCAATTTTCCTGAGGTTATCTGCAGTAGTATGTATTCCATCCTCCAGCTCTTTCGGCGCTGGTGGAAATTCTGAGATCACCTCATCGTTGCTGTTTTCGAAGCACCAGGGAAGGTCATCCATATTTTCTGGCTCTTCTTTTGATATCGTTATCATGTGACAAGTACGAATTCGCTTCCAAGACCAATGCGGAGCTGGTTCTGCTCTCGTGGCTTTGGGTTCGTGCTTCTGTGGCGGCGTTACCCTCTAGTTGTCAGACAGAGCGAACTTGCCAAGCTGATACTGATCTTCGACCCAATTCTTGAAGGTGAAGCAGTCTTCGAGAGGATGCCCTATTACTCGGTGATAAGAGCAATAGTTTGGGTGAGAGACTTCGCCTGATTGTTTGGGGTTCTTGGACTCCGGCAGTATGAGCATCTGATGTTTTATAGCTCGGTCAAGTATCTTCTTCGTCTTGTCCCGAGGAAAAGAGTATGCTCGACTCATCTTCTTCACAAGGGATAGATATGGACCGCTCGATTCCCGCTTGCGTGGCTTCTTAGTCCCGCTTTGTTGCTGTCGAGCGCCTTTTTCGTTTTTCGACCTGTTTCTGCCTCTGCGTCGAGCCTTTTTTATAATAGGTTGACAGGGAGCGGCACTTTCATCTTTCATGGCCTGTTGGAGGAGGCGTTGCGTTTTGGCTTTCTTGTAGATGGCCATTTCGCGGTTGTGGTCGTCTCGGACTTTTTGGCCAGCTTCCCTTATAAGCTTGCCCATTTGTTCTTCGAACGACGGACTGGGCACTTTTACATCAGGAACTTTTACTGGTTCAGGATTAGCGTCCTCCTATTGAGCATCCGCTTCTTCATTGAAGTCATGCACGACGTAGCAATCATGGAGTAGCTCTCGTTTCTTGGACCGAATGTATCCAAGTCCGATTGTTTCCATCCTCCCACTTGGCAACTTTCGCTGAGTTCCGGGGACATTCCAGACCCTATCATAGAATTTGGCTTTTCGAGCGGTCTGTTTGAAGGATATCCCCTGGCGCTTCAGCAACCTCTTCAAGCCTTCTGTATAATATTTGGGTAGACGGATGGGCTGAAGCCTGTCAAGCGTAGGATCCATACCGTGCCAGATTTCTTTCTCCACTTTGGTTTCTTCAGAGCGGTAGAATAGAATTGCCTTTTCGCCTTCTCGCCTGGGAGGGACATAGAACGTCCGCAGCTCCTCTACACTGTAGGTATCGAGCGCATCCAGTTCTTTATGATGTTTAAGTGGAACCATGGCGACTTGTAGACTTTGCTCTTCATCAGCGGACGTTTGTATTGAAGGCCGAGTAGAGAATACAGCATGAACCTCATCTTCTGAGTCACTGCCAAAGATCAACATACGAGCGGATGGTCCCGGCTTATTGTATTGGGGTGGACCTCAATAAACTATCTCCTCTTCCTCCTCGGTATCACTCCCGAAGACAGGGATGGTGGCGTTAGCTTTGTTCTCCGGCTTGTGACACCTCTCCGTGTCTTCAAAATCCGGTAAGAAGTATTTGGCATCTTCATATTTGCGGACTTCGTTCACGGAGAACGGGTTCAGTTCTCCCGTCACGGTATACTCGAGACCATCCTTAAAATATTTCATACACTGATACTGTGTAGAAGGGGTGATATTATACTCGTGTAACCACGGTCGGCCGAGCAGAGCATTGTAGCATGTCTTGGCGTCTATGACGTGAAATTTAATATCTGTGATGAGCAGCCCAAAGCATAGCGTCAGTATCACAGATCCAAGAGTTCTTGATGATTGGGAGTCGAACCCGGAGATGGTGATCTTATCCCGAGAAAGGTGCTGGATGCTCATGCAGATTTCCTTTAACACTCGCACGTTAAGGAGGTTAACGGAGGATCCATTGTTGACCAGGATTTTGCCTATCTTTATATCATGGCAGTATCCTGAGACATAGAGGGGGCGATTGTGTTCGCACGTCCCAAGGAGAAGGTCTTCATCGCCAAAAGTGACATCGGCCGTATGCACTTCTTCCAGCTCGTCCTTCATCTTTTCTTCGGCGAGAAAAGTTTGGAATTGCTCTGGGTCCTGTAGCGATTTGATCAACGAATCTCTTGCTTCTTTTGATAGTAGAAGGGTGTCAAGAATGCTGAGCTGCGAAGGTAGCTTCCTCAAGTGTGCCAGAACGTTGTAGTCCACCTTATTTCTCTTTGGCGGGTCCTTGGCGGTTAGCTCTTCCACAACTTGGTCATCCAGGGCGATATCTTCAGAGACCTTCTCTTTTCCCTTATCTTTCTTGTTTGAGGGTCCGAGATTCTTTTCGGGTAGCGTCCGATTACGAAGCCGGATATTTTCGCAGACCTTCGGCTCTTCTTCTTTTCCCGAGGTGGACTCTTTAAAGAGGGGACTAAGAGCTAGATCCTCGTCAGAATCACTCCCGAATGTGAGCACCTGCGATCCCTCGGCGTTAACCATGCGACAATTGCCGGTAGTTCTGTTAAGCCCCTCGGTCATATTTTTCCGCTCCCGATGAGTTTTGCGCTTTTCCCTCTTAAAATGTTGTCGGTGAGCAACATATCCCTGCCACCATCTATTGAAAGCTTTGCACTCTTCGGTGGGGTGCGAAATCTTTCGATGATATAAGCAATAGGAAGGGTGCATTTCCGCTTTGCCGGCAATGTTTCCTTCAGAGGGTGGCAGCTTCATACCCATTGATATGGCTTTAGCAAACCTTTTCCTCATCTTAAATTTGCTTTTATCTGCAGTGGACGTACTTTGCTCCAGCGGGAGTATCTCAACTCTTTCGTCAAGTCGCTGTCGCTTGGCCCTTTCAAATATGGCCGTCTCGCGTTCCCGCTCAGCTTTACTTTTCAATAGAGCTTCATTGAGGAATGCGTTGATTGTTTCATCCGATGGCCCCAGAATTTCCGGTTTAGGATCTGCCCCCAGCTTTTCAGTGCAAGGAGTTTCCTCATCGTCTGTAAACGAATGGGAAATCATATGACAGCTCGCCACGTATTCCTCAGATTCATCCGACGAACTCTCCCCTTCATCTTCCTCTTGAAAGACGTGGTTGAGGAAATCTTGGAGTGTGATGGGAGTCCGTGCTTTCTGGTTGTATTCCTCCAGTGCGTCAATCTGTTTTTGTAAGTCCGTGCGCTTGTCGCCAGGCTTCACGGGCTTCTTGGATTTCTTCTTCTTCTTCTTTGAAGATTTTGACGGCTGGTTGTGAGTGCTTGGGCCACCACCATAGATCTTTGGAGTTGGGCGCGGCTTCAACATCCCTTCAATGATCTGAGGTTCCAACGGGTTCTTCCACCTGATTGCTGGGCATGTTTGAAGATCGTTCAGCATCCTCTTTGTTTTGGCTGATAGCACAACCTCCCATGGAGCTTCTTCAACGAGAGAGTACGTTGCCCCCGGCGTATTCACCCTTTTAAGGGTGTGAAGCTGCGGCGGATTCACCTTCTATCTGTCGGACAACGCGAACTTGCCTTGTTGGTACCGATCCTCAATCCAATTTTTGAAGACGTTACAATCCTCGATCGGATGACCCAGTACTCGGTGATAAGGATAGTAATTGGGATCATTGACGTCGTTTGGCTGCGACGGACGTCTTGGATCCGGCAGATTTATGAGTCGGTTGCGCAAGGCCAGCTCAAACAACCTTCTCGTTTTATCTCGCGGAAACGAGTAAGGACGTCCCAGCCTCTCCTCGAGGGACAGGTGTGGACGCATATTATTTTGACGGACAGCCGGTTTCAAGTTGCTCGGCTGTTGTTGAGCATTAGAGACAACAATTGCTTTTCCCTTCCCTTTCTCATTTCGGAGTCCGGCTTTGGAGGGGGAGGTCTATGGCCCATCTGATCCATCCGAGCTAGCTTTTCGATCAGGGCCTGGAAGGTAGTTGGATTGAAGAACATCATGAATTGCGAGATGGTCGCTTGCGGATCGAGGGTTCCCACAAATATGCCTACCGCAGGAGCCTCTTCGATGCGTTGTTTGCATTTTGACCATAAGTTCCTCCACCGTATTGCGTACTGCACCCACGTTTCACCTGGCTTCACCCTGGCATTAATCAATGCTGTTATCGGGGTGCGTTCGCTGGCGCTTGCGAAACGCTGGGTAAACAGCAGCTCCATCTCCGCAAATGTCTTGATAGAGTCGTTTGGGAGCTCGGAGTACCACTCGAATGCTGTATCCGATAAGTTACCGACGAACTGGCGGAGCAACAATTTATCATCACCGCCGGTGTTGCCGCAAAGCGCTCTGAACTGGGCAACATGCTGGTGGGGATTGCCCGTCCCCTTATAGACATGAAATTTCGGTATTGTATAGCCCGGCGGGTACTTGATCTGATCGTACCAGCTCGGATATGGTCGTCCTGTTTCTACGACCTGACCGGCTGCCTCAGTCGCCTGATGAACCCATATCTGTTGGGCTATATATTCGTCCAAGTCAGCTTTGGAGATTGTCTCCTCCTTGGTTGTTGACAGAGACGGTGGAGGATTTGACGTCTCTCCCCTGTCGTCTTCAAGGACGATCGGAGGATCTTCCGCAGGAGGGTCTTGTTGAATCATCATTCCCACCATGTCCTGGAACATGAGGGCCATTCGCTTTATATTGGCTGCTTGTTCCGCAGCCTCTTTATTCTTCTTTTCCAGTATCCTGCGAAGGAATTCAGCGTCAGTTTCTTGCTCCTGGCGTTGATCCGAGGACGCTTCGGGGCTTTCTTTTGGCCCAGTGAGTGCGGCCATCGCGTTCATCATTTCTTGGAGCTTCTGCTATTGCTCCTGAGCTTTGGTCATTGACCGTGTAAGCGGTCTATGACTTGTAGATGCACGGCTGTCCTCCTTCCCCGACGCCATGTATACAGTATGGACTACAATGCCCCCGGACTTAGGGCGTTTGGGCTTGCCACCTTTGACATTTGCCGCAGGCGTGGGAATTTTCTCTAGCCTCCTTCTTTTGTGAGCGATTGAAGTTGAAGGGGCCGTTGCAGCGGGCACCCTGGCGGTTGTCGTCCTTTGCTGTTTAACAGGACGGTTCTTTTCTTCCTTCACTTTCGCCCTCTTCTGCCGGCGAGAGTGATCTTGGTCTATTACTGAGCCTTGAACCCTCCGCCAGACTTTATAAATTTTGGAGGACAGCCATTGAGGGGGCTGTTCCAGCTTCGTTTCTGTAACCCTCTCCGCAGGTGGAGGAGATCTTTTTAGCCTAGCAGTCGGAGAGTTCTTACGTACCCTCCTTAGTGGTTCAAAGCTGTTCCCAGTTGGAACAGCAGCATTAACTTCCACCACTGGAGCGGGTGGAGTTAGCCCTGAGGGAAAGTTGCCCCCGGCCTACCTTACTCGGCGCCAGTGGAGACGTCGAGCGTGACGAGCCTGTTAGTTATATGTATGCCCTAGAGGCCATTATTGTACATACGATGTATATTGTAGTGGATGCTAGGACATATATAGGGAGGACTTTCTTGCTCGACATGATAGTATGCTATCTGGTTGTACTTTATCTTAACATGTACTCTGATTGTCTCTATATTACATGTTGATAAAGCCCTTAGGATATGTACTCGACTACTGGGACTATGATGAGATCATACTAGTGGGGCCACGGTAATCGACGAGTACATCCTATAACTGTTCCTAGTCGAGGGTGTATCGAGACAGGGCATCGATACACCAGAGTAGACTAGCGTATACGCATCTTGACCCATATGATGGGCGATGGATGATCCCATATCCATCGGTGTTTGACATCAAGGATGGTGTACGGGTGCTCAGTGGAGACTGGGTACACTGGACGGACTCGCCGAGAACTCCCAGATGGTATTATACCATACGTCAGATGGCAGTTCTCCGGTGACACTGGTACAGAGTAGTCTGTTGACCTGAGATCGTCATAGAGTCTTGTGTGGTTCCCACTGTGCTTTGATTTCCATCATACCACGTCCAAGAGGGCGTGCAAAAAGGTGGCTTTTGGGTACAGTCCCGAATCATATGGAGGCAATGAGCGATAGGAGGGGATTCGTCTCTCCCGGTATAGGGAGTTGATGTTGTGCTGTGTTCGATTGGCTATAACCGGAAATCCCTGGCCAGGGTTGCTGAGATTTACTGGTAAGTGTTATCAGTAGTTTCTCGAACTGTTATAGACCTCATATCGACACGACTTATCGAGCTACTGGGGTCTGACGTTTACCACCCCTAGGCGAGATATGCGACATATCAGACGACGAGACCGGACTGTACGGGAGTGTTACTGTTTGGATTCACAGGAGAAGTTACAGGCTTGCTTGTTGATCTTCTGAGCGCTCAATACCTGGGTAGCTGTTACGTTTAGCTGACCGCTTGCAGCTTGTGGGTGTTTGATATGATCATCACCTACTGTCGGCGCATTGACGATTCTTTAGAGTCCTACACAGAGGTTTCTTGACTCAGGCAAAACGAAGTAGGAGCACACATGTGATATGTGCGGGACCGAGGATAATACGATATGAGATACCGTATTCTATTCTCGCGATATTTGATATCAGCCGGGTCATCGGATCAAGTGTTGATTCGATGAATCGGTACGGATTAATATTAGTCGGTTATATGCGATATAGCCGGATTGTCGGATCAAGTATTGATTCGATAATTTAATGTATAATAATATATATGATATATTAAAAGACATTAACTAATATTTTCTCACTAAAAGATTCTTTTTCTCACTCGGGTAATACATTGATATATATGCGATATATGTTAAATGTATTATTTTATTTGGTTACAATAAATATTATATATGTGATATATAATATTGTAACATGATATGATAAATAATGCAACTTATTTAGTGGAGTTTAAACATGATTAGGGTTTGGATTAGGGTTAAACTTTCTAGATGTTTCTAGAAGGTTTGGTTTTGTTTTGTGAAAGATATTTGTTAGTGACTCATGCTTTAACCCAACCCAAACCCTAACCCTAGTCTATTCTCTACAATGGTTAAGTGAACCATGGTTGCATAATTCTATCATATCATTTCATTTCCTATTCATCACAAAAGGATTAACATTATTCATCTTCTTCTTTCTTGATTTCTTTCATGAAAAAGCTTACTTGTTTTTCAAAAGGTGATGAATAAATATGAGAAAAAGATAAATAAAGAGAGCAAAAATCCTACTTCATCATCCTCATCTTCCCTTGCCATTTAGATGAGGGTGTTCACATCATTTCATGAGTGTTAGCTTGTGTTAAAGAAACTTCAAGGTAGATCATCTTAGTATCGAAGATCGGAAGCAAAGGTTGCGTCTTTCTCTTCGTGGAACCTCTCGAGAGTCCGGATCCCGATGATCGCAGCGAAGGGACCACAACACGGAGCATATGAAGTGAAGGACCGGATCTACAAAGGTTGTAATCCCTCTCACTTAGTGTTAAAATGTTTAGCATGCTTGTTTTCGCCTAATCTCTAGTTTAAAGTTCCGTATTCGGGTTGTTCGGCACGGATAAATTTTTAATCGGGCATGGTTGATTCCTCGTAGACCCTTGTGCACGTGCCTAGCAACCCTACAGTGGTATCAGAGCCAAGCTAGAGCTTTAGGCGAAGTCTAGACGGAGTTTGAAGTCCGATCGAACCAAAAACCTAACCCGAAATATGCTCTCTGGAAATTTTATAAAAACTGGGATTTTTCCACATTAAAAATGCTTAAAAAATTTAGCAGGGAATTCTAAGAATTACGGTGCAAAATTTTTTTGATGAACAGTAAAAAGAGCGGCGGAACCGCGGCAGAATCATGCCTTCTGCGGCGTTTCCGCGGCTAATTGATGACGTCACCCACTAATATTTGCACAGTAACTTCTTTTATTCAGTGCTGAGTTCTCTGGGAATTTTTAATATTTATTCTACAGTTGATTTTTCTGGGGTTGTTTTGGGGATTCGGTGTTTCGATCGGAGTATCAGATTTTGTCTATGTGGTTTTCCGGATAACTTTTAGAAACTGCTAAAAAGTTCGAACGGATATCAATAACTCACTTTTTCCCCTGTCGGAAAATTTTTCAAAAGTTGGTTTTTTCCTTGTGTTTAAGAATGTTCTAAGTCGTGCAAGTAACTCGGTGGACCCTCTAGAAGACAACAAACCTTAACTCGATTATGTGACCGTCTTGAACTGCCTTTTGAACCTTAGGGTTTGGGGCAGTACGGCGTGCCACATGTGAGGCGTTGGCTTGACCCTTCTACGGCTGGACTATTGGTACTGTGGCATGTGATGGATGTTTTTAAACTGATTTCAAGTGTTGAGATATATTGGGGAAATCTTGGGTGCTTGATGATTCGATCGGAATGTTTAACTTTTTCTATTTATCTGGAATGTGATACAATATTTGGAATCCACAGGTAGTTATGAGATAACTAATTTGAATAATATAAACATAGCAGTTTAGTCTCAGTTGATCGGTTGCTACGGAATTTTGATGTGATCAAAAGTCCGTCGCAATCACGTAGCGTACGCGGATACTCGCCGGGTAATTAAGTTTGCGACGAGCATTCGATCAGGACGTCGGGAATCTTATTGAATTGCCCGACTTGATATTGAAAAGAGTTTTCGATAATGAGACTAAAATGCGGGGTTTATAATTGTTAGGCGTGTGATGTCTAAAGAATTCATTTGGTTAGGCATGCGATGTCTAAAAAGGTTGCGGATTCCAACTGTTGTAGTTTTACACTTTCTTTTCTGTGACCGTAAGCGTAGTATGTGGTGTATCGCCGGCTTCGTTGCTATACATCAACGACAATCGGGATACGCATACTTGCTTACGTTGATGATATGTGATATTATGTGTTGCTGTGATATGTTGTATTGGATCGTCGCTTTTGAATAGCCGGGGGTTTTATGTGAGATGAGAGTTTTTCTTTTTCTTTCATGTAAAATTCATTTGTATGTAATATTCTTTTATTGGGGCACTTCCAGGTAGCGGAAGATGTCACCGTTGTATATTATTTACTTTTCCGCATTAGGTAGACCCAAGGCGGGGAGCACAAGTAACCGGGTTCTAGGGTCCAGTGGGAGACCATCTCGAGGAGTCGAGACCGGGTCTCCTAATCCTAGAATTGGCAGTGTTACTTGCCGCTCTCGTAGGGGTCTAGGGATGTGGGTTTGGCTATTCATCGCGACCGTGGAATTCGTGTTTTATACAGGCTCGTATTGAAAACACGGACGTCCTAGTATATCCAATATTTCATATATGTTCTTCTGCTGCAATGTTCTGTGATGAGATCATATTACTGCCTGAGACGAATGTTTATATTATATATATGAGATATTGTTATATCGCAGATTTCGTTTCAAAAGGGGATGCTTGCGAAGCATATTAAAATGGGACTTCATTAATGAGATTAATGAAATTAAAAGAAACCTAAGATGTTGTAGAAACTTGTTTATAAAAACAGGTAGCTACAGTTCTTGCTTTGCATAGCGGTGTTCCTTGTAGAACATCCAGCACCTTATTCGATAAGGAAAGAACCGAGATCCCTTCACCGGGAGTGACTCCTTTAGCAATGACTGGCAGATGCTACAAACTCGGTTTGTCTTTTGATCGCTTCTATAGTTTCTGCTTTGCACAGCGGTATATATGATATATCCTGCACCTTATTCGATGAGGAAAGGGCCGACGATCCCTTCACCGGGAGTGACCCCTTTAGCAAAACTAGAAAAGCCTCAAAAACATTCCATTTAAAATCACTCGATTCTACAACGATATCAAGTTCATTACGCAAAGGGTTTTCTGAAAAACCCGTCGTAGCCCTCCGTCATTTCAGATAAGGACTGTTTAGTATTCGTGCTGCGTTTGTTGGCCTTTGTCAAGGCGTAGTGTGCGGTAGCTGAATAGTAGTTATCTGCTTATGCATATGATGCAGATTGGATTAGGGTAGTCGTGCGACCTTGTTGGCCTTTGTCAAGGGCCGTGCGGTTGGGTTTACTTCAATCAAGAAATGACGGGTTGAACTTGACTAGCAGCCTATGGTTTGTTGGCCTTTGTCAAGGTCATAGGAGGCTTGGGGCAAAATATTATTGGGAATTTCAAGAGTTGAAATTTGCAATGAGATTGCATACCTTCAATTAGATAGTTGGATCCCGATACCCGCTGCGAGTAAGAGTTACTCCTGGGAGACTTTTACATATTACAATTAGCTGATCAAGTAGGTGTCTAGAAAGGTGTTAACGGGGTTACGCCCCTGGGAAAACGAGGTTTACTTTAATTAGGTTCGTGCGAAAGCACGGGGGACCTCCCTCAAAGTACCGACACTGGCCTGGCCGAAAGATTGGCGAACTTGTAGCGTGTAATTAATCCCGGCTAGTCTTTCCTTTTAGGGTTTGAAGGAAGATTTGACTAAAACAGTGGGAAACATCCTGATTAGATATATTAGATAACCAATCTAATCTTGCAAGAGCATACGCTGAGTGTTTTCTTCTCTCTCTCTCCAGGCAGCGACCATATCACGCCTTAATCAAGATAATAAAACGGATATATTGACCGAACCCGCTTGTTATACTGAGCTGGGAAACGTTGGTCCCGCTCCAACTTATAATTGTTATAGGACAGAGCAGGAAATTGGGGATTACCAGAATCCCCGTGCCGCCCAAACGAAGAAAGTGCATGCTGATGCATCATCTTCGGGTGTGTTCATTACACAGAACTGTTTCTCAGTATCCTTTACGTCCTGGGTATGTGATACCGGATCAGGATCCCGTATATGTAATCTGTTACATGGGCTACAGAAAGATAGAGAACCGAGAACGGGTGATAAGTTTCATGAGACAGAAAACGGTGCAAGTGTTGCAGCCAAGTCTGTTGGTCACTATCACCCTGTATTACCAGAATACATTGATTCTGAACAAATGTTATTAGATACCGAACCTGATATACAAAATCATATCAGTCGCTTTATTAGTAAAGAAAGATATAATTTTGTATTGTTGGATAATGTTTTGAACATTTCCTATATCAAGAGTTGATCGGATCAGGCACGTTATCTAAAAGCATTGTCGTTCTAAATCAAACTACAGTTCTTAGTATACGGAACACACACAAGAGGAAGAGTTCAGAGATGAACGAATCCTTCTTGAGGCATTGTAGACTAGGTCATATCAATGCGACCCGACTGGCTGAAGTTACATATAGATGCATATTTAAATTAGTTTGAATTTACATCTTGTGAAACTTGCCGGTCATGTCACAAAGATAAGATGACCACAGCTCTGTTTGTTGGAAACAGAGAAAGAGTTAGTGAACTCTTGGGATTGATACATGTTGATGTATGCAAGGTCCCCTGTCTACACATGCCAAGATCGGTTCTTTGTACTTCATTACATTCTCTGATAATCTCTCAAGATTCAGACATATGTTCCTGTTGAAACACAAGTCCGAACCTTTTGAGATATTCATAGAATATAAGTTAGAAGTAGAGAACCAAAATACGGGTATAAGTATTATGTCCTTTGATAAGATCAAGGAGGAGAATACTTGGGCACGGAATTCCTGGACTATTCTAAAAGAGAATGGGATTCTCTCTCAGCATTACTCCTCCGTATACACCACAGCACGTCGGTGTATCGGGGCGGAGCACTAGCACCCTATGTGATATGGTGTACTCTATGATGAGTACTACTGAGTTTCCTATTTCCTTTAGGGAGTTATGCACTTGTGAAGTTGCATACCTATTGAATAGGGTTCGAATCAAATCAGTTGCCTACCACTTCATATGTGATATGGAATGGGAAGAGCCCATATCTTAAGCTTGTTAAGATTTGGGGTTGTCCGGCCTATGTCTAAAAGCAAAATCCGGACAAGCTCGAGGCAAGGTCTGTTATGTATAACTGGAAAGGTTCCAGCTATACAAACTACAGCTGATGATTTGGTAGAACCAAAGGATTCAATAGTTTCCAACGAACCTCAGCCTCTCCGCCAATCCAGTAGGGTTCCTTGCCCACCTAAGAGATACTTCGGTTTCTCTATGACAGTGGGAGCGAGATTTGCATCATGAAATGATGACCCAACTAGTTTCCAGCTGGCCATCAGGAGTGGGACTCTGTAAGAATGGCTGGGTGCTTATCGATCTGAGATGGAATCCTTATACACCAACAAAGTATGGACTTTGGTTGCTTTATCTGAAGGGTTAAATCCCCATCAGGAGCGAATATATCTTGAGAAGATTACTTGGTGTACATGGAGAAGTTGAGACTTTCAAAGCTATGCTTAAGTCCATCCAGATCCTGCTTGCCACGGCTACATACCATGACTACGATATCTGGTGGTTGGGTGTCATGACTGCTTTTCTAAGTGATGTTTTAGAAGAGAACGTCTATAAGTACACAGCCAGAGGGCTTCGTAGACAGTGGGAGCAGCAGAAACGTGCGCAAGATGTTTTATATGATAAAACAGGCATCGCGGAGTTGGAACATCTGTTTTGATGTGGTAGTCAAAGAGTTTGACTTCATCAAAATGGTAGATGAACCTTGTATATACGAAAAGGTAGTAGAGAGTATGGTGGTGATCCTCGTAGAGTACGTGGATGACATACTCTTGATAGGAATTGAGTTTCGTATGCTACGCACGGTCTATCTCCGCTTATCACAAGGATTCTCCATATAGGATCAAAGTGATACCTCCTAAATCCTGGGTTTTGGATCTATGAGATAGATCTAATTGGATGTTAGGAAACTCACTAGTTGTAGTGAGATGAATCGATCCTGGGGAGAATCACTGGAAAGGTTCCAGAGTGATAAGGACGACTGAATGTCAGTCGAAGGCATTGTCTTCACCCTCAGTGGAGGGACGGTATGTTGGAAGAGTTCCAAGCTAGATACCGTGACATACTAGATGATTAAAGGCAAGATACATCGTTACCAAGGATGCTACCAAAGAGGCAGTCTGGATATATATAAGTTCATAAGATGAACTTCATTCCTACTATTGTGTGACAATGGAGTTGTGGCTTCAGCCAAGGAACTACCGTCCCATCAGAATTCCAGATATAATTCTTATGCAGTATCACCTGATCATGGAGATGGTTGATCTCCAGGGAGATCGAGGTTAGGAGAGTAGACACAGAGGACAACAGCACGGATCCACTCACAAAGGCCTTTTTCCCAGTAGAGACTTTTACGGGATGGTTGAGTATGAGATACTTCAACCGCAGCTAATTGTTGGGTATGCGATACCATAACAGATGGCCCTAGTGCAAGTGGGAGATTGTTAGTTATATGTATGCCCTAGAGGCCATTACTGTACATACGATGTATATTGTAGTGGATGCTAGGACATATATAGGGAGGACTTTCTTGCTCGACATGATAATATGCTATCTGGTTGTACTTTATCTTAACATGTACTCTGATTGTCTCTATATTACATGTTGATAAAGCCCTTAGGATATGTACTCGACTACTGGGACTATGATGAGATCATACTAGTGGGGCCACGGAAATCGACGAGTACATCCTATAACTGTTCCTAGTCGAGGGTGTATTGAGACAGGGCATCGATACACCAGAGTAGACTAGCGTATACGCATCTTAACCCATATGATGGGCGATGGATGATCCCATATCCATCGGTGTTTGACATCAAGGATGGTGTACGGGTGCTCAGTAGAGACTGGGTACACTGGATGGACTTGCCGAGAACTCCCAGATGGTATTATACCATACGTCAGATGGCAGTTCTCCGGTGACACTGGTACAGAGTAGTCTGTTGACCCGAGATCGTCATAGAGTCTTGTGTGGTTCCCACTGTGCTTTGATTTCCATCATACCACGTCCAAGAGGGCGTGCAAAAAGGTGGCTTTTGGGTACAGTCCCGAATTATATGGAGGCAATGAGCGATAGGAGGGGATTCGTCTCTCCCGGTATAGGGAGTTGATGTTGTGCTGTGTTCGATTGGCTATAACCGGAAATCCCTGGTCAGGGTTGCTGAGATTTACTGGTAAGTGTTATCAGTAGTTTCTCGAACTGTTATAGACCTCATATCGACACGACTTATCGAGCTACTGGGGTCTGACGTTTACCACCCCTAGGCGAGATATGCGACATATCAGACGACGAGACCGGACTGTACGGGAGTGTTACTGTTTGGATTCACAGGAGAAGTTACAGGCTTGTTTATTGATCTTCTGAGCGCTCAATACCTGGGTAGCTGTTACGTTTAGCTGACCGCTTGCAGCTTGTGGGTGTTTGATATGATCATCACCTACTGCCGGCGCATTGACGATTCTTTAGAGTCCTACACAGAGGTTTCTTGACTCAGGCAAAACGAAGTAGGAGCACACATGTGATATGTGCGGGACCGAGGATAATACGATATGAGATACCGTATTCTATTCTCGCGATATTTGATATCAGCCGGGTCATCGGATCAAGTGTTGATTCGATGAATCGGTACGGATTAATATTAGTCGGTTATATGCGATATAGCCGGATTGTCGGATCAAGTGTTGATTCGATAATTTAATGTATAATAATATATATGATATATTAAAAGACATTAACTAATATTTTCTCACTAAAAGATTCTTTTTCTCACTCGGGTAATACATTGATATATATGCGATATATGTTAAATGTATTATTTTATTTGGTTACAATAAATATTATATATGTGATATATAATATTGTAACATGATATGATAAATAATGCAACTTATTTAGTGGAGTTTAAACATGATTAGGGTTTGGATTAGGGTTAAACTTTCTAGATGTTTCTAGAAGGTTTGGTTTTGTTTTGTGAAAGATATTTGTTAGTGACTCATGCTTTAACCCAACCCAAACCCTAACCCTAGTCTATTCTCTACAATGGTTAAGTGAACCATGGTTGCATAATTCTATCATATCATTTCATTTCCTATTCATCACAAAAGGATTAACATTATTCATCTTCTTCTTCCTTGATTTCTTTCATGAAAAAGCTTACTTGTTTTTCAAAAGGTGATGAATAAATATGAGAAAAAGATAAATAAAGAGAGCAAAAATCCTACTTCATCATCCTCATCTTCCCTTGCCATTTAGATGAGGGTGTTCACATCATTTCATGAGTGTTAGCTTGTGTTAAAGAAACTTCAAGGTAGATCATCTTAGTATCGAAGATCGGAAGCAAAGGTTGCGTCTTTCTCTTCGTGGAACCTCTCGAGAGTCCGGATCCCGATGATCGCAGCGAAGGGACCACAACACGGAGCATATGAAGTGAAGGACCGGATCTACAAAGGTTGTAATCCCTCTCACTTAGTGTTAAAATGTTTAGCATGCTTGTTTTCGCCTAATCTCTAGTTTAAAGTTCCGTATTCGGGTTGTTCGGCACGGATAAATTTTTAATCGGGCATGGTTGATGCCTCGTAGACCCTTGTGCACGTGCCTAGCAACCCTACAGAGCCGTTGGGACTGGCTCGGCGATAGGGACAGCTTCGTCTTGCCCCCTGTCCGAATGAGGTGCTGCTGGTGCCAGCCTCTTAAAGACTGATGTTGTCTTTTGAGTGGTGATATTCAGTCTGTCAAAGACAGACCCTCGAGTAGGAGCAGGAGCCGGAATGGTCAGCTTTGGAAAGACCGACTCTTTAACAGGAGAAGCCGCCTTGACGACTTCAGGAGCAGAGGTGGCTACCTTCCTCGGGATGGCCACTTCAGGGTTCATGGGCTTCTTGGCGGGCCCACTGGAGTTCTGGTTCAGCCTGGTAAAGACAGAGGCTGCCGGTTTGATATTGGATGACCCGTTGAAAGGGGCCATTGTAGCAGTGAGCCGATCGAAGACCGACTTCTTGTGCGCTTCCGGTGCGGGCACTAGAATAGTGAAGCTTGCAGGCGGGAGCATGGTCCCGAAAAATAGACCGGTGGTGGCCTGGGTCACTTGTTCCACCGGCATGGCAAGGATGGAGGGCTCTTGAGGCCCATAAGCTACACTTCCAGGTGAGGTGGAGCGTCGGTTGCACTTGCATTCCGAGCAGCTCGGGCAGTTGGAGGCCATTGATGCTTGATTTCTGCGCCAGGAAAAAGACCGAATCTTAGTAACTTGAAACCCAAAGGCAACCATTAACAAACCGCGATTCGTTCGCGAAGACGACACACGAAGTGTGGAGTGGAAAGAGGAAAAGGTTCCACCGGGCATGCCAGAATCTGTTCCCCTCCAAAAGACGGCCAAGACGACGTGAGGACGTCTTGCCTGGGATTCGGGGCAGATGCTATTTGGTTTTATCCGTCTACCTCTCCGAAGATGCCAAGTTGATTTATGGCACCGTGTATCGGAGGTTTAGACGGATGCGGCCGATTTAGCAAACTTCATCAGATTCCCCCTCGCTTGAGGGTTTTTTTGATTGTGGGGACGCTCTTCCCTGCAGGCGCAAGCCCCTGCAGTTAATTACGCTACCGCGTCGCGGTAACAACTTTCTCCTTCTCTAGAATTTCACTTCGTGTCGTGTGTGTTTGTTTTGTTTGTGGATGCCCGTGGATTGTATACGGAGACTAAGTTATGCCGTCGCCCGTAGGACGTGGATTAGTCCAAATCCGTATTTACTTAGATTTAGGTTTGGGATTTTGGTTTAAGGATACGTTAGCCCTATTTAAGGCTAAGATCAACTTAAACTTTTGTTAAGGATACGTTAGCCTAATCTCCAGACTAAGATCAACTTAACGGGATCGTTTGGATCCGACAAGAGAGCAATTGGCTCTATTGTTTAGTTTAATGACGTTGCGGTCGATTTCCAGTTTAGGGACATGGTGGTCCATCATTCCCATTTGGGGACGAACATTAGTTTAAGGACATTTCGGTCCAACGTTCCCATTTTGGGACGAATATTAGTTTAGGACGTTTCGGTCCAACGTTCCCATTTTGGGACGAATATTAGTTTAAGGACGTATCGGTCCACGAGTTTAAGGACCCCGCAGTCCGTATCGATGTGTGGTTGTCGGGACCCGTCATCTCTCTGACGTCGTTGAAGGATTACAACGATATGTGTCAGAGGAGTTTAGAGATGTACCCTTGAACCGGATGTAAATTGATTTAAGAGAGCAGTCTTGCTCAGTCAATTTAATTTGAGGACTTACGGCCATGATTGAGCTAAGTCCAGTTGAGAATATTTAACGTTTTTATCTTCGGCCTATTCGGCATGTGCTAGGGCTTTGCCCCTGTTTAATAATGCACTGCATTTTATTCTGGCCTGCTAGGCCTTTTTGATTTGGGCTCTGTCCCTTTTTAAATGATGCAAAGCATCTGTTTTGGCTCTGCCCCTCTTTAAAATAATGCATTGCATTTAATTTGGCCTGTTAGGCCTTTTTTAATTGGGCTTGGCCCTTATGTAAATAATGCAGTGCATTAATTATCTGACAGTGGCTTGTCAGGCGCTTTGCGCCAATTATTGAGCGCAAGCGCATGTGGAGGTGACACGTGTCACACTAGCGCAGTGCGCTGCACTGTTGCGCTGTGACACGTGGCGCGCTCTGATGAGTTGCGCCAACGTTAAAGAGCAATGCTCTATATTTTAAAAGCGCATAGCGCAAGTGGTTTTTATACCTGACACGTGGCGCTCCCAGGAGCGCAACAGTGCAAATTTGCAAGTGAAAGGCACTGTTTTAATAACTTAATCTAATTTTGGATTTAAGAGAAGAATCTTTAAGATTCCAGAACCAATGGTTCATTAAAAAGTGCAAAGCACTGTTATTATTATTATTATTATTTTTATTGAAGATCATTGATCTTGTTCTTAGATCAATGATCTATTCAGAAGAAATTCTTCTTTTTATAAAGGTTTTTTTTTACCTTTTTTCTCTTCTTGAGTTCTTCTCAAAATTCTTCAGAGTTCTCTCTATTCTCTATGTTGTTGTTTTTTGATTTTGATCTTGATGTCCATTGAATTGGGGTCTAGGGGCCTTTATATAGTGCCCATTAATTTGTTAAATTTGTTAAAGAGATCCTTCTCTGAGTGATTTGGGGAATTTTCCCCACCGTTGGATTTTGATCCAAGGGCTTCTGTTTTACAGAAGACAATATTCTTGTTTTAACAAGAACATAAAGATCTTACTGGAATTTTAATTCTGTTTGGCGCAAACGCCCCAGCGCTTGACACCTGTTATGCAGCGCACTGCGCTTGCGCAACTGCGCTTGCGCACAGCGCAGCGCAACTGCGTTTGCGCATCTGTGCGGACACGTGTCGCGCAGCGCACAGCGCAGCACAACTGCGCTGACACGTGTCGCGCAGCGTAGTGCTTGCGCAACTGAAGCGTTGCTTCCTTTAATTTTTGTTTTAAATAGAGCCTTGCTCTGATTGGGCGCGCTGCCTTGGGCGCTGCGCTCCCTGCGCTGGCATGTCTGATTTTGACACGTGGCGTTCTGCGCGCAGCGCAGGGGATCTGAAGCGTTGCTTCATTTATTTTAACTTTAATTTTCACTTCAATTTCAAGACAGAGCTTTGCTCTGATTGGGGGAAACAGAAGCGTTGCTTCGTTTCCCGCCTTGGAATTTGAACTGAGCTTTGCTCTGATTGGGGTAAACATAGTCTTTGGACCCGAGATCGGCATTTGTTTCGTGTGAGTTCCCACTGAGCTTTGATCACTACCCTACCATGGCTCTACCGAGTCGTGCAAACAGGTTTTGGTTGGGTACAGTCCCGAGCCACATGGAGGCAGCGAGCGATTATTGAGGATTCGTCTCTCCCGGTATTGGGAGTTGATATCACGTGTTGACTGATTGGTCAGGACCATAAGACCTTGGCCAAGGCAGTTGGGATTTACTGATAGGTTGATCAGTAGTTTCCTGGATTGGTCCTGAGCCACATCGGCACGACTTATCAGGTTATTAGGGTCCGACGTTCACCACCCCCTAGACCCGGTATGCGATAGTCTTTGACGAAAATACCGGACTGTACGGATATTGTCACGGATATGCTTAGTAGGAGTTCGGTCGAGTTTGCTCGTCGGCTTTCCTTTTCGATAGGTACCTTGGTAGCCGTTACATACAGCTAGTTCCGCTGACGTGCTTGTGGTTAAAACCACTACCGGAGTACTGTCGAGTCTTTAGAGTCCCACAAAAAGGGTTTCCCAGCTTCGGGCGAAACGATGTAGATGTCGTATGGTTTTGCGACAGGGTTTGTTCATATACGCGTACTTGTGCGCGTATGGTGTTCGAGCGGTTGATACTAGTGGGCTTTGGTTTAAACCGGATCCTAGTATTTGATTATTAGATTGGTTTCGTCTCATTGTATTCGTGTTTCTCGGAATACGGATGTGGGTATGTATATACGGTTGAGAGGGACAGAGAAGGAGACACCTCATTAGGGTTTTGACCATTGACTTGATTAAAACCATAATGAGATGGAGAAAATTGTTTACTAATCTTTATTAGAGATAATTGTGTCATGGTTAATTGGTTTGACCATTTGACTTGTTGACCATTGTCGACTTAGATATTTTTGTTGAGCACAAGATATTTTGCTTAGTATTAATTGTGACATGATAATGTTAAATCAAATGAACCATCACAATTATCTTAATAAAACTTATTATTCTTTTTCCTCATATGAGAGCTCTCTTCATTATACTTACTCTCATTCTCTTTGATGGTTCTCTCCTTCTTCCTCTCTCAAACCCTAACGTCTCATGTGTTAAGAATCAAGGGCTTGTGAGAATAAGCCACTAAAATCACACTCTACTCACTCTAGTCTACTTAGATTAGCAAGCTAAGTATTCTAGTTGTTTCAAGTTAGAGGTTTAGCTCAAGGTTGGATCTCTCGGGTGGATCATCGTTGACACAAGGAGGCCGGAGTTCAAGCACGATCCATACTTCCATTGAGGAGCTTGAGGAGAGGACCGAAGACCCGAAGGACTTGTTTCCGTTAGGTATATTTTCTATCACAGTAGATAGAACCCTAACTAGCTAACTAGGTTTATGGTAAAGATCCGGTTTAGTGTTATTCTAGTGCCAAGTTTTGTATCGCTATAAAATTTTTGTTCCGCATTTGACCACGGAAGTTGGCCGGGGCTCTAGCGTAACCCTTCATGGTATCAGAGCCAAGCCATAAAATCTATACTAGCGAGTTTCAACGTGTTTAGAATATCGATCGACCGAATTTTTCAAAACCAAAATTCCATTTTTATAGTTTCTGCCGAATTTTAAAAGTGGTCAAAAAATCAATTTTATGATTTCAGAAAATTGTGCAGGCTTTTTTAAGAACCCTCAAGAAATTTGGGCCCACAATCCCTCTAACACACCGCGGAACCGCCGCGTAAATCACATATTGGCCGCGGTTCCGCGGCGGTATTGGGGCTTCCGTGCTCAATATTTCTTCTAGGGTTCTTTTGTTTGGAATTATGGTTTCTGGAATGTTTATTTTTTTGTCCCAGATTTGTTTCAGTTCTGGATTAGAACTTGGGGCCCACTTGGAAAGGTTTAGTCGATCGAAATTTTAAAACACGTATTTTGTTATCAGTATTTAGTTTAGCATTTGCGACCGTGAATGTCATTTGATCGGTAAACCCGTCTATCTGCTATATGTTCTTTTAGATGAATTTGCGAACGTGACATTCACGTTGATGTTTCTGTGATTGTGCTGAGATTGTGGTTGGATTGTAGTGGTGGATAGCATATGGTGCAATGTTAGAAGTACATTTTATATTCATTTGTACATTTGTTATTGCGAGGCGAGCGTTCGACATGTGGACTGCCGTCTTTGCCAGGTTGTATATTATTTTGGGGCACTACAGGGTTGAGGTCGATGTCACCATTTGTACATATTATTTTCTTTTTCTGTACTAGGATAGCCCCGCGGTGGAGTGCACGAATAGCCGGGTTCTAGAAAGCAACAAGCCCGCATCTCATGACGTTGAGACGGAGGGGGCTTCATTCTAGAATTGGCGGGCTATTCGCCGCACTCGTAGGGGGTACAGGTTTTCATTGCACACGCTATCCACACGACCGGGAACGTCGGATTTTATTAGCGGCTCAAATGAAACCCGGGGCTCCAAGATTATCCACCTTTTATGTATTATTGGCTGAGATTCTGTGATGTTGATTATTATCATGCCTGGGACGAATGTTGTATATACTTATATATATACTAGTAGATGTTGTATATGTTTTGCACCCACGCTAGTCCAGACCCCGCTCTGTCGTTAGTTAATTAACTTAACGGGTGATGACGGGCCCAGTGGCGAATGCAGATGGCATATACGTACATCATATTTTCGTTCTTTTCTGGTGTGATATGATTAAAATGATGGGACCGCATTGATTTTGATTAATGCAAGAAAATAAATCTAAAAGATGTTGTTGGAACAGATTTCGAAAAACTGACATTACAGACGTTCTCTTTTACTTTGCACAGTGGTATTCGGTTATGAATATCCAGCACCTCATTCGACGAGGCAAGGGCCGAGATCCCTTCATCGGGAGTGACCCCTTGAGTAAAAGTTTGCGTCAACGTAATAACTTCATTATAGTCGATTATTTTTGCTTTGCATCGTGGTATTCATTTTGGAATATCCTGCACCTCATTCGACGAGGAAAGAGCCGAGATCCCTTCACAGGGAGTGACCTCTTTAGCAAAAGTTTTCGCCACTATATATATTTGTAAAACTGCTCAGGTTCCTTCAATGATATCAAGTTCATTACGTTAACGGGTTTTTCGCCAAAAACCCAGTCGTAGCCCTCCGTCATTTCAGATAAGTAGTATTTAGTATTCGTGCTGTGTTTGTTGGCATCCGTCTAAGCATAGTGTATGGTCGCTGAATAATACTTATTTGTAGCATTGAGATGCATTAGTTTAGGACATTCATACAACCTTGTTGGCATCCGTCAAGGGTGAGAATGGGTGGGTCTAAATTAATCTGGATAATGACGGGTAGAACTTGACTTGCGCTTTATGATTTGTTGGCATCCGTCAAGGTCATAAGACGCCTGGGGCAAAAACCACATCGGGAGTTTCAAATATACAGGAAACTTGCACATTCAGCATACCTTATGGAGTGTGGTGACTAGAGTGGATTCCATCTAGTGCATCACACAATGATTGTTGGATCCCGATCCCACTTATAAGTAGGATTACTTTTGGGAGATTATTTCACTTAACAATCAATGCTATAAACCAAGTAGCTGTCTAGAACGGTGTTAGCGGGGCTACGCCTCCAGGGAAAATAGATTATGTAATTAAGGAACTTCTCGAAAGCGTTGGAAAACCTCTCTCGAAGTACCGACACCATCCTGGCCAAAAGGTTAAGCAAGTATTGTGACGTGCAATTAATCCCAACTAATTCTTCTTTTAAGGTTTGAAGAAGAGTTCGAGGAAACAGTGGGAGCCATCCTGGTTAGATAAATTAATAACCAATCTAATCTTGTAAGAGCTCACGCTGAGTGTTTCTTTCTCTCTCTCCAGGTAGCAACCATTTCACGCCCTAATCAAGATAATAAAATGTATCGCTTGACCGATCCGAATTCTTATTCGGGGCTGGGCAATGTCGGTTCGGCTCTAACTTATGACAACAGTCATGAGCATGAGCACGGGAAAGAGGATTGTTTGAATTCCTTGGTGACCCCATCGAAGAAGAAACATACTATTGTGTCTTCTTCAGGTGTTCTTGTTATTGAGAACTGTTTTTCGGTCAGTCCTACCTCCTGGGTACTAGATACCGGATTAGGATCTCATATCTGTAATTTATTACGGGGACTGAGAAAAAATAGGATGGTTGGACCTGGTGATATGTCCCTCAGAGTAGGGAACGGAGCACAGGTTGATAATTCTGCCATCGGTGAATATCACCTAGCATTGCCAAATGGCAATACCATGATTTTGAACAACTGCTACTATGTACCTTCCATGGTTTGCAACATCATATCAGTTTCTTTATTTGATAAAGATGGATATAGGTATGTTCTTGATAGAAATATCATGAACATTTACCGTAATCAGGTATTAGTTGCAGAAGGTACACTGTGTAATGGTATCTATGTTCTTAATCAAAACGCAGTTCTCAGCATACAAAACACATGCAAGAGGAAGAGTTCAGATGTGAACGAATCCTACTTGTGGTATTGTAGAGTTGGTCATATCGGAGAGAAAAGACTGAGCAAGTTGCATAAAGAGGGTTTTTGAATACATTCGAACTTTCATCTTATGAAACTTGTCAATCTTGTCTCAAAGGAAAGATGACCAAATCTCCGTTCACCGGTCACGGAGAAAGAGCAGCAGAGCTCTTAGGACTCATACACAGCGATATATGTGGTCCAATGTCTATACATGCAAGGGTGGGTTCTCGTACTTCATCACATTCACTGACGATCTCTCTAGGTTCGGATATGTTTATCTTATGAAACACAAATCTGAAGCTTTTGAGAAATTCAAAGAATTCAGAAACGAAGTAGAGAACCAGACTGGCAAAAGTATTAAGATCTTCCGATCTAACAGAGGAGGGGAGTACTTAAGCACGGAATTCCTAGATTACCTAAAAGAGAATGGAATTCTCTCTCAACTTACTCCTCCGTATACACCACAGCACAACGGTGTATCGGAGCGGAGGAACCGTATCCTATTGGACATGGTTCGCTCCATGATGTCTAATGCCGAGTTACCTCTTTCATTTTGGGCACATGCGCTTTTAACAGCGGCATATCTATTGAATAGAGTTCCGACCAAATCCGTGCCTACCTCCCCATATGAAACATGGGAAGGGAAAAGACCATACCTTAATTTTATTAAGATATGGGGATATCCGACTTATGTTAAAAAACAAAATCTGGACAAGCTTGAGACACAATTAGTTCTTTGTAAGTTTGTAGGATATCCTAAGCATTCACAAGGATATGAGTTCTAACACACCGAGGAACAGAAGGTGTTTGTTGCTCGCCACGCCGTTTTCTTAGAGAAGGAATTTCTTGCAAAAGAAATTAGTGGGAGCATGGTATAACTCGAAGAAATTCCAGAGGGACAAACTGTAACTGAAGGTTTAGTAGAACCAGAGAATTCAATAGCCCCAGACGAACCTCGGCCACTCCGTAAATCTGGTAGGATTTCTCATCCGCCCGAGAGATACTACGGTTTTCTCATAGACGGGGATCGAGAGGATTGCATCTTGGAAGAAGATGATCCTACCAGTTTCAGGCAGGCCATTATCAGTAGAGACTATGATAAGTGGCTGGATGCTATGCGATTCGAAATGGAGTCCATGTACACCAATAAAGTGTGGACCTTAGATATTAATCCACCTGGGTTAAAACCCGTTGGATGCAAATGGATCTACAAAAGGAAACTTGGTGTAGATGGGCAGGTGGAAACCTATAAGGCTAGACTCGTTGCAAAAGGTTTTCGTCAAAGACCAGGTGTGGACTATGACGAAACCTTTTCTCCAGTGGCTATGCTCAAATCCATTCAGATCCTACTTGCCATTGCTGCTTTTCATGACTATCAGATCTGGCAGATGACGTAAAAACGGCTTTTCTGAACGGAAGTTTAGAAGAGTTCGTTTATATGGATCAGCCGAAAGGTTTCGTAGACAGTGGGAGCAGCGGGAAGGTGTGCAAGTTACTTAAATCCATTTTATGGTTTAAAGCAAGTATCGCGGAGCTGGAACATCTGTTTTGATGAAACAGTCAAAAACTTTGACTTCATCAAGAACGAAGATGAGCCATGTATATATAAGAAGATTGTAGGACGAACTGTCGTATTCCTAGTCTTGTATGTGGACAACATTCTTTTTGATAGGAAATGACATTCCTATGCTACAATCGGTCAAGCTATACTTATCACAAAGGTTCTCCATGAAAGACCTAGGTGATGTCTCGTACATTCTGGGGATCAAGATCTACAGAGATAGATCTAAGAGATTATTGGGACTTTCGCAGTCCAGGTACATAGAGATCGTACAAAAGAGAATTAGTATGGAAGATTCCAAGCGCGGTAATATACAGGCATAGCACGGAATCACCCTCTCCAAGGAGATGTCTCCCAAGACTGACGAGGAGAGGGTTCGCATGAGCACTATACCCTACGCTTCGGCGGTAGGATCTATAATGTATGCGATGCTGTGTACAAGACCAGATGTAGCTTACGCGCTAGGCATGGTGAGCCAGTATCAGTCAGACCCAGGTGAGAACCACTGGAAAACAGTAAAGAACATTCTCAAATACCTGAGAAGGACTAAGGAGTTGTTCCTGGTTTACGGTAATGGAGACCTCAGGGTCGAGTCTTTTACCGATTCAAGCTTCCAGAGTGACAAAGACGACAGCAAGTCTGTCTCAGGTTTTGTGTTCACCCTCAATGGAGGGGCGGTGTGTTGGAGGAGTTCCAAACAGGATACCGTCGCAGACTCGATGATGGAGACTGAATACATTGCTGCAAGCGATGCCGCAAAAGAGGGGGTCTTGATGAATAAGTTCATTAGTGAACTTCAGGTAGTTCCGTCCATTGTTAACCCAATACCTTTGTATTGTGATAACAATGGGGCTATATCTTTAGCGAAGGAACCACGGTCCCATCAGAAATCCAGGCACATCTTAAGGCGGTATCACCTGATCAGGGAGATCGTAGATCGCCAGGAGATCGAGGTCCGGAGAGTGGATACGAAAGAGAACATGGCGGATCCATTTACAAAAGCCCTCCCTCAAGCACAGTTCGAGCGACTTTTTGAGATGTTGGGTATGCGGTACGCCAGCAGCTGGCCTTAGTGCAGACGTTGGGTATTCAGTACGCCAATTACTGGCCTTTAGTGCAAGTGGGAGATTTTTGGATATATATGCCATAGAGGCTAGTATTGTATATGTATACATATGGATGCTAAGGATATGTATGTACAGGACAATCTTGCTCAGTTTTATAGTATATTATTTGACTTGTCTTTGTCAGGATATGTGTATTTATTTCTATTGTTGTTATATCTAGCTTGCACATATTGATAAAGACTCGATACGGTAGTATACTATTATGGTTTGTCTTTATCTTAACATGGCATATGTCAATACTCGTTATTACATATTGCGGTTACATGTTGATAAAGCCCGTTGGATCTTGCTTGACTACCTGCGTTGTGATGGCGATCATACTTGTGGGAGCAGGATGATCCATAAGCACATCCTTAAATGGTCCCTAGTCGTGGGAGTATCGAGACTGGGTATTAATACTCCAGAGTAGACTAGTGTATACGTTTCTAACCCCGTCGGGGATGGTTGGTCCCGCAGCCATTGGTCTGATGCACCTTAGATCGTATACATGTGCTCACTGGGGGTGAGTATACTAGACGGACTCGCCGTGAACTTCCAGATGTACTACACCTATCGTCAAATGGAAGTTCTCAAGTGACATGTGTACAGGTTAGTCTTTGGACCCGAGATCGGCATTTGTCTCGTGTGAGTTCCCACTGAGCTTTGATCACTACCCTACCACGGCTCTACTGAGTCGTGCAAACAGGTTTTGGTTGGGTACAGTCCCAAGCCACATGGAGGCAGTGAGCGATTGTTGGGGATTCGTCTCTCCCGGTATTGGGATTTGATATCGAGCGGTGATCGATTGGTCAGGATCATAAGACCTTGGCCAAGGCAGTTGGGATTTACTGATAGGTTGATCAGTAGTTTCCCGGATTGGTCCTGAGCCACATCGGCACGACTTATCAGATTATTAGGCTCTGACGTTCACCACCCCCTAGACCCGGTATGCGATAGTCTTTGACGAAGAGACCAGACTGTACGGATATTGTCACGGATAGGCTTAGTAGGAGTTCGGTCGAGTTTGCTCGTCGGCTTTCCTTTTCGACAGGTACCTGGGTAGCCGTTACATACAGCTAGTCCCGCTGACGTGCTTGTGGTTAAACCCACTACCAGAGTACTGTCGAGTCTTTAGAGTCCCACAAAAAGGGTTTCCCAGCTTCGGGCGAAACGATGTAGAGGTCGTATGGTTTTGCGACAGGGCGTTCACATACACGTACTTGTGCGCGTATGGTGTTCGAGCGGTTGATACTAGTGGGCTTTGGTTTAAGCCGGATCCTAGTATTTGATTATTGGATTGGCTTCGTCTCATTGTATTCGTGTTTCTCGGAACACGGATGCGGGTATGTATATACGGTTGAGAGGGACAGAGAAGGAGACACCTCATTAGGGTTTTGACCATTGACTTGATTAAAACCATAATGAGATGGAGGAAATTGTTTACTAATCTTTATTAGAGATAACTGTGTCACGGTTAATTGGTTTGACCATTTGACTTGTTGACCATTGTCGACTTAGATATTTTTGTTGAGCACGAGATATTTTGCTTAGCATTAATTATGACATGATAATGTCAAATCAAATGAACTATCACAATTATCTTAATAAAACTTATTATTATTTTTCCTCATATGAGAGCTCTCTTCATTATACTTACTCTCATTCTCTTTAATGGTTCTCTCCTTCTCCCTCTCTCAAACCCTAATGTCTCATGTGTTGAGAATCAAGGGCTTGTGAGACTAAGCCACTAAAATCACACTTTACTCACTCTAGTCTACTTAGATTAGCAAGCTAAGTATTCTAGTTGCTTCAAGTTAGAGGTTTAGCTCAAGGTTGGAGCTCTCGGGTGGATCATCGTTGACACAAGGAGGTCGGAGTTCAAGCACGATCCATACTTCCATCGAGGAGCTTGAGGAGAGGATTGAAGACCCGAAGGACTTGTTTCCGTTAGGTATATTTTCTATCATAGTAGATAGAACCCTAACTAGCTAACTAGGTTTATGGTAAAGATCTGGTTTAGTGTTATTCTAGCGCCAAGTTTTGTATCGCTATAAAATTTTTGTTCCGCATTTGGCCACGGAAGTTGGCCGGGGCTCTAGCGTAACCCTTCAGTCAAAGTCCGCCATGAGTTCTAACCATCTTCTTTGCCACATATTCAACTCTTTCTGAGTAAACACATATTTCAGGCTCTTGTGATTGGTGTATATGTTCACTCGTTCACCAAGAAGATAATAGCGCTAAATCTTAATAGCAAAGATTACGGCCACCAATTCCAAATCATGCGTCGGATAATTGCGCTCATGAATTTTCAGCTGTCTTGAAGCATAAGCCACAACCTTACCGTACTGATGTAGAACACATCCTAATCCCTTACCGGATGCATCGCAATGCACTTCGAAACCTCCAGATTGGTCCAGTATGACAAGGATAGGCGCTGATGTCAATCTTGACTTGAGTTCTACGAAAGCCTGTTCGCATGCTTATGACCACACGAATTCTTCATCTTTGCATGTGAGCTTGGTCAGGGGTGTCGCTATCTTCGAAAATCCTTCAATGAACCTTCTGTAATATCCTGCTAGACCCAAGAAACTTCGAATATCCTTCACTGACTTTGGTGTCGGCCATTCTCTTACTGCTGAAACTTTCGCTGGATCCACAGAGATTCTTTCGCCTGATACAATATGTCCGAGAAAACCAACTTGATCTAGCCAAAACTCACATTTTCTATATTTGGCATAGAGTTGATGTTGTCGTAGGGTTTCCAGAACAATTCATAGGTGCTCAGCATGTTCTTTCCGACTCTTAGAATACACCAGGATGTCGTCGATAAAGATGACAACAAACTTGTCTAGGTACTCCCGGAAAACATGAATTATTAGGTTCATGAATATTGTTGGTGCGTTGGTCACTCCAAATGGCATCACAAGAAATTAATAATGACCATAGCGAGTTCTGAATGCCATTTTATGGATATCAGATTCCTTGACCTTCACCTGATGATAACCCGAACGAAGATCTAACTTGGAGAAAACACATGATCCACTTAGTTGATCGAACAGATCGTCGATGAGCGATAGTGAATACTTGTTCTTTATCGTTACTTCATTCAAGGCTCTATAATCGATGCACATTCTGTATGACCCTTCCTTCTTCTTCACAAGCAGAACTGAAGATCCCCAACTTGAAGTGCTGGGACAAATCCATCCTTTCGCCAATAATTCGTCCAATTGAGTTCGAACTTCCTTCAAACCTTCCAGACTTAACCGATACGGTGATTTAATCACCGGTTGTGCTCCTGGTACTAAATCAGTGCTGAATTCAAGAGCTCGATCGGGAGGCAAACTTGATATGTCTTGAGGATACACATCGTCGAACTCTTGAACTACTTCTGGCTTTGATCCTTCCTCCACTTGAATTGCCGCAATCACTACCTTCTTTGGTTTCGCCTTGTATGTACTTGGCTCCACGGTACGGTCTCCACTTTTGAAATATAAGGATGGATGGTCTGGAATCTCGAACACTATCCTCCTTTGACGACAGTCGATGGTAGCGTAGAAGGTTCCTAGCCAATCCATACCCAGAACCACATCGAAGTTCGGTATGTCCAGCACTTTGAAGTCAGCATAGAATTCTCTGCTGCAAATGATCACTGGACACAGATTGTATCACATTGTTGCCTTTAGAACGCCGTTCCCTGAACTAATATTCCAACTGGATACAAGCGGTGTGACTGGAATTGCATGAGTTCGGACGAACCGTTGCGACATAAAGCAATGAGATGCTCCAGTATCGAAGAGTGCAAGTGCAGGAAGTGAGGCTACTAAGATTGTACCTAAGTTATGTGTATAGGTTTTAGGTAAGATGAAAATGTATATAGGTATGTCTATGAACTGAAAGAAAATTTGAAAGGGAATTGTTACCAGTGATGACTTGGCCGGTGGCTTCAGCTTCTTCCATGGTCATTGTGAAAGCCTGTCGCCTCGGCACATTCCTCCTTGCTGGAGGATCATTCCTCTATCCATTCCTTGGTCCTTGAGGTGGGTTCCTTTGAGTTTGATGGAACTGACGGGGAGGAGGTGCAGTCGGTCTACGAGGAGGTGGAGCAGGTAGACCGACCCAATGTCATAAGTAGCTGGACCACAGACTAAGCAAAGATGATTCACACGTCGGCAATCTTTCACCAGATGTCCATCTCTCCTGCAGTAAGTGCAAAAGGCTGGGTTGAGCCGGTTGTTCGGTACTCCCGGTCTCCGGGGCACAAATGGTGGCCTTGAAGAGGCTCCTCCTACCATTTGATTGGCAGGTCACTTAACTCTAGCAGATTGAGGTCTGCCTCTCATCTTTACCACTGCCTTATATCGATGGGCTGCTTTCAAAGCCAATTCATGAGTCGGGAAATCCCCTGTAGCTAACACAGCTTGGATCTCCGGATCTAACCTTTGTTGGAATCGTCGGGCTCTGATCTCATCCGTCGGTACTAGGTGTGCCGTGAATCTGTTAAGGTATCGTGTTAGCTGTGTAGTATGTGATATATTGGAAATTGAACTATTGAGACATGTCTTACCGACTGAGCATGGTAAACTCAGCATCGTACTCATCAACTGATTTGGTCCACATTGAACCCTGTTGTAGGTGGATGAACTGCTATTCCATGCCGAATCTGGCAGTCTCGGGAAAGTACTTTGCGTCGAACATACCGTGGAAAGTCTTCCATTCGATCGGCTGGGTGAGACGGCTTTCTTTCGCCTTTCACCAGACCTGTGCATTGTCAGTGAGCTGCAGCTTTGCAACTCGTACCCAAGTGACCTCTGGCACTTGTGCTGCCAGGTCATCTTCAATACTCTGAGCCCATTCTTCAGCTTCTAGAGGTTTCTCTTTTCCTGAGAATTGCTTGGGGTGCAAGGCCCTGAATTGCTTCACCCCAGATGCTTCTGCCTCGGGACGGTTCATCAAGATAGCAGTCTGCTGTTGCTGTCCCTCCAGGAGGACGCGGATCACCTCAAGCTGTACCGTCTGCTTATTGATCAGAGCAGCTACGGCCGGTGTAATTGGTAGGGGTGGTGGAGTGTTGTTGAAGTTGGTGCTGGTGTTGTTTTGGGAATCCATAACCTTGAAAGAAAAATTTGGTTTAGGAAAGATTCAAAATATATGAAATTGGAAGATTCAAGGAATATGAATTGTAAAGAATGTTTTCAGTTGCTGGTTCTTGTGTTATATTGCTTAGGTTGTCCACACAGAGCTGACCTGCATGGGCCACCAACAAAACCTGTCATGCCCCTCTTCCCGTTGTACGGGTAGAGGGCGCGACGAGGTCCGCTACGTATTTACTTAGAAGTAAACACGCTAAGCGTATCTAAGCAATATAAAATAAAATGTACACAAGAGACAAGATGTAAATGAACAACAACTTTATTTATTAACATTCTTTTTACAATACAATGAAAAGTAAATACATGGAATGAAAGCAATGCCTAAACATTGGTATAACAGAAATGAAAATATGTACAAGTAAACTAGAGCTCCGGGTCAAAGGCTAGCTGATCCAAGTTCTCGCTGGTGGGATCTGTCACCAGAAGGTCTGATCCACCTGACAACATTCCAAAGAAAGAAGAAAAGGAATGTTGTCAGCAAACAATCGCTCGGTAAGTCCCAAAAGTAAGTAGAGACAGAATAAACAGAAAGAGAATGTGACTTTTAAAGTTGTATTATATTGTTAACGCTGTTGTTTGTAGATTGATACTGAAAATGCCAGTGTATACGAGAGGAGTCCCACTATTCTGGAGACTAAGGTATACGGAGCACAAGGAACTGTTCAGCCACGGTACAACGGCAATGGAGATTCAGATCAGGTGTATTATGTTTACAGTCTCATTCCACTTTTAACACCTTCCGCACCAATCTACCCCTTATAAACCCCGCGATGTCTTGATTGTATTGAATTGTCTTGTATTGTAAATTGTATATGGATGACTTGCTGAAACCATAATATCAGTAAATGGATGTAACTGGAGAATCATGTAGATGGATGTATATCCATGGTTCGGTTCAGTCAAGTTGTATAGATTGAAATAGATTGTACAGACAGATTCATATTGAATGGTTGTATTGTACTTGAATTGTATTCAAGTCAGATTGATTAGATTGAGACTCGGTCAGAGTCAGACACTTTTAAAAAGAACTTGAAATCCTGATTGTTTTGATATTATCGGTAACTGCTGCACATGAACAGCAAGATTTGTGTCTTTTTCCAAGACAAGTACCATGTTGATAACACCGTTTTTTAGATTGTCTATATTAAATTAGCAAGCACCCATATCTCTGGCTCTCAGAGGCTCAAGAGACTGGTCCCGCTTAAACCTATGTTTACTAGGGGCCTTATTGTAATTTAATATAACTTGAGGGGGTTTTATGTAAAAATAGTTTTGGCATAATTTCAAAATACAACTCAAGCATTTAATTATAGTCTTTAGGATTTTCATAGATGTATATTTTATAAATATGAAATTTCTAGTGAATAGAACCCAGTTTCATAGTATATAATATTTTCTTGAAATAATGTACTTATGTTGTATTTGGATGCTATTTTCATGTAATAGTGATTCCTTTGATTTAGAAAACTTGGAATATTTATATAATTAAATTAGATATTTTGATAATAGATATATATATATTTAATGAAAATAATTTATTTATTTTCTTGTAGAAATCTCATTTTCTAAATAAAAATGCATAAAAATTCCATCGAGATCGAATGCTCCAAGCGGAGGTCTGCATCTCGCTCTTCTAAGCCCGAGGATATGCGATAATCCATACCATCCCGAAAGGGGTCCCCAAAATGGGTTGTAGAGGCGCAATTGCATGGAAATGTTTAATTCATCTTTTTATAGAAAACAGTTTTATAAGTTTAGGATATTTGTTTGTAAAGTCGTATTTTCCCGTATTCTATTGTCCCAAAAATAATCGTGCTATGATAGAGATGTGTGTTGTGATGAGGTAGGTCATTACCTCGTGAGTTATCTAAAGGTATAGCAAGGAACAATTTAATTATGTCGAAATTTAAAGTTTGTGGTATTTTTCTGTAAAAGTGCGATAAAAGATACACAAATAATTCTTTTGAGGTGAAACTTATTTTAATAGGTTTATTAATGTTTTATAAACAATATGTGAGAGTATGTTATTTTCTTGATTAAGAAAAATATAGTTTTAAAGGAAAACCGAATCGGAAGTCGGATTAA
Source organism: Agapanthus africanus (assembly GCA_030015575.1). Taxonomy (NCBI): domain Eukaryota; kingdom Viridiplantae; phylum Streptophyta; class Magnoliopsida; order Asparagales; family Amaryllidaceae; genus Agapanthus; species Agapanthus africanus. The sequence continues at coordinate 108,198,601 of JASDDO010000024.1, forward strand.
CTCCGCTTCTGTCGGGTTTTGGAAATGTAAATTTTTAAAGAAGAAGGAGAGAGGGGGAGATGGGACTTACTGGCTTTTGAGATATAGGGGAGAGAGAGGGAACTACGGAAGGCATCGGGGCGTCGGTTCGTCGCCAGGATTCTCCTCGTAAGTTCGTCGGAGTTTCGTCCTTCGCTAACTCCACTTGTACACTAAAAGACTTGGGAATTTGGTATAGTTTTTGTACTAGAATTCTGAGTGAGAGAGGTGTAAAATGGAGTGGGTAATTATAGGGAAAACTAGGGTTTAAAGGTGATGAAAAATGCATTAAAATTTGCATTAAAATGGGATTTAAAGGGGTTTTATTATTCTCTGTAAATGTGCAGAGAAAATAAACAATACTGGATTTAAGGGGTAGTCCAAGGGTCTAGGGTTTTCAAAAAAAATTGAGTTTGGGCCATACAAAACCGGCGGCACCGGCCTATACATCAATCTTGCCGGTCCAATCATTGAAGTGGGGGCTTAGATTGGGGCCACATGTCCCTGTCGGTCTGAATACTAATTTGCACCTGTTTGTTTTAAGCGTGACTCTTCATTTTACATGCAGTGCACGTGCAAACTCTTGGGCTTCTAAAAGATTAAAAAAAATTAAAACAAAAAGATAATGTGGCTGATGGGATTTGAACTCTAGTGCTATGTATCAGCAGTGCAAGGCCTTACCAGTGAGCTACAAGCTCCTTCTTACTGTTCTAAAGCAAAACAAATTGTTATAGTATTCACAGGATTGCAAGTACCCCAGTTGTATATTAACTTTTCAACAATTTTTATTTACATTGAAATTGGAGTTGTTACATCGACACAGCTCCCATCTCCTACACGATGAAGATGGACGCCAGTACGGTCCTTCCGGCCAGTCTCAGACGACAGTGGGAGGAGCCGCCGCTACCATTTAGCTCTATTCTGTTCGTGCCAGTTAACGCCGTCCCTGCTCTTCAAGCTCCGGTGATGGATAAACCAGCCTCAAAAGGAAAAAGACCGAATGTGATGGTCGTGAGGGCACCTCAGCCCAAGCACAAATCCATTTCCGAACGACTCCCCATTGCTCCAGCTGGGGGCAAGACCATCAACACCAACAAAGCAACGAGGGGTCTCGGGAAAGCTCCAGCGGTGCCCTCGACAACTGCTCGATCGGATATCTTCTCTAAACTCCCCATCAATCGACTCACGATGGCTTCCTGGATGATGGATGCCCATCAAGCCCTCAAAATCGAGAAGCTAAGACAGAAAAGACTCAGATATAGACCCAACAAAAGGGCTAGGGCTCATGCTAGGCTGAACTTCATGAGGTTCCAAGAATAGGGTTACCCCGCCAAAGATAAAGAGATGGCTGGATATGTGGTCCACACTGTCTACATGGTGGGCACACATAGCAAGAGCAAGGACAGGGCTACTACATCTCAGATCCAATCCGGTATGAATGTCTTTCCCCTTCGCCTTCTTTATTCCTCCTCTCGGTTTGGTGAATTTCTTCTTATTCTTTCCCTTGGCCTTGGCTTTTGGGACGGAAGAGGAAGATTGTCCAACAAGCATAGAGTGGGACTTCGCTTTTAGCGTGCTCTCTACACTTCTCAACATATTGAGAAGTTCGGGTAGTGACTTCTCCATGTCATGCATGTTGAAGTTCATTATGAATGGAGCAAAGGCGGAGGGAAGAGACTGTAGAACAATATCAGTATACTGTTCGTTATCCATTGTCCAACTGAGGTCCTCAAGCTCTTCTATAAGAGCTATCATCTTCAAAACGTGATCGCCTACTGATGTGCCTTGAGCCATCCTCATCTGAAACAACTTTCGAGATACTTCGTATCTCAGGATCCGAGATTGCTCCCCATACAACTCTTTTGTATGGAGAAAGATGGATTGAACATCCATCTGCTCATGTTGCTTTTGATGTGTATTGTCCATTGATGCAAACGCGAGGCATTTGGCAGTAACACAGTCAATATCCCACGTTTTGCGGATTTCTTTATCCGCATTAGAAGATTTAGGGCCTGGGACGGGCGGGGCTTTGGCAGTGAGGACATATGATACTTTTTCATATATGAGAGCAATGTTAATGTTCCTCAGCCAGTCTTTGTAGTTGGGTCCGGTCAGCTTGTTTTTATCTAGTAGAAGTTTAAGTCCTGTCATAGGTATCTACCATTAAGAGAGAGAAAAGAATACACTCAGCGAAAGCTCTTGCAAAGATCAGATTGGTTATTATCTTGTCTAATCGATGTCTCCCACTGTTTTTATCAAATTTTCTTTAAAACCTTTTAAAAATAAAACTAGCCGGGATTAATTACATTCTACAACTTCGCTAACCGTTCATCCAGGCCAGTGCCGGTACTTTGAGGGAGGTTCCCCGTACTTTCACACGGACCTAATTAGAATAAATCTCGTTTTCCTAGAGGCGTAGCCCCGTTGACACCTTTCTAACACCTAATGGGTTAGCTAATTGTAAAGTGCAAAACTCTCCCGGGAGCAACTCTTGCTTACAGTGGGATCAGGATTCTACTATCATATAGAAAGTATGCAATCTCATTGCAAATTTCAACTCTTGAAACTCCCGATATTGTTTTTACCCCTAGCACTTATGACCTTAACTATGGTCAACATATCATAAGTACTAGTTAAGTTCTTCCCGTCATTTCGTGATTAACTAGACCCACCCACATGACCCTTAACTAACGTCAACATAATCATATGAATGTCCTAACTAATCCGCAACATATGCGGTGTAGGAAGATATCACTTAGCTACCGTACACCGCGCTTTAACTAAAGTCAAAATACGCAGCACGAATATTAAGTACTCTACTTCCTAAAATGATGGAGGGCTGCGGATAGTTTTTAAGAAAAACTTTTAACGCTTTGAACTTGATATCGTTGTAGAATCAAATGGGTTTCAAAGGAGTTGCTTAATCTCCGCACTTTGAAAACTTGCTTTTTCATAAAAAGACGAGTGGGTTTCAAATCTGATTCTGCAACATCTTTTTAGGTTCATTTTTCTTTACATTAATCTCATTAATGTAGTCCCATCATTTAAGTCCTAAAGCCATCACAGAAAAGAAATGAAAATAGAACGTATGTTTATGCCATTCGCATTCGTCACGGTGTCCCATTATGCACCGTTAGGTTACTTAACTAATGGCATAGCGGGGCGGGACTAGCGCGGATGTAAAACATAAGCAACGTTTATTATATATCATATATATAATACCATTCTTCTCAACATGTAAAGTGATCACATCACAGAACAAACACAGCAGAAGCACATATGAAAATATAGGATATCTTGGAGGTTCGTATTTAGTATTTAGCCATTAATAGAAAATACGGATTCCACGGTCGCGATGAATGGCCAAGCCTACACCCCAAGACCCCTACGAGAGCGGCAAGTGGCCCTACCAATTCTAGAGTTTAGGAGACCCGGTCTCGACTCCTCGAGATGGCCTCCCACTGAACCCTAGAACCCGGTCACTTGTGCTCCCCTCCTTGGGTCTATCCTAATGCGGAAAAGTAAATAATATACAACAATGGTGACATCATCCTCAACCCGGAAGTGCCCCAAATAAATGAATATTACATACAATTGAATTTTATATGAATGAAAATAAAAACTCTCATCTCACATAAAACCCTCGGCCATTCAATCATGACGATCCTGTACAACATATCTCAACAACACATAACATCACATGTCATCAATGTAAGCAAGTTTGCGTATCCCAATTGTCGTTGATGTATAGCAACGAAACCGGCGATACACTACATACTACACTTACGGTTGCAGAAAAGAAAGTGAAAAACAATCACATTCAGATATATCATGACGATGTTAAACGTTTCGATCAAATCAATAAACACCCACTAGTTACCTCGAGAGCTCAACACTTGAGCGAAGTTGAAAGTACTCAAAAGACGTGTCGCAGTGTCTATGGTCCAGCCGTAGGAGTTAACCAATGCCTCACCTATGACACCATGAAACTCCGGCTAACTCTAAGGTTCGATCGCGGTTCCGTGGGCATAGAATCGAGTTAAGGTTAGTATGGTCTTCTAGAGGGTCCATAGGAATACTTGCACTACTTATTGAATATAATCAACTTGGAAAATTACAACACTTGAAAATTTTAGAGGGGGTGATAATGTGGGATTTCGAAAATCTGTTCGAACTGTTAAACATCGTCAATGTTACAAATACAATGTTAAATTTATGACTACGAAACACTACGAAATAGCCCATAAGCACAATAATCATCACATGAAAAATTGAGCTTAGCAAACAATCCCTGAAAACCCAAAACCAACAAACCAGTGCACACAAGGAAAACGGGGCACATGGGACATCAATGGGCCGGCCACCCCGGTTTTTGGGGCTAGGTGCTCGGTTTAAAACCGAGGGATGGTCCCCATTTTTCTTGTGTGCTCTAGTGGTGTCACATGCTAACTTCTTCTGTTGTTTAAATAATTTTTCTGGGTCATTTAAAAATCGACAGAGAGCACATTTTTGGTTTTCCAGAAATCCATGTTTTCTGTATTTGTTTCGTTTTCGTAATATCTAACATCGTCTAAAATTCTAGCTTGGCTCTGATACCACTGTAGGGTTTCTTTAGCACCTCACCTAGGGTTTTGCAAGTATCACACATGCCATATTAAAAATTTATGAGGTGTTAAACAAACTAACCTAGGAATCGAACTAGAATGATTAGGGTAACAAGTTCTAGTATCATATACTAGCTAGTGTCTAACACTAAGTGGGGATAGATACAACCTTTGTAGACCTCCTTTGCAACTTCTTGGATCTCCTAGAGGTTGAACCGGCTAGCTCGAGCTTCTTCCACGTCCACGATGATCCATCCGGAGTACCTTTGCTCAAAGCTCCTTGCTCCACTTGATCACAATGAAGATGAAACAAACAAACTACACCAATAGGCTAGACAAGTGTAGTATGATGATATGGTTGTGTTCTCATATAAAAACCCTTTCTTTCTTTTACCCTCACTCACTTAGAAATCTCAAGAGAGAGCTAGAGAGAGGAAGAAGAAGATGGCATCCCTTGAGCTCATTTCTTTTGGATGAAGATAATGATCAAAGATAATGAGAAGAGATAAATATGAAGGATATATATCTCATCTCAAACCATGGTTAATAAATACCTAGATATTTTAGAATAAGGAAAAATAACAAGAGAAATGAAACCATGGTTCCAAACTAGGTCAAGTAAAGAATAGTCAACCATGATTTAATATCAATTTTCTTTTTCTCATTCTAATATATAAATGTATTTACTTTCCATATGAGTCTTATATTTCCATCTTTCTTGTATCATCAATCATGATACAAATGCATGTATGTATATATGTATGCACATCAACATGTACATATACATCCATGCATCCATCATAAAGAAAATGTTTATTTAAATGAGATAAAAGTCAATATTAAATCAACACTTGATTTAATAAACCGGTCATATCTCATACGACCCGACCAATAGAAAACGCCCATTAAAACACGGTATCAAATACACGTATTTAATCGAGCTCCCGCACATATCTCATATGCACACAACATCGTTTCGCCTGAGCCAGGAAACTCCTGTATGGGACTCTATGACTCGTCAATACGCCGGCAGTAGGTGATGATCACATCAAACACCTACAAGCCGCAAGCGTCCAGCTAAATGTAACGGCCACCCGGGCATTGAGCGATCAGAAAAAGAACAAGCGAACCTGTCAAAAATCCCGTCAATCCAACTGGCAACACTTACCGTACAGTCCGGTCTCTTCGTCAGATATGTTGCATATCGAGTCTAGGGATGGTAACGTCGACCCCAATAACTCAATAAGTCATGCCGGTATATGGTCTACAACAGATCGAGAAACTACTGATAACACTTATCAGTAATATCTCAGCAGCCCTGGCCAGGGACTTCCTGTTAGAGCCAATCGTGCATAGCGCAACATCAACCCCCAATACCGGAAGAGACGAAACCCCTCCTATCGCTCATCGCCTCCATGCGCCTCGGGACTGTACCCAAAATCCACCTGTTTGTACGACTCAGTAGAGCCGTAGTAAGGTGGAGATCAAAGTACAGTGGGAGGACACACAAGACTCTATGATGATCTCGGGTCTACAGACTAAATTGTACCAGTGTCACCTGAGAATTGCTATCCGACGTATGATATAATACCACATAGGAGTTATCGGCGAGTCCGTTCAGTGTACCCAGTCTCGCTGAGCACCCGTATACAATCTTTGGTGTCACCACACCAGATGGATATGGGATCATCCATTGCCCATCATATGTGACAAGAATGGTATACGCTAGTCTACTCTGGAATATCGATGCCCTGTCTCGATATACCTACGACTAGGAACATTTCAAGAATATGCTTATAAACTACAGGTGTCCCACTAGTATGATCCACATCATAATCCCAGTAGTCAAGTGTTTCCTGATTTAAAATCAGAAAAGCTTATGGGAAAAGCTTCAGAAAGAGGGGTCACGTGCTCACACGTGACCAGCAGTCACGTGTTGACACGTGACATATAAAAGCAGTGGAAAAGGGCTCATTGATTCGCTGATCAAGTCAGAGAAAAGGTTCCTTAATCAAGTCAAGAAAAAGGGCTTCAGATGAGGTCACGTGTTGGCACGTGACACTCAAAGGAGAGGACTCGTGCTACAGTTGAGTCAAGGAAAGGGGCTCCTAAACGGGGGTCACGTGTTCACACGTGACCAATGGTCACGTGTTAACACGTGATGGCTAAAACAGCAACCAGAAGACAGCGCAGAAAGAAAGAAGACTCTTCATTCCAAAGAGGGTCACGTGTCCACACGTGACCATGGGTCACGTGGTCACACGTGACCGGCTTTCAAAGCCCATTTTGACGACAGAATTAAATTCTGAGGCAGATTTGAATCTTTCCAAAGGAAAGTGAGTATCTGAGACCAATCGAATTAAAGATTCGGAAGTGATTTAAATATCATCTATCAATGGAAAATCTCGGGTTTGGAAAGATTTCCCCCTTAAATCTAACCAAAATAACAAGAGAGAATCTCTGGATTTAAAATCCAATGGTGAATAAAATTCACCTAATAATCCAAAGGTCCAGAACGAATGAAGGATGCAAATCAAATCTCTCAATGAAGATTCGTCACAAAACTAATTTATTCGGCTGCTTCTCCTATAAATAGGAGCCAAGAGATACAAAAAAAGAAGGATACATGCGCAGAGAAGAAAAGAAAGAAAAAAGGAGGAGAGCTTTGATACTTTGAAAAGACTCGGATCTTCTGCAAAAACCCTAGGTAAGAAAGGGAAGGCCTTTTGAAAGAAAGAGAATTTAATTCTCAACAGAGTTTAACTCTGATACATAAAACAGAAGAGCATATTTCTTCTCTCTTTGATAGAGGATCTGCAAAGTGCACATCTCCCCTTAAGGTTGAGAATTTAATTCTCAATGGGTCGAGATCCTGCCATGCAGATCCAAAACATAGAGAAGGAATGCAAGCATGAGAATTTAACTCTCACAGAACTATAGGAATTTAATTCCTTTAAAATAAAATTAGGGCTCGACCCTGTATCATGGGAATTTAATTCCTTCAAAACAAAAGAAACAGGGTTGAACCCTAATTAAGAACATAGTTCTGTTGAAACAGCGGGAATTTAATTCCTTTAATCATAATTCCCTGAAATGGGAGTTTAATTCCTTAAAAGCTTTTGTTAGGGTTTAACCCTATTTGGATCTTCACATATATGAGGAATTTAATTCCCACAGAAAATTCAGAGTTAAACTCTATTCCAGAATACAAGTCTTCGAAAGGAAGTAGGAATTTAATTCCTCGGAAATTTGCAGCTCGAGGAATGTAATTCCCGAAAAAGATTAACAGATCCTCTAAAAACATACATAGAGGCAGGGTCACGTGTTACCACGTGACCCCCCAAAGAGATCTACAGAAAGTCCCTTTGAGGCAGCACCCCACGTGATCCACGTGACCCTTGATAGAAGTTCTAATACATAGGCATTTGAATGCCCATCACGTGATGACACGTGATGCTCTGAAAGACGCGATAATTTCAGCAGAACAAACGAAGGGAGGGCACTCTTACGTGCTGCCACGTGACCCCTCTTGCCTTAGTGTTTAACACTAAATTAAAACTCTCAAACCCAGTGTTAAAACACTGTTGGGCCTTAGCATTCAACACTGATTAAAAAGCCTTATTTGCAGTGTTCAACACTGAGCTGTTTTAGTGTTTAACACTAATTTGAAAAGCCTTGTTGCTGGTGTTTAACACCAATTATCTCTTAGTGTTAAACACTAACTTGTCAATCTTATTCCCAGTGTTCAACACTGACTGCTCTGTAGTCTTTAACACTAGGCTTTGACCCAATTGACTTAAATGGATAGAGGCAAAGCCTCTCCTGATTGGACTTAGCCCCAGATGGCCATAAGTCCTCAATTTGTGATTAATTGGGCCAATGGACTCATAACATAATTAATTCGTCTTGACCCCAAATTGGGCCAAGGACTATTTAAGCCACTCCGGTCCTACGGTACATCTCTTCACTCCTTTGATACTTGACATTGTAATCCCTCAATGTCTTCAAAGAGGTGACGGGTCCCGACGACCACACATTGATATGGACTGTGGGGTCCTTAAACCCATGTCTAATGCAAAATTCCTGGTTACGTGGAACGCAGATAACGTCACTCTTTGACCCCGTGGAAAACGTCCAGAGCGGAGCCTAGTCCTCGCCGAGCACGGCAGTGAACCCGTGTGAAGCATCTAGTGCAAAATTCCTGGTCACGTGGAACGTGGATAACGTCACTCTTTGACCCCATGGAAAACGCCCAGAGCGGAGCCTGGTCCTCGCTAAGCACGGCAGTGAACCCGTGTGAAGCATCCAGAGCACATACCGGACTGTGGAGTCCTTAAACCCATGGACTATGACGTCCTTAACCTTGACCGAGATGTCTTAAAACTAACAATGGACCGCAATGTCCTTAAACTACCCATGGACCGCAATGTCCTTAAACTACCCATGGACCGCAATGTCCTTAAACTAGAACAATAGAGCCCCATATGCTCTTTTGTCGGATCTAAACGGTCCCGTTTAAGTTGATCTTAGCCTCAAAGATGGCTAACGAATCCTTAAACCTTCAAGCAGACTGGACTACGAATCCCCCCAATTAACTCTGGCTCGAGGGTACATCTCTGAATCCCTCTGACACCCGTCGTTGTAATCCTTCAACGTCGTCAGAGAGGTAACGGGTCCCGACGGCCACACACATACGATGGACCACTATGTCCCTAAAACTGGAACAATGGAGCCCAAACGCTCTTTTGTCGGATCCAAACGATCCTGTTAAGTTGATCTTAGTCTCAAATCGGACTAACGTATCCTTAACAAACGTTTGAGTTGATCTTAGCCTCAAGCATGGCTAACGTATCCCCAAACCAAACCCCCAAACCCAAATCTAAGATAACTCGGATTTGGACTAGTCCACGCCCTACGGGCGACGACATAACTCAGTCTCCGTAAACAATCCACGGGCAAAAAAACATAAAACAAACACACACGACACGAAGTGACCATCTGGAGAAGGAGAAAGTTGTTACCGTAATGCGGTAGCGTAATTAACTGCAGGGGCTTGCGCCTGCAGGGAAGAGCGTCCCCACAATCAAAAACCCCTCAACGAGGGGGAATCTGACGAAGTCTGCTACATCGGTCGCATCCGCTTAAACCTTCGATACATGGTGCCATAAATCAACTTGGCATCTTCGGAGAGGTGAACGGATAGCACCAATTAGCATCTGCCCCGAATCTCAGTGCCAAGACACCGCAGCCTTGCGCGCCGTCTTTCGGAGAGGAACATCAAGCAAATATCCTAAGGGCTTTATTAACATGTATCAAATGAGTAAAAGCATGATCAAGTGAACATATGATAAAGAGCAACCAGATAGCATACTATCATGTTGAGCAAGACTGTTGTTCCCCTCCGAATCATGGAGACACGACCGCGTAGGCCCGTCTTGCCTGAAATTCGGGGAAGATGCTAATTGGTGCTATCCGTCCACCTCTCCGAAGATGCCAAGTTGATTTATGGCACCATGTATCGAAGGTTTAAACGGATGCGGTCGATGTAGCAGACTTCATCAGATTCCCCCTCATTTGAGGGGTTTTTGATTGTGGGGACGCTCTTCCCTGGAGGCGCAATCCCCTGCAGTTAATTACGCTACCGCATCGCGGTAACAACTTTCTCCTTCTCCAGATGGTCACTTCATGTCGTGGGTGTTTGTTTTGTGTTTCGTTGCCCGTGGATTGTATACAGAGACTAAGTAATGCTGTCGCCCGTAGGGCGTGGATTAGTCCAAATCCGTATCTTTCTTAGATTTGGGTTTGGGGGGTTTGGGTTTAAGGATACGTTAGCCTTATTTAAGACTAAGATCAACTTAAACGTTCGTTAAGGATACGTTAGCCTCATTTTAGACTAAGATCAACTTAACGGGATCGTTTAGATCCAACAAGAGAGCAATTAGGCTCTATTGTTTAGTTTAATGACATTGCAGTCGATATTTAGTTTAAGGACATTACGGTCCATTGTTAGTTTAAGGACATCTCGGTCCAATGTTAGTTTAAAAACATCGCGGTCGAGGTTAAGGACATCATAGTCCATGGGTTTAGGGACTCCACAGTCCAAATGTTAGTTTTAAGACATCACGGTCGAGGTTAAGGACATCATAGTCCATGAGTTTAAGGATCTCACAGTCCGATGTTAGTTTTAAGACATTACGGTCGAGGTTAAGGACATCATAGTCCATGAGTTTAAACACCCCACAGTCCGATGTTAGTTTTAAGACATCACGGTCGAGGTTAAGGACATCATAGTCCATGAGTTTAAGGACCTCACAGTCCGATATTAGTTTTAAGACATCACGGTCGAGGACATCATAGTCCATGAGTTGAAGGACCTCACAGTCCAATGTTAGTTTTAAGACATCACGGTCGAGGTTAAGGACATCATAGTTCATGAGTTTAAGGACCTCACAGTCCGATATTAGTTTTAAGACATCACGGTCGAGGTTAAGGACATTATAGTCCATGAGTTTAAGGACCCCACAGTCCGTAGTAATGTTTGGTTGTCGGGACCCGTCACCTCTCTGACGACGTTGAAGGATTACAACGACAGATATCAGTGGAGTAACGAGATGTACCCTCGAACCAGTGTGAATTGTTTGAAAGAGCAGATGTGCTCAGTTCAATATAAGTTGAGGACTTATGGCCAGAATTGGGCTAAGTCCAATTAAAAATGTTTAACATTTTTAGTTGCTCTGGCTATTCAGCCTTTATTTGGGCTCAGCCCTTTTAATAATGCTAGGCATTTGGCTCTGATATTTTTGTCTTGTATTGAATGCATAGCATTCATCAGAAACAGAGCTTATTCTGACAGTGCGCCACGTGGCGCGCCAGGCGCTTTGCGCCAGTCAAATAGCGCATTGCGCTTCTGTCAGGTAGCGCACACGAAGAGGACACGTGTCGCGCTTAGCGCTAAGCGCTAGTTCATTAGCGCATTGTGCTTTTAATTTATGAGCGCTCTGCGCTAGTCTATTGGCGCGCCAACGAGTGACACGTGGCGTGCTTGGCACTGAGCGCCGGCCCATGAGCGCAGTGTACTTTTTCAGAAGCGCAAAGCGCAGATTGTGTCTTTGGTTGACACGTGGCAGCTTTTGGCGCTGAGCGACGGTCCAATGAGCGCAAGAGCGCAGTTCATGAGTGCAATGCGCTTTTCAATAGCGTAAAGCGCATCTGATCAATTTTAAGATCAAAGAACAACTTTTATGTTCTTCTTAAAGGAGGCTCTGCCTCAAGATTCAAGAACAAAAGTTCTTGTTTTTATAAAAGGCTCTGCCTTTATAGATCAAAAGATTTATGAGTGAAGTATTTTACTTCTTTTTATTATTTTATGATTAGATCTTTGATCTTTTCTTTTTTATTAAAGACCTTGGTCTTTTTTAGATCTCTGATCTTTTTAGAAGATGGTTCTTCTTTTTTTACGAGATGGTTTCATCTCTGTTGTTCAAGAACATAGTTCTTTACCTTAAAAATGAAGAAAAATCTTCTTTTTCCTAAGAGCTTGTTCTTTTTTGCAGAGGGTTTTTCTCTCTCTTAGACTTGAAGTCTAGGGCCCTTTATATAGGGCCAATTGATTTGTTAAATTAGTTTTAAGTGATCTTTCTCTGATTGATTTGGGAATATTTCCCACCGTTGGATCTTTTGATCCTAAGGCCTCTATTTTACTGAAGATAATCTTCTTGTTTCAATAAAATTGAAAAATCTTTTCATAACAGAATTTTAGTTCTGATTAATTAATAATTTATTATTAGTAGATCTTTTGATCTGATGGTGTGGAATTTTTAATTCCAACGCTGATGCACCTTGCGCTAGCGCACCTACGTTCGACACGTGGCGCGCAGCGCAACTGCGCTGGCGCACCCGTGTTTGACACGTGGAACGCAGCGCAGAACGCAGCGCAACTGCGCTAGCGCACCCGTATTTGACACGTGGCGCGCAGCGCATAACGCTGGATCTGAAGCGTTGCTTCAACTTTTAACTTTTGAATTTTAAAACAGAGCTTTGCTCTGATTGGGGGTGCGCTGCCTAGGGCGCAGCGCACCTAGTGCTAGCGCGTCTGCGTTTGATACATGGCGAGTAGCGCACAGCGCGCAGAATCTGAAGCGTTGCTTCAATTTTTTTAAATTTTGAAATTCAAAACAGAGCTTTGCTCTGATTGGGGGAAACAAATGCCCCCCCACCGTTGCGCTCACATGGTGCACACGTGAGTGCAGCAGTGGCAATATCTCAGCCCTTGGATCAACTCAGAAGTTGAAGAGGCAGTTCAGTGTCTATAAATAGGACCTTTGGTCCTTTAGATGATTATCATCTTCTTCTTGAGAATTTTTGCTCAGAGCCTTGCTCTTTTGTTTAAGAACTTCACAAGAGTAAATATTTTTTTTCAAACTTAGGCAAAAATTTCAATAAATTTTAATGAGTTAGGGTTTTACCCAATAACAGAGCCTTGCTCTTAATAGATCTTTGATCCACAGAAAACACATTTAGGGTTTCACTAGCAGAGCTTTGCTCCATGGATCTTTGACCTAAAGAGAACCCTTTTAGGGTTCCATTAATAGAGCTTTGCTCTCCAAAGGATTTTACTTTATGATTTCTTAATTCATTAATGGAGTTTTGCTCCTTTCAAATCATATAGAAGAACTCTTAAGAGTTTTTCATGGATCTTGAAAATTAAAAATGGAATTTTATCTTTGATGAATTATATCATCTTCTCAGAGCAAGGCTCTCGATGTTCTCAGGGAATTTCTTTAAATTCCCCTCATAATTGATTTTGACAGGTGCCACTCCTGTCTGCAGAGCATTGCTCTCGAGGAGTTTAACTTCCTGTGCCTATTTTTAATAAGAATTCGCTTAATCAGTCTGTCCGCTAATTTTCGTTGATTTTCTTTTTTAGGAGTAATGGACGCTCACATGTATGATCTTGACGAGATTATCTCTTACGGAGACATCCACTCACTCGGACGTTCTCAGAATCGAGAATTCACAAACGCCGAGTGTGCCGAAATTATGAGTCGCTTTGACGCATACAATGGTCAACTGCTTCCTCGACGCTTCTCTCTCCTGAAGCTTATTGTGGGAGCGATCTGGAAAGCGCTTCCTCTATTCTCTACCGGCGTGCCGCTTAGGGCATTGGATGCCGCCGAGGACAAGGTGCATTCGGTGTATCTGATGAGCCTAATCTCGAAGAAAAGGCGAGACAATCTTATCGATCTCCTGCATCAGGCTTTTCAACAGTCGGCCATACTTGCTGCCTATCGGAGGGTGGAGGACATCCGTGGGGATCCCGACGCTTGTGACCGCGAAAGAAAGCATACTAGGATGGTTCGAAATGCCTGGAAGATTCTGGACAAAGTCATTTTTGAGTTCCTCAATCCATGCCCTGGATCTGAGGTTTTGCCATTGTAATTATTTTGACAATGTTTTTGTTTACTGCTTTTATAATTGTAAGAACTTTTTCGCAGTATGGATGGCAAGTTTCTCATTTCAGCTTGTTTTATTTTACGTACTAAATCTTTTGCACATGCATGAACGGGTATGCCTCGAACGCTTAATCAAATGTTCTCCTTGTTGCTTTCTTTTCTTTGCTGTGTTGTTGCCATGTGATTTTAGCAAATGCGGTCTGTAGATAGTATATAGCTGTCAGTCTTGGGCTCTTTGTAGAGTGGTGATGGCTTAGAAAATAGGGTTAGGATCTGCCACCTAAGACTTTTCAACTTTATGAGCCGTGAGGGTCTCATAAAGAATTTTCTCCCTACCGGTCGAGAGGATCCCGAAGGTGTAATTTCTCCTTAAGAATCGTGAGGATTCCTACGCGTGTTTTCTCTTGAAAGTCGTAAGGATCTCACAAGAGAATTTACTCCCTTACGAGTCGTGAGGACCCGCAAGTGATGGGTGAAGTAGTCCTTATCCGCATTTCACGGAGTCAGGAGTTGCTCTGGATGCTTCCCACGGGTTCACTGCCGTGTTCTGCGAGGACCAGGCTCCGCTCTGGACGTTTCCAACAGGGTCAGGAGTTGCATAATCCGCGTTCCACGTAGCCAGGAATTTTTCTTTGGATGCTTCCCACGGGTTTACTGCCGTGTTCGGCGAGGACCAGGCTTCGCTCTGGATGCTTCACACGGGTTCACTGCCGTGTTCTGCGAGGACCAGGATTCGCTCTGGACATTTTCCATGGGGTCGGGAGTGACATAATCCGCGTTCCACGTAACCAGGAATTTTGCTCTAGATGCTTCCCACGGGTTCACTGCCGTGTTCGGCGAGGACTAGGCTCCGCTTTGGATGCTTCACACGGGGTCATTGCCGTGTTCTGCGAGGACCAGGATCTGCTCTGGACGTTTTCCACAGGGTCAGGAGTGACATAATCCGCGTTCCACATAACCAGGAATTTTGCTCTGGATGCTTCCCACGGGTTCACTGCCGTGTTCGGCGAGGACCAGGCTCCGCTCTGGATGCTTCGCACGGGTTCACTGCCATGCTCTGCGAGGACCAGGATCCGCTCTGGACGTTTCCCACGGGGTCAGGAGTGACATAATCCGTGTTCCACGTAACCAGGAATTTTGCTCTGGATGCTTCCCACGGGTTCACTGCCGTGTTCGGCGAGGACCAGGCTCCGCTCTAGATGCTTCACACGGGTTCACTGCCGTGCTCTGCGAGGACCAGGATCCGCTCTGGACGTTTCCCACGGGGTCAGGAGTGACATAATCCGCGTTCTACGTAACCTGGAATTTTGCTCTAGATGCTTCCCACGGGTTCACTGCCGTGCTCGGCGAGGACTAGGTTCCGCTTTGGATGCTTCACACGGGTTTACTGCCATGCTCTACGAGGACCAGGATCTGCTCTGGACATTTCCCACGGGGTCAGGAGTGACATAATCCGCGTTCCACGTAACCAGGACTTTTGCTCTAGATGCTTCCCACAGGTTCACTGCCGTGTTCGGCGAGGACCAGGCTCCGCTCTAGATGCTTCACACGGGTTCACTGCCGTGCTCTGCGAGGACCAGGATCCGCTCTGGACGTTTCCTACGGGGTCAGGAGTGACATAATCCGCGTTCCACGCAACCAAGAATTTTGCTCTGGGTGCTTCCCACGGGTTCACTGCCGTGTTCGGTGAGGACCAGGCTACGCTCTGGATCCTTCATACGGGTTCACTGCCGTGCTCTGCGAGGACCAGGATCCGCTCTGGACGTTTCCCACGGGGTCAGGAGTGACATAATCTGCGTTCTACGTAACCTGGAATTTTATCTAGATGCTTCCCACGGGTTCACTGCCGTGTTCGGCGAGGACTAGGTTCTGCTTTGGATGCTTCACACGGGTTTACTGCCGTGCTCTGCGAGGACCAGGATCTGCTCTGGACGTTTCCCACGGGGTCAGGAGTGACATAATCCGCGTTCCACGTAACCAGGACTTTTGCTCTAGATGCTTCCCACGGGTTCACTGCCGTGTTCGGCGAGGACCAGGCTCCGCTCTGGATGCTTCACACGGGTTCACTGCCGTGCTCTGCGAGGACCAGGATCCGCACTGGACGTTTCCCACGGGGTCAGGAGTGACATAATCCGCGTTCCACGCAACCAAGAATTTTGCTCTGGATGCTTCCCACGGGTTCACTGCCGTGTTCGGTGAGGACAAGGCTACGCTCTGGATCCTTCATACGGGTTCACTGCCGTGCTCTGCGAGGACCAGGATCCGCTCTGGACATTTTCCACGGGGTCATGAGTGACATAATCCGCGTTCCACGTAACCAGGAATTTTGACTTTATCCGTATTTCACGGAGTCGGGGTTTGACTCTTGGTTATCTGTGCACCGCCGAGTCATTGAACTGGGGGTTGCCGCTGTTCCACTTTGCTTGATGTTGTGTCTGTTGTAATGAGACGAATGTTGAGATGATTTCCAGGCTATCTGTGAACCGTTGAGATTTGGCTTCTTCTTCTGATTGAATCTGGGGAGGAGGAGTGTGATTCCTTCTTTGTTTGCGCCCCTGGATTGTATACAGGGATTGATGCGATATCATCTGTAGGGCATAAATTTCATTATATATATATATATATATTTATCTCTTTCCGCGATGCTCTATCATTTCAGCTTTTATATCGCGAAGGCCGCGATTGCCCCATCATTTCGGCTATTCTTCGCGGTGCTCAATCATTTCGGCTATTTATTTTATTTTTACTCGCTATTTTTTATTGCGAGTTGCCCAATCATTTCGGCTTTTTTGCATGCATACATTTTTACTTGCTGATTTTGTTGCAAGTTGCTCCATCATTTCGGCTATTTCGTATGCATGTGTGGCTCGCAAGCTTTTTGCCGCAAGCTTGGGATTAGACACCGATTTCGGCATCAGCACCGCTACAACTGGGATATTGCCAGGAGCGAATCATCATTTGCCTCTGTCGATATCGAACAAAGGTGGCTTAGCGAACAGGGTTAGGATCCTGTCGACTAAGGCTTTTGACTTCATGAGCCGTAAGGGTCTCATAAAGGGATTTCTCCCTGCGAGTCGTGAGGATCTCGTAGGCGCGTTTTCTCCTTAGGAATCGTGAGAAATCCTAAGTGTATGTTCTCTTATAAGTCGTAAGGATCTTACAAGAGTGTTTTCTCCTTATAAGTCGAGAGGACTCACAAGGGTTTTTCACCGTGCGAACATATCCCTAGTCATGGGTGGGACTTTGTTAGGGAAATGTTTATTCGCGCCCGTGGATTATATACAAAGGTCAGCATTGTGCCACTTGTAGGGCATTAGTGGAGGTTGTGGGGGCTGCTTAAGAATAGGTTCAGATCCCTGTAGCTTAAGACTTTCAAATCTTACGAGTCGTGAGGATTTCGCAAGTGTAATTTCTCCTTAGGAATCGCGAGGATTCCTAAGTGTGTTGCTCCCTTATGAGTCGTAAGGATCTCACGCAGGTGGTTTCTCCTTACAAAGTCGAGAGGACCTTGCAAGTGTCTTTTAACGAGGTTGCGCCATTTCGGGTTTTCACAAACACTCGCCGGTAGCCCTGCTGTTTTTACTCACGGAGCCTTTTCGGGTTTTCATCCGTGCCCTTTCTTCTTATGGACATACCGTTTTTTTCTTTTCTCTTTTTTTTTATTCTAACGAGGTTGCGCCCTTTCGGGTTTTCACAAAACTCGCCGATAGCCCTGCTGTTTTTACTCACGGAGTCCTTTCGGGTTTTCATCCGTGCCCATTTTGCTTATAGACATACTTTTTTTCTTTCTTTTTTTTTATTCTTTTTTTGTATCAGTTTTGGGATGCTGCAATCCACCGTAGTTTATCGACATCTCGGTCAACAGCTAGTTTTAGGACATAGTGGTCCGTTGTTAGTTTAAGGACGTTTCGGTCCGTCGTTAGTTTAAGGACGTTTCGGTCCGTTGTTAAGGAAGCCGGTTACTACTCACAGAGTTTAGGCTTGGGAAGATAGCGAGCGGACATAGTCGTCGTCATCTATCATTGACCTAGGCCGAAACCTATTAGGCGTAGTATTTATTCAGGAAGCGACTATTTATTGGCCTGAAGGGCCTTTCGCCATGCATGTCCATGAGTAGATAGGCTCCACCCTAGTAAACTTTGTCTATGATGTACGGACCTTCATAGTTTGGCTCGAATTTCCCTCGTTTAGCACGATTGGGGATCATAGGTCTTTTGACCACTAGCACGAGTTCGCCTTGGCGGAATGTCCTCGACCCGGTCAATCTTTCATATGAGCGCGTCATCTTAGTTTTATAAGCCTCTAGATTTTGTTGCGCTATGAGCCGGGTTTCATCAAGGGCATCGAGATCCTCGAGGCGAAGGTGAGTGTTCTCTTCGTCCGTTAGCTCGTAATGAACCGCCACTCGTAGAGAGGGTAGCTCTATCTCGAGGGGGAGTACCGCTTCTGTACCGAACACCAATGCGTATGGAGTTGTGTTCGTGGCCGTTTTGAACGTAGTCAGGTACGCCCAGAAAGCTTCATGCAGTCTCTCGTGCCAGTCCTTCTTATTTCGGGACACCGTCTTTTTCACGATCTTTGTCAAGGTTTTGTTGAAAGCCTCAGCTAGACCGTTAGCTCGGGGATTATAGACTGAAGAGTATCTCCAGTCTATGTTATGCTGTTGTGTGAAGCGGCTGATCTTGTGGCTTCTATAGGCTGGCCCATTATCGGAGATAATCCGTCGCGGAGTTCCAAACCAATAAATGACGTGTGTCTTGAAGAAATGGAGGATATTCTCCGTCTTCACTTCCCTCAGCGGTACTGCTTCTGCCCATTTAGAGAAGTAATCAGTTGTCGCCAAAATGAATCGATGTCCTCTGGACGATGCTGGTTCGATGGGGCCGATTTTGTTAGTTCCCCACATTTCGAACGGCCAGCTAGCTACCGTCGGATGTAGTGGATTTGGGTGCTGGTGGATGAAATCCCCATGGATCTGGCATGAGCATATTCGAGGCAGTCTTGGATCATCGTGGGTGATTGGTAGAGATTCTCCGTGTTCAAGTTTAGTTAATTACCGCAATCAAAACGGTTTCGCTTGTAGCTAGCCGGTTGAGTACGGGTCGTCCGCAGGGAGATGGGAATCTTTTTCTATGTGTCTTAACGAGTTAAGTCCGAAAGTCCAGATTTGTTTGTGATTAACTAAGTGTTAAAATGATTGTAAAGAGAGCTTGTTAGGGTTAGGATTAGGTTAGTTTGAGTTAGGAGTCGCTCACTTCTTTTGTTGCCACTCTTAATATTTGCGTTACGGTAATCGGCAACAACGGGGATTAGCACGACTAGGAAGGAACTTGCGAGTATAAGCTAGGCTTTCCAACGCTTAAGTTCTTCCTTTTGGTGCTTGTCCGTCCGTTCTTGGCTCTTAGCCATAACCTCCGGTTAATTCAACCACAACCGGTTTCACTACGGAATCACCGCTATCATGTAGGATAGGGTGCCGTAAGGAGCGGATTGTGGTTCAATTAACGGGAGTCGATTTAAGATGTTGGGCAAGGAAAGAGTGAGAGAGATTTACTTCTCTCAAACTTCCCTTATCCTACCCTAACAAGTATGAAACTACTCACCCATTATACGGAAAAGAAAATAAAACAAAAGAGGAAGATAGAAAGAAGGAGATTAGAAGATAACAACTAGCTATTTGCGACCTCACCTCGGCAAGGATCAAGCGTAAGCATCATGGTTGTTTAAGGATAAAGGAAAAGAGAAAAGAAAGAAACAAACACAAATAACAACAACTAAGTTAACAAATGAAAATTACAAGCAATAATAATTTAACTAAAGAACAAGACAAGCATGATAAGTAAAATAACTCCTTTATTCATTTTTCACTCACAAAAGCTCACTACAAGTTTTTTAATGGAGAAGAGATGAGAGGAGGAAGAAGAACAACAACTAAAACCTAAAATCTAAATACAAGATTAAGCACACTTGGCTTCACAAGGTTCTGGACTATTTATAGGCAGGGAAAAGGAAATCTAGGGCAACATTCAGAATAAACATGAAATGACAAAAATACCCATGAAAAGTTTTCAGCTGAGGAGACTATACGGCCGCGGAACCACGGCCTAGACCCCCTATTGGCCGCGGTTCCGCGGCCCTATGGTGGAATTGGGGCATGGAATTTTTGGTGCTTCCCTGGTCTGCTGTGTCCTTTATTCTGGTACATGTTTTTTCTCAGATTTTCTTCACGATTTTTCCAGAATGTCTGTTGAGCAAAAAGTGATTTTATGTGGATCTTTTTGTCATGATTTCCTCGAGCTCCGCATAGATTTCTTGGATCTTGTGTTGCCATTGAGCCATGTGCATGAAAATGACATTGATTTGCCATTTTGTCTCTTAAACTGGTGTGTGGCAACAGACAGATAAAGAGCGGAGACCCGTGTTTTATCTGTGGTTGGCAGGAACCCGGATTTTGTCGTGTTTTTCCATGAATTTCACCGTTTAGAGACGAGAACCTGTATCCTGCAATTGACTAGCAAACACGGCTCAAGAGTACCTACCGATAAGCAATATGATAAAAATTGGGCGGTATAAAAATGCAAAAATCTGATATGAACAAATACCCCCAAACTTATCATTTGCTCGTCCCGAGCAAAGCCAATTTATTCACAAAAAATTTCCTAACCTCACTTTCGCAGGGAACGTGATTGCACTGAGCATGTACAACAAGCCGTTAAACCTCTAGGTGTCCTTAGTAGGAGGAGTGTTGTCTCCTGAGGGTTTTCAGCGGATACTACCCACAAAATCCGGTCAAGCTAGTTTTGCAAAATAACTATGATTCAAACCCTAAAGTTTTGTTTCAGAAAATAACAATTCTATGATCCCAAGTCTAGACTATCAAACCCTTATTTTTCACACCTCGCTTCTTATTTAACTACAGATTTTATATGTCTTTACGTGCAGTGCAAATAGTGTCGTTAAGTTTCCAGAAGGATCGATTAAAGTCATTATGTCACAAAATAAAGCCCAGATAAAAATTTTAAAAGGATCACATAAGTTTTAAAAAGAGTTAAGCATTTTTCAAGTTTCGTTTTCCAGTAAAGTTTCAACTTCAGAATTTCTATCTTCCTTAACAGGAAACTAGGTCTTATTTTTCACTCCACCTTTTTCTTGTTTTCATTTCATACACACCTCTGTGAACGTGCAATAGTCTTTATCATAGAATAAAACCTT
Organism: Agapanthus africanus; assembly: GCA_030015575.1. NCBI lineage: Eukaryota > Viridiplantae > Streptophyta > Magnoliopsida > Asparagales > Amaryllidaceae > Agapanthus > Agapanthus africanus. The sequence goes on from JASDDO010000024.1 coordinate 108,219,887, forward strand.
CATATCTCTGCTAAATTTTTTTTATAAAAGCCTGTCTTTTATCAAGATTATTCTCACACAAAGAACCGTTGGGAATTTTAACTCGGAGAGAACACTTGCTTGACTTTGTTTTAATCTGGACTTTCTAGGCTTCTTAGCGAGCTTTGGGTCAATGCACCCAAACCAGTTGGCTTTAGGGTATTAGGTGTAGAAATACTCCAGCGGACTTAATTACTCAAGTTACCTAGGTCCAAAAATAAAAGACAGTTTGGCGTGAAAATCATGATGATTCAATACGAACGGAGACATAACCGGCAGTTCAATTATTATTTTTTTTGGGATAAAAGACGTGTTTAGTGGGTTCGGTGTGTAATCATTCCAATCAAGTTCCAGATGGGTTATTTTTCAGACTTAGTTCCAATTAAGGCATCAATAACATTCCTTAATATTCACTTCACTTCATAAACTATTCTTGATATTACTTATTTCAGAACAAACCTATTTGATCCTCAGAAAATCATTGATCCATTTAAAAGTTTTTAGACATAAAAGACTTGTCATCTAATTTCCAAAACTCTCGACACGTGTAGTGTGATGTAAAGACGTATATCATCTATAGTTACTTCAAAGGAGAGTTATCTTTCAGGTTTTCAAAATCTAAACATAAGATTTAGTTATTCTTATCTTATCAAACAAAACCGTCGAAATGTTGAATCAGAGTCCTCCCACTAGCTAACTTGACAGAAAAGTTTTTTTGTTTTTAGAAAATTTTCAGATTTTTATGGATTTTATGGATTTTAATATGCAGATGCAAAATATACATATGAATGCGAAGGTTAGAAATGCGTACCGAGCGTACCCCCAAACTTAAACTGGACAGTGTCCTCACTGTCATTGCATGAAGAGATCATTTGAAGGGTCAAAATTGTCGGTTAGATATACATATTTTTTTTTTGTTTTTAAAGAAAAGAAAAATAGCAAAAATGGTATATACATACCCCCAAACTTATTTGGAACAGTGTCCACTGTTCTTGGCTGGATAACCGAAGTTTGGTGGTAGGCAGAGGAAGATTATGCAGGGTAAACCGGCTCCTGTAAGAACAGGAGCTCCTCTGTTGGTTTGGCGCTAAGGTACGGTTTTAGTCGGTGTCCGTTCACTTTGAAAAATGAACCGTCCTTTGGATTCTCCAAATCCACAGCGCCATGCGGATACACATTCCGCACACAATACGGCCCTTTCCAGCGAGATCTGAGCTTTCCTGGATGGAAGTGTAGCCGGGTGTCGTAAAGCAGTACCTGCTGACCAGGTACGAAGGTTTTGCGCAAAAGGTGTTTATCGTGAAACACCTTCGTTCGATTCTTAACGACAACCGCGTTATCGTAAGCCTCATCCCTAAGTTCGCTCAATTCATTCAACTGCAGCTTCCGATGGCTGCCCGCATCTTCGAGAGACAGATTCAGCTCCTTTATCGCCCAAAATGCGCGATGCTCTATTTCGACAGGTAGGTGGCAAGCCTTTCCGTACACAAGCCGATAGGGAGACATGCCAAGATCGGTCTTATAAGCGGTTCGAAATGCCCAAAGGGCATCAGTGAGTTTCAACGACCAATCTTTTCGGTTCTTGGAAACCGTCTCTCCAGTATCTGCTTGATTTGCCGATTTGAAACTTCGGCCTGCCCGCAGGTTTGGGGGTGGTAGGGCATAGATAGCTTATGATTAATGGAATATTTCCGCATCAAGGCATCGAAAGTCTTATTGCAGAAATGAGTTCCATTGTCGCTAATGATCGCTCGGGGGTGCCCAAACCGGGAGAAAATGTTTTCTTTAAGAAACCCGACGACAACCTTGTTGTCGTTAGTTCGGCAACCTTGTTGTCGTTAGTTCGGTTGGGCACAGCCTCGACCCACTTAGAGACGTAATCAACAGCGAGAAGGATGTACAAGTTCCCGAAAGAGCTAGGAAACGGCCCCATGAAATCTATCCCCCAAACGTCGAAAATCTCCACAACCAAGATTGGTTGGAGCGGCATCTCGTTCCTCCGGGATATCCGGCCCAAGTGTTGGCACCGGGAGCAAGTCTTGCAATAGTCATGAGTGTCTTTGAAGAGTTGTGGCCAGTAAAAACCACATTGCAAGATCTTCTCAGCTGTTTTTCTGGGGCCAAAATGCCTGCCACATGCTTGATCGTGGCAAAATGACAGCACACTCTTGAATTCCTCGTCAGGGACACACCGACGAATAATCTGGTCGGGACAGTACTTGAACAGATAGGGTTCGTCCCAGTAAAAGTGTTTTACTTGGGATAAGAATCGAAGTCTGTCCTGACTTGACCATTCAGTCGGTAGTAATCCTGTGGCCAAATAGTTCACAATATCTGCGAACCAGGGTTCGCAAGATACTGTCAAGAGCTGTTCATCCGGGAAAACGTCATTGATCGGGATTTGAAGCGACGGTGAAGAAGGAAGTCGTGAGAGATGGTCGGCAACTACGTTTTCACATCCTCATTTGTCCTTAATGACAAGGTCAAACTCTTGAAGCAAGAGGATCCAACGTATTAGCCGAGATTTTGCATCTTTCTTCGCAAAAAGATGGCGCAGAGCAGAATGGTCTGTGTAGACAATGACTGGAGAGCCGATGAGGTAGGGCCTGAACTTTTCTAAAGCAAATACAACAGCTAAGAATTTCTTCTCAGTTGTTGTATAATTGAGTTGGGCGTCGTTCAGGGTTCGGCTCGCATAATAGATTATGTGCGGCATCTTGTTGATGTATTGTCCAAGGACAGCACCATTGGCAAAGTCGGATGCATCGCACATAATCTCAAATGGGTGCGTCCAGTCAGGTGAAGAAAGAACGGGAGCAGAAGTGAGTGAGCTTTTTAGTGACTCGAATGCAGTCACACAGCTCGAGTTGAAGTCGAATCGCGTGTCCTTAGCCAGCAAAAGAGTCAAGGGCCTAGCAATCTTGCTAAAGTCCTTGATGAACCGTCTATAGAAACCGGCATGGCCAAGGAAGGCTCGGATGTCTCTGACGCATCTGGGAGGAGGGAGATTGGAAATGACCTCAATCTTCGCTTTGTCAACCTCTATGCCATTTTGCGAGATGATATGTCCTAAGACAATACCTTCGCGTACCATGAAGTGGCACTTCTCCCAATTCAAAGTGAGGTTCTTGTCCTTACATCGGGTAAGGACAGCGTCAAGATGCAGCAAACACTCATTGAAGGAATCGCCGAAGATGGAGAAATCATCCATGAAGATCTCCAGAAATTTTTCCACCATGTCTGAGAAGATTCCCATCATACACCGCTGGAAGGTAGCGGGCGCATTGCATAACCTAAAGGGCATGCGACGATATGCAAACGTGCCGAAAGGACAAGTGAATGTGGTCTTGTCCTGGTCTTTTTCGGCGATGGGAATCTGATTACAGCTGGAGTAGCCATCAAGAAAGCAGTAGTACTCGTGTCCGGCCAATCGTTCAAGCATTTGGTCAATGAAAAGTAGCGGAAAGTGGTCTTTCCGCGTTGCGGCGTTGAGTTTTCTGTAATTGATGCATACTCGCCACCCAGTTTGGGTGCGAGTAGGGATTAACTCGTTCGCCTCGTTGGTTATGACCGTTATACCTGATTTCTTGGGGACAACGTGAATGAGGCTAACCCACTGGCTATCAGAGATAGGATAAATGATACCACTATCCATACATTTTACGATCTCCTTCTTCACAGCCTCTTTCATGACTGGGTTGAGACGTCTTTGTGGATCCCTGGCTGGTTTGGCATCATCCATCAGATGAATGTGATGTTCAACGATCAGGGGACTAATCCCCTTGATGTCCGCCATAGACCAGCCAAAAGCTTGCCTATTACTGTGCAAGACCGCAAGAAGGGCTTTCTCTTTCTCTGGAGCTAGAGAAGCCGAGATGATAACCGGGAGGGTCTCGTTCTCACCTAAGTAAGCGTACTTAAGGTGAGACGACAAAGGCTTGAGTTCGAGCGTTGGAGGTGAAACGATTGAAGGCAAGATTGGTGCAAAGGTCTCGAACTCAAAAGATTCCAGCAAAGGTTCAAAATGAGTGTAAGCGACCGAGTTGGATGGTTCAGGTAACTTATCCGGAAATTCGAAGGATTCAAACTCGGGTTGTGAGCGGCTAAGATCGTTCGAGAATGTGAAACACTCGTAGTCGTTGTCGGGCGCAGAAACAATAGCAGGTTCGAAGAGGAACGCACTAGTGGCGTCAAGGTTATCGTGATCAAACAGAAACTCCTCGAATTCACACTCTTCAGGGGTGATCTCCTGGATTGAGCAAACGTCCAGTATATGAGCATTAGGTTCGGAGGGCTGATTCCCCAACCTAAAAATGTTGAGTTCAATTGTCATGTTTCCAAAAGAGAGGTTCATCGAACCATTGCGACAATTGATCACAGCATTTGAGGTTGCAAGGAATGGGCGACCGAGTATCACCGGAATTTGATTCCGGGGGTTAGTTACAGGCTGTGTGTCTAATACAATGAAGTCAACGGGGAATATGAAGTCCCCGACCTTGATTAACACATCCTCTAGCTCACCCCTAGGATGGGTGATCGATCGGTCGACCATTTGGAGAGTACAGTGTGTGGGTTTCAGCTCTCCTACGCCTAATTGCTCGTATACTGAGTACGGAAGCAGGTTAACACTGGCGCCAAGATCTAATAGTGCGTAGTTGATGTTCTTATCCCCAATGGTAATAGAAATCGTAGGACAACCAGAGTCCTTCCGTTTTTGTGGTAAAGATTGGGTAAGGGCATCACTCACAGCACTAGCCAAGAAAACTTTCTTGGGTACCTGAGACTTCCTCTTTTTCGTGCACAAGTCCTTTAAGATTTTCGCGTAGGACGGGACTTGTTGGACAACATCTAAAAGAGGAATGTTAATGTTAACCTGCTTAAATAACTCCAGAATCTTCTCCATTTGTGGATTTTGTTTGGTGGACGTCAACCGGTTTGGAAATGGAACGTTTTTAAAATTGGTTGAGTCCAATGCTGGATGAGGAGATTGTGGAGCTGGAGTGGATCCCAGAATTGGTGTTTTCGTGGAGTGAGAAGTGGGTCCGTTTAGAACAGAAGAAGAAGAAGGAGAACCTTTTGAAGAATGGAGAATAGACTCAGAAGAAGAAGAAGCAGAAGAAGAAGAAGAAGTGGCCGGGGTGTCATTGTTGGGCCGTGTGCCGATGTTGTTTTGCAGCATCGTTCCCGATCTCAATGTGGTCACGGCACTCACATTATGGTTCTGTTGTTCAAGAGCAACATGTACATTATGTGGGTGACCGGGATTTGGGAGTGGCTGGGACAGGAGCTTCCTCTTCTCTCGCTCGCTTAAGGCCGCATTCAGCTGTGCAATCTGGGCCTCGATGGTCTTGATGTTTTGCCCGTGAGCGGCAGTGTGTTGCACTAAGGACTGAATGGAAGACTGGATATTTGCGGTGGATTGTGTCGATTGTTTAACGAACGCCTCCAGACTTCGTTCGAGCGAGGAAACCTTATCTTTGTTTGACGGAACAAAGTTGTTTGGTGGAAAAGAATTGTTGGGTGCAAAGTTGTTCGTCTGATTTTGAAAAGGTTGGGGTTGGAAGGGCTGCTGAAATTGATGTTGAGTTTGTTGTTGCGCTTGTTGTTGCGGCGGAGGGGGCCTTTGGAAATTGTTGCCTTGGAATTGATTCTGATTCTGATTCCAGGCGAAATTGGGGTGGTTCCTCCAACCGGGATTGTAGGTGGAAGAGTATGGATCATTCCTCGGTCTTTGCTGAAATGCAGCATTAACCTGATCCTGCCCTTGCGATGGTGGATTGTAAGGACACTCTTCGGTTAAGTGAGAAGGATCGGAACAACAAGCGCAAATGGTACGAAGGGGAAGAACAGAGGCAGGAGCAGGAGAAGAAAATTTGCTCTCTATTGCTTCAAGTTTTCTGGTTATTGTAGCCATTTCAGCTTTCATCGCAATAGAGACATCAAGTTGGTGAATTCCTACCCTAGACTGACCGGTAGAAGTGGAGGTAGAAGAAGAAGAAGTCGGTCTGGTGCTCTCCCATTGTAGCGTTTGCTCCGTAAGGTCATCGAAGAATTGCCACGCTTCCTCGTCAGATTTCGATAGGAAGTGGCCATGACAAATGGTTTCCAACAACTGCTTGGTTGCTGGGTTCAGGCCCTCGTATAAGGTTTGGCAAAGTTGCGATCTCTCGATACCATGGTGAGGACACTGAACAAGAAGGTCTTTATACCGGTCAAAGCACTTCCAGAAGGGTTCAGAAGGAAGCTGAGAGAATTGGTTGATTTCATTGCGGATCCTTGCGGTTTTATGATTCAGATAAAATTTCTTGAGAAACGCTTTTACAAACTCGGCCCAACTGGTTATGGAGTGGGAAGCGGTGCTATACAGCAATTTTTCAGCAAGATCGCATAAAGTGAACGGAATGACCCGTAGACGTATAGCATCGTCCGACAGCTGGGTGGTTTTTATCATGGCACAAACGTTTTGAAATTTATTGATGAAGATATAGGCATCTTCAGATTCAAGCCCATGAAATCGCGGAAGCATGTTGATGAAGTGGGGCTTAATTTCAAAATTATCCCCATTGGCCGGTGGAAGAGAAAGGAAGATGGGAAGTGCAGAACGGGTGGGATAGAAACGATCCTGGAGCGCGATTCGCTGCGGCGCTACAACAGGCGGTGGTGGTGGGTTATTGGTCTCCGTAGGAGGTGGAGCCAATCCAGGGGTAGTCAAAGAGATGTTTGGATTAAATCCTGACATCGCGGAAGAAGAGGTTGGTGAAGGTGAAGGTGAAGATGTATGAACAGAATTCCGGTCAACGTCGAAGTTGGCCGGCAAAGGTAATGGTGAAAGAGGTGTGGAAGGAGTTTCGACGTCGGAGTTGATCGCGAAGTCGGTAGCGACTAACGTAACGCAGACTAGGCGGGCGCTAGTGTCCCGAGTCTAAGCGGACATACACTAAACGAGTTTAGTATAGTCAAAGCGGAGAAGGTGAGGGTAAGAAAACGTCAATGGAGAAATACGATGGGTGGTGGGTGAAAAATGGATTCTGACGACAAAGGGCAAGTTTTTATAAAAGTTTTTGATTTTTTCCTTTTTTTTTAGAAAGAGCTTTACAGAAATATGTACGGACTTACGGGTTCAAGCAATCACAAACAAGATATGCACAATCACACCTAGATCTAGGGTCACCTAGGTCAGCTAGACAGCTCCTAACTGTTCCAAAGGGCTAGAAACAGGACCTCAAACCGCCTCTTCTCCAACAATTGCGGCCAGGTAAGTGCCAGGTAAGTGGGAGGCTCCCCACTACATAAGTAGTGGTCCTAATTAAGTAACCACTTGCCTTCGACACACTTGCCTAGACACCGCAAAAGTCAGGATAGGATAAACGGCCGATGCCTGTAACTAGTCCTCTGTCCTATTGAGCGCGAAGTCCTTAGGGCTGAGTCTAGTATTTTTTAATTAACAGTGGTCAATGCATATGCTTTTTGTGATTTCTGGGGTCCTGGGAAGGGTGATGAAATCCCCACCCAATCTGAATTGGTTTCAAGCCCCTTAAAGTCCGTATTAATGAATGCAAAGCGGTAACAAATCAACTGCAAATTTTTTTTTATTTTTTAGTGCGGCGCAAAGAATCGTGCACAAGAACAGTTTATTGGAAGGGGGAAGAGAATTTGCGCAAAGAATGCTGCAAAAAACACAGTTTATTGGAGTCCAGAGGAGTGGGGGAGAGAAGAGAGACACTTACAGGGAATTTGGCACCCTGAGGCCACCAAACGGCCGCGGTTCCGCGGCCTAAGCTAGCTTATGCCGTGGTTCCGCGGCAAGATGGTGGGATTGGGCCTTAATTTTTCTGGGTTGTGCTCTGTTGGGTGTCCTCTGCTTGTCTGGATTTGCTGAATCTTGACTTGCTCACTGTATCTGCTCCAGATTTTTACAGTAGACCGTTTGCTTCGTTTTGATCCGTCGCGGTGTAACCGCGAGATGTGGGTCTAACTTCCCACGTCTTTGGCACTGAACTCGACCGTCTTTTATTCCTGCACACTTGCACAAAAACTAATCAAAAATAACAAGATGATTTTTTTTACAATGTATATTTTTTTTTGTTTTGTTTTTCGGTTAGATTTATATTCACAAGTTAACCCGAAATTACACAAAGAAATAAACTACCGTCTCCCCGGCAACGGCGCCATTTGATTGGTTGAGATTCCGCGTGTTCAAGTTTAGTTAATTACCGCAATCAAAACGGTTTCGCTTGTAGCTAGCCGGTTGAGTACGGGTCGTCCGCAGGGAGATAGGAATCTTTTTCTATGTGTTTTAACGAGTTAAGTCCGAAAGTCCAGATTTGTTTGTGATTAACTAAGTGTTAAAATGATTGTAAAGAGAGCTTGTTAGGGTTAGGATTATGTTAGTTTGAGTTAGGAGTCGCTCACTTCTTTCGTTGCCACTCTTAATATCGGCGTTACGGTAATCGGCAACAACGAGGATTAGCACGACTAGGAAGGAACTTGCGAGTATGAGCTAGGCTTTCCAACGCTTAAGTTCTTCCTTTTGGTGCTTGTCCGTCCGTTCTTGGCTCTTAGCCATAACCTCCGGTTAATTCAACCACAACCGATCTCACTACGGAATCACCGCTATCATGTAGGATAGGGTGCCGTAAGGAGCGGATTGTGGTTCAATTAACGGGAGTCGATTTAAGATGTTGGGCAAGGAAAGAGTGAGAGAGATTTCCTTCTCTCAAACTTCCCTTATCCTACCCTAACAAGTATGAAACTACTCACCCATTATACGTAAAAGAAAATAAAACAAAAGAGGAAGATAGAAAGAAGGAGATTAGAAGATAACAACTAGCTATTTGCGACCTCACCTCGGCAAGGATCAAGCGTAAGCATCATGGTTGTTTAAGGATAAAGGAAAAGAGAAAAGAAAGAAACAAACACAAATAACAACAACTAAGTTAACAAATGAAAATTACAAGCAATAATAATTTAACTAAAGAACAAGACAAGCATGATAAGTAAAATAACTCCTTTATTCATTCTTCACTCACAAAAGCTCACTACAAGTTTTTTAATGGAGAAGAGATGAGAGGAGGAAGAAGAACAACAACTAAAACCTAAAATCTAAATACAAGATTAAGCACACTTGGCTTCACAAGGTTCTGGACTATTTATAGGCAGGGAAAAGGAAATCTAGGGCAACATTCAGAATAAACATGAAATGACAAAAATACCCATGAAAAGTTTTCAGCTGAGGAGACTATACGGCCGCGGAACCACGGCCTAGACCCCCTATTGGCCGCGGTTCCGCGGCCCTATGGTGGAATTGGGGCATGGAATTTTTGGTGCTTCCCTGGTCTGCTGTGTCCTTTATTCTGGTACATGTTTTTTCTCAGATTTTCTTCACGATTTTTCCAGAATGTCTGTTGAGCAAAAAGTGATTTTATGTGGATCTTTTTGTCATGATTTCCTCGAGCTCCGCATAGATTTCTTGGATCTTGTGTTGCCATTGAGCCATGTGCATGAAAATGACATTGATTTGCCATTTTGTCTCTTAAACTGGTGTGTGGCAACCGACAGATAAAGAGCGGAGACCCGTGTTTTATCTGTGGTTGGCAGGAACCCGGATTTTGTCGTGTTTTTCCATGAATTTCACCGTTTAGAGACGAGAACCTGTATCCTGCAATTGACTAGCAAACACGGCTCAAGAGTACCTACCGATAAGCAATATGATAAAAATTGGGCGGTATAAAAATGCAAAAATCTGATATGAACCGTGGGCCAATAATAGCCCATCCGTTTAATCTTCAACTTCATCTTTGGGCCTGCTTGGTGAGAACCGCAGAGTCCATCATGAGTTTCTTGGACGACTCTTTTTGCTTCTTCGGGTCCCAGGCATCTTAACCACAGGGAATCAAACGACCTCTTGTACAGAGTATCATTGACGAAGGCAAAAGATAAGGCTCGCTTCATGAGCTGATGTTTTGAGGGCGCATCTTCAGGTGTTCGACGGGATTTGAAATAATCTATAAATACTTCTCTCCAATCCTTAGCCTTCTCCTGGTCTTTTACTTGCAGAGCCATTTGCTCGGTCGCTCCCTTTTCCTTGGCCGACTCCGGAGATATTTCCGCCGGTGCAAGAACCCGACGGCTCTGTACAATGATCCTGACGTCATCGAGGTTTTCATCAGCTAGTTATTTAGCGAGATTGGCTAGTGCATCCGCTTTGCTATTTTCCGCACGCGGTATGCTTTCCACGGTGTAGGAAGGAATTTGAGTCAGTAGTTGCTGTACTCTCTCACCGTACTTCACCAACTTTGGTTTGCACGTTTGGTAGTCGCCATTTACTTGACTAATGACCAGTTGGGAGTCTCCGTATATGAGGAGGTTCTCAATCCCCATGTCGATGGCGATCTTGAGAGCTACTATCAAAGCTTCATACTCGGCTCATTGTTTGTCCTTGGCTCTGTTAAGGAGAACGCAAAGCGCATTATCCCTCCTTGTGGAGTTACGAAGATGAGGCCTACCCCTGATTTGATTATAGGGGTGCTTTGCTTGCACTTCTTCATGGAAGACGCTCCATCAAAATAAAGTTCCCATCGGGTGCTATTACCGTCGATTGTGTCAAACTCATGTTCGTCTGACAGTTCGCAATTCAACGGGGAATCGGCAGGTATCGGATGCTCAGCGAGGAAGTCGGCGATGGCCTGGCCTTTCACTGCCTTAAGAGGTCGATAAGTTATCGAGAACTCCATCAAGAGCAGGGCCCATTTAGCGAGTCGCCCCGTCAATATGGCCTTTGACATCAAATACTTGAGGGGATCCACCTTCGATATGAGACGGACTTCGTGTGCCAATGCATAGTGCCTGAGTTTCGTTATCGCGAAGATCAACGCCAGGCAGTGTTTTTTGATGGGAGAATAATTGCTTTCTGCCCCCAGTAAAACTCGACTCAAATAGTATATGGCTCTTTCCTTACCCTGGTCGTTCTTTTGTGCCTATAATGCGCTTAAGGAACCTTCAAGGGATGTTGTATAAAGAATTATAGGCTTTCCCTTGACCGGAGCAGCCAGCACTGGCGGATTCTGCAGGTATTGCTTGATTTCGTCCAGTGCGTCTTGACATTTGCGATCCCAGATGAAAGGGGTTCCCTTCTTCATTAGGTGGCTGTAAGGACGGCACTTGCCTGAGAGATTGGCTATAAATCGCCGGATTTACGCGAGCTTTCCTTGGAGAGACCGCAGTTGCTTGAGAGTCTTTGGCGGAGGCATTTCCATGATCGCCTTAATCTTTGACGGATCTATCTCGATGCCTCGGTGTCTGACGATGAATCCCAGGAATTTGCTCGAGGAAACTCCGAACGCGCATTTGAGAGGGTTCATCTTCAAGTTGTATTGCCGAAGGCATTGAAACACGATCTTCAGATGCTCTAAATGCTCCTCGTATGATTTGCTTTTCACCACAAGGTCGTCGATATAGCATTCGACGATTTCATGTATGAGGTCATCGAAGATCTTCATCATGGCCCTCTGATAGGTGGCACCGGCGTTCTTTAGACCGAAAGGCATTACCTTATAGCAAAATATGCCCAAAGGGGTCCGGAAAGCGGTATGCTTCTGGTCCTCGGGATGCATTTTTATCTGATTGTATCCCGACGAGCCGTCCATGAAGGAGAAAACTTCGTGAGTGGACGTAATGTCTATTATTAGCTCGGTGACCGGTACTGGAAAGTCGTCTTTCGGGCAGGCCTTATTGAGATCCCGAAAGTCCACACATATGCGCACTGTCCCATTTTTCTTCATCACCGGGACGATGTTGGCGATCCAGTCAGGATACTGAACTTCTTGGATGAAGCCAGAATCGATCAGCTTCTTGACCTCGGCATTGATACTCATCTCAAGCTCGAGCCGCATTCTTCTCGGTGCCTGTTTGATCGGCTTGACGTCCGGGGATATCGCCAATTTGTGCACAACAATCTCTGGATCTAATCCTGGCATCTCGGACATGCAAAGCAATCTTTATGTTGTATGAGCACGTCCTTTAGCGTAGCCACCCTTTCTTTAGACAACAGCTCACTGACGAACGTCGGCCGCGGGTCACTTGCTGTCCCCAAATCAATTTTCTTGGGATCATCCGCAGTGGTATGTATTCCATCTTCCAGCTCTTTCGGCGCCGGTGGAAACTCCGAGATCACCTCGTTATCATCGTTTTCAGAGCACCAGGGGAGGTTATCCGTACCGTCGGGGTCTTCTTCTGATAGCGTTATCACGTGGAAAGTACGAGCTCGCTTCCAAGACCGATATTGATCTGGTTCTACCCTCGTGGATTTGGGTTCATGCTTCTGCGGCGGGGTTACCCTCCGGCTGCTGGATAGAGCGAACCTGCCCTGTCGATATTGATCTTCGACCCAGTTCTTGAAGGTGAAGCAGTCTTCAATAGAATGTCTTATTGCCCTATGATAGGAGCAATAGTCCGGATGAGAGACTTCGCCTGCTTGCTCGGGATGCTTGGACTCCGGGAGTGTAATCAGTTGATGTCTTATGGCGAGATCAAGTATCTTCCGTGTTTTGTTCTGAGGAAAAGAGTATGCTCGACTCATCTTCTTTATAAGAGACGAATCTGGATTACTCGATTCCCGATCGCGTGGCTTCTTGGTCCTGCTTTGTCGCTCTTGAACACTTTTCCCGCTCTTTGATTTATTTTTTCCTCTGCGTCGGGCCTTTTGTATGACGGGTTGACCGGGAGGAGCATTTTCATCTTTCGCAGTCTGTTGAAGAAGGCGTTGCGTCCTGGCTTTCTCGTAGATGGCCATCTCGCGATTGTGGTCGTCTCGAACCTTTTGACCTGCTTCCCTTATAAGCTTGTCCATTTGTTCTTCGAACGACGGACTGGGCATTTTCATGTCGGGAGCTCTTTCTGGTTCACGGTTAGCATCTTCCCACAGAGCATCTCCCTTTTCATCAAAGTCATGTATGACATAGCAGTCGTGGAGTAGCTCCCGTTTCTTGGATTGAACATACCCAAGCCCGGTCGTTTCCATTCTCCCGTTGGACAACTTTCGTTGGGTTCCAGGAACGTTCCAGATCCTGTTATAGAACCGTGCTTGTCGAGTGGTTTGCTTAAGGGGCACACCTTGGCGTATCAAGAGTCTTCTTAGTCCGTCCGTGTAATATCTGGGCAAACGGATGGGCTGGAGCCTGTCAGGTGTAGAATCCGGGCCGTGCCAGATTTCTTTCTCCACTTTGGTTTCCCCGGATCGGTAGAATAGGATTGCCTTTTCACCTTCTCGCCTGGGAGGGACATAGAACGTCTGCAGCTCTTCCACACTGTAGGTATCAAGCGCGTCCAGTTCTTTATGATGTTTGGGCGGAACCATGGCAACTTGCAAACTTTGCTCTTCATCAGCGAATGTTTGTATTGAAGGCCGAGCAGAGAATATAGCATGAAACTCATCTTCCGAGTCGCTGCCGAAGATAAGCATAGGAGCGGACGGTCCCTGCTTGTTGTATTGGGGTGGCCCTGAATAAACTATCTCTTCCTCTTCCTCGGTATCACTGCCGAATACCGGAATAGTGGTGATAGCTTTGTTCTCCGGTTTATGACATCTCTCTGTGTCTTCAAAGTCTGGCAAGAAGTGTTTTGCATTTTCGTACTTGCGGACTTCGTTCACGGAGAATGGGTTTAACTCTCCTGTTATAGTATACTCGAGACCATCCTTGAAATATTTCATACACTGATGTTGTGTCGAAGGGATGATGTTGTACTCGTGTAACCAGGGTCGGCCGAGCAAAGCGTTATAGCAGGTCTTGGCGTCAATGACGTGAAATTTAATATCTGTGACAAGTAAACCAAAGCGCAGTGTCAGTATCATAGACCCGAGAGTTCGTGATGACTGAGAGTCGAACCCGGAGATGGTGATCTTATCCCGAGCGAGGTGCTGAACGCTCATGTAGATTTCCTTCAACACTCGCACGTTGAGGAGATTGACGGAGGACCCATTGTCGACCAGGATTTTTCCCATCCTGACTTCATGACAGTATCCGGAGACATATAGGGGACGGTTGTGCTCGCACGTCCCGATGAGGAGACGTCCCGAGGAGGAGATCTTCGTCGCCGAAGGTGATATCGGCTGTGTACGCTTCCTCCAGCTCGTCCTTCATCTTTTCTTCGGCGAGGGAAGCTTGGAATTGTTCTGGCTCTTGTAGCGCCTTGATCAATGAATCTCTTGCTTCTTTTGATAGTAAAAGGGCGTCGGGAATGCTGAGCTGCGAGGGTAACTTCCTCAAGTGCGCTAGAACGTTATAGTCCACCTTACTTTTCTTTAGAGGGTCCTTGGCTGTCAGTTTATCAACGGCTTGGTCATCAAGGATGATATCTTCAGGGACCTTTTCTTTTCCCTTATCTTTTTTATTTGTAGGCCCAAGATTCTTTTCGGGCAGCGTACGATTGCGCAGTTGGATATTTTCACAGGTCTTCGGCTCTTCCTCTTTCCCCGAGGTGGACTCTTTAAAGAGGGGGCCAAGAGTCATCTCTTCGTCGGAGTCGCTCCCGATGGTGAGAATCTGCGATCCTCTGGCGTTGACCATGCGACAGTTACCGGTAGTTCTTTTCTGCTCCTCGGTCGCACTTCTTTGCTCCCGACGAGTTTTGCGTTTCATCCGCTTAAAATGTTGCCGGTGAGCAACATACCCCTACCACCATCTTTTAAAAGCGTTGCACTCTTCGGTGGGGTGTGCCATCTTTCGGTGATATAGGCAGTAGCTAGGATGCATCTCTGCTTCACCGGGAGTGTTTCCTTCGGAGGGTGGTAGCTTCATTCTCATTGATATGGCTTTAGCAAACCTTTTTCTCGTCTTGAACTTGTTTTTATCTGCGACAGATGTCCTTTGATTCGGCGGGAATGTCTCGACTCTTTCGTCCAGTCGCCGGCGTTTGTCCTTTTCAAATATGGCCATCTCACGCTCCCGATCATCTTTACTTTTCAGGAGAGCTTCGTTTAGGAATGCGTCGATTATTTCATCTGACGGCCCCAGAAGTTCCGGTTCAGGCTCTTCCCCCAGTTTCTCGGTGCAAGGAGCTTCTTCATCGTTCATCGATGAGTGAGAGATCACATGGCAACTTGCTACGCAATCCTCAGATTCATCCGACGAGTCTTCTCCATCATCTCCGTCTTCAAGGACGTGGCCGAGAAACTCTTGGAGCGTGATTGGAGTCCGTGCCTTCTGGTTATACTCTTCCAGCGCGTCGATTTGTTTCTGTAGGTCCGTGCGCTTGTCGCCAGGCTTCACGAGCTTTTTGGATTTCTTCTTCTTTTTCGAAAATTTCGACGGCTGGGTGTGAGCACTTTGGATATCACCACCAATCTTTGGAGTTGGGCGTGGCTTCAGCATCCCTTCGATGATCTGGGGTTCCAGCGGATTCTTCCACCTGATCGCCGGGCATGTCTGGAGATCATTCAGCATTCTTTTGGTTTTGGCCGAAAGAACGACTTCCCATGGAGCTTCTTCAACAAAAGAGCACGTTGCCCCTGGTGTGTCCATCTTCTTAGGAGTGTGCGGTTGTGGTGGGCTCACTTTCCACTTTTCGGACAGCGCGAACTTGCCCTGTTGGTACTGATCATCATCCATCCCTTAAAGACGAAGCAATCTTCGATTGGATGGCTTACCGTTTGGTGGTAAGGGCAATAATTAGGATTATTCACTTCGCCGGGTTGCAATGGTCGCTTTGGATTCGGCAAATTGATAAGCCTGTTGCGCATCGCTAGTTCGAACAGCCTCTTCGTTTTATCCCGCGGGAACGAGTAAGGGCGCTTCATTTTCTCATTATAATATCGCCGTCTCTCTTCCAATTGATCTGTTAATCTTGGAGCACTGGGCTGCTGTTGGGTGTTTGCAACGAAGGTCGCCTTCCCTTTACCCTTTTCGTTCCGTGGCTCCGGCTTCGGAGGAGACGGTTTATGACCCATCTGATCCATCTGGGCTAGCTTGTCGATTAAAGCCTGGAATATGGTCGGTTTGAAGAATATCATGAACTGTGAAATAGTTGCATGAGGGTCTAGAGTGCCCACGAATATGCCCACCGCTGGTGCTTCTTCGATGCGCTGTTCGCATTTCGACCACAGATTCCGCCATCGGATCGCGTACTGAACCCACGTTTCGCCCGGCTTCACCCTGGCATTGATCAATGCCGTTATTGGGGTGCGTTCACTGGAACTTGCGAATCGCTGGGTGAACAACAACTCCATCTCTGCGAAGGTTTTGACAGAGTCATTTGGAAGTTCGGAGTACCACTCAAACGCCGTCTCCGATAAGCTGCCGACGAATTGGCGAAGCAAGAGCTTATCATCGCCGCCGGTGTTGCCACAAAGAGCCCTGAACTGGGCGACATGCTGATGGGGATTGCCTGTCCCCTTGTACACATGGAATTTCGGGATCGTGTAGCCCGGCGGGTACTTTATCTGATCATACCAGCCTGGATACGGTCGCCCAGTTCTAACAATTTGCCCAGCCGCTTCATTCGCCCGGTGAACTCGTATCTGCTGAGCGATGTAATCATCCAGGGCAGACTTGGAAATAGTTTCCTCCTTTACTGCTGAAAGAGCCGGAGGTGGATTTGATGTTTCTCCTCTATCATCTTCAATTATTACTGGAGGATGTTCGGCTGGGGGATCTGGCTGGATCATCATGCCCACCATATCTTGGAACAGAAGGGCCATTTGTTTTATATTGGTCGCTTGTTCCGCGACCTCTTTGTCCTTCTTTTCAAGCATTCTCCGAAGGAACTCGGCATCAGTTTCCTGCTCGTGGCATTGTTCTGAGGATGCCTCTGGGCTTGCTTTCGGTCCTGTGAGTGCGGCCATAGCAGTCATCATCTCCTGAAGCTTCTGTTGCTGCTCTTGGGCTTTTGTCACGGATCGCGTAAGTGGTCGATGACCTGTGGAGATACGGCTATACTCTTTTCCGCATGCCATATAAACGGTATGCACCACCATGCCCCCATACTTAGGGCATTTGGGCTCAGTGCCTTTGATATTTGTCGCAGGCATGGGGATTTTCTCCGGCATTCCCATCTTATGAGCGGTCGAAGTTGAGGGGGCCGCTGCAGTGGGCACCCAAGTAGCCGTCGTCTTTTTTGGCTTAACAAGACGGTTTTCTTCCTGTCGGACCTTCAACTTCTTCTGCCGGCGGGGGTAGTCTTGATCAACCACTGACTCTCGGACTAGTCGCCAGATTTTGTAAACTTTAGAAGACAGTCGTTGAGGGGACTGTTCCGGCTTCATTTCTGTGATAGTCTCCACCGGCGGCGGAGATCTTTTCAGTACGGCGGTAGGTGAGTTCCTGCGCACCTTATTCAGCAGCTCAAAACTGTTCCCGGTTGGAACAACAGCATTAATTTCCACCGTTGGAGCTGATGGAGTTAGCCTAGAGGGGGACTTGCCCCCAGCCTTCCTTACTCGGCGCCAGTGACGACGTCGAGCGTGTCGAGCTGTTGGGGTTGGTTCGGCGATGGGGATGGCTTTGTATTGCCCCTTTTCCAGATGAGGCGCCGCTGGTGCCAGCCTCTTGGAGATTGACGTCTTTTGAGTAGCGGTATCCAATCTGTCAAAGATAGACCTTCGAGCAGGAACGGGAGCCGGAATAGTCAGTCTTGTAAAAACCGACTCTTTGGCAGGAGAAGCCGCCTTAACGACTTCAGGAGCAGGGATGGCTATCTTCTTTAGGATGGCCACTTCAGGTATCACGGGCTTCTTGGTAGGCCCATCGGAGTTCAGGCTCAGTCTGGCGAAGACCGAGGAGTTGGAGGTGGACGACCCGTTGAGAGGGGCCGCGGTAGTAGCAAGCCGATCAAAGACCGACTTCTTGGGAGTTTCTGATGTTGGTACAGGGGTGCTGAAGCTCATCGGGGGGAGTATAGTCCCAAAAAACAATCCAGTAGTAGCCTGGGTGACCTGTTCTACCGGTATCGTGAACAGGGACGCCGCTTGAGGTCCGTAAGCTATGCCTCCAGATGAGACAGAACGTGGGTTGCAGTTGCAGTTGGAACACTTCGAGCAGGTGAACGCCATTGATCCTTTTCTTTCTTCACCAAGCAAAACGCCAAATCTTAGTACCTCAAAACCCAAGGCCAACCATTAGCAAACCGCGATTGGTTCGTGAACACGACACACGATGTGTGGAGTGGAAAGAGGAAAAGGTCCTACCGGGCGTGCCAGAATCTGTTCCCCTCCGAATCACGGAGACGCGATCGCGTAGGTCCGTCTTGCCTGAAATTCAGGGCAGATGCTAATTGGTGCTATCCGTCCAACTCTCCGAAGATGCCAAGTTGATTTATGGCACCATGTATCGAAGGTTTAAACGGATGCGGCCGATGTAGCAGACTTCGTCAGATTCCCCCTCATTTGAGGGGTTTTTGATTGTGGGGACGCTCTTCCCTGCAGGCACAAGCCCCTGCAGTTAATTACGCTACCGCATCGCGGTAACAACTTTCTCCTTCTCCAGATGGCCAATTTGTGTCGTGGGTGTTTTTTTTGTGTTTGGTTGCCCGTGGATTGTATAATGAGACTAAGTAATGCTGTCGCCTGTAGGGCGTGGACTAGTACAAATCCGTATCTTTCTTAGATTTGGGTTTGGGGGGTTTGGGTTTAAGGATACGTTAGCCTTATTTGAGACTAAGATCAACTTAAACGTTCGTTAAAGATACGTTAGCCTCATTTTAGACTAAGATCAACTTAACGGGATCGTTTAGATCCAATAAGAGAGCAATTAGGCTCTATTGTTTAGTTTAATGACATTGCGGTCGATAATTAGTTTAAGGACATTACGGTCCATTGTTAGTTTAAGGACATCTCGGTCCAATGTTAGTTTAAAGACATCGCGGTTGAGGTTAAGGACATCATAGTCCGTGGGTTTAGGGACTCCACAGTCCAATGTTAGTTTTAAGACATCACGGTCGAGGTTAAGGACATCATAGTCCATGAGTTTAAGGACCCCACAGTCCGATGTTAGTTTTAAGACATCACGGTCGAGGTTAAGGACATCATAGTCTATGAGTTTAAGGACCTCACAGTCCGATGTTAGTTTTAATACATCACGGTCGAGGTTAAGGACATCATAGTCCATGAGTTTAAGGACCCCACAGTCCGATGTTAGTTTTAAGACATCACGGTCGAGGTTAAGGACATCATAGTCCATGAGTTTAAGGACCTCATAGTCCGATGTTAGTTTTAAGACATCACGGTCGGGTTTAAGGACATCATAGTTTATGAGTTTAAGGACCTCACAGTCCGATATTAGTTTTAAGACATCGCGGTCGAGGTTAAGGAAATCATAGTCCATGAGTTTAAGGACCCCACAGTCCGTAGTAATGTGTGGTTGTCGGGACCCGTCACCTCTCTGACGACATTGAAGGATTACAACGACAGATATCAGAGGAGTAACGAGATGTACCCTCGAACCAGTGTGAATTGTTTGAAAGAGCAGATGTGCTCAGTTCAATATAAGTTGAGGACTTATGGCCAGAATTGGGCTAAGTCCAATTAAAAATGTTTAACATTTTTAGTTGCTCTGGCTATTCAGCCTTTATTTGGGCTCAGCCCTTTTAATAATGCTAGGCATTGGGCTCTGATATTTTTGTCTTGTATTGAATGCATAGCATTCATCAGAAACAGAGCTTATTCTGACAGTGCGCCATGTGGCGCGCCAGGCGTTTTGCACCAGTCAAATACCGCATTGCGCTTCTGTCAGGTAGCGCACACGAAGAGGACACGTGTCGCGCTTAGCACTAGTTCATTAGCGCATTGCGCTTTTAATTTATGAGCACTCTGCGCTAGTCTGTTGGCGCGCCAGCGAGTGACACGTGGCTGTTCATCACAGAATACTGCATTTTATACCGCCCATTCTTACGCTCGGTTGTTTATAGGTAGGTGCTTTTGATCTGTGTTTGTTACATATTTACAGAGTACAGGTTTTCAGTCCAAATATTGCAAATCATGACAAAATCTCCACAGTTACACCAAATACAGAACATCTGTCACAGTAGATAAAAGCCGGGTTCCGGTCATCCATATCCGTCCGGTGCTGCGTACCGGTTCCAGGGACAAGACATATGACAGCGGTCATTCGTGTCTCGGACAAGCACAGAGCACGAAGGGGGGCAGCACAAAAATCAATGGGTGCGCGGTGCTCAAGAGAGATAAAGTCAAAAGTGAAGAAAAGATAACAATCTTGGACTATGAATTCTGCTGATATTCTGGATGAAATTATCAGAAAATACATGTACCAGACAAGAGGGGACAGAAGACCAGGGATGTACACAGAAGACCACTCCCTAACACCACTATAGGGGCGCGGATCCGCGGCCATAGGGGGGCATAGGCGGCGGATCCGCGGCCGTACTGTGTCCTCTCTCTGTGAAATTTTGGGGTCTGTTTGGTAATTGTGTCTATGGTCTGATGGTTGCCCTAGAACTCCATTCTCCTGCCTATAAATACAGCAGATCTGAGCTTAACCAAGGGAGCTTTTCTTTAGCCTCTTTTTTGTGTAGTTTTGTTCTTTTCTTCTTCTTCTTCATTCTTTCTCCATTAAAATTGTAGTGAGAGCTTTTTGAGTGGAAGATTAATGAAGATGAGGGTTTTTTTTATCTTTCTTGTTAGTTTGCTCCCCCTTGAGATTCTTGCTTTCTCTTGATCATTCAACCTCTTCATTGAGCTTGAATGGTTAAGGGTTAGTTATTGATCTCAAGGGTCGTATTTTCTCACGGGACTAGCACTTCATTTCACATGCGTTCTCTACCCTTCCCTTGATCTTGCAACCTCTTCATTGAGCTTGCAAGTTTAAGGGTTGGCTATTGATCACATGCTTGTCTTGAGTCCTAGTTTCGTATTCTTTTTATCGCTTTTTCTTACTTGCAATTTATTACCTTGTCTTTAATTACTTGCAATTTTATTCCATGTACTTTAATTACTTGTATCTTTTCTTTTCTTTGTTCTTTTCTTTTTGTTCTCTCTTTTTGGTTCTTTCTTGTGAATGAATGTAATTATTATTGTTAAGAAGAAATACGGTATTATAAGTTAACATTTCTTTGCCAATTCCTTTTCCCATTATTTTCCATTTGAACTTCGCCCAAACCATACGCAAGCGCTCCGTTAGGCACCCTACCCTGACAAGGTAACGGTGATTCCTAACCGCGACCGGTTGCGTTCGGTTTGGCCGGAGGCGAAAGCAAGAGACAAGAACGGAAGGACAAGGGTAAATAAGCCGGATTCCACGAATACCGCGCTTAAATCCCCTAATCCACGTTGTTGCCAATTGTTTAGCTTCAATTGGTCAAGACTCGGCTCAAAGGTTTTGAGTACGGATTTCTTAGCTTACAATCTCGTATCTTTTCTTAACAACTTTATACTTGCAAATATTACACTTAGGATAGATCAAACAAACATACAGATTCTTTATTGACTCGTCTAAGACAAGAAGGTAAGATACCACCATCTCCCTGTGGACCGACCCGTGCTCAACCGGCTAGCTGCATAGCGACACCGTCCTGATCGTGGTTATACTTTAATTCTTTGAACATCCGACACGCCAAAAGCGTGCGATCAAATGGCGCCGTTGCCGGGGAGACGGTAGCGTATTTTCTTTCTTGTTATTCGGGTTAATATTCTTTTTGTATATATAAAAAAAAGAAGAAAACTATTTTTGTTTTTTTGATCATTTTTGTGGGCAAGAGTGCAGATTTTTGCGTATTTGCAAACTGCGATTGTGGGGAGCGAAGTGTGCATTCAAGGCAAGGGTGATTACGAAGTACAGTGCCAAAGATCCGGGTAGTTTGACCCGCGCAAGCGAACTTTTCAAGCTGACCGGATTTGATTCAACGGGGGTTTCCTAACCCAAAACTTAACGGTACGTATTTTACTAACACCTTCTTCTCAAATCCGACGCTTCCAATATACTATTCTTTGCAGGATTCATTGCAAGTTCGCTAGCAAACGCTAAAAATTGACTAACCCGTATTTGTTGCAGCGCCGCGCTTAAACTAAAAAAACGATTGTTTGATTCTTTATAAGAATTTTTTGAATTGCGCATTGCATCAATTAATACGGACTTAAGGGCAAGCGAACCCCACAACATACGGTAAAGGATTTCATCACCTTTTCCGTGGCCCACAAATCACGAACTTGAGCATAACGTTTACCCGCACAAATTTTAAAAGAAGCTAGACTTTAAGCCTTAAGGACTTCACGCTCACTAGGAGAAGTTAACTGTGTTTAGAACCTTGCTTAACGGTATATTGTTTATGGGGTGTCTAGGAAAGTGTTAACGGCGAAACCGCCAAAAGAGAAAGGGTTATTTAATTAAGGAACTTCGCGAAAGCGTTGGAAAACCTCCCCTTATCTCTGCACTTACCTGGCCTCGTGATCAGTGTATCTTGAGCCTGTTTCTCGACATAGTTTTACTTCAACAATCAAGTTCTGGAGCAGGTCTAGTTGACCTAGGTGAACCCTAGAACGATTAGGTGTGTGGTATTTTCGTGTCGTGATTGTTTTTGTCAATATTCTTTTGTGTGTATATTTCATTCTTTTGTTAATATATTTCTATAAAAAAAAATACATATAAAAAAAAATCACATTCTTTTTCCCTCCTTTTCTCTTCTTTTCTTTCCTTTTCTCATCACATCATGGGTACTCCACCTCGCAAAACTCTTGCCGAACTTTGGTACCCACAACCAGACATTACTTCTTACGGTTCTTGCTTTGGCCGAACATCGAACGATCCCTCCATGCCCAAAGTTTCACTGAAAGATCGCATAGCAGCGTCTAGGACAAACACTTGCACTCCTCATTCCACTTTGTATCAACCTTTTCAACCTCCCGCACCCGCTTATGTTGATACCCCTTCTGCAAGCCGTTCTTTTTCCATCGCTGAACGAATTGAACAATCCCGTAGCCGATCTTTCACTCCTTTCACCACTTCAAGTTCTTGGGATCAACAATTCCATTCACCTTCCTATCCAAATGTTGATCCTGCTCCTGTCCAGCCATTCAATTCCTACCAATCCTACATGTAGGGTTCCTAGGCACTCTTGTGAAGGTTCTTAAGGCATCAAACATGCCCGGATTAAATTTTAGACGTGCCGAACAACCCAAAGCCGGGATCTTTGCTAGATTATTAGGGTTTAACATGTAAATAGATAACATTTATCTAAGTGTGAGGGATTACAACCTTTGTAGTCCGCTCCTTCACTTCACAAGCTCCGAGTAGAAGTCCCTTTGCCGCGATCCACGATCTCCCGGACTCATGAGAGGCTCCACGACTCGAACGATCCATTCTAGCTCGTCGTAATCCAAATCTCCGATGATCTACGTCGAGGTTTCGAAGAACTCAAGCTATCTCACTCTAAAGAGAAGAACACCCTAATCCCAAGGGCTAGATGAGATGAGGATGAGAGAGTAGTGATTTTGCTTTCTTTCTATATCATTTTCTCATATTTTATCATCACTTAAGAAAATCAAGAGAGCTTCTTCAAGAGAGAAGAAGAAGAAGATGATAATGGAAAAAGAATAATGATAAAATCCATTTTCTTTTGTGATGAATAGAAATATAAACATATGATTTAATTATTAACCATGGTCAAGGATGAATGGATGAGAATGTGTAGAGAAACAACTAGGGTTAGGGTTTGGTTAAGTTAAAAAATGTGTCATCCAAAATATCTTTACAAATGACAAAAGAAAATTGCTTCTAGAAAGAACTTGAAGCAACTAAACCCAATCAAACCCTAACCTCAATTAATCATCCTTAAACATGTTTAACAATTAATCATATCATGTCACAATAATATATATCACATATATATTATATATTTGCAACAAAAGAAAATAATACAATTAACATATATCGCATATATATCAATGTATCATCCACTGAGAAAATGAAATAATAAAGTAAGCCAATATTAGTTAATATAATAATATATCATATATATTATTATATATTAAATCATCGAATCAACACTTGATCCGACGATCCGGCTATATCGAATATAACCGACTAATATATCATGTACCGATTCATCGAATCAACACTTGATCCGATGACCCGGTTCATATCCATATATCGCGAGAATCTAATACGGTATCCCATATCGCATTATTCTCGCTCCTGCACATATCACATATGCGCCACTACTCTGTTTCGCCTGAGCCAAGAAACCTCTGTGTAGGACTCTAAAGAATCGTCAATACGCCGGTAGCAGGTGATGATCATATCAAACACCCACAAGCTGCAAGCGGTCAGCTAAACGTAACAGCCACCCAGGTATTGAGCGATAGAAGATCAACAAGCTAGCCTGTGCGTTCTCCTGTGAATCCGATTAGTAACACTCCCGTACAGTCCGGTCTGTTCGTCTGATATGTCGCATATCAAGTCTAGGGGTGGTATACGTCAGACCCCAGTAACCGATAAGTCGTGTCGATGTATGGCTCATAACGGGTCGAGAAACTACTAGTAACACTTACCAGTAAATCTCCATATCAGCCCTGGCCAGGGACTTCCAGTTATAGCCAATCGAACACAGCACAACATCAACTCCCTATACCGGGAGAGACGAATCCCCTCCTATCGCTCATTGCCTCCATGTGATTCGGGACTGTACCCAAAAGCCACCGTTTTGCACGCCCTCTTGGACGTGGTAAGGTGGAAATCAAAGCACAGTGGGAATCACACAAGACTCTATGACGATCTCGGGTCTACAGACTACCCTGTACCAGTGTCACCGGAGAACTGCCATCTGACGTGTGGTATATCACCATCTGGGAGTTCTCGGCGAGTCCGTCCAGTGTACCCAGTCTCCACTGAGCACCCGTACACCATCTCTGATGTCAAACACCGATGGATATGGGATCATCCATCGCCCATCATATGGGTCAAGATGCGTATACGCTAGTCTACTCTGGTGTATCGATGCCCTGTCTCGATATACCCTCGACTAGGAACAGTTATAGGATGTACTCATCGACTACCGCGGCCCCACTAATATGATCTCATCATAGTCCCAGTAGTCGAGTACAAGTCCTAAGGGCTTTATCAACATGTGAGAGTAAAACAGTAAACCAATACAAGTCAACATGTTAAGATAAAGTGAAACCAAATAGCATACTATCATTACGAGCAAGAAAGTCTTCTCTATATATAACCAAGCATCCATTATAATATACATCATATGTACAACAATGGCCTCTAGGGCATATACATAACTAACACTACCCTACTTTTGCACCTTCCCTAGACATTGCATCAGAACCGCCATTTGGGAGTTTTCAGTATCCAAACAACTTTGAATCTTTTACTGAAACCCCTTCACAACCAATGTCTAGTCTAGAACAATCCTTGGAAGTCTTTAGGGTAGCGTCAAGCCAACAGATGATGGATTTGAATGCGTCCATGGCCGCTCTCATACAACCTAGTGACCCGGTAGCTAGTTTTCAACTAGCTCCAAATTTTTCAATGTATGATGAGGCGGTAGGACAGGCTGTGAATTTGAGTGGAGAGGGTGAGATGTACCCCCTTCTAAATCAAACCTACCCGTCCTAAATTGAATCCCACAACTCCTGTTTTGAAAGTCTATCAAGTATCCCACATGATTTATCAATTGAAGATAGAATGAAGAATGAGTTGTGCGACTTTGTGGTGTTTGATTTGCCCGATTGTGAAGGGTCTATTCCAAGTGAAACCGTACCCAATCCTTTTGACCTCTACACCTCCACTCTAGAACCTGAATTGATTACTATCCATGCTTTGGTTGAGGTGTCTGAGAAAATTGACTTTCACTTGATTGAGGATATTGACGCTGGGGATATTTTGGATGATGAACCCGTAGATTTGGCTGAGTTTGTCTCTTCAAATCATCATCCCGAGTCATTAAATGTTTTTCCCGAACCCAATATGCGTCTGGACTTTGAAGAGAAGAGCATGGATGTGCTAAATTTTGAGGAGAATATTGAGGATAGTTTTGAGGATGAACCAGTTTTGCTTGATGAGTCGGATTTTCCAATTCATCCTATTCCTTCCACTGACTGTGTACACCCTCCTGAACCTTTAACCGATACCCTTCCTCAGCCATTTCCCTCCATCCTTTCCATCGTTCCGACCTTGCAAGAACCCGTCTCACTTTCATTTACTATGTCTGGTTTACCAAGTTCGGCGTACCCATGGCTTCTTACGAATCTTGAGGGATTTGACCCCATCTCTCGACGAGTTAATAGATTAGCACAATCGCTTTTTACACATCGCTCATCACAAATTGTGCTAATCTATTTACTCCATTTGCACCCTCAAGTTCGTATTCCACTTCTTTTTCCCTTCCGCCATTCTTCTTCCTCTCATATACCGAGACCGTATCCCGCTTCTCTTCGCATACGGTCTCGCGTATTCTCCATCTCTTTTCTCTACGCCTTCTTTCTCCAACCAGCACATTATAGAGATAAAATTTTTGAATGGTTGGTGTTAACTTTTGGCCTGTGTAAGGCCTTGTATAGATTGATACTGTTCTTTCCCCTCTAAATCCTGAATTTCAACGCTTACCAGTGGAAACACTGTTTTACTTAAGTTTGGGGGGACACTTTTTTGTATATATTTTTGTTTTCCTTTTTGTTTTGTATATAATTTGTTTCTAGGAAGCGCCGGCAATTTTAACCCTCTTGGTATAGCCTGACAGTAAGGGCACTGTCAAGTTTAAGTTTGGGGGTGTGCTCGGTAAGCTTTCTTCCTTCGCATTCATATGTATATTTTGCATCTGCATATTAAATCCATAAAATCCATAAAAATCTGAAAATTTTCTAAAAATATAAAAACTTTTTTGTCAAGTTAGCTTGTGGAAGAACTCTGATTCAACATTCGACGGTTTTTGTTTGAAAAAATAGGAATAACTAAATCTTATGTTTAGATTTTGAAAACCTGAAAGATAACTCTCCTTTGAAGTTAACTATAGCTGATATACGTCTTTACATCACACTACACGTGTCGTGAATTTTGTGAATTAGATGACAAATCTTTCATGTTTAAACTTTTAAACAGATAAATGATTTTCTGAGGATCAAATAGGTTTGTTCTGAAATAAGTAATATATCAAGAATAGTTTATGAAGTGAGTGAATATGAAGGAATGTTATTAATGCCTTAATTGGAGCTAAGTCTGAAAAATAACCCATCTAAAACTTGATTGGAATGATTACACACCAAACCCACTAAACACGTCTTTTATCCAAAAAATATTTGAACTGCCGGTTATATCTCCGTTCGTATTAAATCATCTGATTTTCACGACAAACTGTCTTTTGTTTTTGGACCTAGGTAACTTGAGTAATTAAGTCCGCTGGGGTGTTTTCTACACCTAATGCCCTAAAACCAACTGGTTTGGGTGCATTGGCCCAAAGCTCGCTAAGAAGCCTAGAAAGTCCAGTTTTAAAACAAAGTCAAGCAAGTGTTCTCTCCGAGTTAAAATTCCTAACGGTTCTTTGTGTGAGAATAATCTTGATAAAAGACAGACTTTTATAAATATTTTAGCGGAGATATGAAGGTTTTATTCTATGATAAAGACTATTGCACGTTCACAGAGGTGTGTATGAAATGAAAACAAGAAAAAGGTGGAGTGGAAAATACGACTTAGTTTCCTGTTAGGGAAGATAGAAATTCTGAAGTTGAAACCTTACTGGAAAACGAAACTTGAAAAATGCTTAACTCTTTATAAAACTTATGTGATCCTTTTAAAATTGTTATCTGGGCTTTATTGTGCGACATGATGACTTTAATCGACCTTTTTGAACTTAACGGCACTATTTGCACTACACGTAAAGACATATAAAATCTGTAGTTAAATAAGAAGCGAGGTGTGAAAACTAAAGGTTCGATAGTCTAGACTTAGGATTATAGAATTGTTATTTTCTGAAACAAAACTTTAGGGTTTGAATCATAGTTATTTTGCAAAACTAGCTTGACCGGATTTTGTGGGTGTAATCCGCTAAAAACCCTCAGGAGACAACACTCCTCCTACTAGGGACACCTAGAGGTTTAACGGCTTGTTGCACGCGCTCAGTGCAATCGCGTTCCCTGCGAAAGTGCGGTTAGGATTTTATTTTTTGTGAATAATTGGTTTTGCTCGGGACGAGCAAAAGTTAAGTTTGGGGGTATTTGTTCATCACAGAATACTGCATTTTATACCGCACATTCTTACGCTCGGTTGTTTATAGGTAGGTGCTTTTGATCTATATTTGTTACATATTTACAGAGTACAGGTTTTCAGTCCAAATATTGCAAATCATGACAAAATCTCCACAGTTACACCAAATACAGAACATCTGTCACAGTAGATAAAAGCCGGGTTCCGGTCATCCATATCCGTCCGGTGCTGCGTACCGGTTCCAGGGACAAGACATATGACAGCGGTCATTCGTGTCTCGGACAAGCACAGAGCACGAAGGGGGGCAACACAAAAATCAATGGGTGCGCGGAGCTCAAGAGAGATAAAGTCAAAAGTGAAGAAAAGATAACAATCTTGGACTATGAATTCTGCTGATATTCTGGATGAAATTATCAGAAAATACATGTACCAGACAAGAGGGGACAGAAGACCAGGGATGTACACAGAAGACCACTCCCTAACACCACTATAGGGGCGCGGATCCGCGGCCATAGGGGGGCATAGGCGGCGGATCCGCGGCCGTACTGTGTCCTCTCTCTGTGAAATTTTGGGGTCTGTTTGGTAATTGTGTCTATGGTCTGATGGTTGCCCTAGAACTCCATTCTCCTGCCTATAAATACAGCAGATCTGAGCTTAACCAAGGGAGCTTTTCTTTAGCCTCTTTTTTGTGTAGTTTTGTTCTTTTCTTCTTCTTCTTCATTCTTTCTCCATTAAAATTGTAGTGAGAGCTTTTTGAGTGGAAGATTAATGAAGATGAGGGTTTTTTTTATCTTTCTTGTTAGTTTGCTCCCCCTTGAGATTCTTGCTTTCTCTTGATCATTCAACCTCTTCATTGAGCTTGAATGGTTAAGGGTTAGTTATTGATCTCAAGGGTCGTATTTTCTCACGGGACTAGCACTTCATTTCACATGCGTTCTCTACCCTTCCCTTGATATTGCAACCTCTTCATTGAGCTTGCAAGTTTAAGGGTTGGCTATTGATCACATGCTTGTCTTGAGTCCTAGTTTCGTATTCTTTTTATCGCTTTTTCTTACTTGCAATTTATTACCTTGTCTTTAATTACTTGCAATTTTATTCCATGTACTTTAATTACTTGTATCTTTTCTTTTCTTTGTTCTTTTCTTTTTGTTCTCTCTTTTTGGTTCTTTCTTGTGAATGAATGTAATTATTATTGTTAAGAAGAAATACGGTATTATAAGTTAACATTTCTTTGCCAATTCCTTTTCCCATTATTTTCCATTTGAACTTCGCCCAAACCATACGCAAGCGCTCCGTTAGGCACCCTACCCTGACAAGGTAACGGTGATTCCTAACCGCGACCGGTTGCGTTCGGTTTGGCCGGAGGCGAAAGCAAGAGACAAGAACGGAAGGACAAGGGTAAATTAGCCGGATTCCACGAATACCGCGCTTAAATCCCCTAATCCACGTTGTTGCCAATTGTTTAGCTTCAATTGGTCAAGACTCGGCTCAAAGGTTTTGAGTACGGATTTCTTAGCTTACAATCTCGTATCTTTTCTTAACAACTTTATACTTGCAAATATTACACTTAGGATAGATCAAACAAACATACAGATTCTTTATTGACTCGTCTAAGACAAGAAGGTAAGATACCACCATCTCCCTGTGGACCGACCCGTGCTCAACCGGCTAGCTGCATAGCGACACCGTCCTGATCGCGGTTATACTTTAATTCTTTGAACATCCGACACGCCAAAAGCGTGCGATCAGTGGCGCGCTTGGCGCTGAGCGCCAGCCCATGAGCGCAGTGCGCTATTTCAGAAGCGCAAAGCGCAGATTGTGTCTTTGGTTGACACGTGGCAGCTTTTGGCGCTGAGCGCCGGTCCAATGAGCGCAAGAGCGCAGTTCATGAGTGCAAGGCACTTTTCAATAATGCAAAGTGCATCTGATCAATTTTAAGATCAAAGAACAACTTTTATGTTCTTCTTAAAGGAGGCTTTGCCTCAAAATTCAAGAACAAAAGTTTTTGTTTTTATAAAAGGCTCTGCCTTTATAGATCAAAAGATCTGTGAGTGAAGTATTTTACTTCTTTTTATTATTTTATGATTAGATCTTTGATATTTTCTTTTTTATTAAAGACCTTGGTCTTTTTTAGATCTCTGATCTTTTTAGAAGATGGTTCTTCTTTTTTTACGAGATGGTTTCATCTCTGTTGTTCAAGAACATTGTTCTTTTACCTTAAAAATGAAGAAAAATCTTCTTTTTTCTAAGAGCTTCTCTTTTTTGCAGAGGGTTTCTCTCTTTCTTTTCTCTCTCTTAGACTTGAAGTCTAGAGGCCTTTATATATGGCCAATTGATTTGTTAAATCTGTTTTAAGAGATCTTTCTCTGATTGATTTGGGAATATTTCCCACCGTTGGATCTTTGATCCTAAGGTCTCTATTTTACAGAAGATAATCTTCTTGTTTCAATAAGATTGAAAAATCTTTCCATAACCGAATTTTAGTTCTGATTAATTAATAATTTATTATTAGTAGATCTTTTGATCTGATGGTGGGGAATTTTTAATTCCAGCTCTGGCGCACCTACGTTCGACACGTCGCACGCAGCGCAGAGCGCAGCGCAACTGCGCTAGCGCATCTGTGTTTGACACGTGGCGCGCAGCGCAGAGCGCTGGATCTGAAGCGTTGCTTCAACTTTTAAATTTTGAATTTTAAAACAGAGCTTTGCTCTGATTGGGGGTGCGCTGCCTAGGGCGCAGCGCACCTGGCGCTAGTGCGTTTGTGTTTGACACGTGGCGAGCAGCGCACTGCGCGCAGAATCTGAAGTGTTGCTTCAATTTTTTTGAATTTTGAAATTCAAAACAGAGCTTTGCTCTGATTGTGGGAAACAACTGTCCTCTGAATATATATTTATATACATCAGTACATACACTATCATATAATGGCCTCTAGGGCATACATATATCCAACATCAATCTTTCCAGTCCAATCACTGAAGTGGGGGCTTAGATTGGGGCCACGTGTCCCTGTCGGTCTGAATACTAATTTTCACTTGTTTGTTTTAAGTGTGACTCTTCATTTTTCGTGTCGTGCACGTGCAAACTCTTGGGCTTCTAAAAGATTAAAAAAAATTAAAACAAAAAGAAAATGTGGCTGATGGGATTTGAACTCTGGTGCTATGTATCAGCAGTGCAAGGCCTTACTAGTGAGCTACAAGCTCCTTCTTACTGTTCTAAAGCAAAACAAATTCTTATAGTATTCACAAGATTGCAAGTACCCCAATTGTACATTAACTTTTCAACAATTTTTATTTACATTGAAATTGGAGTTGTTACATCGACACAGCTCCCATCTCCTACACGATGAAGATGGACGCCAGTACGGTCCTTCCGGCCAGTCTCGGGTGACAGTGGGAGGAGCCGCCGCTACCATTTGGCTCTATTCTGTTCATGCTAGTTAACGCCGTCCCTACTCTTCAAGCCCCGGTGATGGATAAACCAGCCTCAAAAGGAAAAGACCGAATGTCATGGTTGCGAGGGCACCTCAGCCCAAGCACAAATCCATTTCCGAACGACTCCCCATTGCTCCAGCTGGGGGCAATGCCATCAACACTAACAAAGCAACGAGGGGTCTCGGGAAAGTTCCAGCGGTGCCCTCGATAACCGCTCGATCGGATATCTTCTCTAAACTCCCCATCAATCGACTCACGATGGCTTCTTGGATGACGGATGCCCGTCAAGCCCTCAAAATCGAGAAGCTATGACAGAAAAGACTCAGATATAGACCCAACAAAAGGGCTAGGGCTCATCCTTGGCTGAACTTCATGAGGTTCCAAGAATAGGGTTACCCCGCCAAAGATAAAGAGATGGCTGGATATGTGGTCCACACTGTCTACATGGTGGGCACACGTAGCAAGAGCAAGGACGGGGCTACTACATCTCAGATCCAATCTGGTATGAATGTGGCTGCCACTTCCTACGGCCAGCATCCTCTGGGAGGTAATGAAAACCCTTCCAGTGAGGCTGATAAGTAGAAAGATCCCTCGGTTCATGAGGAGTCAGGCTTAGAAAGTGAAGAGGAGCCAATATTCCATCCCAAGAATGCAAAGCAGCAACTTCTCCAAGAGCTCCAAAAACAGCTCAAGACAAGAAGATGGCCAAACTTTACTCTAAAATTGACGACTCGACGAATGTCGTGATGCAGCTCACGGCCCAAGTTGCCTCTCAGCCGTCCAATCAAGCACAGGGTTCTGCTCATGAACCGGGAAATGGAGTCCCGAGACAGCCGACGCCTCCCTCAAATCCAAAAGTGGGTGAGCCGCATGAAAGTTGGCCGCATCCTATCTTGGGAAATGTCTTGACTATCGATGATAACAACCTCATAACGCAAGATCAAATCATGGATTTGGTCACTGACAAAGTCAAAACATTGGTAGCCAAAGCCGAAGTGCAAAAGGATATCAGCAGTAGTCGACCATATCCCGCTCGGTATGACCTGGTAGAGTTTCCTGGTGGCTATGTCATCCCCATGTTCGGAAGATTCGATGGGACGGGAAATGCGAATCAACACATCGCCCACTTTAAAGCCTCATGTGGGAATACTGGGGGCAATGATGCGCTTCTCCTCCGATAGTTCGTTAATAGCTTAACCGATGTCGCTTTCGACTGGTACACGAGCATACCGGATGGCTCCGTTACTACTTTCGTCCAAATGGAATCTCTGTTCCGACAAAGGTTCATGAGTGTCAACGATAAGATCACCATTGCTGACTGATTGGTTGAGTCTTGCGTACGTGCGTTTTAAAATCAAAATTAAGAATACACTGCAATCAATAACGGTGTCGCTTGGTAGCTAGCCGGTTGAGTACGGGTCGGTCCACAGGGAAAACGTGTTCTTTCTTTAAGTTCTTACGAGTTAAATCCTATTTTTAGTAGGTTTTGATTTTTATAAAAACTAAGATTGAATTTAATTTGAATTAAATCCTTGCTAGGGTTAGGATTAGGTTAGTTTGGAAATAAAACTCTACTCACTGCTTCCTTTGCCCTACTTAAGAACATAGGTGTTAGGGTAATAGTTAACAAAGGGGATTAGCACGACTAGGAAGAAACTTCGTTTCTTCCTTTTGGTCCTTGTCCGTCCTTTCTTAACTCTTAGCCCTAAGCTCTATGTAAATCAACTACAACCGGTCTAACTAGGGAATCACCGCTATCTCGTAGGATAGGGTGCCGTAGTGAGCGGTGTGTGTTTGATTCACATAGAGTCCTAATTTAAAATGTTATAAGGGCAAGAAAGGAGTGAGAGATTTCCATCTCTCAAACCTACCCAATCCTAACCCTAACAAGTGAGGAATTACTCACTCATTAGGGAAATTACGATGAGATTCATTTTTATAATAATTTTTTTTCTTTTAAATAAACTAATTAACTTGCAGATAAATAAAAGCAGATACAAAATTGCAGAAAAATAAATTTCAATTACGAAGAATGCAAGATAAAAAAAACTTACTTTTATTGACACCTCTTCAACGATTACAAGAAAGAAAATTTAGATCTAGAAATTAAAAGAGGTATCCTCCAAAGAGGCACACCAAAAAGAGGCACCCCCTTATTTGGCTTTGAGGCCCCCTATTTATAGATAGGAAAAACCCTAGGTTTACATTCTGATCCATACATGAAATTACAAAACAACCCCAAAGACCGAGTCAAAGCACCGACACCCCACCGACACGTGCATATTATGGCCGCGGAACCGCGGCAGAAAGGCCTGTTTGGCCGCGGTTCCGCGGCCATTTGGTAGGTTCTTGGGCCCATCTCTTCAGGATTTCTCTGTGTTGCTTTTATCTTCTATTTTCTTTACTTGGTTTCTCAGAATTTCTTCTATTTCCTTCCAGATTTCCAACAGTGCAGAATGATGTGGACTTTTGCCTTGAGCTTCGCGTTGAAGTCTTGAATCTTGTGCTGCCCTTGTGCTTTGTGCATTGAACTGTCTAATGATTTTCATTTGTTCCTCGAACTGGTAGGCGGAATTATACGGATTCATCTATTGTTGGTTGTAGTCTCACATTTGTAGCGACTTTTCACGAATTTCACTGTAACGATCTGAGAACCTGTAACTATTTAGCAGACATGGATTAAAAACACCTATTTATACGTAATGTGATTAAGAATGGGCGATATAATAATGCAAAATTCTAATATGAACAAATACCCCCAAACTTATCTTTTGCTCGTTCCGAGCAAAGCCAATTTTATTCTCGAAAAAAATCCTAACCTCACTTTCGCAGGGAACGCAATTGCACTGAGCTCGTGCAACAAGCCGTTAAACCTCTAGGTGTCCCTAGTAGGAGGAGTGTTGTCTCCTGAGGGTTTTCAGCGTATACTACCCACAAAATCCGATCAATTTGGCCTGTTGACTCTCATTCTTCAATTCAGTATTCTAGCAAGAAATTCTATTATCTTCAACTTAGAAATTATCAACCCGTATTTTTCACACCCCCTCTTCATTTAACTTAAGATCGTATATATTTTGCAAATTTATTAAGTTTTCAGCATCTTTTGAATTTTCCTTCTAAGGTGCAATCTTAACTCAGGAATTTTTATCATCTCTACTGAAAATATAAGCCCTATCTTATATTCGTATCTCTCATCCAAACCCCAATCATATACCCCCACGTATGTGTAATTTTTACCCCTACACTTGGAAATTCAATTTTAGCTATCATACTCTTGTCCATGTCCAAAGTACTTTTAGTTGGAGAATTTTAGATGAAATTGCTCATACATTTTTCATGCGACCGTTAATATTTCTTGAGGTACTAGACAACCGATTACAAAATGTGCTTGCGCATTTAGGTGTAATTCCTCGTCTTGTAATACCTAAGGCTTAGCAGTGACTCCCAAACCAGTTGGTCTAAGTCACTAGGTGATAAAGCACCCTTGCTATATTTTTTTATGCTGCCTTAAGTAATTACAAAACCAGTGTTCATTTTTTATCTCTTTATTCACCACTTATACTTTTATTTTATTTTCCTTCATACTGAGGATTTTAGACAAGAGCATTTCAAGGTATCATTTACTATCCCAAGTTTCAAGGTGCGTGTAAGTGCGTATAATAGGGTATATATTTTCAGAATTTGGACTTAAGGTTCAGAATTATTTTTCAGATTTATACTTCAAATAGAGCTTTCAATACTCTTCCCTTATTTCGATTTAGCCCAAGAACTGAACTCAAAATTTGCCTATTTTAAAATAAACTACAAGGACTTATATTTTCTACAGTTAAACTTTAAGAAAGGTTATTTTTAGGGTTTTTAATTTACTATGTTTAAGATCTAGTTTTTCCTAACTAGTCAACCGTCATGTTAAACTTAAGTCAAATATGGCCAAAATTGAACTTTTCAATTTTTATAATTTTTTAAATTTTTTCAATTTTTATGGGTTTTAAAATAAGCATGCAAATGCAAAAATATACATATGAATGCGAAGGAAGAAAGCTTACCGAGCACACCCCCAAACTTAAACTTGACAGTGCCCTCACTGTCAGGCTACACCAAGAGGGTCAAAATTGTTGGCACTCCTTTTTTTTAATTTTAATTTTTATTATTAACAGAAAAAGAAAACAAATTATATACACACAAAAAGGTTCCTCCCAAAGTTAAGTGAAACATTGTTTCTACTGTTGCCATTTTTTAAATCTCATAAACTTGTAAACTTGGGAGGAAAAATTTATTAACGTGAACATGAAATATGATCGTGAAAATCTTTCCCAAACTTATTTTTGGCTCACCACTTTGAGTTAGAAAAAATTATTTTCAAGATTCAAATTATACCCCCCCCCCAAACTTGAGTTAAACAATGTTAAGCTTTTAAAGAGGGGGTTCAAAGTTATTGGTCAATACCAAGCTTTGCAAAGACCAAAAGTCAACACCAACCATTTAAAGAATTTATCAATGTAACGTATAGGTCGGTGGAAGAACATGTTATATAGAGCTAAGAAGAAGTGGGGAAGAGATAAGTGGTGGTATGGAAAGGGTTTGCGTGAACGTGAATGTGAGGAGATAAGAGGTGATGATAAATAAAAATGAGAATGTGAATGATCAGAAATGAGTGGAATATTGTCATTCTCGTATTTTATAAGAAGAAAGGGTGGTGATTCAACTTCTATAGGTGGAGGTTGATTAATCACAAAATCCTTGTTGTATAGGAATGCAAGTTCGTCAGCAAAAAGTTCTTCAAAACTCTCATCGATGTAATTGAACATTTTACCGTCAGTAAGTTTTGTGCCAGAATTTATCATACTCGATTTGTCAAAAATTATGGAGGTAGGAGACTCGAAAAACTCATCTACCTCATTTTCAAAAGTATCCAAATCAAGTTGGCTTTCTGGAATGATCAAACTTGAATTATCGGATTGTAATTCATCAACGTTCACTGAAATTATAGGAAGAATAGAAGAAGAACTTGAGAATGTGGGAGAAAGATGTTGAATACGAACTTGAGGGTGGAGATGGAGTGTATAAATTAGCACAATTTGTAATGTCCGATGTGTAAAAAGCGATTGTGCTAATCTATCAACCCACTGAGAAATGAGGTCAAATCCCTTAAGGTTCGTGAGAAAACATGGGTACGTCGAACTTGGTAAACCAGACATAAAAAATGAAAGTGTAATGGTTTCTTGCAAGGTCGGAACGAGGATGGAGGGAAGTGATTGAGGAAGGGTATCGGTTAAAGATTCAGGAGGGTGTGCGCAGTCAATGAAAGGGATAGAATGAATTGGAAAATCCGACTCCTCAAGTAAAACTGCTTTATCCTCAATAATTTCCTCAATACTCTCTTCAAAATTTAGCTTATCCATGCAATTCTCATCAAAATCAAGACACATATGAAATTCGGAAAAACAGTTAATGACTTGGGATGATGAATTAGAGAAAGAAACTCATCCAAATCTGTGGGTTCATCTTCCAAAATATTCCCAGCGTCTATATCCTCAATCAAGTGAAAATCAATTTTTTCAGACATCTCATCAAAAGCATGTATATTAATCAATTCAGGTTCTAGAGTGGAGGTGTAACGGTCAAAAGGATTGGTGATGGTTTCACTCGAAAGGGACCCTTCACAATCAGGTAAATCAAACACTATAAAGTCGCACAACTCATTAAACGTTTTATTTTCAACTGGTGAATCATTTGGAACACTTGATAGATATTCAAAACCGGAATTGTGGGATTCAATTGGGGATGGGTAGGTTTGATTTGGAAGGGTGCACAACTCACTCTCTCCACTCAAATTATCAATCTTTCCAACCGCCTCATCATACATTGGAAAATTTGGAGCTAGTTGGAAACTAGCTACCGTCACTAGGTTGTATAAGGGCGGCCATGGACGCATTCAAATCCATCATCTGTTGGCATGATGCTGCCATAAAGTCTTCCAATAACTGTTTCAGACTAGACATGGGTTGTGACGGGGTTTCAGTAAAAAATTCAAAGTTGTTTGGAAACGTGAAACTCCCAAATGGCTGTGTAGAAGCAATGTCTAGGGAATGTGCAAAAGTCGGGTAGGAATGGTAGGAATTGAATGGTTGGATAGGAGTAGGATCATTATTTGGATAAGAAAGTGAATGGAATTGTTGATCCAAACAATTCGCAGTGGTGAAATGAGTGAAAGATCGGTTACGGGATTGTTCAATATGTTCAGCAATAGACATGGGTTTCGGAGTTATAACAGGACTCGAAAAAGGGGTATCAACGTAAGAAGGTGGTGAAGGTTGAAATGGTTGATATAAGGTGGATTGCGGAGTCCAACTGGTTGTCCTAGACGCGTCTATTCAATCTTTCAAAGAAATTTTGGGCATGGAGGGGTCGTTCGAAACTCGACCAAAACAAGAAGCGTAGGACGTAATGTCTGATTGAGGGTACCAAAGTTCGACACGAGTTTTGCGAGGTGGGGTACCCATGATGTGATGAGAGAAGGGAGAAGAAAAAGAATGTGATTTATTTTATTTTATTTTATTTTATTTTTATATTTTTTGTTTTTTAAAAAAATTGTTTGCATTTGGAGATTTGAAACTTTTTGAAAGTGTTTTTTTTATAAAGAGTTTTTGCAAAATTTGTACGGAACTACGGCACAATTTCAAACAACCACAGTTTAAACATGCACAATCAAATTTAGAGCTAGGGTCTCCTAAGTTAACTAGACTGCTCCTAACTGTTCCAAAGCGATAATTTGTGAGATATCCTTCAAATCGCCTCTTCACCGCCAATTGTGGCCAGATAAGCACAAATAAAGAAAGGAGAGATCCGCTCACGAATCACCGTGAGACGGGCCTTTTAAAATTACATTTCTCACTTGTCTAGCCTAGGCACCACAAAGTCAGGTTTAGATAAACGATTGAATGCCCACAACCTTCCTTTGTCCTAATGAGCGCGACAGTCCTTAATTGGTTGAGTCTAGATTAGCTCAAGGGTGATGCATATGCTTTTAGTGATTTTTGGGGTCTTAGGAAGGGTAATGAAATCCCCACCCAATCTGAATTGGTGTTATATCCCCTTAAAAGTCCATATTAATTATGCAAAGCAGTTAACACACCAAAAAATCTAAGACACATGCAAAATATTTTTTTTATTTGGCAGCGCAACGAATTCTGCACAAAAACAATTTATTGGAGAGGGAGAAGAAGTTGTTGTGCAAAGAATACCTGCAGGAAACTTTTTTCAGTGGAGTTATGGGGGTAGGAGGAGAAAAAATATACTCACAGAGAGTTTTTTCAAACAGCTGACGTCATCTGTTTGACCGCGGCTCCGCGGTCAAACCCCTGCTTATGCCGCGGTTCCGCGGTTCAATAGCTGGTTTGGATCTTCAAAATTTTTCTCTGTGCTGATTTGGTTCTCCTCTGTCTGTTCAGATCCTCTGTTTCTGTATTTGTTCACTGGGCTTGCTCCAGATCTGAATCAGTGTTGGCTCCAAGCCTGCATACTTGCACAAAAACCTTTCAAAAATAACAAGATGATTTTTATTTTTTAAAATTTTTCAATTTTTTATAATTGTTTTTAAAATTTTTTT
The DNA here is from genome assembly GCA_030015575.1 of Agapanthus africanus. Taxonomy (NCBI): domain Eukaryota; kingdom Viridiplantae; phylum Streptophyta; class Magnoliopsida; order Asparagales; family Amaryllidaceae; genus Agapanthus; species Agapanthus africanus. The sequence continues at coordinate 108,259,093 of JASDDO010000024.1, forward strand.
TAAATTTTTTTTTATTATTAACCCGAAATTACACAAAGAAAGAGACTACCGAATCCCCGGCAACGGCGCCATTTGATTGGTTGAGTCTTGAGTACGTGCGTTTTAAAATCAAAATTAAGAATATACCGTAATCAATAACGGTGTCGCTTGGTAGCTAGCCGGTTGAGTACGGGTCGGTCCACAGGGAAAACGCGTTCTTTCTTTAAGTTCTTACGAGTTAAATCCTATTTTTAGTAGGTTTTGATTTATATAAAAACTAAAGTTGAATTTAATTTGAATTAAAGCTTTGCTAGGGTTAGGATTAGGTTAGTTTGGAAATAAAACTCTACTCACTGCTTCCTTTGCCTTAATTAAGAACATAGGTGTTAGGATAATAGTTAACAAAGGGGATTAGCACGACTAGGAAGAAACTTCGTTTCTTCCTTTTGGTCCTTGTCCGTCCTTTCTTAACTCTTAGCCCTAAGCTCTATGTAAATCTACCACAACCGGTCTAACTAGGGAATCACCGCTATCTCGTAGGATAGGGTGCCGTAGTGAGCGGTGTGTGTTTGATTCACATAGAGTCCTAATTTAAAATGTTATAAGGGCAAGAAAGTAGTGAGAGATTTCCATCTCTCAAACCTACCCAATCCTAACCCTAACAAGTGAGGAATTACTCACTCATTAGGGAAATTACGATGAGATTCATTTTTATAATAATTTTCTCTCTCATTTAAATAAACTAATCAACTTGCAGATAAATAAAAGCAGATAGAAAATTGCAGAAAAATAAATTTCAATTACGAAGAATGCAAGATAAAAAAAACTTACTTTTATTGACACCTCTTCAACGATTACAAGAAATAAAATTTAGATCTAGAAATTAAAAGAGGCATCCTCCAAAGAGGCACACCAAAAAGAGGCACCCCCTTATTTGGTTTTGAGCCCTCCTATTTATAAATAGGAAAAACCCTGGATTTACATTCTGATCCATACATGAAATTACAAAACAACCCCAAAGACCGAGTCAAAGTGCCGACATCCCACCGACACGTGCATATTATGGCCGCGGAACCGCGGCAGAAAGGCCTGTTTGTCCTCGGTTCCGCGGCCATTTGGTGGGTTCTTGGGCCCATCTCTTCAGGATTTCTCTGTGTTGCTTTTATCTTCTGTTTTCTTTACTTGGTTTCTCAGAATTTCTTCTATTTCCTTCCAGATTTTCAACAGTGCAGAATGATGTGGACTTTTGCCTTGAGCTTCGCGTTGAAGTCTTGAATCTTGTGCTGCCCTTGTGCTTTGTGCATTGAACTGTCTAATGATTTTCATTTGTTCCTTGAACTGGTAGGCGGCATCATACGGATTCATCTATTGTTGGTTGTAGTCTCACATTTGTAGCGACTTTTCACGAATTTCACTGTAACGATCTGAGAACCTGTAACCTGCAACTATTTAGCAGACATGGATCAAAAGTACCTATTTATATGTAATGCGATTAAGAATGGGTGATATAATAATGCAAAATTCTAATATGAACACTGACCTTGTAAGGACCAAGCCAAAGAACAACGAAAGCAGCACAGATTTTATAACCCGATGGCGTAATCTCTCCGTCAAATGTGAACCGCCGATAGAGCAGGACCAATCTGTCAGCCTCCTTTTCGAAAATCTCAACAATTGGTTGGCTTCGTTTCTATGCATCGCGGGTCTCAAAATATTCCAAGAGCTGACCAGGAAAGTCCAAATGTTGGAGCGCTCAAAGAAGGAGTCCTCCTTTGATTCCTAAAATAACAATAGGTCCTGGAGAAACCGAAAGGACCATAATCGCAAAGGCGGAAATTCCGACGATGCTGAATTTTTTAACAGTTTGGCTAACCGAAATAAGCGAGGGATGAGCGGGCCTAATACCAACCAGTCTCGGAAGCCAGTGTTCGGAGAGGGAGGAGAATCTCCACTGAAAGAGAGGCTGGATAAGGTTTATTCCTTCAGAAGGGACAAAGTCCGTAAAATATTCAAAGATGCTCTAAGAAACGGTCTACAATTGACAAAATCAAAAAGAACGCAAGAAGCGAATATGACCGACGACCCCAAATATTGCCCCTATCACAGAGTGATAAGTCATGCCATTGAGAACTGTTTCATCTTCAAAGATTGGGTCGAAAAGCAACACAAGGCAGGAGAGATAGAACTGTCTAAAGGCGTGTTAACAAACAGTCAAGCTTCGACCGCCAATTTCATACAAACAGAGACCAAAGTCCTTAGGGAACCTGATTCTCTTATACATCCACCTTTCCATGAAAGGAGCGGGCCAAGGCAACAAGCTAAGAGCCAAACGAGCAATATTGCCAATGAAGAAGCGGTGGTGGGTATACAACCCATACGGTCTACAAGATGGAGCCCAGAGGAACAAGTCCTCCTATGCCCTATAGCCATGACGATGACGTGGTTGTTGCCATCCAATACTGGTTCGGTCTAGATGACGAAGAGCCCGCTTATGCAATTAGCCAAAGGAGTCCGTGGTTCCTACAGAGTCAAGCCCAGGCTCCAATAGATGACCACCATGTCGTTAAACTGGGAACAGTGGACCACCACATTGTTAAACTGGAAATAATCGACCTCTAAGTCGTTAAACTGGGAATGTAAAAAAATGTGTAAATAAATTTTTTTTGGAGAGAGCCGAAATGATGAGGCAACTCGCAATAAAAATCAGCGAGTAAAATAAAGATGAAAAATAAAGCCGAAATGATGAGGCAACCACGAATAAATAACCGAAATGATAGGGCAATTGCGACCTTCGCGATAAGAAAAGCTGAAATGATAGAGCAATCGCGGTAAAAAAAACCCTCCAAAGACGAATGATGAGTCGCTCCTAGTACCATATTCCAGTGCAGCGATGCAGATGCCGACCAAAATCCAAATCCCCAAGTGGCGAATGATGAGTCGCTCTTGGTACCATATTCTAGTGTAACGATGCAGACGTCAACCAAAATTTCAAACCCCTAAATTCCCGAACGGCGAATGATGAGTCGCTCCTGGTACCATATTCCAGTGCAGCGATGCAGACGCCGGCCAAAATCCAAATCCCCAAGTGGCGAATGATGAGTCGCTCCCGATACCATATTCCAGTGCAGCGATGCAGATGCCAACCAAAATTTCAAACCCCCAAATTCCCGAACGGCGAATGATGAGTCGCTCCTGGAACTATATTCTAGTGCAGCGATGCAGACGCCGGCCAAAATCCAAATCCCCAAATGGCGAATGATGAGTTGCTCTTGGTACTATATTCCAGTGCAGCGATACAGACGCTAACCAAAATTCAAATTCCCAATATTCTCTATGCCCTACGGCCAGTTTCCAAATGGACTACCGTATACAATCCATGGGCTCAAATAATCCCCACCACAATCATCGGTCATGTGGCCGGTCTCCGCCCTTAGAATTATGCTCCATTTGGGAAGACCCACTCATGTGTCCTCACGATACATGAGGAGAACAACATACGAGATCCTCTTGACTCGTAAGAAAACACCTTCATGGGATCCTTACGACTTACTAAGGAAAAACACACTTGGGAGTCCCCATGACTCCTAAGGTGAAAATACACCTACATGATCCCTTTGACTCATAGGGAGAAAATGCTTTTATGAGACCCTTACGGCTCATAAAATTGTAAAGCCTTAGGTGATAGGGACCTAAATCTGTCTCTTAAGCCATCTCTCCCCAACAGGAAAAGGCAAATGATGAATTGCTCCTGGCACTTTTGCTTCAGTGTTAGCAACGCTGATGCCGACCCCTACCCCAAATTCTAAACTTCCGATCTAATAGACCCTTAAGTCATTAAACTGGGAACAGATGACCTCTAAATCATTAAACTGGGAACATATGACCCCTAAGTCGTTAAACTGGGAACGAGGGAAATCCCCTCATGGAAAATGATGATTCTCTCCTAGTACCATATTCCAGTGTAGCGATGATGATGCCAAACCAAAACCAAAATCCCTAAATCCTCTCGTGGTAATGATGATTCGCTCCTGGTACCATATTCCAGTGTAGCGATGCTGATGTCAACCCAAATCATATCAAGTCAGCAAGACAACCAACGACCTTCCTGGCGGAATCAAGCTCCACTTTGGAAACAAGTCAAATCCCGACACCGCGGAAAGAAGAGCAAGTCAAATCAAATCCCGACATCGCAGAAAGTGGAGCAAGTCAAATCAAAGCATCGAACTTCCACGTCGCTAAAAGGGCAGCACTGACCGTCCATGTTGCTAAATGGGAAGCACCGACCGTCCACGTCGCTAAAAGGGCAGCACCGACCGTCCACGTCGCTAAAGGGCAGCACCGACCGTCTACGTCGCTAAAAGGGCACACCGACCGTCCACGTCGCTAAAAAGGAAGCTTCGACCGTCCACGTCTCTAAAAGGGAAGCACCGACCTTCCACGTCGTTAAAAGGGCAGCACCGACCATCCACGTCGCTAAAAGAGAAGCATCGACCGTCCACGTCGCTAAAAGGGCAGCACCGACCGTCCAAGTCGGAAAAAGAGCAGCAACGACCTCCTCGTCGGAATTATGCTCCGCCTTAGAATCAAGTCAACTAGACACTCCATATTGGGGAAACGTAGACCAGCGACACTCCGTTCCGGGGACACGTTAAACAGACACTCCGCCTTGGGAACGTGTCAACCACCGACACTCCATCTCGGAGACACGTTAAGCATCGACCGTCCATGTCGTAAAAAGGGCAGTGCCAGCTTCCCAAAAAGCGGAAACCAAAACAAGTCGCCTCCACGTGAAAGAAGGTTCATCAATTTCATGCACATGACCCACATATGCAGTGTGCATTTATTGATGGGGGCACTTTGTTGGGGTCAAAAATTACACCCCAGTTGACCAAGTCAGAGTCAAAGTCAACCCCAAGTCAGGTGGGCCCAAGCCCAGGCCAAGTGGGACCATGCCCAAGTCGGGCCCCGCAGCCAGCCTCCCCTATGCCAAAATGAAATCATGTAATAAATAATTTTGATGTAATTTTTTTATGCATGAATGTAAGAAAAATGGGCATAAAGCCAAATTTTTGTAAAGCCCATGGCTCATGTGCAAAAGAAATGGGCACATGAGGCATTTCCAATCTCTTATTTCATCTCAAGATCTAAGAACAACAGTTCTTATTTTGCAGGAGATATTTCCAATCTCTTATTTTGATGAAAGGCTTTGTCTTTATAGATCCATGATCTGTAAGAAGAATTATGTTCTTCTTATATTTTATGATGAGATACTTTGATCTCTTTTGTGAAACACTTTTTGTCTTTATAGATCTATGATCTTTTTAAAGAAGTGAATTCTTCTTTCTTAATCATGAGATGATTTCATCTCTGTGTTCATCATTCTTCATTCTTACCTTGAAAAAATATCTTCTGGCAAGAGCTTGCTCTTTATCTTTTAGGTTTTTTTCAAAGTTTATGGGGGGGGGGGTTTTCTCTATATAAGACTTGAAGTTTTGGGGCCTTTATATAGGGCAAGCTGATTTGTTGAATCAGTTAAAGAGATCTTTCTCTGATTGATTTGGGGATGTTTCCCACCATTGGATCTTTGATCCTAGGGCTTCTGTTTTACAAAAGGCAATCTTCTTGTTTTTAACAAGATTGGAAAATCTTTCCATAACAGAATTTAATTCTGATTAATTAATGATTTATGATTATTATTATTAGATCTTTTGATCTAACGGTGGTGAGTTTTTTAATTCCAGCGCTAGCGCACCTGTGTTTGACACGTGGTGCGCTGCTCGGAGCGCAGCGCGCCTAGCGCACCAGTGTTTGACACGTGGCGCGCTGCTTTGAGCGCAGCGCGACTAGCGCTAGCGCACACATGGTGCGCTGCCTAGGGCGCAGCGCACCTGGCGCTGCATCTGAAGCGTTTCTTCAATTTTGAAATTTAAATTTCAAACAGAGCTTTGCTCTGATTGGGGGAAACAAATACCCCCCCACCGTTGCGCTCACGTAGCCCACATGTAAGTGCAGCGGTGGCAGCATCTGTGCCCTTGGATCAACTCAAAAGTTGAAAAGGCATTTCAATGCCTATAAATAGGACCTTTGGTCCTTTAGATGATTCTGTTCATCTTCCACTTGTTTTCTGAGAATTTTTATTCTTCCATAGAGCATAGCTCTTCATTTTAAGAAATTTTCAAGAGTCAAAACTCTGCCAAAATTTAGGTAAATTTTTTTTTAACGGTCTGGGGTTTTACCCATTAATAGAGCTTTGCTCTTCATAGATCTTTGATCTAAAGGAAACCCTTTTCAGGGTTTCATTAACGGAGCTTTGCTCTTTCGAAACCATAGATCTAAAGAGATCTTCTTTCAGGGTTTCTTAACCCATGAACAGAGCTTTGCTCATAAAGAACTCTTAGAGTTTTTTCATAGATCTTGAAGATCTCAGAATTTGTTCATAAAAAATTGATTTTAATTTTTTTCTGATGGATTCTTTCATCATCATTTTTTTCCAGAGCAAGGCTCTTGAGGAATTTTTATTTCTTTATGATCAGAGTTTGACAAGTGTCACTCTGTCACAGAGCATTGCTCTCAAAGGGAGATTTACTCCTCTGCCCGAGAGATTTCTCATTTAATGAGAATTTCTTTTGAGGATTCCTCACTTAATCAACAGTCTCATCAAATGATGAGGCTGTTTTATTAATGATGAACTGTCATCTGGATTTTGTGGGCCCTTTTTGGTCTCCTTTTTACTGCATTGCAGTGCGGTACAAATTTTTAAAGTACCAAATGTCGGAATTTAAATTATAGCACCGAAAATTGACTTTTTTCCCTTTTTGCACAGGCGACATGTCTTTCGATCCCTTTACCGTTTGTTCGTTCAGAAGGAGGATTCCCTGGAGCGCCTGTAGACCGGGAAGTCCTAGCTTTGATCAAAGATCATGACCCGGAACATAAGAATCTTCACCTTTGGGGGACATGGTATAATCAGATTATTAAGGGTCGGCAAAGCTTTTCGTGCGCGATACCCTCAGAGCCCATCGTGGCGATCCATTACGTCGACCCACCCCCGGTGAACTATGCCGTGGAAGAAGTCAACTGGACTTCGGGAGGTCTTTTTTAGCCTGCTATGGCTTTGATACCCGTTCAGCCTCCGATGGCTTTGGATACCCTGGGGCGACGTATTTGTCAAGGCGAGGCGCGACCGTGGGGACAACCATATATGATTGGCCTAATTCCTCGTCATCTGACTGGTTATCTGCAATGGGCCCGTTATATTTGTCGGCGAAGAAGTCGCAATTTCTAAGACTTGGGTTATATCCCGCAATTTATGCTTCTCTCTTCCAGTATCCTACGCTTCCAGCCTGGTGGGTTAAGACCTTTCTGGAGCAGTGGAATATTCCTACCCATACCTTCCTTTCGTTGGACCGAGAAGCATCGATCTCCTTAGAGGAATTTGCAGAAGTTACCGGTTATGGGGGAACATTATGAGGAACTGCTTCCTACAGATGAATATGTCTTTGGTGCCAAGCCAGTGATGACCGGCCTTACCCCGGAGAGCGCCATTCAACACCAATTTCCTAGTTTGATCAAAGTGTTGAATATTTATGAGGGCCTTTTCCTCGAATCTGGGAGCCGCGGGGTTAATTTGAGGATTTCATCGCTCGTTTTCTTCATCCAGAGGTCCTCTCGAAGGAGGCTGCTAAATTCGCCGTGCTTGACGACCCTTTCGGCTTAGGTTTAAACAACCTGCCAACGGCGGAGGCAGATCAGAAGAGTTTCTTCCTTCCCAACACTCCAGTTGTTTCTTTCGCTGAGGTCGCAGTCCCTGGGATTGATGAGGAAACGTTCTTTCTGGGGTTTCTTGGGCTATGGCTGAGCTGGTTTGCGCTCCCGATGCACCTTCGCCGTATGAGGCCGTCTGTCTTCTATCTGGCTCACCGAATGATTATTGGGGTGAAAGTGGCTGTCGGGGTCGCCGGTTTAGCTCATTTGTATTACGGCCTTAGTCAAGCGGCAGATACTACTGAACCCGGAGTGCAGCATGTGAACTTCACGATGCATTACTTCATGTCATGGCTCGAGCTACATGCACTTGGCGTTTTTGGTATCCATAAAAGGCCTTCATTTTATGACAGGTGCGGCTTCCCCTGGATTATGCGATTAGTCGGCGCATCTATTGTAAATCCGTCACCGCGGGAAGCTAGAGGTTTGCTCCTTCGTCCTCGCACGGTTGGAGATGGCATGACCTTTACCGACAAGATTTTGACCATCGGCAAAGAGTCCGCAACAAGGGTGCAGCCATTGCGGGACATTTTTAAAGATGGAGCCTCTGTTGTGAAAGCTCGGGAAATCCTCCATTTATATTCTATCAGACCGGGCTTTCTAGTGTTTCGGCAAAATGATGCAGCGTTATTCATGAGATACAATCCGCATCATTTCGCCCAACAATTGAGCTATAATCAGGGAGTCCCGCTGGAGGCTTTCTAGCTAGAACCTGCTGCCACCGAAGAGGGAATGCGAAACGCGCTTCATCATTTCATCCGCATGAACACGGGATCCAACTTCTTTATCAGCGAACCGAGCTGTGTCCCGAAGGCCCTTAGTGTGTACGTGGCGTTCAATGGGTGCCGTCATCAAGGAAGAGAAGCGACTGTTGCTCGATCGCAAAGGTGCACCCCATGCTGGCGATCGAAATGTCCCCCTGAGGCGACGGACCATTGTCCCACCTCCGCTAAGAGAAGCTGCCGTGATCGAAGTCCCGCACGACAGGCCCGAGCTACCGATACCCCGGGCTCCTGTAGAAACGGTGACTGTAGCTTCCCACGATTCTGGCGTGGGTTCAGATATCAGGACTTATCGCCCCAAGGTGCCCACTAAACGTAAACTTATGCTTGCGGCGACCGGAGCTAGCTCGCAGAAGAGGAAGAGGAAGTCGATCCTCTCTGCCGACGTTGTATTTGGTTAGGAGCCTCATGCTCCGTATAGTGAGGGCTTGGGCGAATATGGGACCAACGAGGGTTTATTCATAGCGCCGGACGATACCGACCTCGAGGCTGCTATTGCAGCTTCTGTGCGATCAGCAAGCCACAAAGCGGGACTGGCCATCCTCGCTCAATCAAGTAAATATCAGTCGTACCTTCTGTCATTGCATTATATTTTTATTATCATGTTTTGACTGACACTTTTCCTTCTTTAACAGGCATTTCCACTGAACAGGCTCTCGCGGCTTCCCTTAGGACCTTTGAGGAGGAGGAGAGGATTCACGCTTCGCTGGGCGCTGGTATATTTCGGCTCACCGCGTCTCTGCTCTCGTTTCCTATGGGTAATCTGACCCTCTCCTTATCTTATCGCATGGACTACAATGCCAATCCAGCATGGTGATGCAGAGATACTTCCAGGGCCAGCCATCGAAATCCCGGCCTCCTCAGCACTGCCGAAAGAGGCCTTACTCAAACGACCGATGAAAGATGCTATAACGGCTCCAGAGATAACCCTTGGCGCGGACGATGACGTCCTATTGATGGAGGCTTCTAGAAGATCTGCTCTCATGTCCCGAGCGGAAAGGAAGCGTAGAATGCGTGCGGCAAGGGAGCGTAGTGCCGCCTTGGCTGCGGGTGCAGGTTCGAGCGCTGCTACCCCTGCCCCTACTCCTTCAGAGGATATTTCGGCTGCCTTGTCTACCGCCCATAGACAGGCAGCACGTGCTTCTCGGGAAGCAATCGGAAAATCGACTCAAAGTAACGTGACATTGGGTTCTTTGTCAAAGTTTTAATTTTCAGGTTTTCATATATCCTATCTTGCAGGGCCGAGTCTTGCCGAGCCTGAGGTAGCGGTAGGTGAGACGGCTACAATCGCCGAGCCCGAGGTAGCCGCTCCTTCTCAAGAGTCGGGCACTGCTCCAATCGTCATTCTTTCCGCCTGTGGTTCTCTGCCATCTCCTGGCGTCGCGAGCGTTACGACGGCTCTCGTAGAGTCAGGGGATGAGGCAATGGGAGGCGAGACCATTTTGTTGGAGGAGGGTGAGGCAGTCGCTGCATCCAGTGATGCCCTTGTTGCGGTCTCGACCAGCCACTTACTAGGTAAATTTCAGGTTATTGCTTTCTATTTTATTCTGCAATCCCTTTTCGACCTTTTCTGACAGTACTTCTGTTTCGAATGCAGCTGCGGTGGGCGTTGAGGTTGTGCCACCCGAGGAAGCGCCACCAGTTGCTGCTTTGACGGTGACCCCCCTTTTCCTTCTCTCGTACCCTCTCAAATGCTGGAAGGTGCGGATTTGTGACTCATCAGTTTCATTGTAGGCAGTATATTTCATGTACCGACATTGTATTACTACATCCTTGCAGGAGTCCTTTTTGATCACCTGTATCAGGTGCTACACCCACACTTCTCCTTTCAGTCAGAAATTGCCTCTTCTAGCGGAGCTGGTGAGTACAGCCTTTAGCTAACGTCTCTTCTTTTCTTTGACGGGTAGTCAAATCGTTTCTAATTCTTCTTTGTTTTAATTGCAGCCCAACTGATCGAAGGAGGAGACGAAAGAGTAGCTGCACCACCGGTACCCCCGGTCTTGCCACTTGCTGCGGCCGGTATAGTAAACTCCGTTGTTCATGAACCTCCTTTATTTCTCGAACCGTTACTTGACTATGATTTGTTTTGTAGCTGTGACATCGACTTCTGCTCCGTTCGAGTCTCAAGTTATAATGCCAGCAGGCCCCTTCTCTCGACGTCCCTCTTCCAAAGGTGCTGTGAATAGCCTACGCATGTTGATCGATCACCTCGAGGAGCTTGACGTGGGGGCTCCTACATTCGCTGCTGATTTTGCCGCCGAGGTTAATCCTATGCTGGCGACGCTCGTGAACTTTCATAGTGAGGGCGTCGTTGAGTCTTGGGTTAGTCACTGCAGGAAAATTGAGGCTTGTCTGTATGAGCTCGAGGTCGGACGTCCTGCTCCCGAGGTCCTGGCTGTGAACTCTCAACGGGCTGCGTGGGTCAAGCAGAGCACTCCTTACTTCCACCATCTCGAACAAGAAGCGACCTTAAAGCATAAGGAATGTGAAGAGACTTCAAGCGAATCTGCTCGACTGCATGCTCAGGTTGACGCCAATGCTGTGCAGTTGAAAACCATCTTTGAGGGCCTTCTATGATGTATTTCCGATGGGCTAACGCTGAGGCAGAAGCTCTACCTCATCGAGCAGGATGCACAGAGTCGTGAGGCAGCTCGGTGGGTCGTTGATGAGTGACTTTCGTCTTATTTGCAACAACGGTCTCAGGTTGAAACGGAGTTGGCCGTGGCAGCTGACCGTGACGAGAGGCTGAGGGGAGTGCGTGAGCAATTGATTGGCCTACTGAAGATGCTTCCCTCCCAATAGTTGCTTTTGCGCCATTTGTAAATTTTGAATAAAATGTATTCATTTTTCTTTATCTTTTCAGATGATGTAGCTTGTACTCAATTGAACTCATAAATAAAATATACATTTCTTTCGTACCATTTTGTGTTATTTCTTGCTTTCTTGTCCTTTCTGTGTTGCCGGCATGTTACCTTAGTAAGCGTAACCTGTAGAAAATAGAGAGAATTCTGTTTTGAATTATTTGAGAGGTAGTGATAGCTTAAGAAGCAGGTTCGGATATGCTACCTAAGACTTTTCAACTTCATGAGCCGTGAGGGTCTCATAAAGACTTTTCTCCCTATGAGTCGAGAGGATCTCGTAGGTGTATTTTCTCCTTAGGAATCATGAGGATTCCTAAGTGCGTTTTCCCTTATAAGTCGTAAGGATCTTACAAGAGAGTTATCTTCCTTACGGGTCAAGAGGACCCGTAAGTGTTTAATAAGATTGACATTATCCGCATTTCACGGCGTCAGAAGTTGCTCCGGGCATTTCCCACGGGGTCAATGTTAACTTTGGCCGTGTTCTACGGAGTCATTGGATGACGTATTTCCGAGGCGGGGTCATGTAGATGACGTTTTTCCGCGACGGGGTCATGTGGATGACATGTTTCTGGGATGGGGTCATGTGGATGACGTATTTCCGAGATGGGGTCATGTAGATGACGTGTTTCCATGACGGGGTCATTTGGATGACGTATTTCCGCGACGGGGTCATGTGGATGACACATTTCCGAGACGGGGTCATGTAGATGACGTATTTCTGCGACGGGGTCATTGGTTGACGTATTTCCGTGACGGGGTCATTGGTTGACGTATTTCCGCAACGGGGTCATTGATTGACGTATTTCCGAGAAGGGGTCATGTGGATGACGTATTTCCGTGAAGGGGTCATTTAGATGACGTATGTCCATGGCGGGGTCATGTAGATGACGTATTTCCGCGACGGGGTCATTTGGATGACGTATTTCCGCGACGGGGTCATTTGGATGACGTATTTCCGAGACGGGGTCATGTAGATGACGTATTTCCGCGACGGGGTCATTGGTTGACGTATTTCCGAGACGGGGTCATGTGGATGACGTATTTCCGCGACGGGGTCATTTGGATGACGTATTTCCGGGATGAGGTCATTTGGATGACGTATTTCCGCGACGGGGTCATGTGGATGACGTATTTCCGCGACGGGGTCATTTGGATGACGTATTTCCGCGACGGAGTCATTGGTTGATGTATTTCCGTGACGGGGTCATTGGTTGACGTATTTCCGAGACGGGGTCATTTGGATGACGTATTTCCGCGACGGGGTCATGTGGATGACGTATTTCCGCGACGGGGTCATTTGGATGACGCATTTCCGCGACGAGGTTATGTGGATGACGTATTTCCGAGACGGGGTCATTTGGATGGCGTTGCGTCTGTTGTAATGAGACGAATATCGAAGTGGTCTCCAGGTTGTCTGTGAACTATCGAGATTTAAAGTAGGGGCTTTTCCGTGGCTCCAGGGTTGATTGCAGCGTCTGAATCCTGCTGGAATGGGTAGGAACGCTGTTGATGATCTCTAGGCTATCCCTGAACAGTCGAGATTTGGCTTCGTTTCAATGAATCCTAGTGTTAAGGTGTGATTCCATCTTTGTTGTGCCCCTGGATTGTATACAGGTATCGACGTGATTTCACCTGTAGGGCAAAAAGTTTCATTTTATATTTTTCTTTCCGCGATGCTCTATCATTTTAGCTTTTATATCGCGAAGGTCGTGATTGCCCAATCATTTCGGCTATTTTTTGCGGTGCCCAATCATTTCGGCTATTTGTTTTATTTTTACTCGCTGCTTTTTATTGCGAGTTGCACAATCGTTTCGGCTATTTGTTTTATGTGTGGCTCGTTGGCTTTTCGCTGCAAGCTTGAAATTAGACACCGATTTCGGCATCAGCACCGCTACAACTGGGATATTGCCAGGAGCGAATCATCATTTGCCTTCGTCGATGTTGAACAAAGGTGGCTTAGTAGATAAGGTTAGGATCCTGTCGACTAAGGGTTTTAACTTCATGAGCCGTAAGGGTCTCATAAAGGTATTTCTCCCTACGAGTCATGAGGATCTTGTAGGTGCGTTTTCTCCTTAGAGATCGTGAGGATTCCTAAGTGTATGGCTTCTCGTAAGTCATAAGGATTTTACAAGAGAGCTTTCTCCTTATAAGTCGAGAGGACTTACAAGGGCTGTTCACTGTGCAAACATATCCCCAGTCACGGATGGGACTTTGTTAGGGGAATGTTTATTCGCGCCCGTGGATTGTATACAAGGGTCAGCATTGAACCGCTTGTAGGGCAAAATCGGGGGGTATGACTGCTTAAGAACAGGTTCAGATCCCTGTAACTTAAGGCTTTTGAATCATATGAGCCGTGAGGGTCTCATAAGAAGGTTCTCCTTACGAGTCGTGAGGATCTCGTAAGTGTAATTTCTCCTTAGGAATCGTGGGGATCTCTAAGTGTGTTGCTCCCTTGTGAGTCGTAAGGATCTCACGCAGGTATTTTCTCCTCACAAGGTCGAGAGGGCCTTGCAAGTGTCTTTTAATGAGATTGCGCCCTTTCGGGTTTTCACAAAACTCGCCGGTAGTCCTGCTGTTTTTACTCACGGAGCCCTTTCGGGTATTCATCCGTGCCCATTTTGCTTATAGACATACCGTTTTTTTCTCTTTTTTTTATTTTCTTATTTTTTGTGTCAGGCTTGGGATGTTGCGATCCGTAGTAGTTTATCGACGTCTCGGTCAGTAGCCAATTTTAGGACATAGTGGTCCATTGTTAGTTTAAGGACGTTTCGGTCCGTTGTTAGTTTAAGGACGTTTCGGTCCGTTAGCCAGCTACTACTTATAGAGTTTGGGCTTAGGAAGATAGCGAGCGGACATAAACATCTGTTTTCCCTAATCAGAGCAAAGCTCTGTTGGAAATTCAAAATTCAAAATTTGAAGAAACGCTTCAAATCTTGGGCGCAACGCGCCATTTGTCAGGCGCAGATGCATCAGCGCAGCGCCCAAGGCAGCGCACCCAATCAGAGCAAAGCTCTGTTCAAAGCAAAGTCAAAGGAAGCAACGCTTCAGTTGCGCAAGCACTGCGCTGCGCGACACGTGTCACCGCAGTGGCGCTGCGTTGTGCGCTGCGCGACACGTGTCAGCGCAGATGCGCTTGCGCAGTTGCGCTGCGCGACACGTGTCAGCGCAGATGCGCTCGTGCAGTTGCGCTGCGCGACACGTGTCACGCTCTGGAGCATTTGCGCCAAACAGAATTAGGATTCTAAAAGAAATCTTTCTGTTCTTGTTAAAGCAAGAAGATTTTCTTCTGTAAAACAGAAGCCCTTGGATCAAAGATCCAACGGTGGGGGAAATTCCCCAAATCACTCAGAGAAAGATCTTTTTAACAAATTTATGGGCACTATAAAAAGGATCCTAGACCTCAATTCAAAGGGATCAACATTCTTGAAAAATCAAGAGCTTCAAACAGAGAGAACTCTGAAGAAATTTCAAGAAGAAAAAAGGTAAAAGACCTTTTAGATAGAAGAATTTCTTCTAATAGATCATTGATCTAAGAACAAGATCAATGATCTTCAATAAAAAACAAAATAAAAATAGTGCTTTGCACTTATGAACCATGGGTTCTCTGTGATCAACAAAAATAAGAAACACTTGTTTTCTTTGATCTAAATTAAATCAAGAAACCAAGCAGTGCTTTGCACTTCTTTTATGAACTATTGGTTCTGGAATCTAAAAGATTCTCAAATTAATAGTGCTTTGCACTTATAAATCTGCACTGTTGCGCTCTTGGACTGGCGCAAGCCACCCGAGAGCGCCACGTGTCAGCGTCCGAACCATTTGCGCTATGCGCTTTTGAAATAGAGCTTTGCTCTCTGAAATTGGCGCAACTCACCAGAGCGCGCCACGTGTCAGCAGCGCAAGCGTAGCGCACTGCGCCTGCATGACACGTGTCATCACCACAAGCGCTTGCGCTCTTTGATTGGCGCAAAGCGCCTGAAAAATGCAATGCATTTCTTTTGTTAAAGGGCCAGGCCCAAGTCAAAAAGACCTAGCAGGCCAAAATAAATTGCAAAGCAATAAAAAGGGCAGAGCCCAAATAAAATTGATGCTCTGCATCATTTATAAATGGGCAGAGCCCAAAACAAATTGATGCTCTGCATCCTTTATGGGTAGAGCCCAAATAAAAATAAAAAGAAATGTAATGCAAAAAAAAATAAAAATGATAAGTATTTTCCAACTGGACTTAGCCCAATCATGGCTGTAAGTCCTCAAATTAAATTGACTGAGCACGGCTGCTCCCTAAATCAATTTATATCTGGTTCGAGGGTACATCTCCGAACTCCTCTGACACCCATCGTTGTAATCCTTCAACGACGTCAGAGAGGTGACGGGTACCGACGACCACACATCAACATGGAGTACGGGGTCCTTAAACTCGTGGACCGAAACGTCCTTAAACTAATATTGGTCCGAAACGTCCTTAAACTAATGATGGACCGAAACTTCCTTAAACTAATGGTGGACCACCACGTCCCTAAACTGGAACATGGACCACTACGTCCATAAACTGGAACAGTAGAGCCTCTAAATGCTCTTTTGCCGGATCTAAATGGTCCCGTTTAAGTTGATCTTAGCCCCAAATACGGCTAACGTATCCTTAAACATTTAAATGGACTATAAAACTCCAAATCGACTTTGGTTCAAGGGTACATCTCTGAACTCCTCTGACACCTATAGTTGTAATCCTTCAACGACGTCAGAGAGGTGATGAGTCCTGACGGCCATATATTAAACGGATCACCACGTTAAGTTGATCTTAGTCTCAAACAGGACTAACGTATCCTTAACGAACGTTTAAGTTGATCTTAGCCTCAATACGGCTAACGTATCCTTAAACTAAAAACACCAAACCCAAATCTAAGTAAATACGGATTTGTACTAATCCACGTCCTACGGGCGACGGCATTATTCAGTCTCCGTATACAATCCACGGGCAACCACAAACAAAACAAACACACACGACACGAAGTGAAATTCTGGAGAAGGAGAAAGTTGTTACCGTGATGCGGTAGCGTAATTAACTGCAGGGGCTTGCGCCTGCAGGGAAGAGAGTCCCCATAATCAAAACCCCTCAAGCGAGGGGGAATCTGACGAAGTCTGCTACATCGGCCGCATCCGTCTAAACCTCCGATACACGGTGCCATAAATCAACTTGGCATCTTCGGAGAGGTAGACGGATAAAACCATATAACATCTGCCCCGAATCTCAGGCTAGACGTCCTCGCGACGTCGCCGTCTTTCGGAGGGGAACAGATTCTGGCACGCCCGGTGGGACCTTTTCGTCTTTCCACTCCACACTTTGTGTGTCGTCTTCGCGAACCAATCGCGGTTTGTTAATGGTTGCCTTCGGATTTGGTCTTTTGCCTGGCGCA
This sequence comes from Agapanthus africanus, assembly GCA_030015575.1. NCBI lineage: Eukaryota > Viridiplantae > Streptophyta > Magnoliopsida > Asparagales > Amaryllidaceae > Agapanthus > Agapanthus africanus. Next base: position 108,275,890 of record JASDDO010000024.1, read on the forward strand.
GAACTCAAGATTCAATGGCCTTTAACTGCACCAACTGCTCGAAATGCTACTGCAACGGACGCTCCACCTCACCGGGAGGTGTAGCATATGGGCCCCAAGCGGCTTCCTTCCTCGCTCTGCCAGTAGACCAGGTGACCCAGGCCACCACCGCCCTGTTTTTCGGGACCATGATCCCGTCTACAAGCTTCTCTATGCCAATACCTGCACCGGAAGTGAACAAGAAGTCGGTCTTTGACCGGCTCACTACCACGACGGCCCCTGTCAACGGGTCGCTCACTACCAAACCAACAGCCCCTGTTTTCGCCAGGCTGGATCAGAACTGTAAATTGGCTGTCCCAAGGAAGGCAATAACTGCTACCCCAGAAGTCGTCAAGGCGGCGTCCCCTGTCAAAGAGTCAGTCTTTTCAAGACCGACGATTCCTGCTACTGCCCCTGCTCGAGGATCTGTCTTTGACAGGTTGAATATCATCCCTCAAAAGACAACCTCAGTCTTTAAGATGTTAACACCGGCGGCGCCCCATTCAGACAGGGGGCAAAAAGAAGCTATCTCTATCTCCGAGCCAGTCCCAACGGCTCGTCACGCTCGACGTCGCCATTGACGACGAGTAAGAAAGGCAGGGGGCAACTCCCCCTCAGGGCTAACTCCTCCGGCTCCAGTGGTGGAAGTCAACGCTGCTGTTCCAACTGGGAACAGTTTTGAACTGCTGAGGAGGGTACGTAAGAACTCTCCAACCGCTACACTGAAAAGATCTCCTACGCTCGCGGAGAGAGTTCCGGAAACAAAGCAAGAACAGCCCCCTCAACGGCTGTCCTCAAAAATTTGTAAAGTTTGGCGGAGAGTTCAAGACTCCGTAATTGACCCAGATCGCTCTCGTCAACAGAAAAGAGCGAAGGTACAAGAAAAAAAGGACCGTCTGATCAAACAGGAAAGGACGACAGTCACCAGGGCACCCACTGCAACGGCCCCTTCAACTTCAACGGCCCACAAAAGAAGAAGGCCGGAGAAAACCCCCGCGCCGGCAACAAATATCAGAGGTGGTGAACCCAAACGCCCTAAGTCAGGGGGCATTGTAGTTCATACCGTCTACGTGGCATCTGGTAAAGAAGACAGCCGTATATCTACGGGTCATCGACCGCTTACCCGATCAGTGACCAAGGCGCAGGAGCAACAGCAAAAGCTCCAAGAAATGATGAATGCTATGGCCGCACTTACAGGGCCAAAAGAAAACCCTGAAACGTCCTCGGATGAACGCCAAGAGGAAGAAACCGACGCCGAATTCCTTCGTCGGATATTGGAGAAGAAGGACAAAGAGGCTGCTGAACAAGCAGCCAACATACAACGTATGGGCCTCCTCTTCCAAGACATGATAGGGATGATGATACAACAAGATCCTCCGACCGAAGAGCCCCCGATCGTCCTTGGAGACGATAGGGGAGAGACATCAAATCCTCCACCAGCTCTGTCGACGGCTAAAGAGGATACAATCTCCAAAGCTGATTTGGATGAGTACATCGCCCAACAAATACGGGTTTATCATGCGACCGAAGCAGCCGGCCAGGTCGTAAAAACGGGGCGGCCATATCCAAGTTGGTACGATCAAATCAAGTACCCACCCGGTTACACAATTCCCAAGTTCCATGTCTACAAGGGGATGGGCAATCCTCATCAGCATGTTGCCCAGTTCAGGGCACTCTGCGGCAACACCGGTGGTGATGACAAGCTTTTACTTCGCCAGTTTGTTGTAAGTTTATCGGATACGGCGTTGGAGTGGTACTCTGAGCTCCCGAATGACTCTATCAAAACCTTCGTGGAGATGGAGCTGTTGTTTACTCAGCGTTTTGCAAGCGCCAGTGAACGTACCCCGATGAAAGCACTAATTAACTCCAGGGTAAAGCCAGGCGAGACGTGGGTTCAGTACGCTATACGATGGCGGAACTTATGGCCGAAATGCGAGTAGCGCATTGAAGAAGCTCCCGCAGTGGGTATGTTTGTGGGAACCCTCGATCCACAAGCAACCATCTCGCAGTTTATGATGTTTTTCAAGCCGACTACCTTCCAGGCCTTGATTGACAAGCTAGCACAGATGGATCAGATGGGCCATAAACCTCCTCTTCCAAAGTCGGACTCCCGAAATGACAAAGGGAAGGGAAAAGCGATCGTCGTCGCTAATGCTCAACAACAAACGAGCAACTCGAAGCCGGTTGTGCGTCAAAATAATATGCGCCCATATGTAGACCTCGAGGAGAGACTAGGGCGTCCTTACTCTTTTCCCCGCGATAAAACGAGAAGGTTATTCGAGCTGGCATTGCGCAACAGACTTATAAATCTGCCGGATCCAAAATGTCCGTTGCAACCAAGTGACGTCAACGAGCCCAACTACTGTCCCTATCATCGAGTACTAGGCCATCCGATCGAAGACTGCTACGTTTTCAAAAATTGGCATGAAAACCAGTACCGACAGGGCAAGTTCACGTTATCTGATAAATGGAAGATGAATCCCCCGCAACCCCACACCTCTAAGGGGACGAATACGCCGGGGGCAACATGCTCCGTCGTTGAAGAAGCTCCTTAGGAGGTTGTATTATCAGCCAAGACAAAGAGGATGCTAAACGATCTTCAGACATGTCCAGCGATCAAGTGGAAGAACCCGTTGGAACCGCAGGTCATTGAAGAGATGTTGAAGCCACGTCCAACTCCAAAGACCGATGGTGGTGGCTCAAGCACTCGCAACCAGCCGTCAAAATCCTCGAAGAAGAAGAAAAAGAAGTCAAAGAATCCCGTGAAGCCTGGCGACAAGCACACGGACTTGCAAAAACAAATTGACGCGCTGGAGGAATACAACCAGAAGGCACGGACTTCTATTACATTCCAAGAGTTTCTCAACCACGTCTTTCAAGAGGAAGGTGGGGGAGAAAGTTCATCCGATGAATCTGAAGAATGCGTGGCGAGCTGTCATGTGATTTCCCATTCGTTCACGAACGGTGAGGAGACTTCTTGTACTGAAACGCTGGGGGCAGATCCTGAATCAAAAATTCTGGGGCCATCAGATGAAGTGATTGACGCATTCCTTAATGAAGCTCGGTTGAAGAGTAAAGCTGATCAAGAACGCGAGGCGGTCATATTCGAAAGGGCCAAGCGCCAGCGCCTTGACGAAAGAATTGAGATACTCCCGCTGGAGCAAAGTACACCCACTGCGGATAAAATCAAAATCAAGATGAGGAAAAGGTTCGCTAAAGCCATATCAATATGCATGAAGCTACCATCCTCCGAAGGAAAAATTACTGGTGAAATGGAAATGCACCCCTCCTATTGCTTATATCATCAGAAGGTTTCGCACCCCACTCAAGAGTGCAAAGCTTTTGATAGATGGTGGCAAGGATATGTTGCTCATCGACAACATTTTAAGCGGGAGAAACGTAAAACTCGTCGGGAGCAGAAAAATATGACCGAAGGGTTTAACAGAACTACCGGTGATTGTCGCATGGTTAACGTCGGGGGATCACATGTGCCTACATTCGGGAGCGATTCTGATGAGGAGCTGGAGCTTGCCCCTCTCTTTAAAGAGTCCACCTCAGGAAAAGAAGAAGAGCCGAAGGTTTGTGAAAATATCCGGCTACGTAATCGCACGCTGCCCGAAAAGAACCTCGGACCCCCGAACAGAAAAGATAAAGGGAAAGAAAAGGTCTCTGACGATATCGTCTTAGATGACCAAGTGGTGGAAGAGCTAGCTGCCAAAGACCCGCCAAAGAAGAATAAGGTGGATTACAACGTCTTAGCACATCTGAGGAAGCTGCCCTCACAGCTCAGCATTCTTGACGCCCTTTTGCTATCAAAAGAGGCGAGAGATTCGTTGATTAAGGCACTCCAAGATTCAGAACAATTCCTAGCATGCCTGGCCGAGGAAAAGATGAAGGATGAATTGGAGGAAGTGCATACGGCCGATGTCACTTTCGGCGACGAGGACCTTCTCCTTGGGACGTGCGAACACAATCGCCCCCTCTATGTCTCAGGATACTGCCATGATATTAAGATAGGCAAGATCCTGATCGACAATGGATCCTCCGTTAATCTCCTCAATGTGCGGGTGTTAAAAGAAATCTGCATGAGCGTCCAACACCTTGCTCGGGATAAGATCACCATCTCCGGGTTCGACTCCCAATCGTCAAAGACTCTTGGATCTGTGATACTGACGCTACGCTTTGGGCTGCTCGTCACAGACATTAAATTCCACGTCATAGATGCTAAGACATGCTACAACGCTTTCCTCGGCCGACCATGGTTACACGAGTACAACATCATCCCTTCTACACAACATCAGTGTATGAAGTATTTTAAGGATGGTTTCGAGTATACCGTGACGGGAGAACTAAACCCGTTCTCTGTGAACGAGGTCCGCAAATATGAAGATGCCAAATATTTCTTACCGGATTTCGAAGACACGGAGAAGTGTCACAAGCCGGAGAACAAAGCTAACGCCACCATCCCTGTCTTCGGCAGTGATACCGAGGAGGAAGAGGAGATAGTTGGTTTGGGTCCGCTCCAACACAACAAGTCAGGACCGTCCACTCCTATGTTGGTCTTTGGTAGTGACTCGGAAGATGAGATCCATGCTGTATTCTCTGCTCGACCTTCAATACGAATGTCCGCTGACGAAGGGCAAAGTCTACAAGTCGCCATAGTGCCGCTTAAACACCATAAAGAACTGGATGCACTTAATATTTACAATGTAGAAGAGCTGCGGACGTTCTATATCCCTCCCAGGCGAGAAAGCGAAAAAGCAATTCTGTTCTACCGCTCTGAAGAAACCAAAGTGGAGAAAGAAATCTGGCATGGCGCGGATCCTACGCTCGACAAGTTTCAGCCTATCCGTCTTCCCAGATATTATACGGAAGGTTTGAAAAAGCTGCTGAAACGCCAGGGGATATCCTTCAAGCAGACCGTTCGAAAACCCAAGTTCTATGACAAAGTCTGGAACGTTCCCGGGACTCAACGCAAACTGCCTAATGGGAAAATGGAGACAAAGGGACTTGGATATATCCGGTCAAAGAAACGAGAGCTACTAAACAGCTGCTATGTCATGTATGACTTCGATGAAGAAGCGGATGCTCAATGGGAGGACGCCAATCCTGAGACAGTGAAAGTTCCAAATGCAAAAGAGCCCAGTCCGTCGTTCGAAGAACAAATGGACAAGCTCATAAGGGAAGCAGGTCAAAAAGTCCGGGACGACCATAACCGCGAAATGGCCATCTACGAGAAAGCCAGAACGCAACGCCTCCTTCAACAGGCCGTGAAAGATGAAAATGCCGCTCCTTGTCAACCTGTTACAAAGAAGGCTCGACGCAAAAGCAGAAATAAGTCGAAAGGCTAAAAAGGCGCTCAACAGCAACAAAGCAGGGCTAAGAAGCCACGCAAACGGGAGTCGAGCGTTATTGATCTATCCCTCATGAAGAAAATGGGTCGAGCATACTCTTTTCCTCGGGAGAAGACGAAGAGGATACTTGATCTTGCTCTAAAATATCAAATGCTTACACTGCCGGAGTCTAAACACCCCGAACAAGCGGGCAAAGTCTCACACCCGAACTATTGCTCTTACCATCGAGTAATAGGGCATCCTCTTGAAGATTGCTTCACTTTCAAGAACTGGGTTGAAGATCAGTATCAGCTTGGCAAATTCACTCTGTCTGATAGTTGGAGGGTAGCGCCGCCACAGATGCACGAGCCCAAGGCCATGAAAGAAGAACCGGTTCCACATTGGGATTGGAAGCGAATTCGCACCTGTCACATGATTACAATATTAAAAGAAGAGCCCGAGGACATAGATGAGCTCCCTTGGTGCTTCGAAAACAAAGACAATGAGGCGATCTCAGAATTTCCACCGGCTCCGAAAGAACTGAAAGATGGCATACATACTACTGCAGATAACCTCAAGAAGATTGAGTTGGGATCGACAGACGATCCGCGACCGACATTCATCAGCGAGCTGCTATCTGAAGGAAGGGTGGCTGCGTTAAAGGACGTGCTTCTACAGCATAGAGATTGCTTCGCGTGGAACTATTCTGAAATGCCGGGACTAGATCCAGAAATTGCTGTACACAGATTGGCGATATCCCCGGACATCAAGCCAGTCAAACAGGCACCAAGAAGAATGCGGCTCGAGCTTGAGATGAGTATCAATGCCGAGATCAAGAAGCTGATCGACTCTGGCTTTATCCAGGAGGTTCAATATCCTGAATGGATCACCAACATCGTCCCGGTGATGAAGAAAAATGGGACGGTGCGCATATGCGTAGACTTTCGGGATCTCAATAAAGCCTGCCCGAAGGATGATTTCCCAGTGCCAGTCACCGATTTGATGATAGACAATACGTCCACTCATGAGGTTTTCTCCTTTATGGACGGTTCATCAGGGTATAATCAGATAAAGATGCATCTCGAAGACCAGAAGCATACCGCTTTCCGGACCCCTTTGGGAATATTTTGTTACAAGGTAATGCCCTTCGGTCTAAAGAACGCCGGTGCCACCTATCAGAGGGCCATGACGAAGATCTTCGATGACCTTATACATGAAATCGTCGAATGTTATATCGACGATCTCGTAGTTAAAAGCAAATCATACGAGGAACATCTCAAGCATATGAAGACCGTATTTCAACGCCTTCGGCAATTCAACTTGAAGATGAACCCTCTTAAGTGTGCACTCGGAGTTTCCTCGGGAAAATTCTTAGGGTTCATCGTCCGACACCGGGGTATCGAAATAGATCCGTCAAAGATCAAGGCGATCATAGAAATGCCTCCGCCAAGGACTCTCAAACAGCTGCGGTCTCTCCAAGGGAAGCTCGCGTATATACGGCGATTTATAGCCAACCTTTCAGGAAAGTACCGTCCTTACAGCCACCTGATGAAGAAGGGAACCCCGTTCGTCTGGGACCAAAAATGCCAAAGCGCACTAGACGAGACCAAGCAATACCTGCAGAACCCACTGGTGTTGGCTGCTTCGGTCAAGGGAAAACCCCTCATTCTTTATACAACCGCCCTCGAAGGTTCCTTAGGCGCATTATGGGAACAAGAGAACGATCAAGGGAAAGAAAGAGCACTCTACTACTTAAGTCGAGTTCTGCTGGGGGCAGAAAGCAACTACTCTCCCATTGAAAAACACTGCCTGGCGTTGATCTTCGCGATAACAAAGCTCAGGCACTATGCGTTGGCGCACGAGGTCCGTCTCATTTCAAAGGTCCCCCTTAAATACTTGATGTCGAAGGCCATATTGACGGGACGACTCGCTAAATGGGCCCTGCTCTTGATGGAGTTCTCGATAACGTATCAACCTCTCAGGGCAGTAAAAGGCCAGGCCATCGCCGACTTCCTCGCTGAGCACCCGATACTTGCCGATTCTCCTCTTTGCGATTTGCCAGACGAACATGCATTTGACGCGATTGACGGTGGTGATACCCAATGGGAACTTTATTTCGATGGAGCATCTTCCATGAAAAAACGCAAACAAAGTACCCCTATAATCAAATCGGGGGTATGCCTCATCTTCGTGACTCCACAAGGAGGGATAATGCGCTTCGCTTTCTCCTTAACAGAGCCGAGGAAGAATAACGAAGCCGAATATGAAGCCTTGATAGCAGGTCTTGAGATCGCCATCGACATGGGAATTGAAAACCTCCTCATATATGGATATTCCCAGCTAGTCGTTAGTCAAGTAAACGACGACTACCAAACGTGCAAACCGGAGTTGGTGAAGTACGGTGAAAAGGTGCAACAACTGTTGACCCAAATTCCCTCCTTAGTTTGGAGAACATACCGCGTGCGGAAAACAGCAAAGCGGACGCATTGGCCAAACTTGCTAAAGAACTGGCTGACGAGAACCTCGATGATGTTAGAATCATGGTATAAAGCCGTCGGGTACTTGCCCCAGCAGAAATATCTTCGGAATCATCCGAAGAAAAAGGAGCGAACGAGCAGACAACCCTGCAAGTAAAAGATTGGGAAAATACTGAGGATTGGAGAGAAGTCTTCATAGATTACTTTAAATCCCACCGAATGCCTGAAGAAGCGTCCACAAGACATCAGCTCATAAAACGAGCTCTGTCTTTTGCCTTCGTCAACAATACTCTATACAAGAGGTCGTTTGATTCTCTATGGTTGAGATGCTTAGGACCCGACGAAGCGAAAAGGGTCGTCCAGGAAGTTCATGACGGACTCTGCGGTTCTCACCAAGCAGGCCCAAAGATGAAGTTGAAGGTCAAACGGATGGGCTACTATTGGCCCACGATGATCCAGGACTGCCTCGAATATGCGAAGCAATTCCACTCATGCAAAATTCATGGGGACTTCATCCATCAGCATCCGAATCCACTACATCCAACGGTGGCTAGCTGGCCATTCGAAATGTGGAGGACTGATATAGTCGGCCCCATCGAACCAGCATCGTCTAGAGGACATCGTTTCATCCTAGCGACGACTGACTACTTCTCTAAGTGGGCAGAAGCGGTACCCCTGAGGGAAGTGAAGACAGAGAATATCCTCCATTTCTTCAAGACGCACGTCATATATCGGTTTGGAACGCCAAGACGGATCATCTCCGATAACGGGCCAGCCTACAGAAGCCACAAAATCAGTCGCTTCGCGCAACAGCATAATATAGACTGGAGATATTCCTCAGTTTATAATCCGCGAGCTAACGGTCTAGCTGAGGCCTTCAACAAGACCTTGACGAAGATCATGAAGAAAACGGTGTCACGAAATAAGAAAGACTGACACGAAAGACTGCAAGAAGCTCTCTGGACGTATCGAATTACGTTTAAAACGGCCACGAATGCAACGCCATATGCGTTAGTATTCGGTACGGAAGCAGTACTCCCCCTCGAGATAGAGTTACCCTCTCTACGAGTGGCAGTCCACTACGAGCTAACGGACGAAGAAAATGCTCACCTTCGGCTTGAAGAGCTTGACGCCCTTGATGAAACCCGGCTCATAGCACAGCAAAATCTGGAAGCTTATAAAGCAAAGATGACGCGCTCATATGAAAAATTGACCCGACCGAGGACATTCCGCCAAGGCAAACTTGTGCTAGTGGTCAAAAGGCCTATGATTCCCTATCGCGCCAAGCGAGGAAAATTCGAGCCAAACTATGAAGGCCCATACATCATAGATAAGGTCTACCAGGGTTGGGCCTATCTACTCATGGACATGCACGGTGATAGGCCTTTCAGGCTAATAAACGGTCGCTTCCTAAATAAATACTATGCTTAATGAGCCACAGCCTAGGTCAATGGTAGATGACGACGACTATGTCCGCTCGCTATCTTCCTAAGCTCAAACTCTATCAGCAGTAGCCAGCCTTCTCAAAGTCGGACCGAAATGTCCTTAAACTAATAGCAGACCGAAACGTCTTTAAACTACTACCGCAGCATCTTTAGGCTGACAAGATATAAAAAAAACATATAAAAATAAAATAAAAAAACGGTATGTCCATAAGCAAAAAGGGCACGGATGAAAACCCGAAAGGGCTCCGTGAGTAAAAACAGCAGGGCTACCGGCGAGTGTTCGTGAAAACCCGAAAGGGCGCGACCTCGTAAAAAATATATAAAAATAAAAAGAATAAAAAAACGGTATGTCCATAAGCAAAATGGGCACGGATGAAAACCCGAAAGGGCTCCGTGAGTAAAAACAGCAGGGCTACCGGCGAGTGTTTGTGAAAACCTGAAAGGGCGCAACCTCGTTAAAGGACACTTATAGGGTCCTCTTGACCTTGTAAAGAGAAACCACCCGCGTGAGATCCTTACGACTCACAAGGGAGCAACACACTTAGGGATCCCCACGATTCCTAAGGAGAAAATACACTTGCGAGATCCTCACGACTCGTAAGGAGAACTCGCTTATGGGACCCTCACGGCTCATAAGAGTTGAAAGTCTTAAGTTACAGAGACCTAAACCTGTGCTTAAGCAACCTCCACAACTTCCGTTATTGCCCTACAAGTGGTTCAATACTGACCCTTGTATACAATCCACGGGCGCGAATAAGCATTTCCCTAACCAAGTCTCATCCGTGACTGGGGATATGTTCGCATGGTGAACAACCCTGGTAAATCCTCTCGATTTATGAGGAGAAAACCCTCCTGTAGGATCCTTACGACTTACAGAGGAAACGAACACTTAGGAATCCTCACGATTCCTAAGGAGAAAATACACCTACAAGATCCTCACGACTTGTAGGAAGAAATACCTTTGTGAGACCCTTACGGCTCATGAAGTCAAAAGCCTTAGTCGGCGGGACCTTAACCCTGTTCGCTAAGCCACCTTTGTTCGACACCGACGGAGGCAAATGATGATTCGCTCCTGGCAATATCCTAGTTGTAGCGGTGCTGATGCCGAAATCGACGTTTAATTTCTGGTTTACGGCGAAAAGCCAATAGTCCGCACATACATACGAAATAGCCGAAATGATAGGGCAACTTGCAATAAAAAGCAGCAAGTAAAAATGTATGCATGCAAAATAGCCGAAATGATAGGGCAACTTGCAATAAAAAGCAGCAAGTAAAAATGTATGCATGCAAAATAGCCGAAATGATAGGGCAACTTGCAAAAAAAAGCAGCAAGTAAAAATGTATGCATGCAAAATAGCCGAAATGATTGGGCAACTCGCAATAAAAAGCAACGAGTAAAAATAAAATAAACAGCCGAAATGATTGGGCACCGCGAAAAATAGCTGAAATGATTGGGCAACCGCGACCTTCGCGATATAAAAGCTGAAATGATAGAGCATCGCGGAGATAAAACAAAAAAAATGATGATAAAGCTTTGGCCCTACAGTTAAGATCACATCGATCCCTGTATACAATCCAAGGGCGTAAACAAAGAGGGAACCATACTTTCCCAACAGGCTCCGCCAGAAGACGAAGCCAAATCTCGACGGTTCAGTCCAACTCCGAAGAAACCAGTGTCTTCAGCAGATACCTCAACTCAGGGAAACAAACAATCCTTGACGAGAGCTTCCCGATTCGCATCGACTCGCAGAGCAACCAGTACCTCCGTGGGAAATTCTCGACTCGTTTCAACCCCAAGGAAACAAATAATCCTGGCGCTAGGGAAACAAATAACCCTTAGCAAACACCTCAACTCACGGATACAAACACTCCTTGACGAGAGCCTCCTGATCTGCGTCGATTCGCAGAGCAACCAGTGCCTCCGTGGGAAATTCTTGACTCGTTTCAACCCCAAGGAAACAAATAATCCTTGGCGCTTGGGAAACAAATAATCCCTAGCAAATTCCTCGACTCACGGATACAAACACTCCTTGACGAGAGCCTCCTGATCCGCGTCGACTCGTAGAGCCACCAGTGCCTCCGTGGGAAATTCTCGACTCGTTTCAACCCCAAGGAAACAAATAATCCTTGGCGCTTGGGAAACAAATAATCCCTAGCAAATTCCTCGACTCACGGATACAAACACTCCTTGACGAGAGCCTCCTGATCCGCGTCGACTCGCAGAGCAACCAGTGCTTCCGTGGGAAATTCTCGACTCGTTTCAACCCCAAGGAAACAAATAATCCTTGGCACTAGGGAAACAAATAACCCTTAGCAAACACCTCAACTCACGGATACAAACACTCCTTGACGAGAGCCTCCTGATCCGTGTCGACTCGCAGAGCAACCAGTGCCTACGTGGGAAATTCTCGACTCGTTTCAACCCCAAGGAAACAAATAATCCTTGGCGCTAGGGAAACAAATAATCCTTAGCAAATTCCTCGACTCACGGATACAAACACTCCTTAACGAGAGCCTCCTGATCCGCGTCGACTCGCAGAGCAACCAGTGCCTCCATGGGAAATTCTCGACTCGTTTCAAACCCCTAGGAAACAAATAATCCTTGGCGCTAGGGAAACAAATAATCCTTAGCAAATTCCTCGACTCACGGATACAAACACTCCTTGATGAGAGCCTCCTGATCCGCGTCGACTCGCAGAGCAACCAGTGCCTCCGTGGGAAATTCTCGACTCGTTTCAACCCTAAGGAAACAAATAATCCTTGGCACTGGGGAAACAAATAATCCCTAGCAAATACCTCAACTCACGGATACAAACACTCCTTGACGAGAGCCTCCTGATCCGCGTCGACTCGCAGAGCAACCAGTGCCTCCGCGGGAAATTCTCGACTCGTTTGAACCCCAAGGAAACAAATAATCCTTGGCGCTAGGGAAACAAATAACCCTTAGCAAACACCTCAACTCACGGATACAAACACTCCTTGATGAGAGCCTCCTGATCCGCGTCGACACGCAGAGCAACCAGTGCCTCCGTGGGAAATTCTCGACTCGTTTCAACCCCAAGGAAACAAATAATCCTTGGCGCTAGGGAAACAAATAATTTCTAGCAAATCCTTCAACTCAGGGAAACAAACAATCCTTAACGAGAGCCTCCTGATTCGCGTCGGCTCGCAGAGAAACCAGTGTCTCCGCGGGAAATTCCCGATTCGTCTCAACTTGCAAGATGAAGCCTCAGGCAGCAGAGACTAAAAAGTTTGCTTCCTGAACAATGGGACCCTGCAAGTCGATCTAAACGGTCTCTTGCATACTATTCACGGGTTTCACTTTCCGAAGTCGAGTTTCGACAAGGAGGGAAACAACCGCTTACGAGTCCTCTCGACTCGTAAGAGGGAAAATTTTTCTTACAGGATCCTTACGACCTATAAGAGAAAACACACTTAGGAATCCTCACGACTCCTAAGGAGAAAAACCCACCTACGAGATCCTCTCGATCTGTAGGAAGAAAAGTCTCTATGAGACACTCACAGCTCAGAGAGTTGAAAAGTCTTAGACAGCAGATCTGAACCTGCGGCATAAGCCATCGCTATTTCTTGAGGAAATCAAGATGCTTGCTCTAATCATCCGTCAACCATGTTTACTAAGGTGACATGTTGAGAATAAAAGGAAGAAAAGGCAGAGAAATAGCACAAGACATTACAAAAAATGTGTATCTTTTATTCATAAACTTGATTGAGTACATGATACATTGTGCTAAAGAATAAAAAAAATATATATACTTTTTTTTATTTACAAGTACAAACGATACAAAGAGGGATAACTACTGAGGAGGAAGTGTCTTTAACAAATCTCCAAGCCGCTCTCGCACTTCCTTCAGCGCCTCCTCCTGAGTGGCTGCCGCGGCCTCCTCCGCTTCCACCTGGGCTCACTGCTGCAAGAAGGATGAAAGTTGCTCCTCCGCCGCCTTCTGGGCTGCTTCCTGGCTGGGTATATCTCGCTCGACAACGTCAAGCTGTTGCCTCAATGATAACCCTTCGGAAAGACATTGCAGAAGGCCCTCAAAGACAACCTTCAGCTGTGCAGCATTGGCCTCCACCCGAGCATGCAGTTGGGCAGACTTGCTCGAAGTCTCACCGCGCTCCTTACGCCTTGAAATGACTTCTTGTTCGAGATGGCGGAAATAAGAAGCGCTCTGCTCAATCCACGCTGCTCTTTGATTGCTGGCGGCCAAGGTCTTGGGAGCGGGACGCAGCGACTCCAACTGATGCAGGCGGACCTCGATCTCCCTGCAGTGGTTAACCCAAGATGCGATGATACCCTCGTCATGAAAGTTCACGAGTATCACCAGCATCGGGTTAACCGCCGTAGCGAAGTCTGCGGCAGATGTAGGAGTTTTAACGTCGAGTTCCTCGACGTAGTCACTCAACATGCGCAGACTATTCGCGGCGCCTTTCGAAGACGGACGTCTCAGATAAGGACCCGCCGGCATTGTAATGCGAGGCTCGAAAGGCGCCGAGATCGGAACGACAGCTGAAAAGAAACAGGATGTGATCAGATAACAGTACAGAAAATAAAAAGGGGGGAGTTATCAATGTGATATTCGCCATACCAGATGAGACAGGTGGCAAGGCCGGAAGGACCGGTGGCGCAGCCGATCTTTTATGCCCTCTTTCAATCTGTAGCACTGCAGTCGAGATGAGGAAAAAGGGTTTAGAAGTAATTCCATCAATCAAAAAGGAGGATATCAATGGAAATCATACTCACCAACGCCACCAGAGGAAGAAGCGAGTTCAGATGGGAAGGAAAAGTGTGGAAGCAACATCTGATAAAGATGGTCAAAAAGCACTTCTGAAAGACATAATAGTATGACTTTAGTACACAAATTATACGTCTGAAAAGTGAGATTAATAAGTTGCAAACCCATACCTTCCAACATCTTCGACGGTATGAGAGAGGGTTGAGAGGTGACCACCGCCAAAGCAGTCGTCGAAGGCGCTCCCTCGAGCAGTGGGGCATCGGCGCTGGCTGCACCCGCGTTACGAAAAAAGGTGAACTTGTCAGAAAGGTTGTGAGGTAAAGAAAGACAGAAACCTGGGATTTACCTGATGAGCTACCGGTTGAAACGGAGGCGACTCCCTCCTCTATTGACATGAGGCCACCGCCCGTGGCCTCATCACCCGACTCGATGGGGACCGTCGTCGTGCTCGCGCGGCTAGGAGACGGCGGAAGATCGTAGACGAGGAGGGCAATAATCGGAGCATTGCCGGACTCTTGAGAGAGAGCGGCTGACTCTTCCCCAAGAGTCGTGCCCATCTCACCCGCTACTTCCTCGGGCTCCGCGATCTCCATCGGCTTATCCGCCGCCACCACAAGGTCGCCGGCCTCAAGTGCCTCGTCCGTCACCACCCTGGGCTCCGTTGTAATGATCATTTCATCTACCGCCACTTCAGGCTCGGCATCAATGACCTTCTCGGCTACAGACCCCCCAACCTCCATCTCAGGCTCCGAAGCCTCAGCAACGTTGCCCGCCGTCGGCTCAGGTTCGACAGGCGCCGCCTCCTCTGTTTCCTTGGGTTCAACGGTCTCCGCCTCCCCCTCGGTCGGACTTGGCCCTGCAAGATAAAGTATATAAGAACCGACAGCTTTATGAGTCTTATAATGAAATTCTGAAAGAAGTGCTACCTGAGGTAGACTTGTCATTAGCCTCTCTATTGGCGCGGATTGCCTGTCTATGAGCGGTAGACAAAGCGACCGGGGACTCTTCTGACGGAGTGTCGGCACGAGGGATGGTGCTTAGGCCCGCTCCCGTAGCCAAAGCAGCCCTGCGTGCCTTTGCTTCGCACCTCGACCGCTTCTGTTCCTCCTGGGCTGTCACGACGGACCGCTTTGATGCTTCCTTCATCAAAGCGTCGTCGTCCTCATTTAAAGATGCCTCCAGAGCCTTTAAGGCATCCCTCATCGGCTCTTCAAGACGAACCTCATGCAGTGGTCCAGAGGAAGCGGGAACATCGGCAGCTGGCAGAACATTTGCGTCGCTTGGCGGGAACGGCATTAAGGTTTCTGCAATAAAAAGGGAGAGATTAGATTGACCATAACACAAGGAGAATAAAAACTTGATGAATCAAAACTTACTGAGGCCTAAAGACGCTCTAAGGCGTTCCTCCTCTTGGAAGGTCTTGAGTGAAGCGGCAATGGCTTCTTCAGTGGTGATGCCTGTTGGAAGAAAAGAAGGAAAAATATTAGTCAAAGGCAAAGATATGATGCAATAGAAAATGCGACTAGTGATTACCTGAATCCGCAAGCTTAGCTAGCCATGCGTCACGCCTTGCCAACCACGCTGAAGTTTCGAGAGCGGCCTCCAAGTCCGTATCATCCGGTGGTGGCATGACTAATCCCTCGTTAGTCCCGTATTCACTCAAGCCCTCGGCATAGGGAGCGTGGGGTTCCTGACCGAATGCGACGTCCGCAGCGAAGAGCGACTTGTTTTTCTTCTACCCTCCGACCCTAGGTGCACGTGGGATCGACTTCCGTTTAGCAGCCACCTTGGGACGGCGGGTCTCGATGTCTGCATCTACGCCAGACTCCGGCGAAACTACAACCACTGTCTCCACTGGAGCACAGGGCGCTGGGGCTGCATCTGTAATATCGGGAAGCAGCAATCCGTGCGGAGGACTTTGCCCACGCGATGGCCCGGTTCTAACCTTTTTTAGAGGGGCAACTACTGGAGTCCTCGGAACCAAAGGAGCGTTGCGGTCACTGCCTGGAGGCGCATCCTTACGGTCGACCAGCAGTCGCCTTTCCTCCTTTATAACGGCTCCTGTTGCATGATTGTACCAGTCTTTGTACACATTGAGGAGTCGTGGAGCGCAAGCCGGCGCACTGATAAAAAAATGAGAGCCTGTATTCAGGCGCATGAAATGATGCAGCGCGTTCTCGATCCCTTCTTCAGTGGCAGCGGGTTCCAGCAAGAAAGCTTCCAAGGGGTTCCCTTGATCGTAGCCCAGTTGTTGGGCAAAACGATGCGGGTTATATCTTATGAAAATCGCCGCACCATTCTGCCTGAAGACTAGGAAGCCCGGTCTAATAGAGTATAAGTGAAGGGTCTCCCGGGCCGTCAAAACTGATGCTCCATCCTTAAAGGAGTCTTGTAATGGTCGCACCGCTGTGGTGGACGCTTTTCCAATAGTCAGCACCTTGTCAATAAAGGACATCCCGGCTCCAACGGTGTGAGAGCGAAGGAGTAAACCCCTGGCGTTCCGTGGTGATGGGGTCACAATTGATGCGCCGATCAGCTGTATAATGCGAGGGAAACCGCACTTGTCGAAGAACGAGGGCCTTTTATGCATGCCGAAGACACCCGCCGTGTGTAGCTCGAGCCACGATACAAAATAATGCATCGGGAAGACCACGTGCAGTATCCCAGGCTCATTAGCATCCGCTGCTCGGCTAAGGCCATGATATAAGTGCGCCAAGCCGGCGATCCCCACAGCCACCTTTACCCCGATGGCCATCTGGTGGGCTGGGTAAAAGACAGAGGGCTGCATACGATGAGAGTGCATTGGGATCGCGAACCAACTCAGCCACAACCCGAGAAATCCTAAGAAAAAAGCCTCCTCGTCCATCCCAGGGGCTGCAATCTCTTCAAAAGACATGGTCGGGAAGTCCGGAAGGAAAAAACCCTTTTGATCTATCTCCTTCTCCGGTAGGTTATCCGCACCTAAACCGAAAGGGTCATCCAAAGTGGCAAACTTGGCAGCCTCTGATGAGAGGACGCTTGGGCGAAGGAACCGAGCGATGAAATCCTCAAAGTTAACCCCCCGACTCCTATGTTCGATAAAAAGAGACTTATAGATGTTCAACACTTTAATCAAGCTTGGGAATTGGTGTTGAACAACATTCTCCGGTGTGAGCCCCCTTACCACCGGCCTAGCGCCAAAGACGTACTCGTCTGTCGGGAGCAACTCCTTATAGTGTTCCCCTATAACCGGTAAACCGGATACCTCTGTAAACTCTTCCAAAGAGATTGACACTTCCCGATCCATGGCGAGGAAAGTGTGGGTAGGAATGTTCCACTGCTCCAGGAAGGCCTTGAACCACCAGGTCGGGAGCGTGGGATATTGGAACAGAGAGACCTACACTACGGTGTACAATCCTAACTTTATCAACTGCGACTTCTTCGTCGACAGGATGTACCGGGCCCACGGCAGATAACCGATCGGGTGGCGGGGGATCAGACCAATGTTATATGATTGCCCCCAAGGTCGCGCCTCACCCTGACAGATAAGGCGTCCTAGGATATCCAAAACCATAGGACGCTGGACCGGGATGGCATCTATAGCCGGATGAAGAAAACCCTTCGATGTCCAATCCACCATCTCCACGGCATACTGCACCGAGGGTGGGGTAGCATAGTTGTTCCCCTCCGAAAGACGGCGTGACGCAGGGACGTAAGGCCTGAGATTCGGGGCAGATGTTATATGGTTTTATCCTTCTACCTCTCCGAAGATGCCAAGTTGATTTATGGCACCGTGTATCGGAGGTTTAGACGGATGCGGCCGATGTAGCAGACTTCGTCAGATTCCCCCTCGCTAGAGGGGTTTTTGATTGTGGGGACGCTCTTCCCTGCAGGCGTAAGCCCCTGCAGTTAATTACGCTACCGCATCGCGGTAACAACTTTCTCCTTCTCCAGAATTTCACTTCGTGTCGTGTGTGTTTGTTTTGTCTGTGGTTGCCCGTGGATTGTATACAGAGACTGAGTAATGCCGTCGCCCGTAGGACGTGGATTAGTCAAAATCCGTATTTACTTAGATTTGGGTTTGGTATTTTTAGTTTAAGGATACGTTAGCCGTATTGCGGCTAAGATCGACTTAAACGTTCGTCAAGGATACGTTAGTCCTGTTTTGGACTAAGATCAACTTGACGTGGTGATCCATTTAATATATGGCCGTCGGGACTCATCACCTCTCTGACGTCGTTGAAGGATTACAACGATGGATGTCAGAGAAGTTCAGAGATGTACCCTTGAACCAAAGTTGATTTGGAGTTTTATCATTCATTTAAATGTCTAAGGATACGTTAGCCGTATTTGGGGCTGAGATCAACTTAAACGGGACCGTTTAGATCCGGCAAAAGAGCATATGGAGGCTCTATTGTTCCAGTTTAGGAACATAGTGGTCCATAGGTAGTTTAGGGACGTTGCGGTCCATGCTCCAGTTTAGGGACGTGGTGGTCCATATTCCAGTTTAAGGACGTGGTGGTCCATATTCCAGTTTAAAGACGTGGTGGTCCGTTATTAGTTGAAGGACGTTTCGGTCCGATATTAGTTTAAGGACGTTTCGGTCCACGAGTTTAAGGACCCCACAGTCCATATACGTGTGTGTTCGTCGGGACCCGTCACCTCTCTGACGTCGTTGAAGGATTACAACAACGGGTGTCAGAGGAGTTCGGAGATGTACCTTCGAACCGGAGGTAAATTGATTTAAGAGAGCAATCTTGCTCAGTCAATTTAATTTAAGGACTTACGGCAAAAATTGGGCTAAGTCCAGTTGAAAATGTTCAACATTTTATTTGCTTTTGCATTCCATTTCTTTTTATTTTTATTTGGGCTTTGCCCAGAAAGGATGCAGAGCATCAATTTGTTTTGGGCTCTGCCCTTTATAAATGATGCAGAGTATCAATTTTATTTGGGCTCTGCCCTTTTATTGCTTTGCAATTTATTTTGGCCTGCTTGGTCTTTTTGATTTGGGCCTGGACCTTTTAGGAAATGCATTGCATTTATCAGGCGCTTTGCGCCAATCAGAGAGCGCAAGCGCTCGTGGTGATGACACGTGTCATGCAGCGCAGTGCGCTGCGCTAGTGCGCTACGCTTACGCTGCTGAAACGTGGCGCGCTCTGGTGAGTTGCGCCAATTTTAGAGAGCAAAGCTCTATTCAAAAGCGCATAGCGCAAATGGTTCAGACTCTGACACGTGGCGCTCTCTGGTGGCTTGCGCCAGCCCAAGAGCGCAACAGTGTAGATTTATAAGTGCAAAGCACTATTAATTTGAGAATCTTTTAGATTCAAGAACCGATGGTTCATAAGAGAAGTGCGAAGCACTATTTGATTTCTTGATCTAATTTAGATCAAAGAAAAATAAGTTTTTCTTGTTTTTCTTATCTCAGAGAACCAAAGGTTCATGAAAAGTGCAAAGCACTATTTAATTAATTAAAGATCATTGATCTTCTTTTTAGATCTATGATCTGTTCATAAGAGAACTTTATCTATCGCTAAAGGTTTTTACCTTTTTGTTCTTGAGGAATTCTTCAGAGTTCTCTTTTTTTTTCCAGAAAATGTTGATGCCTTTGAATTGAGGTCTGGGGTCCTTTTTATAGTGCCCATAAATTAGTTAAATTTGTTAAAGAGATCTTTCTCTGAGTGATTTGGGGAATTTTCCCCACCGTTGGATCTTTGATCTAAGGGCTTCTGTTTTACAGAAGAAAATCTTCTTGTTTTAACAAGAACAGAAATATTTCTTTAAAATCTTAATTCTGTTTGGCGCAAATGCCCCAGCGCGTGATACGTGTCACGCAGCGCACAGCGCAGCGCAACTGCGCTAGCGCATCTGCGCTGACACGTGTCGCGCAGCTCACAGCGCAGCGCAACTGCGCTGACACGTGTCGCGCAGCACAAAGCGCAGCGCAACTGCGCGAGCGCATCTGCGCTAACACGTGTCGCGCAGCGCAGTGCATGCGCAACTGAAGCGTTGCTTCCTTTAAATAGAGGTTTGCTCTGATTGGGCGCGCCTTCTTGGGCGCTGCGCTGATGCATCTGCGCATGACACGTGGTGTGTTGCGCCCGAGATTTGAAGCGTTGCTTCAAAATTTGAATTTTGAATTTCCAACAGAGCATTGCTCTGATTGGGGGAAACAAATGCCCCCCCACCGTTGCGCTCACGTGGCGCGCACGTGAGTGCAACGGTGGCAAGCCCCTGACCGTTGGATCAAGGGGTGAGCTGAAGGGGCGCAAGCGCATTATAAATAGGACCTACGGCCCTTTAGAAAACTTCACCATTTTCTAGATTTTGATTCCAGAGCTTCGCTCTTGCTTAGAACTTCAGAGCTTTGCTCTCGTTTCCAGAACTTTAGAGCTTTGCTCATTTCCAGAGTTAGAAACTTTAGGTAAAATTAATTTAAATCAAATTAACTTAAATTAACCTTACCCAAAGAGCTTTGCTCTTACAGATCTTTTGATCTAAAGAGATCCCCATTGGGGTTTCATAAACAGAGCTTTGCTCTCAAAAACTTATTGATCTGCAGAGATCTTGTTCATGGGTTCTACCCCATGGACAAAGCTTTGCTCTTTGAATCATCTGTAGATCTTTTAGATCTGAAAAATGAAAAAAATTTAATTCTTTTAGGTGTAAACATTTTCTGATGGACCTTTCCATTATTACCATAGAGCTATGCTCTTTTTAAGGAACCTTATTTCCCTGAGACCAGAGTTTGACAAGTGTCACTCTGTGACAGAGCTTTGCTCTGAAAGAGAAGATTTTCTCCTTGTCTCTAGGGATTCTTCCCTTTTTTTATTAATGGGAATGTTTTCCTGGGGACCAACTGACAATCTCATCCAATGATGAGGTTGTCTTATTAACTGACGTATTGTCATCCAGATTTTGTGGGTCCCCCTTCGGTCTCCTACCCACTGCACCGCTGTGTGGTGTAATTAATTAATTTTAATTTAATTAATGCATTTTCTTTTTTAAATGCCAAGCGTTGGAATTACAACACTAACGACTAAATTGTTCTTTTGCAGCGATCATGTCTCTAGACACTTCATTCCCGTTCGTCCGCTCAGAGGAGGGATTTCCCGATGCGCCTTTGGACCGTGAAGTCCTGGCCATGATTAAGGAGTACGACCCGGAATACAAGAGTCTCCACCTTTGGGGGTCATGGTACAATCAGATCATCATGGGCCGACGGATCTTCACATGCGCGGTGCCGTCAGAACCCATAACGACGATTCATTACGCCAGCCCACCCCCGGTGCAGTACGCCGTGGAGATGGTTGATTGGACATCGAAGGGCTTTCTACATCCTGCCATAGATGCGATTCTGGTTCAGCGTCCCATGGTTTTGGATATCCTGGGACGCCGCATCTGTCAAGGCGAGGCGCGACTTTGGGGGCAATCATATAATATCGGTTTGATCCCCCGCCACCCAATCGGCTATCTGCCGTGGGCCCAGTATATCCTGTCGACGAAGAAGTCGCAGTTGATAAGATTAGGATTGTATACCGCAGTCTACGTCTCCCTTTTCCAGTATCCCACGCTTCCCACTTGCTGGTTCAAGGACTTCCTGGAGCAGTGGAACATTCCTACCCACACTTTCCTCGCCATGGATCGGGAAGTGTCAATCTCTTTGGAAGAGTTTACGGAGGTATCCGGTCTACCGGTAATGGGGAACATTATGAGGAGTTGCTCTCGACGGATTAGTACGTCTTTGGTGCTAAGCCGGTGATAAGGGGGCTCACGCCGGAGAACGCTGTTCAACACCAATTTCTAAGTCTGATCAAGGTGTTGAACATCTACGAGGCCCTTTTCATTGAGCGTGGGAGCCGCAGAGTTAATTTTGAGGATTTCATTGCTCGGTTCCTTCACCCAAACGTCCTCTCGGCAGAAGCTGCCAAGTTTGCCACCCTTGAGGACCCTTTCGGTTTAGGTTTGGATAACCTGCCGGCGAAGGAAACAGACCAAAAGGACTTTTTTCTTCCTAACTCCCCAACCATGTCTTTTGCAGAAGTCGTAGCCCCCGAGATGGACGAGGAGGCCTTCTTTTTTGGATTTCTTGGGCTTTGGCTGAGTTGGTTTGCGCTCCCAATGCACTCTCACCGCATCCGGCCCTCTGTTTTTTACCCAGCCCACCGAATGACTATCGGGGTAAAGGTGGCCGTTGGGATCGCCGGCTTGGCGCACTTATATCATGGCCTCAGCCGAGCAGCGGATGCTAACGAGCCTGGGGTGCTGCACGTGGTCTTCCCGATGCACTACTTTATGTCGTGGCTCGAGCTACATACGGCGGGTGTTTTCGGCATGCATAAAAGGCCCTCGTTCTACGAAAGGTGCAGTTTACCTTGCATTCTACAGTTGATCGGCGCATCAATTGTAAATCCATCGCCACGAAATGCCAGGGGTTTACTCCTTCGCTCAGACACCGTTGGAGCCGGTGTGTCTTTCATTGACAAGGTGTTGACTATTGGAAAAACGTCCACCACTGCCGTGCGGCCATTGCAAGACACTTTCAAGGATGGAGCTTCAGTTTTAATGGCCTGGGAGACCATTCACTTATATTCCATCAGACCGGGCTTCTTGGTGTTTAGGCAGGACAGGGCAGCGATCTTCATGAGATATAACCCGCATCGTTTCGCCCAACAGCTGAGCTATAATCAAGGGGTACCGCAGGAGGCTTTTTTATCGGAATCTGCCGCAACTGAAGATGGGATGGAGAGAGCGCTGCATCACTTCATGCGTCTAAACACGGGCTCTCACTTCTTTATCAGTGAGCCGGCTTGCGCCCCATGACTTCTTAGGGTATATACAGAATGGTACAGTCATTCGACGGGAGCGGTCATAAAGGAGGAAAGGCGGTTGCTGATCGACCGTAAGGGTGCACCTCCAGGTAGCGATCGCAACGCTCCTCTGGTGCCAAGGGCCCCGGTAATCCCCCCTTTAAAAGATGCCAAAGCCGGACCCTCGCGTGCGTAGAGTCCTCCGCACGGATTGCCGCTCCCTGATATTGCGGATGCACCACCAGCGCCCTGTGCTCCAGTGGAGACAGTGGTTATAGCCTCACCGGAGTCTGGCGTGGGTGCGGACATCGGGACCCGCCGTCCCAAGGTGGCTGCTAAACGGAAGTCGATCCCACGTGCACCTCGGGTCGGAGGGCAAAAGAAAAAGAAGTTGCTCTTCGCTGCGGACGTCGTGTTCGGTCAGGAACCCCATGCTCCCTATACCGAGGGCCTGATCGAATACGGGACTAACGAAGGATTAGTGATGCCGCCGCCGGACGATACAGACTTAGAGGCTGCTCTCGAAGCTTCAGCGTGGTTGGCGAGGCGTGACGCGTGGCTAGCTAAGCTTGCGCAATCAGGTAACTACTAGTCGTCTTTTCTTTATTGCAACATATCCTCTTCATTGCCTTTGACTAACGCTTTTCTTTCTTTTCTTTCAACAGGCATCACTGATGAAGAATCCATTGCCGCTTCTCTGAAGACTTTCCAGGAGGAGGAACGTCTTAGAGCATCCATGGGCCTTAGTAAGTTTCGATTCATCAAGTTTTCATTTCCCTTGTGTTATGGTCGATCTAACCTTTCCCTTTTAATCACAGGAACCTCAATGCCTCTCCCTCCAAGTGACGCAGATGTTCTACCAGTTTTCGATGTTCCTGCTTCCTCAGGATTACTGCAGGAGGTTTGTCTTGAAGAGCCGATGAGAGACGCCTTAAAGGCTCTGGAGGCATCTCTGAACGAGGACGACGACGCCCTGAAGGAAGCGTCACAGAGGTCCATCGCGACAGCCCGGGAGGAACGGAAGCGGTCGAGGCGCGAAGCAAAGGCACGGAGGGCTGCCTTGGCTATGGGAGCGGGCCCCAGCACCGTTTCTCGTGCTGATACTCCTTCCCAAGAGGCCCCTGTCGCCCTCCTATCCACTGCTCGGAGACAAGTGGCGCGTGCAGCTCGGAGCGCAAATGATAAATCCACTTCAGGTAATATTTCTCCCAAGATTTTGTTGTAAGAGTTATAATGCCATCGGTTCTTATATATTTTATCTTATAGGGCCAAGTCCGACCGAGGGGGAGGCGGAGACCGTTGAACCCAAGGAAGCAGAGGAGGCGATGATACCTGCCGAACTTGAGCCAACTGTGGGCAACGTTGGTGAGGCTTTGGAGTCTGAGGTGGAGGTTGGGGGGGCTGCAGCCGAGAAGGTCATTGATGCCGAACCTGAAGTGGTGGTAGATGAAATGATCATTATAACTGAGCCCAGGGTGTTGGCGGACGAGGCGCTTGAGGCTGGTGACCTCGTGGTGACGGTGGACGAGATAACCACGACTAATGAACCCGAGGGAGTAGCGGGTGAGGTGGCCATGACTCCCGAGGACGAGCCAACCGCTCCTTCTCTCGAATCTGGGAATGCCCCAGTTATAGCCCTCCCCATCTATGGTTCTCCGCCGTCTCCAGGTCTTGCGAGCACAACAACGGTTCCTATTGAGTCGGGTGATGAGGCCACGGGCGGTGGCCTCATGTCGATGGAGGAGGGAGCCGCCTCCGTTTCGGCTGGCAGCTCACCAGGTAAATCCCAAGTTACTGTCCTCTTTATCTTACAATCCTTTCTGACAGGTTCATATTTGTTCGTAACGCAGGTGCAGCCAGTGCCGATGCCCCATTGCTCGAGGGAGCGCCTTCAACTACTGCCCTGGCGGTGGTCACCTCTCCGCCTTCTCTCATACCGTCAAAGATGTTGGAAGGTATGAGTTTGCAACTTATTAATCTCATTTTTCAGACGTATAATTTGTGTACTAAAGTCATACTGTTATGTCTTTCAGGAGTGCTTTTTGACCATCTTTATCAGGTGTTGCTCCCACACTTCTCTTTCCTATTCGAACTCGCTTCTTCCTCTGGTGGCGTTGGTGAGTATGATTTCCTTTGATATCCTTCTTTTTTTATTGACGGAATTACTTATAACCCTCTTTTTTCTCATCTCAACTGCAGCGCTATAGATTGAAGGAGGGGATAAAAGATCGGCTGCGCCACCGGCCCTTCCGGCCTTGCCACCTGCCTCAGCTGGTATAGCGACTATCACATTAATAACTCCCCCTTTTTTTACTTCCTGAACTGTTATCTGATCACATCTTGTTTCTTTTCAGCGGTCGTTCCGGTCTCGGCGCCCTTCGAGTCTCGTATCATAATGCCGGTAGGTCCTTTCCTGAGATGTCCATCTTCGAAAGGCGCCGCGAACAGCTTGCGTATGTTGAGCGACTACATTGAGGAGATCGACGTTGAAACCCTAACTTCTGCTGTGGACTTCGCTACAGTGGTTAACCCGATGCTGGTGATACTTGTGAATTTCCATGACGAGGGCATCATCGCATCTTGGGTTAATCATTGTATGAAGATCGAGGCTCGCCTGCATCAGCTGGAGTCGATGCGTCCTGCCCCCGAGACTTTAGCCGCGAGCAATGAAAGAGCAGCATGGATCGAGGGAAGCACCTCTTACGTCCACCACTTGGAACAAGAAGCAGCTTTAAGGCTAAGGGACTGCCAAGAGACCTCGAGCTAGACGACCCATCTGCGTGCTGAGGTTGAAGCGAATGCTGCCTAAGTGAAGACTATCTTTGAGGGTCTCCTGGAGCGCATCTCCCATGGGCTAAACTTGAAGCGAAAACTTGATGTAGCTGAGCGCGATACCCCACGTCGGGAAGTTGCTTATCAGGCCGTCAGGGAGCAGCTTGCGTCTGTCTTGCAGCAACGGGCCCAAGTAGAGGCGGAGCTGGCGGTGGTAGCCGATCAGGAGAAAGCGGGGAAGGAATTGCGCGAACAATTGCTAGATCTATGCAAGATGCTTCCTTCTCAGTAATTCTCCTTGTATCGTTTGTACTTGTAAATAAAAAAATGTATGTATATTTTTTTATTCTTTAGCACAATGTATCCTGTACTCAATCAAGTTTATGAATAAAAGATGCACATTTTTTGTAATGTCTTGTGTCATTTCTCCGCCTTTTCTTTCTTTTATTATCAGCATGCCACCTTAGTAAACATGGTCAACAGATAATAGAGCACGCATCTTGACTTTCTTAAGAAATAGCGATGGCTTAGGCCGCAGGTTCAGATCTGCTGCCTAAGACTTTTCAACTCTATAAGCCGTGAGGGTCTCATAGAGATTCTTCTCCCTACGGATCGAGAGGATCTCGTAGGTGGGTTTTCTCCTTAGGAATCGTGAGGATTTCTAAGTGTGGTTTTCTCTTATAAGTCGTAAGGATCCTATAAGAGAATTTTTTCCCTCTTACGAGTCGAGAGGACTCGTACGCGGTTGTTTCCCTCCTCGTCGAAACTCGACTTTGGAGAGTGAAACCCGTGAATAGTATGCAAGAGACCGTTTAGATCGACTTGCAGGGTCCCATTGTTCAGGAAGCAAGGTTTTTTGGTCCCTGCTGTCTGAGACTTCATCTTGCAAGTTGAGACGAATCGGGAATTTTCCCGCGGAGACACTGGTTTCTCTGCGAGCCGAAGCGAATCAGGAGGCTCTCATCAAGGATTGTTTGTTTCCTTGAGTTGAGGTGTTTGCTAAGGATTATTTGTTTCCCTAGCGCCAAGGATTATTTGTTTTCTTGGGGTTTGAAACGAGTCGAGGATTTCCCACGGAGGCACTGGTGGCTCTGCGAGTCGACGCGGATCAGGAGGCTCTCGTCAAGGAGTGTTTGTATCCGTGAGTCGAGGAGTTTGCTAGGGATTATTTGTTTCCCAAGCGCCAAGGATTATTTGTTTCCTTGGGGTTTGAAACGAGTCGAGGATTTCCCACGGAGGCACTGGTGGCTCTGCGAGTCGACGCGGATCAGGAGGCTCTCGTCAAGGAGTGTTTGTATCCGTGAGTCGAGGAATTTGTTAGGGATTATTTGTTTCCCAAGCGCCAAGGATTATTTGTTTCCTTGGGGTTTGAAACGAGTCGAGGATTTCCCACGGAGGCACTGGTGGCTCTGCGAGTCGACGCGGATCAGGAGGCTCTCGTCAAGGAGTGTTTGTATCCGTGAGTCGAGGAGTTTTCTAGGGATTATTTATTTCCCAAGCGCCAAGGATTATTTGTTTCCTTGGGGTTTGAAACGAGTCGAGGATTTCCCACGGAGGCACTGGTGGCTCTGCGAGTCGACGCGAATCAGGAGGCTCTCGTCAAGGAGTGTTTGTATCCGTGAGTCGAGGAATTTGCTAGGGATTATTTGTTTCCCTAGCGCCAAGGATTATTTGTTTCCTTGGGGTTTGAAACGAGTCGAGAATTTCCCACGGAGGCACTGGTGGCTCTGCGAGTCGACGCGGATCAGGAGGCTCTCGTCAAGGAGTGTTTGTATCCGTGAGTCGAGGAATTTGCTAGGGATTATTTGTTTCCCTAGCGCCAAGGATTATTTGTTTCCTTAGGGTTTGAAACGAGTCGAGAATTTCCCACGGAGGCACTGGTGGCTCTGCGAGTCGACGCGGATCAGGAGGCTCTCGTCAATGAGTGTTTGTATCCGTGAGTCGAGGAATTTGCTGAAGACACTGGTTTCTTCGGAGTTGGACTGAACCGTCGAGGTTTGGCTTCGTCTTCTGGCGGAGCCTGTTGGGAAAGTATGGTTCCTTTCTTTGTTTACGCCCTTGGATTGTATACAGGGATCGATGTGATCTTAACTGTAGGGCCAAAGTTTTATCATCATTTTTTTTTATCTCCGCGATGCTTTATCATTTCAGCTTTTATATCACGAAGGTCGCGATTGCCCAATCATTTCGGCTATTTTTCGCGGTGCCCAATCATTTTGGCTATTTATTTTATTTTTACCCGCTTCTTTTTATTGCGAGTTGCCCCATCATTTCGGCTATTTCGTATGCATGTGCGGCCTATTGGCTTTTCGCCGTAAGCCGATTTCGGCATCAGCACCGTTACAACTGGGATATTACCAGGAGCGAATCATCATCTTCTTCCGTCGATGTCGAACAAAGGTGGCTTAGCGAACAGGGTTAGGGTCCTGTCGATTAAGGCTTTGACTTCATGAGCCGTAAGGGTCTCACAAAGTTATTTCTCCCTACAAGTCGTGAGGATCTTATATGTGTATTTTCTTCTTAGGAATCGTGAGGATTCCTAAGTGTTTGTTTCCTCTGTAAGTCGTAAGGATCATACAGGAGGGTTTTCTCCTTGTAAATCGAGAGGACTTACAAGGGTTGTGCGAACATATCCCCAGTCACGGACGGATCTTGGTTAGGGAAATGTTTTTTCGCGCCCGTGGATTGTATATAAGGGTCAGTATTGAGCCACTTGTAGGGCAATATCGAAGGTTGTGGGGGTTGCTTAAGCACAGGTTTAGGTCTCTGTAACTTAAGACTTTCAACTCTTATGAGCCGTGAGGGTCCCATAAGAGAGTTCTCCTTACGAGTCGTGAGGATCTCGCAAGTGTATTTTCTCCTTAGGAATCGTGGGGATCCCTAAGTGTGTTGCATCTTTGTGAGTCGTAAGGATCTCACGCAGGTGGTTTCTCCTTATAAGGTCGAGAGGACCCTATAAGTGTCCTTTAACGAGGTTGCGCCCTTTCAGGTTTTCACAAACACTCGCCGGTAGTCCTGCTGTTTTTACTCACGGAGCCCTTTCAGGTTTTCATCCGTGCCCATTTTGCTTATGGACATACCGTTTTTTTTAATTCTTTTTATTTTCTTTTTCTCTCTTTTTTTTTACGAGGTCGCGCCCTTTCGGGTTTTTACGAACACTCGCCGGTAGCCCTGCTTTTTTTACTCACGGAGCCTCTTCGGATTTTCATACGTGCCCTTTTTGCTTATGGACAGACCGTTTTTATTTATTATATTTTTTTTTATTTTTTATTCATCTCGTCAGCCTAAGGATGCTGCGGTATTAGTTTAAAGACGTTTCGGTCTGCTATTAGTTTAAGGATATTTCGGTCCGATATTGAGAAGGCCGGTTACTGCTTATAAAGCTTGAGCTTAGGAAGATAGCGAGCGGACATGGTCGTCGTCACCTATCATTAACCTAGGCTGTGGCTCATTAAGCATAGTATTTCTTTAGGAAGCGAGTATTTATTGGCCTGAAAGGCCTTTCACCGTGCATGTCGATGAGTAGATAGGCCCCACCCTGGTAGACCTTATCTATGATGTACGGGCCTTCATAGTTTGGCTCGAATTTTCCCCGCTTGGCACGATTGGGGATCATAGGCCTTTTGACCACTAACACGAGTTCGCCTTGGCGGAATGTCCTCGGTCGGGTCAATCTTTCATATGAGCGCGTCATCTTTGCTTTATAAGCTTCCAGATTTTGTTGCGCTATGAGCCGTGTTTCTTCAAGGGCATCAAGCTCCTCAAGCCGAGGTTAGCATTTTCTTCGTCCGTCAGCTCGTAGTGGACTGCCACTCGTAGAGAGGGTAACTCTATCTCGAGGGGGAGTACTGCTTCCGTCCCAAATACCAACGCGTACGGCGTTGTGCTTGTGGCCGTCTTGAACGTAGTTCGATATGCCCAGAGAGCTTCTTGCAGCCTCTCGTGCCAGTCTCTCTTATTTCGGGACACCGTCTTTTTCATGATTTTCGTCAGGGTCTTGTTGAAGGCCTCGGCTAGACCGTTAGCTCGCGGATTATAAACCGAGGAATATCTCCAGTCTATATTGTGCTGCTGTGCAAAGCGATTGATCTTGTGGCTTCTGTAGGCTGGCCCGTTATCGGAGATGATCCGTCGCGGAGTTCCAAACCGATATATGACATGCGTCTTGAAGAAATGGAGGATATTCTCCGTCTTAACTTCTCTTAAAAGTACTGCTTCTGCCCATTTAGAGAAGTAATCAGTCGTCGCCAGGATGAAACGACGTCTCCTAGACGATGCTGGTTCGATAGGGCCGACTATGTCAGTTCCCCACATCTCGAACGGCCAGCTGGCCATCGTTGGATGTAATGGATTTGGATGCTAATGGATGAAATCCCCATGAATTTGACACGAGTGACACTGCTTCGCATATTCGAGGCAGTCCTGAATCATCGTGGGCCAGTAGTAGCCCATCCGTTTTATCTTCAATTTCATTTTTGGGCCCGCTTGGTGAGAACCGCAGAGTCCGTCGTGAACTTCCTGAACGACCCTTTCTGCTTCGTCAGGTCCTAGGCATCTCAGCCACAGAGAATCGAATGACCTCTTGTACAGAGTATCGTTGACGAAGGCGAAAGACAGAGCTCGTTTCATGAGCTGATGTCTTGTGGACGCTTCTTCGGGCATTCGGTGGGACTTAAAGTAGTCTATAAAGACTTCCCTCCAATCCTCAACCTTTTCTCGTTCTTTTACTTGTAAGGTCATCTGCTCAGTCGCTCCCTTCTCTTCGGATAATTCCGGAGATATTTCTGCTGGGGCAAGCACTCGACGGCTTTGTACCACGATTCTAACGTCATCGAGGTTCTCGTCAGCCAGTCCTTTAGCAAGTTTGGCCAACGCGTCTGCTTTGCTTTTTTCCGCGCGTGGTATGTTCTCCAAAGTATAAGAGAGAATTTGGGTCAAAAATTGTTGCACCTTTTCACCGTACTTTACCAATTCTGGCTTGCACGTTTGGTAGTCGCCGTTTACTTGACTAACGACCAGTTGAGAATCTCCGTATATGAGGAGGTTTTCAATTCCTATGTCAATGGCGATCTCGAGGCCTGCTATCAGAGCTTCGTATTCGGCTTCGTTGTTTGTCCTCGGCTCCGTTAGGGAGAACGCGTAGCGCATTATCCCTCCTTGTGGAGTTACAAAGATGAGTCCTACCCCCGATTTAATTATAAGGGTACTTTGTTTGCGCTTCTTCACGGAAGATGCTCCGTCGAAATAAAGCTCCCATCGGGTATTATCACCGTCGATCGCATCAAACGCATGTTCGTCTGGAAGATCGCAATTCAGAGGAGAATCGGCGGGTATCGGATGCTCAGCGAGGAAATCGGCGATGGCCTGGCCTTTCACTGCCTTGAGAGGTTGATACGTTATCGAGAACTCCATCAAGAGCAGAGCCCATTTAGTGAGTCGACCTGTCAATATGGCCCTTGACATTAGATATTTGAAAGGGTCCACCTTCGAAATGAGACGGACTTCATGTGCTAATGCGTAATGTCTGAGCTTTGTTATTGCAAAGATTAGCGCCAGGCAGTGCTTCTTAATGGGAGAGTAATTGCTTTCTGCTCCCAGCAGAACTCGACTTAAGTAATAGAGTGCTCTTTCCTTCCCTTGATCGTTCTCTTGTGCCCATAATGCGCCTAAGGACCCTTCGAGGGCGGTCGTGTAAAGAATGAGAGGCTTTCCCTTAACTGGAGCAGCCAATACTTGAGGGTTCTGCAGGTACTGCTTGATCTCGTCCAGTGCGCCTTGGCATTTGTGATCCCAGACAAATGGGGTTCCCTTCTTCATCAGATGGCTATAGGGACGGCACTTGCCTGAAAGGTTGGCTATAAATCGCCGTATGTATGCGAGCTTCCCTTGGAGAGATCGCAACTGTTTGAGAGTTCTCGGCGGAGGCATTTCCATGATCGCTTTGATCTTTGACGGATCTATTTCAATACCTCGGTGTCGAACAATGAATCCCAGGAATTTGCCTGAGGAAACTCCGAATGCACACTTGAGCGGGTTCATCTTCAAGTTGTATTGCCGAAGGCGTTGAAATACGGTCTTCAATTGCTCGAGATGTTCCTCGTATGATTTGCTTTTAACGCTCACTCGACCCATTTTATTCATGAGGGATAGATCAATAACGCTCGACTCTCGTTTGCGTGGCTTCTTAGCCCCGCTTTGTTGCTGTTGAGCGCCCTTTTGGCCTTTCGACTCGTTTCTGCCTCTACGTCGAGCCTTTTTTTATAACAGGTTGACAGGGGGTGGCATTTTCGTCTTTCACGGCCTGTTGAAGGAGGCGTTGCGTTTTAGCTTTCTCGTAGATTGCCATTTCGTGGTTATGGTCGTCTCGGACTTTTTGACCAGCTTCCCTTATAAATTTGTCCATTCGTTCTTCGAACGACGGACTGGGCACTTTTGCATCTGGAATTTTCACTGTCTCAGGATTAGCGTCCTCCCATTGAGCATCCGTTTCTTCATCGAAGTCATACACGATATAGCAGCTGTTTAGTAGCTCCCGTTTCTTTGACCGGACGTATCCAAGCCCAATTGTTTCCATTCTCCCATTAGGAAGTTTGCGTTGAGTCCCGGGAACGTTCCAGACTTTGTCATAGAACTTGGCTTTTTGAACGGTCTGCTTGAAGGATATCCCCTGGCGTTTCAGTAGCTTTTTCAAACCCTCTGTATAATATCTGGGAAGACGGATAGGCTGAAGCCTGTCGAGCGTAGGATCCGCGCCATGCCAGATTTCTTTTTCCACTTTGGTTTCTTCAGAGCGGTAGAACAGAATTACTTTCTCGCTTTCTCGCCTGGGAGGGATGTAGAATGTTTGTAGCTCTTCTACATTGTAAATATTAAGTGCATCCAGTTCCTTATGGTGTTTAAGCGGCACCATGGCGACTTGTAGACTTTGCCTTTCGTCAGCGGACGTTCGTATGGAAGGTCGAGCAGAGAATACAACACGAATCTCATATTCCGAGTCGCTACCAAAGATCAACATAGGAGCGGACGATCCTGGCTTGTTGTGTTGGGGCAGACCCGAATACACTATCTCCTCTTCCTCCTCGGTATCACTGCCGAAGACACGGATGGTGGCGTTAGCTTTATTCTCCGGTTTGTGATACTTCTCCGTATCTTCGAAATCCGGTAAGAAATATTTGGCATCTTTGTATTTGCGGATCTCGTTCATGGAGAACGGGTTCAGTTCTCCCGTCACGGTATACTCGAAACCATCCTTAAAATACTTCATACACTGATGTTGTGTAGAAGGGATGATGTTGTACTCGTGTAACCATGGTCGGCCGAGCAAAGCGTTGTAGCATGTCTTGGCGTCTATGACGTGGAACTTAACGTCCGTGACGAGTAGCCCGAAGCGTAACGTCAGTATCACAGACCCAAGAGTTCTTGATGATTGGGAGTCAAACCCGGAGATGGTGATCTTGTCACGAGCAAGGTGCTGGACGCTCATGCAGATTTCTTTTAACACCCGCACGTTGAGGAGATTAACGGAGGACCCGTTATCGATCAGGATTTTTCCTATCTTTATATCATGGCAATATCCCGAGACATAGAGAGGGCGATTGTGTTCGCACGTCCCAAGTAGAAGGTCTTCATCACCAAAAGTAACATCGGCCGTATGCACTTCCTCCAATTCATCCTTCATCTTTTCCTCGGCCAGGCATGCTTGGAATTGTTCTGGGTCTTGGAGCGCCTTAATCAACGAATCTCTCGCCTCTTTTGATAGCAAAAGGGCGTCAAAAATGCTGAGTTGTGAGGGCAGCTTTCTCAGATGTGCTAAGACGTTGTAATCCACCTTATTCTTCTTCGGCGGGTTGTTGGCGTTTAGCTCTTCCAGAACTTGGTCATCTAAGACGATATCTTCAGAGACCTTTTCTTTCCCTTTATCTTTTCTGCTTGAGGGTCTGAGGTTCTTTTCACGCAGCGTCCGATTCCGCAGCCGAATATTTTCGCAGACCTTCGGTTCTTCTTCTTTTCTCGAAGAGGACTCTTTAAAGAGAGGGGCAAGTTCTAGCTCTTCATCAGAATCACTCCTGAATGCAGGCACTTGTGATCTACCGGTGTTAACCATGCAGCAATCGCCAGCAGTTCTTTTAAGCCCTTCGGTCGTATTTCTTCGCTCCCGACGAGTTTTACGCTTTTCCCGTTTAAAGTGTTGTCGGTGAGCAATGTATCCTTGCCACCATCTATCGAAAGCTTTGCACTCTTGAGTGGGGTGCGAAACCTTCTGATGATATAAGCAATAGGAGGGGTGCATTTCCAATTCACCGGTGATGTTTTCTTCAGAGGATGGTAGCTTCATGCCCATTGATATGGCCTTAGCAAACCTTTTCCTTATCTTGAATTGG
Organism: Agapanthus africanus; assembly: GCA_030015575.1. Classification (NCBI taxonomy): domain Eukaryota; kingdom Viridiplantae; phylum Streptophyta; class Magnoliopsida; order Asparagales; family Amaryllidaceae; genus Agapanthus; species Agapanthus africanus. Next base: position 108,309,853 of record JASDDO010000024.1, read on the forward strand.
CTTTTGTCAACGGTGGAGGCAAGTCGCTGGCGCTTGGCCCTTTCAAATATTGCCGTCTCGCGTTCTCGATCAGCCTTACTTTTCAATCGAGCTTCGTTAAAGAACGCGTCAATCATTTCATCTGATAGCTCCAGAATTTTCGGTTCAGGATCTGCCCCCAGCGCTTCGGTATAAGGAGTTTCCTCATCGTCCGTGAACGAATGGGAAATCACCTGACAGCTCGCCACGTATTCCTCAAATTCATCCGACGAACTTTCTTTCTCATCTTTCTCTTGAAAGACGTGGTTGAGAAACTCTTGGAGTGTAATGGGAGTCCGTGCTTTCTGGTTGTATTCCTCCAGCGCGTTAATTTGTTTTTGCAAGTCCGTGCGCTTGTCACCAGGCTTCACGGGCTTCTTAGATTTCTTGTTCTTCTTCTTCGAAGATTTTGACGGTTGGTTGTGAGTGCTTGGGCCACTACTATCGATCTTTGGAGTTGGACGTGGCTTCAACATCTCCTCAATGACCTGCGGTTCCAACGGGTTCTTCCACTTGATCGCTGGACATATCTGAAGATCGTTTAGCATCCTCTTTGTCTTGGCTGATAATACAACCTCCCAAGGAGCTTCTTCAATGACGGAACATGTTGCCCCCGGTGTATTCGTCCCCTTAGAGGTGTGGGGCTGCGGGGGATTCATCTTCCATTTATCAGATAACGCGAACTTGCCCTGTCGGTACTTGTTTCCAAGCCAATTTTTGAAAACGTAGCAATCTTCGATCGGATGGCCTAGCACTCGATGATAAGGACAATGTTGGGCTCGTTGACGTCACTTGGTTGCAACGGACGTTTTGGATCCGGCAGATTTATGAGTCTGTTGCGTAATGCCAGCTCGAATAACCTTCTCGTTTTATCGCGGGGAAAGGAATAAGGACGTCCCATCCTATCCTCAAGGGGTAAGTATGGGCGCATATTATTTTGACGAGCAACCGGCTTCGAGTCGCTCGGTTGTTGTTGAGCATTAGCGACGACAATCGCTTTTCCCTTCCCTTTGTCATTTCGGGAGTCCGGCCTTGGAAGAGGGGGTTTATGGCCCATTTGATCCATTTGCGCTAGTTTGTCAATCAAGGCCTTGAAGGTAGTTGGCTTGAAAAACATCATAAATTGTGAGATGGTTGCTTGCGGATCAAGGGTTCCTACAAACATACCCACCGCGGGAGCTTCTTCAATGCGCTGCTCACACTTTGACCATAAGTTCCGCCATCGTATAGCGTACTGAACCCATGTCTCGCCGGGTTTTATCCTGGCATTAATCAGTGCCGTCATCGGGGTACGTTCACTGGCGCTTGCAAAACGCTGAGTAAATAGCAGCTCCATCTCCGCGAAGGTTTTAATAGAGTCGTTCGGGAGCTCAGAGTACCATTCGAACGCCGTATCTGATAAGCTTCCAACAAACTGGCGAAGCAACAGCTTGTCATCACCGCCGGTGTTGCCGCAAAGTGCCCTGAACTGGGCAACATGTTGATGAGGATTGCCCGTCCCTTTGTAGACATGGAACTTGGGAATTGTGTAACCGGGTGGGTACTTGATTTGATCGTACCAACTTGGATATGGCCGCCCCGTTTTTACGACCTGACCGGCCGCTTCGGTCGCATGATGAACCCGTATTTGCTGGGCGATGTATTCATCCAAATCAGCTTTGGAGATTGTATCCTCTTTAGCCGTCGACAGAGCTGGTGGAGGATTTGATGTCTCTCCCCTATCGTCCCCAAGGACGATCGGGGGCTCTTCGGCCGGAGGATCTTGTTGTATCATCATCCCTATCATGTCTTGGAATAGGAGGCCCATACACTGTATGTTGGCTGCTTGTTCAGCAGCCTCTTTGTCCTTCTTCTCCAATATCCGACGAAGAAATTAAGCGTCGGTTTCTTCCTCCTGGCGCTCATCTGAGGACGTTTCAGGATTTTCTTTTGGCCCTGTAAGTGCGGCCATAGCGTTCATCATTTCTTGGAGTTTCTGTTGCTGCTCCTGTGCCTTGGTCACTGATCGCGTAAGCGGTCGATGACCCGTAGATATGCGACTATCTTCTTTACCAGATGCCACGTAGACGGTATGAACTATAATGCCCCCCGACTTAGGGCGTTTGGGTCCACCACCTTGGATATTTGTCGCCGGCACGGGGGTTTTCTCTGGCCTTCTTCTTTTGTAGGCCGTTGAAGTTGAAGGGGCCGTTGCAGTGGGCACCCTAGCGATCGTTGTCCCTTGCTGTTCAATAGGACGGTCTTTTCTTTTTTGCACCTTCGTCTTCTTTCGTTGGCGGGAGTGATCCGGGTCGATCACGGAGTCTTGAACCCTCCTCCAAACTTTATAAATTCTTGAGGACAGCCGTTGAGGAGGCTGTTCTTGCTTCGTTTCTGGAACTCTCTCCGCAGGCGGAGGAGATCATTTCAGTGTAGCGGTTGGAGAATTCTTACGTACCCTCCTCAGCAGTTCAAAGCTGTTCCCAGTTGGAACAGCAGCGTTGACTTCCACCACTGGAGCCGGTGGAGTTAGTCCTGAGGGGGAGTTGCCCCCTGCCTTCCTCACTCGTTGCCAATGGCGACGTCGAGCATGACGAGCCGTTGGGACTGGCTCGGAGATTGAGACATCTTCTTTTTGCCCCCTGTCTGAATGAGGTGCCGCCGGTGTTAACCTCTTAAAGACTGAGGTTGTCTTTTGAGGGGTGATATTCAACCTGTCGAAGACGGATCCTCGAGCAGGGGCAGGAGCAGGAATCGTCAGTCTTGAAAAGACTGACTCTTTGACAGGGGAAGCCGCCTTGACGACTTCTGGAGCAGCAGTTATTGCTTTCCTTGGGACAGCCAGTTTAGAGTTCTGATTTAGCCTGGTCAAAACAGAGGCTGTCGGTTTGGTAGCGGGCGACCCGTTGACAGGGGCCGTCGTAGCAGTGAGCCAGTCGAAGACCGACTTTTTGTTCAATTCCGGTGCAGGTATTGGCGTAGGAAAGCTTGTAGGTGGGATCATGGTCCCGAAGAACAGGCCAGTGGTGGCTTGGGTCACCTGGTCTACCGGTAGAGGGAGGAAGGAAGCCGCTTGGGGCCCATATGCTACACCTCCCGGTGAGGTGGAGCGTCCATTGCAATGGCATTTCGAGCAGTTGGTGCAGTTAAAGGCCATTGAATCATTAGTTCTGCGCCGGGCAAAAGACCAAATCTTAGTAACTTGAAATCCGAAGGCAACCATTTAACAAACCGCGATTGGTTCGCGAGGACGACACACGAAGTGTGGAGTGGAAAGAGGAAAAGGTCCCACCGGGCGTGCCAGAATCTGTTCCCCTCCGAAAGACGGCGTGACGCAGGGACGTCTGGCCTGAGATTCGGGGCAGATGCTATATGGTTTTATCCTTCTACCTCTCCGAAGATGCCAAGTTGATTTATGGCACCGTGTATCGGAGGTTTAGACGGATGCAGCCGATGTAGCAGACTTCGTCAGATTCCCTCTCGCTAGAGGGGTTTTTGATTGTGGGGACGCTCTTCCCTGCAGACGCAAGCCCCTGCAGTTAATTACGTCACCGCATCGCGGTAACAACTTTCTCCTTCTCCAGAATTTCACTTCATGTCGTGTGTGTTTGTTTTGTCTGTGGTTGCTCGTGGATTGTATACGGAGACTGAGTAATGCCGTCGCCCGTAGGATGTGGATTAGTCCAAATCCGTATTTACTTAGATTTGGGTTTGGTGTTTTTAGTTTAAGGATACGTTAGCCGTATTGCGGCTAAGATCGACTTAAACGTTCGTCAAGGATACGTTAGTCCTGTTTTGGACTAAGATCAACTTGACGTGGTGATCCATTTAATATATGGCCGTCGGGACTCATCACCTCTCTGACATTGTTGAAGGATTACAACGATGGATGTCAGAGGAGTTCAGAGATGTACCCTTGAACCAAAGTTGATTTGGAGTTTTATCATTCATTTAAATGTCTAAGGATACGTTAGCCGTATTTGGGGTTAAGATCAACTTAAACGGGACCGTTTAGATCCGGCAAAAGAGCATTTGGAGGCTCTATTGTTCCAGTTTAGGGACATAGTGGTCCATAGGTAGTTTAGGGACGTTGCGGTCCATGCACCAGTTTAGGGACGTGGTGGTCCGTATTCCAGTTTAAGGACGTGGTGGTCCGTATTCCATTTTAAGGATGTTTCGGTCCGATATTAGTTTAAGGACGTTTCGGTCCACGAGTTTAAGGACCCCGCAGTCCATATACGTGTGTGGTCGTCGGGACCCGTCACCTCTCTGACGTCGTTGAAGGATTACAACGACGGGTGTCAGAGGAGTTCGGAGATGTACCTTCGAACCGGAGGTAAATTGATTTAAGAGAGCAATCTTGCTCAGTCAATTTAATTTAAGGATTTACGGCCAAAATTGGGCTAAGTCTAGTTGAAAATGTTCAACATTTTATTTGCTTTTGCATTGCATTTCTTTTTATTTTTATTTGGGCTTTGCCCAGAAAGGATGCAGAGCATCAATTTGTTTTGGGCTCTGCCCTTTATAAATGATGCAGAGCATCAATTTTATTTGGGCTTTGCCCTTTTATTGCTTTGCAATTTATTTTGGCCTGCTTGGTCTTTTTGATTTGGGCCTGGCCCTTTTAGGAAATGCATTGCATTTATCAGGCGCTTTGTGCCAATCAGAGAGCGCAAGCGCTCGTGGTGATGACACGTGTCATGCAGCGCAGTGCGCTGCGCTAGTGCGCTACGCTTACGCTGCTGACACGTGGCGCGCTCTGGTGAGTTGCGCCAATTTCAGAGAGCAAAGCTCTATTCAAAAGCGCATAGCGCAAATGGTTCAGACGCTGACACGTGGCGCTCTCTGGTGGCTTGCACCAGCCCAAGAGCGCAACGGTGCAGATTTATAAGTGCAAAGCACTATTAATTTCAGAATCTTTTAGATTCAAGAACCGATGGTTCATAAAAGAAGTGCGAAGCACTATTTGATTTCTTGATCTAATTTAGATCAAAGAAAAATAAGTTTTTCTTGTTTTTCTTATCTCAGAGAACCAAAGGTTCATGAAAAGTGCAAAGCACTATTTAATTAATTAAAGATCATTGATCTTCTTTTTAGATCTATGATCTGTTCATAAGAGAACTTTCTCTTTCGCTAAAGGTTTTTACCTTTTTGTTCTTGAGGAATTCTTCAGAGTTCTCTTTTTTTTTCAGAAAATGTTGATGCCTTTGAATTGAGGTCTGAGGTCCTTTTTATAGTGCCCATAAATTAGTTAAATTTGTTAAAGAGATCTTTCTCTGAGTGATTTGGGGAATTTTCCCCACCGTTGGATCTTTGATCCAAGGGCTTCTGTTTTACAGAAGAAAATCTTCTTGTTTTAACAAGAACAGAAATATTTCTTTAAAATCTTAATTCTGTTTGGCGCAAATGCTCCAGCGTGTGACACGTGTCACGCAGCGCACAGCGCAGCGCAACTGCGCTGACACGTGTCGCGCAGCGCACAGCGCAGCGCAACTGCGCGAGCGCATCTGCGCTGACACGTGTCGCGCAGCGCAGTGCATGCGCAACTGAAGCGTTGCTTCCTTTAAATAGAGCTTTGCTCTGATTGGGCGCGCCTTCTTGGGCGCTGCGCTGATGCATCTGCGCATGACACGTGGCGCGTTGCGTCCGAGATTTGAAGCGTTGCTTCAAAATTTGAATTTTGAATTTCCAACAGAGCTTTGCTCTGATTGGGGGAAACAATAGTGAATCGTTGTGATAGGTTCTGACGGCACCGCGCATGTGAAGCTCCGGCGGCCCATGATGATCTGATTATACCACGGCCCCCAAAGGTGGAGAATCTTGTATTCCGGGTCGTATTCCTTGATCATGGCCAAGACTTCACGGTCCAAGGGCGCTTCGAGAAACCCTTCCTCCGAGTGGACGAACGGAAACGAGGTGTCGAGAGACATGATCGCTGCAAAAGAACAATCTAGCCATTAGTGTTGTAATTCCAACGCTTGGGGTTTAAAAAAGAAAATGCGTTAATCAATTAATTAAATTAAAAACTAAATTAAAATTAATTAATTACACCACACAGCAGTGCGGTGGGTAGAAGACCGAAGGGGGACCCACAAAATCTGGATGACAATATGTCAGTTAAGAAGACAACCTCATCATTGAATGAGATTGTCAGTTGGTCCCCAGGAAAACATTCCCGCTAATAATAATAATAATAAAATCCCTAGAGACAAGGAGAAAATCTCCTCTTTCAGAGCAAAGCTCTGTCACAGAATGACACTTGTCAAATTCTGGTCTCAAAGGAATAAAATTCCTTAAAAGAGCATAGCTCTGTGATAATAATGGAAAAGATCCATCAGAAAATTTTAACACTTAAAAATTTTAAAATTTTTGGGACTTTGAAAAATCCATGAAAACTTATAATGAGCTCTTCATTTTTCAAATCTAAAAGATCTACAGTTGATTCAAGAGCAAAGCTCTGTTCATGGGTTAGAACCCATGAACAAGATCTCTGCAGATCTATAAGTTCTTGAGAGCAAAGCTCTGTTTATGAAACCCCAATGGGGATCTCTTTAGATCAAAAGATCTGTGAGAGCAAAGCTCTTTGGTTGAGATTAAGTTAAATTAATTTTAATTAATTTTTTTCCTAAAGTTTTTGACTTTAGAAATGAGCAAAGCTCTGAAGTTCTTGAATGAGAGCAAAGCTCTGGAAAATAAAAATCTTGAAACGGTTAGATTTTTCTAAGGGCCAGAGGTCCTATTTATAAGGCGCTTGCGCCCCTTCAGCTCACCCCTTGATCCAACGGTCAGGAGCTTGCCACTGCTGCACTCACGTGCGCGCCACGTGAGCGCAACGTTGGGGGGCCATTTGTTTCCCCCAATCAGAGCAAAGCTCAGTTGGAAATTCAAAATTCAAATTTTGAAGCAACGCTTCAAATCTCGGGCGCAACGCGCCACGTGTCAGGCGCAGATGCATCCGCGCAGCGCCCAAGGCAGCGCACCCAATCAGAGCAAAGCTCTGTTCAAAGCAAAATCAAAGGAAGCAACGCTTCAGTTGCGCAAGCACTGCGCTGCGCGACACGTGTCAGCGCAGATGCGCTGCGCTGTGCGCTGCGCGACACGTGTCAGCGCAGATGCGCTAGCGCAGTTGCGCTGCGCTGTGCGCTGCATGACACGTGTCACGCTCTGGAGCATTTGCGCCAAACAGAATTAAGATTCTAAAAGAAATCTTTCTGTTCTTGTTAAAACAAGAAGATTTTCTTCTGTAAAACAGAATCTCTTGGATCAAAGATCTAACGGTGGGGGAAATTCCCCAAATCACTCTGAGAAAGATCTCTTTAACAAATTTATGGGCACAATAAAAAGGTCCCTAGACCTCAATTCAAAGGGATCAACATTCTTGAAAAATCAAGAGCTTCAAACAGAGAGAACTCTGAAGAAATTTCAAGAAGAAAAAAGGTAAAAGACCTTTTAGATAGAAGAATTTCTTCTAATAGATCATTGATCTAAGAACAAAATCAATGATCTTCAATAAAAAACAAAATAAAAATAGTGCTTTGCACTTATGAACCATGGGTTTTCTGTGATCAACAAAAATAAGAAACACTTGTTTTCTTTGATCTAAATTAGATCAAGAAACCAAGCAGTGCTTTGCACTTCTTTTATGAACCATTGGTTCTGGAATCTAAAAGATTCTCAAATTAATAGTGCTTTGCACTTATAAATCTGCACTGTTGCGCTCTTGGACTGGCGCAAGCCACCCGAGAGCGCCACGTGTCAGCGTCCGAACCATTTGCGCTATGTCCTTTTGAAATAGAGCTTTGCTCTCTGAAATTGGCGCAACTCACCAGAGCGCGCCACGTGTCAGCAGCGCACTGCGTCTGCATGACACGTGTCATCACCACAAGCGCTTGTGATCTTTGATTGGCGCAAAGCGCCTGAAAAATGCAATGCATTTCTTTTGTTAAAGGGCCAGGCCCAAGTCAAAAAGACCTAGCATGCCAAAATAAATTGCAAAGCAATAAAAAGGGCAGAGCCCAAATAAAATTGATGCTCTGCATCATTTATAAATGGGCAGAGCCCAAAATAAATTGATGCTCTGCATCCTTTATGGGTAGAGCCTAAATAAAATTAAAAAGAAATGTAATGCAAAAACAAATAAAAATGATAAGTATTTTCCAACTGGACTTAGCCCAATCATGGCTGTAAGTCCTCAAATTAAATTGACTGAGCACGGCTGCTCCCTAAATCAATTTATATCTGGTTCGAGGGTACATCTCCGAACTCCTCTGACACCCATCGTTGTAATCCTTCAACGACGTCAGAGAGGTGACTGGTCCCGACGACCACACATCAACATGGACTGCGGGGTCCTTAAACTCGTGGACCGAAACGTCCTTAAACAAATATTGGACCGAAACGTCCTTAAACTAATGATGGACCGAAACGTCCTTAAACTAATGATGGACCGAAATGTCCTTAAACTAATGGTGGACCACCACATCCCTAAACTGGAACATGAACCACTACGTCCCTAAACTGGAACAATAGAGCCTCCAAATGCTCTTTTGCCGGATCTAAACGGTCCCGTTTATGTTGATCTAAGCCCCAAATACGGCTAACGTATCCTTAAACATTTAAATGGACTATAAAACTCCAAATCGACTTTGGTTCAAGGGTACATCTCTGAACTCCTCTGACACCTATCGTTGTAATCCTTCAACGACGTCAGAGAAGTGATGAGTCTTGACGGCCATATATTAAACGAATCACCACGTTAAGTTGATCTTAGTCTCAAACAGGACTAACGTATCCTTAACGAACGTTTAAGTTGATCTTAGCCTCAATACGGCTAACGTATCATTAAACTAAAAACACCAAACCCAAATCTAAGTAAATACGGATTTGGACTAATCCACGTCCTACGGGCGACGGCATTACTCAGTCTCCGTATACAATCCACGGGCAACCACAAACAAAACAAACACACACGACACGAAGTGAAATTCTGGAGAAGGAGAAAGTTATTACCGCGATGCGGTAGCGTAATTAACTGCAGGGGCTTGCGCCTGCAGGGAAGAGAGCCCCCATAATCAAAACCCCTCAAGCGAGGGGGAATCTGACGAAGTCTGCTACATCGGCCTCATCCGTCTAAACCTCCGATATACGGTGCCATAAATCAACTTGGCATCTTCGGAGAGGTAGACGGATAAAACCATATAGCATCTGCCCCGAATCTCAGGCTAGACGTCCTCGCGACGTCGCCGTCTTTCGGAGGGGAACAACGTCGTCATTTATTGTTGACCTAGGCCATGACTCGTCAGGCGTAGTATTTTTTTAGGAAGCGACCGTTTATTGGCCTGAAAGGTCTTTCGCCATGCAAGTCCATGAGTAGATAGGCTCCACCTTGGTAGACCTTGTCTGTGATATACGGGCCTTCATAGTTCGGCTCGAATTTCCCCCGTTTGGCACGATTGGGGATCATAGGTCATTTGACCACTAGCACGAGTTCGCCTTGGCGGAATGTCCTCGGCCTAGTCAATCTTTCGTATGAGCGTGTCATCTTTTCTTTGTAAGCCTCCAGGTTTTGTTGCGCCATGAGCCGGGTTTCATCAAGGGCGTCGAGCTCTTCAAGCCGAAGGTGAACATTCTCTTCGTCTGTTAGCTCGTAGTGAACTGCCACTCGTAGAGAGGGTAGCTCTATCTCGAGGGGGAGTACCGCCTCCGTACCAAATACCAATGCATACGGCGTTGTGTTAGTGGCCGTTTTGAACGTAGTTCGATACGCCCAGAGAGCTTCATGCAGTCTCTCGTGCCAGTCCTTTTTATTTCGTGACACCGTCTTTTTTACGATCTTTGTCAAGGTCTTGTTAAAAGCCTCGACTAGACCGTTAGCTCGAGAATTATAGACTGAAGAGTATCTCCAGTCTATGTTATGCTGTTTGCGAAGCGGCTGATCTTGTGGCTTCTGTAGGGTGGCCCGTTATCGGAGATAATCCGTCGCGGAGTGCCGAACCGGTAAATGACGTGCGTCTTGAAGAAATGGAGAATATTCTCCGTCTTCACTTCCCTTAGCGGTACTGCTTCTGCCCATTTGGAGAAGTAATCAGTTGTCGCCAAGATGAATCGATGTCCTCTGGACGATACTGGTTCGATGGGGCCGATTATATCAGTTCCCCACATTTCGAATGGCCAGCTAGCCACCGTTGGATGCAGTGGATTTGGATGCTGATGGATAAAGTCTCCATGAATTTGGCACGAGTGGCACTGCTTCGCGTATTCATGGCAGTCCTGGATCATCGTGGGCCAATATAGCCCATCCTTTTAATCTTCAGCTTCATCTTTGGCCCAGCTTGATGAGATCTGCAGAGTCTGTTGTGAATTTCTTGGACGACACTTTTTGCTTCTTCCGTTCCCAGGCATCTTAGCCATAAAGAGTCAAATGATCTCTTATATAGAGTGTCATTGACAAAGGCGAAGGATAGAGCTCGTTTCATGAGCTGATGTCTCGAGGACACATCTTCAGGCGTTCGACGGGATTTGAAGTAGTCTATAAAGACTTCTCTCTAATCCTTAGCCTTTTCTTGGTCTTTTATTTGTAGGGCCGTTTGCTCGGTATCTTCCTTTTCTTCGGGCAGCTTCGGAGATATTTCTACCGGTGCAAGAACCCGACAGTTTTGCACAACGATTCTCACGTCATCGAGGTTCTCGTCGGCCAGTTCTTTAGCGAGCTTGGCTAATGCATCCGCTTTGCTATTTTCCGCACGCGGTATACATTCTAGCCTGTAGGAGGGAATTTGAGTCAGCAGTTGCTATACTCTCTCACCGTACTTCACCAGCTCTGGCTTGCACGTTTGATAGTCGCCGTTTACTTGGCTAACGACAGTTGGGAGTCTCCGTATATGAGGAGGTTTTCAATTCCCATGTCGACAGCGATCTCAAGTCCTGCTATTAAAGCTTCATATTCGGCTTCATTGTTCGTCCTCAGCTCTGTTAAGGAGAAGGCGAAGCGCATTATCCCCCTTTGTGGAGTTATGAAGATGAGGCCTACCCCATATTTGATTATGGGGATGCTTTGTTCGCGCATCTTCATCGAAGATGCCCCATTGAAGTAGAGTTCCCATTGGGTATCATTTTCTCTTCTCTCCTCCTCGATCGTGTCAAACGCGTGTTCGTCTGGCAATTCGCAGTTCAAGGGAGAGTCGGCAGGTATCGGATGTTCAACGAGGAAGTCGGCGATGGCCTGGCCTTTCACTGCTTTAAGGGGACGATAAGTTATCGAGAACTCCATTAAGAGCAGGGCCTATTTAGCGAGCCGCCCTGTGAATATGGCCTTCGACATCAGGTATTTGAGAGGATCCACTTTTGATATGAGATGGATCTCGTGCGCCAACGCGTAGTGTCTGAGCTTCGTTATTGCGAAGATCAACGCCAAGCAATGTTTTTCGATGGGGGAGTAATTGCTTTCTGCCCCCAGTAGAACTTGACTCAAGTAGCAGAGGGCTCTCTCTTTCTCTTGGTCGTTTTCTTGTGCCCATAGCGTGCCTAAAAAACCTTCAAGGGCAGTTGTATACAGAATGAGGGGTTTTCCCTTGATTGGAGCGGTTAGCACCAGAGGATTCTGTAGGTATTTCTTAATTTCGTCCAGTGTGCTTTGGCATTTGTGATCCCAGAAGAAAGGAGTCCCTTTCTTCATTAGGTGACTGTAAGGGCAGCGCTTGCCGGAAAGATTGGCTATGAATCGCCAGATATATGCGAGCTTTCCTTGGAGAGATCGCAGCTGCTTGAAAGTCTTTGGCGAAGGCATTTCCATGATCGCCTTGATCTTTGACGGGTCTATCTCGATGCTTCGATGTCTGATTGGTAGAGTTTTTGCGTGCTATGTTTATTACCGCAATCAAGACGGTTTCGCTTGTAGCTAACCGGTTGAGTACGGGTCGTCCGCAGGGAGATGGGAATCTTTTTCTATGTGCTTTAACGAGTTAAGTCCAAATGTCCAGGTTTGTTTTTAGATTACTTATGTGCTAAAATGATATATAAAGAGAGCTTGTTAGAGTTAGGATTAGGTTAGTTTGAGTTAGGAGTCGCTTACTTCTTTCGTTGCCACTCTTAATATCGGTTTTACGGTAATCGGCAACAACGGGGATTAGCACGACTAGGAAGGAACTTACGAGTATAAGCTAGGCTTTCCAACGCATAAGTTCTTCCTTTTGGTGCTTGTCCGTCCGTTCTTAGCTCTTAGCCTTAACCTCCGGTTAATTCAACCACAACCGGTCTCACTAAGGAATCACCGCTATCATGTAGGATAGGGTGCCGTAGGGAGTGGATTGTGGTACAATTAACGGGAGTCCGAATCAAGATGTTGGGCAAGAAAAGAGTGAGAGAGATTTCCTTCTCTCAAACTTTCCTTATCCTACCCTAACAAGTATGAAAACTGCTCACCCATTATAGGAAAAAGAAAAAAAAACAAAAGGAGGAAGATAGAAAGAAAGAGGTTAGAGAATACAACTAGCTATTTGAGACCTCACTTTGGCAAGGATCAAGCTTAAGCATCATTGTTGTTTAAGGATAAAGAAAAAGAGAACAAGAAAGAAACAAACAACAAATAACAACAACTAGATTAGCAAATGAAAATACAAGCAATTATAATTAACAATTACAACAAGATAAGCATGGTAAGAAAAAGAACTCCTTTATTCATTCTTCACTCACAAAAGCTCACTACAAGTTTTTAATGGAGAAGAGATGAGAGGAGGAAGAAGAAAAACACATGTATTCTAAAATCTAAATACAAGAATAAGCACCTTTGGCTTTGACAAGTTCTGGACTATTTATAGGCAGGAAACTGAAACTCTAGGGCAATATTCAGAACCAAGATGGAATGACCTAAATACCCCCAAAACAACTTCAGCAGACAAGGCCGTACGGCCGCGGTTCCGCGGCCTAAGTATGCTTAGGCCGCAGTTCCGCGTCCATAGTAAGGAGTTGGGCCTTCAGTTTTGGTGAGTTTCCCCTGTTTGTTGTTGTCTGCAGTGTGCTATATGTCTTTTCTCAGAAACTCTTCACAATTTTTCCAGAATTTCAGCAGATCAAAAGGTGATTTGATGTGGATCTTTTGTCATGATTTTCTCGAGCTCCGCGTAGATATGTTGGATCTTGTGTTGATATTGAGCTTTGTGCATGAAAATGACATCGATTTGCCATTTTGACCCTTAAACTGGTCTGCGGAAACATACGGATAGAGAGCGGAGACCCGTGTTTTATCTGTTGGCAGTAATCCGGAATTTGTCATGCTTTTTCCATGAATTTCACTGTTTAGAGCCGAGAACCTGTATCCTGCAATTTGACCAGCAAACACGGCTCAAGAGTACCTACCGATAAGCAATGTGATAAAAATTGGGCGGTATAAAAATGCAAAAATCTGATATGAACAAATACCCCCAAACTTATCATTTGTTCGTCCCGAGCAAAGCCAATTTATTCATAAAAAATCCTAACCTCACTTTCGCAGGGAACGCGATTGCACTGAGCATGTGCAACAAGCCGTTAAACCTCTAGGTGTCCTTTGTAGGAGGAGTGTTGTCTCCTGAGGGTTTTCAGCGGATACTACCCACAAAATCCGGTCAAGCTAGTTTTGCAAAATAACTATGATTCAAACCCTTAAAGTTTTGTTTCAGAAAATAACAATTCTATGATCCTAAGTCTAGGCTATCGAACCCTTATTTTTCACACCTCGCTTCTTTATTTAACTAAAGATTTTATATGTCTCTATGTTCAGTGCAAATAGTGTCGTTAAGTTCCAGAAGGATCGGTTAAAGTCATCATGTCACACAATAAAGCCCAGATAAATTTTTTAAAAGGATCACATAAGTTTTATAAAGAGTTAAGCATTTTTCAAGTTTCGTTTTCCCGTAAGGTTTCAACTTCAGAATTTCTATCTTCCTTAACCGGAAACTAGGTCTTATTTTTCACTCCACCTTTTTCTTGTTTTCATTTCATACACACCTCTGTGAACGTGCAATAGTCTTTATCATAGAATAAAACCTTCATATCTCCGCTAGAAATATTTTTTTATAAAAAACTGTCTTTTGTCAAGATTATTCTCACACAAAGAACCGTTAGGAATTTTAACTTGGAGAGAACACTTGCTTGACTTTATTTTAATCTGGACTTTCTAGGCTTCTTAACGAGCTTTGGGCCAATGCACCCAAACCAGTTGGTTTTAGGGCATTAGGTGTAGAAACACCCCAGCGGACTTACTTACTCAAGTTACCTAGGCCCAAAAACAAAAGACAATTTAGCGTGAAAATCATGATGATTCAATGCGAACGGAGATATAACCGGCAGTTCAGTTATTTTTTTGGATAAAAGACGTGTTTAGTGGGTTAGGTGTGTAATCATTCCAATCAAGTTTCAGATGGGTTATTTTTCAGACTTAGTTCCAATTAAGGCATCAATAACATTCCTTCATATTCACTTCACTTCACAAACTATTCTTGATATTACTTATTTCAGAACAAACCTATTTGATCCTCAGAAAATCATTTATCCATTTAAAAGTTCTTAGACATAAAAGACTTGTCATCTAATTTCCAAAACTCACGACACATGTAGTGTGATGTAAAGACGTATATCAGCTATAGTTAACTTCAAAGAAGAGTTATCTTTCAGGTTTTCAAAATCTAAAAATAAGATTTAGTTATTCTTATCTTATTAAACAAAACCATCGAAATGTTGAATCAGAGTTCTCCCACTAGCTAACTTGATAGAAAAGTTTTTGTATTTTTAGAAAATTTTCTGATTTTTATGGATTTTATGGATCTTAATATGCAGATGCAAAATATACATATGAATGCGAAGGTAAGAAATGCGTACCGAGCGTACCCCCAAACTTAAACTGGACAGTGTCCTCACTGTCATTGCATGAAGAGATCATTTGAAGGGTCAAAATTGTCGGTTAGATATATAAAAAATTTTTTATAATGTTTTTAAAGAGTAAAAATGGAAAAGAATATCCACAAATAAATACAAAATGTAATATATACATACCCCCAAACTTATTTGGAACAGTGTCCACTGTTCTTGGCTGGATAACCGAAGTTTGGTGGTAGGCAGAGGAAGATTATGCAGGGTAAACCGGCTCTTGTAAGACCAGGAGCTGCTCTGTTGGTTCGGCGCTAAGGTACGGTTTAAGTCGGTGTCCATTTACTTTGAAAAACGAACCGTCCTTTGGATTCTCCAAATCCACAGCGCCATGCGGATACACATTCCGCACAAAATACGGCCCTTTCCAGCGAGATCTGAGCTTTTCTGGATGGAAGTGTAGCCGGGTGTCGTAAAGAAGTACCTGTTGACCAGGTACGAAAGTTTTGCGCAAAAGGTGTTTATCGTGAAACACCTTCGTTCGGTTTTTAACGACAACTGCGTTATCGTAAGCCTCATCCCTAAGCTCGCTCAATTCGTTCAACTGCAGCTTCCGATGGCTGCCCGCATCTTCGAGAGACAGATTCAGTTCTTTTATCGCCCAAAATGCGCGATGCTCTATTTCGACAGGGAGGTGGCAAGCCTTTCCGTACACAAGCCGATAGGGAGACATGCCAAGATCGGTCTTATAAGCCGTTCGAAATGCCCAAAGGGCATCAGTGAGTTTCAACGACCAATCCTTTCGGTTCTTGGAAACCGTCTTCTCTAGTATCTGCTTGGTTTGCCGATTTGAAACTTCGGCTTGCCCACAGGTTTGGGGGTGGTAGGGCGTAGATAGCTTATGATTAATGGAATATTTCCGCTCAAGGCCTCGAAAGTCTTATTGCAGAAATGAGTTCCATTATCGCTAATGATCCCTCGGGCGTGCCCAAACCGGGAGAAAATGTTTTCTTTAAGAAACCTAACGACAAACTTGTTGTCGTTAGTCCGGCTGGGCACAGCCTCGACCCACTTAGAGACGTAATCAACAGCGAGAAGGATGTACAAGTTCCCGAAAGAGCTGGGAAACGGCCCCATGAAATCTATCCCCCAAACGTCGAAAATCTTCACAACCAAGATTGGTTGGAGCGGCATCTCGTTCCTCCGGGATATCCGACCCAAGTGTTGGCACCGGGAGCAAGTCTTGCAATAGTCATGAGCGTCTTTGAAGAGTTGTGGCCAGTAGAAACCACATTGCAAGATCTTCTCAGCTGTCTTTCTGGGGCAAAAATGCCCGCCACATGCTTGATCGTGGCAAAATGACAGCACACTCTTAAATTCATCGTCAGGGACACACCGACGAATAATCTGGTCGGGACAGTACTTGAACAGATAGGGTTCGTCCCAGTAAAAGTGTTTTACTTGGGATAAGAATCGAAGTCTGTCCTGACTTGACCATTCAGTCGGCAGTAACCCTGTGGCCAAATAGTTCACAATATCTGCGAACCAGGGTTCGCGAGATACTGTCAAGAGTTGTTCATCCGGAAAAACGTCGTTGATCGAAAGTTAAGGCGACGGCGAAGAAGGAAGTCGTGAGAGATGTTCGGCGACTACGTTTTCACATCCTCTTTTGTCCTTGATGACAAGGTCAAACTCTTGAAGCAAGATGATCCAACGTATTAGCCGAGATTTTGCATCTTTCTTCGCAAAAAGATGGCGCAGAGCAGAATGGTTTGTGTAGACAATGACTGGAGAGCCGATGAGATAGGGCCTGAACTTTTCTAAAGCAAATACAACAGCTAAGAATTCCTTCTCAGTTGTTGTATAATTAAGTTGGGCGTCGTTCAGGGTTCGGCTAGCATAATATATTACGTACGGCATCTTGTTGATGTGTTGTCCAAGGACAGCACCAATGGCAAAGTCGGATGCATCGCACATAATCTCAAATGGGTGCGTCCAGTCAGGTGAAGAAAGAACGGGAGAAGAAGTGTGTGAGCTTTTTAATGACTCGAGCGCAGTCACACAGCTCGAGTTGAAGTCGAATGGCGTGTCCTTGGCCAGTAGAAGAGTCAAGGGCCTAGCAATCTTGCTAAAGTCCTTGATGAACCGTCTATAGAAACCGGCATGGCCCAGGAAGGCTCGGATGTCTCTGACGCATCTGGGAGGAGGGAGATTGGAAATGTCCTTAATCTTCTCTTTGTCAACCTCTATGCCATTTTGCGAAATGATATGTCCTAAGACAATACCTTCGCGCACCATGAAGTGGCACTTCTCCCAATTCAAAGTGAGGTTCTTGTCCTTACATCGGGTAAGGACGGCGTCAAGATGCAGCAAACACTCGTTAAAGGAATCGCCGAAGATGAAGAAATCGTCCATGAAGATCTCCAAGAATTTCTCCACCATGTCTGAGAAGATTCCCATCATACACCGCTGGAAGGTAGCGGGCGCTTTGCATTACCCAAAGGGCATGCGACGATATGCGAACGTGCCGAAAGGACAAGTGAATGTGGTCTTGTCCTGGTCTTTTTTGGCAATGAGAATCTGATTATAGCCGCAGTAGCCATCAAGAAAGCAGTAGTACTCATGTCCGGCCAATCGTTCAAGCATTTAGTCAATGAAAGGTAGCGGAAAGTGGTCCTTCCGCATTGCGGCGTTGAGTTTTCTGTAATCGATGCATACTCGCCACCCAGTTTGGGTGCGAGTAGGGATTAACTCATTTTCCTCGTTAGTAATGACCGTTATACCAGATTTCTTGGGGACAACGTGAATGGGGCTAACCCACTGGCTATCAGAGATAGGGTAAATGATACCACTATCCAGACACTTCACGATTTCCTTTTTCACAGCCTCCTTCATGACTGGGTTGAGTCGCCTTTGTGGATCCCTGGCTGGTTTGGCATCATCCATCAGATGAATGTGATGTTCAACGATCAGGGGACTAATCCCCTTGATGTCCGCCATGGACCAGCCAAAAGCTTGCCTATTGCTGTGCAAGACCGCAAGAAGGGCTTTCTCTTGCTCTGGAGCTAGAGAAGCCGAGATGATAACAGGGAGGGTCTCGTTCTCACCCAAGTAAGCGTATTTAAGGTGAGACGGCAAAGGCTTGAGTTCGAGCGTTGGAGGTGAAACGATTGAAGGCAAGATTGGTGAAAAGGTCTCGAACTCAAAGGATTCCAGCAAAGGTTCAAAACGAGTGTAAGCGACCGAGTTGGATGGTTCAGGTAACTCATCCGGAAATTCAAAAGATTCAAACTCGGGTGGTGAGTGGCTAAGATCGTTCAAGAAAGTGAAACACTCGTAGTCATTGTCGGGCGCAGAAACAGCAGCAGGTTCGAAGAAGAACACACTAGTGGCGTTAAGGTTATCGTGATCGAACAAAAACTCCTCGAATTCACACTCTTCTGGGGTGATCTCCTGGATTGAGCAAACGTCTAATATATGAGCATTAGGTTCGGAGGGCTGATTCCCCAACCTAAAAATATTGAGTTCAATTGTCATGTTTCCAAAAGATAGGTTCATCGAACCATTTCGACAATTGATCACAGCATTTGAGGTTGCAAGGAATGGGCGACCAAGTATCACCGGAATTTGATTCCGGGGGTTAGCTACAGGCTGTGTGTCTAATACAATGAAGTCAACGGGGAATATGAAGTCCCCAACCTTGATTAACTCATCCTCTAGCTCACCCTTAGGATGGGTGATCGATCGGTCGGCCATTTGGAGAGTGCAGTGTGTGGGTTTCAGCTCTCCTACACCTAGTTGCTCATATACTGAGTACGGAAGCAGGTTAACACTGGCACCAAGATCTAATAGTGCACGGTTGATGTTCTTATCCCCAATGGTAATAGAAATCGTAGGACAGCCAGGGTCCTTCCATTTTTGCGGTAAAGATTGGGTAAGAGCATCACTCAGAGCACTAGCCAAGAAAACTTTCTTGGGTACCTGAGACTTCCTCTTTTTCGTGCACAAGTCCTTTAAGATTTTCGCGTAGGACGGGACTTGTTGGACATCATCTAAAAGGGGAATGTTGATGTTAACCTGCTTAAACAACTCCAGAATCTTCTCCATTTGTGGATTTTGTTTATTGGACCTCAACCGGTTTGGAAATGGAACGTTTTTAAAATTGGTTGAGTCTGATGCTTGTGGTGGAGATTGTGGAGCTGGAACGGATCCCAGAGCTGGTGTTTTCGTGGAGTGAGAAGTGGGTCTGTTCAGAGCAGAAGAAGAAGAAGAGCCTTTTGACGAATGGAGAATAGGCTCAGAAGACGAAGAAGAAGAAGAAGAAGAAGAAGAAGAAGAAGCGGCCGGGGTGTCATTTTCCTCAATTGTTGTGCCGATGTTGTTGTGCAGCATCCTTCCCGATCTCAATGTAGTCACGGCACTCACATTATGGTTCTGTTATTCAAGAGAAACATGTACATTATGTGGGTGACCAGGATTTGGGAGTGGTTGAGATGGAAGCTTCCCCTTTTCTCGCTCGCTTAACGCCGCATTCAGCTGTGCAATCTTTGCTTCGATGGTCTTGATGCTTTGCCCGTGTGCAGCAGTGTGTTGCACCAAAGACTGAATAGACGACTGGATGTTGGCGGTGGATTGTGTCGATTGTTTAACGAATGCCTCCAGACTTCGTTCTAGCGAGGAAACCTTATCGTTGTTTGACGGAACAAAGTTGTTTTGTGGAAAAGAATTGTTGGGTGCAAAGTTGTTCGTCTGATTTTGAAAAGGTTGGGGTTGGAAGGGCTGCTGAAACTGATGTTGAGTTTGTTGTTGTGCTTGTTGTTGCGGAGGAGGGGGCCTCTGGAAATTGTTGCCTTAGAATTGTTGCTGATTCTGATTCCAGACGAAATTGGGGTGGTTCCTCCAACCGGGATTGTAGGTGGATGAGTATGGATCATTTCTCGGTCTTTGCTGAAATGCAGCATTAACCTGATCCTGTCCTTGAGATGGTGGATTGTAAGGACACTCTTCGGTTAAGTGAGAATGATCGGAACAACAAGCACAAATGGTACGAAGGGGAAGAACAGGGGCAGGGGCAGGAGCAGGAGATGAAAATTTGCTCTCTATCGCTTCAATTTTTCTCGTTATTGCAGCCATTTCAGCTTTCATCGCAATAGAGACATCGAGTTGGTGAATTCCTACCCTAGACTGACCAGTAGAAGTGGAGGAAGAAGAAGTAGTTGGTCTAGTGCTCTCCCATTGAAGCGTCTGTTCCGCAAGGTCGTTGAAGAATTGCCACGCTTCCTCGTCAAATTTCGATAGGAAGTGGTCCTGACAAATGGTTTCCAACAACTTCTTGGTTGCTGGGTTCAGGCCCTCGTATAAGGTTTGGCAAAGTTGCCATTTCTCAATACCATGGTGAGGGCACTGAACAAGAAGGTCTTTATACCGGTCAAAGCACTTCCAGAAGGGTTCAGTAGGAAGCTGAGATAATTGGTTGATTTTGTTACGGATCCTTGCGGTTTTATGATTCAGATAGAATTTCTTGAGAAACGCTTTCACAAACTCGTCCCAACTGGTTATGGAGTGGGAAGCGGTACTATACAGCCATTTTTCAGCAAGATTGCATAAAGTGAACGGAATGACCCGTAGCCGTATAGCATCGTCCTACAGCTGGGTAGTTTTCATCATGGCACAAACATTTTGGAACTTGTTGATGAAGATATAGGCATCTTTAGATTCAAGCCCATGAAATTTCGGAAGCATGTTAATGAAGTGGGGCTTAATTTCAAAATTATCCCTATTGGCCGGTGGAAGAGAAAGACAGGTGGGAAGTGCAGAACGGGTGGGATAGAAACGATCCTGGAGCGCGATTCGCTGCGGCGCTACAACAGGCGGTGGTGGTGGGTTATTTGCCTCCATAGGAGGTGGAGTTAATCCCGGGGAAGTTAAAGAGATGTTTGGATTAAATCCTGACATCGCGGAAAAAGAGGTTGGTGATGGTGAAGGTGAAGATGTATGAACAGAATTCCGGTCAACGTCGGAGTTGGCCGGCAAAGGTAAGGGTGAAAGAGGCGTGGACGGAGTTTCGACGTCTGAGTCGATCGCGTAGTCGGTAGCGACTAACGTAACGCGGACTAGGCGGGCGCTAGTGTCCCGAGTCCAAGCGGACATACACTAAACGAGTTTAGTATAGTCAAAGCGAAGAAGGTGAGGGTAAGAAAACGTCAATGGAGAAATACGATAGGCGGTGGGTGAAAAAAATGGATTCTGGCGACAGAGAGCAAGTTTTTATAAAAGTTTTTGGTTTTGTGTTTTTTTCTTTTTTTCTTTTTTTAGAAAGAGCTTTACAGAAATATGTACGAGCTTACGGCTTCAAGCAATCACAAACAAGATATGCACAATCACACCTAGATCTAGGGTCACCTAGATCAGCTAGACAGCTCCAAACTGTTCCAAAGGGCTAGAAATAGGACCTCAAACCGCCTCTTCTCCAACAATTGCGGCCAGGTAAGTGCCAGGTAAGTGGGAGGCTCCCCTCTACGTAAGTAGTGGTCCTAATTAAGTAACCACTTGCCTTGGACACACTTGCCTAGACACCGCAAAAGTCAGGATAGGATAAACGGCCGATGCCTGTAACTAGTCCTCTGTCCTATTGAGCGCGAAGTCCTTAGGGCTGAGTCTAGTATTTTTTAATTTAAGCAATGGTCAATGCATATGCTTTTTGTGATTTCTGGAGTCCTGGGAAGGGTGATGAAATCCCCACCCAATCTGGATTGGTTTCAAGCCCCTTAAAGTCCGTATTAATATATGCAAAGCAGTAACAATCAACTGCAAACAATTTTTATTTTTTAGCGCGGCGCAAAGAATCCTGTACAAAAACAATTTATTGGAAGGGGGAAGAGAGTTTGCGCAAAGAATGCTGCAGAAAACACAATTCAGTGGAGTTCAGAGGAGTGGGGAAGGAGAAAAAGACTCACCCAAAAAAAATGAAATCCTGAAGCCAACAAATGGACGCGATTCCGCGGCCAAACACGTGCTCCGGCCGCGGTTCCGCGGCTATGTTGAGGTGTTGGGGCTTCAATTTTCTGGTATGTGATGTTTTGGGTGTCCTCTGCTTGTCTGGATTTCCTGAATCTTGATTTGCTCACTGTATCTGCTCCAGATTTTTACAGTAGATCGTTGGTTCTTGTCTTGATCCGTCGCGGTGTAGCCGCGAGATATGGGTCTAACTTCCCACGTCTTTGGCACTGAACTTGACCGTCCTTTTATCCTACACACTTGCACAAAAACTAATCAAAATTAACAAGATGGTTTTTTACAATGTATATATATATATTTTTGTTTTGTTTTTCGGTTATATTTATATTCACAAATTAACCCAAAATTACACAAAGAAATAAACTACCGTCTTCCCGGAAACGGCGCCATTTGATTGGTAGAATTTTGCGTGCTAAGTTTATTACCGTAATCAAGACGGTTTCGCTTGTAGCTAGCCGGTTGAGTACGGGTCGTCCGCAGGGAGATGGGAATCTTTTTCTATGTGTTTTAACGAGTTAAGTCCAAATGTCCAGGTTTGTTTTTAGATTACTTATGTGCTAAAATGATATATAAAGAGAGCTTGTTAGGGTTAGGATTAGGTTAGTTTGAGTTAGGAGTCGCTTACTGTTTTCGTTGCCACTCTTAATATCGGTGTTACGGTAATCGGCAACAACGGGGATTAGCACGACTAGGAAGGAACTTACGAGTATAAGCTAGGCTTTCCAACGCATAAGTTCTTCCTTTTGGTGCTTGTCCGTCCGTTCATGGCTCTTAGCCTTAACCTCCGGTTAATTCAACCACAACCGGTCTCACTAAGGAATCACCGCTATCATGTAGGATAGGGTGCCGTAGGGAGTGGATTGTGGTACAATTAACGGGAGTCCGAATCAAGATGTTGGGCAAGAAAAGAGTGAGAGAGATTTCCTTCTCTCAAACTTTCCTTATCCTACCCTAACAAGTATGAAAACTACTCACCCATTATAGGAAAAAGAAAAAAAAAACAAAAGGAGGAAGATAGAAAGAAAGAGGTTAGAGAATACAACTAGCTATTTGAGACCTCACTTTGGCAATGATCAAGCTTAAGCATCATTGTTGTTTAAGGATAAAGAAAAAGAGAACAAGAAAGAAAAAAACAACAAATAACAACAACTAGATTAGCAAATGAAAATACAAGCAATTATAATTAACAATTACAACAAGATAAGCATGGTAAGAACAAGAACTCCTTTATTCATTCTTCACTCACAAAAGCTCACTACAAGTTTTTAATGGAGAAGAGATGAGAGGAGGAAGAAGAAAAACACATGTATTCTAAAATCTAAATACGAGAATAAGCACTTTTGGCTTTGACAAGTTCTGGACTATTTATAGGCAGGAAACTGAAACTCTAGGGCAATATTCAGAACCAAGATGGAATGACCTAAATACCCCCAAAACAACTTCAGCAGACAAGGCCGTACGGCCGCGGTTCCGCGGCCTAAGTATGCTTAGGCCGCAGTTCCGCGTCCATAGTAAGGAGTTGGGCCTTCAGTTTTGGTGAGTTTCCCCTGTTTGTTGTTGTCTGCAGTGTGCTATATGTCTTTTCTCAGAAACTCTTCACAATTTTTTCCAGAATTTCAGCAGATCAAAAGGTGATTTGATGTGGATCTTTTGTCATGATTTTCTCGAGCTCCGCGTAGATATGTTGGATCTTGTGTTGATATTGAGCTTTGTGCATGAAAATGACATCGATTTGCCATTTTTTCCCTTAAACTGGTGTGCGGCAACATACGGATAGAGAGCGGAGACCCGTGTTTTATCTGTTGGCAGTAATCCGGAATTTGTCGTGCTTTTTCCATGAATTTCACTGTTTAGAGCCGAGAACCTGTATCCTGCAATTTGACTAGCAAACACGGCTCAAGAGTACCTACCGATAAGCAATGTGATAAAAATTGGGCGGTATAAAAATGCAAAAATCTGATATGAACAATGTCGTACGATGAATCCTAGGAATTTGCCCGAGGAAACTCCGACTGCGCATATGAGAGGGTTCATCTTCAAGTTATATTTCCGAAGGCGTTGAAATACGATTTTCAGATGCTTTAGATGTTCCTCGTATGACTTGCTTTTAACTACGAGGTCGTCGATATAACATTCGACGATTTCATGTATGGGGTCATCGAAGATCTTCGTCATGGCCCTCTGATAGGTGGCACCGGCGTTCTTTAGACCGAAGGGCATCGCCTTGTAGCAGAATATGCCCAAAGGGGTCCGGAAATCGGTATTCTTTTGGTCCTCGGGATGTATCTTTATCTAATTGTAACCTGACGAGCCATCCATGAAGGAGAAAACTTCATGAGTGGACGTATTGTCTATCATCAGCTCGGTAACTGGCACTGGGAAGTCGTCTTTTGGGCGGGCTTTGTTGAGATCCCGAAAGTCCACACATATGCGCACCGTCCTATTTTTCTTCATCACTGGGACGATGATGGCGATCCAGTCAGGATATTGAACCTCTTGGATGAAGCCAGAGTCAATTAGCTTCTTGACTTCGGCGTTGATGCTCATTTCAAGCTCGAGCCGCATTCTTCTCGGTGCTTGTTTGATCGGCTTGATGTCCGGAGATATTGCCAATTTGTGGACGACTACTTCTGGATTCAATCCGGGCATCTCGGAATAGTTCCATACGAAACAGTCTTTATACTGCATGAGCACGTCTTTTAGCGTAACCACCCTTTCTTTAGACAACAGCTCACTGACGAATGTCGGTCGCGGGTCACTTGCCGTCCCTAAATCAATTTTCTTAAGGTTATCTACAGTAGTATGTATTCCATCTTCCAGCTCTTTTGGTGCCGGTGGAAATTCTGAGATCACCTCGTCATCATCGTTTTCTAAGCACCAGGGAAGGTCCTTCATATTCTCAGGTTCTTCTTCTGACAGCGTTATCACGTGGCAGGTACGAGATCGCTTCCAAGACCGATGTTGATCTGGTTATACTCTCGTGGCTTTCGGTTCATGTTTCTGCGGCGGTGTTACCCTCCAGCTACTGGATAAAGTGAACTTGCTGAGTTGGTATTGGTTTTCGACCCAGTTCTTGAAAGTGAAGCAGTCTTCAAAAGGATGTACTATTGCTCAGTGATAGGAGCAATAGTCCAGATGATGAACTTCACCTACTTGCTCGGTGTGTTTAGACTCCGGGAGGGTAATCATCTGATGTTTTATGGCAGGATCAAGTATCTTCTGTGTCTTGTCCTAGGGAAAAGAGTATGCTCGACCGATCTTCTTTATAAGAGACGAATCCGGACTGCTCGATTCCCAATCGCGTGGCTTCTTGGTCCCGCTTTGTCGCTGTCGAACGCCTTTCCCGCTCTTTGATTTATTTTTGCCTCTGCGTCGGGCCTTTTGTATGATGGGTTGACAAGGAAGAGCATCTTCATTTTTCGTAACCTGCCGAAGGAGGTGCTGCGTTCTGGCTTTCTCATAGATGGCCATTTCGCAAATATGATCGTCTCGAACCTTTTGACCCACTTCCCTTATAAGCTTGTCCATCTGTTTTTCAAACGACGGACTCGGCATTTTGATGGTAGGATCTCGTTTTGGTTCAGGGTTAGCATCTTCCCACAGAGCATCTCCTTCTTCATCAAAGTCATGTATGACGTAGCAGTCGTGGAATAGCTCCCGTTTCTTGGATCGAACATATCCAAGCCCGATCGTTTCCATTTTCCCGTTGGGCAACTTTCGTTGAGTTCCGGGAACGTTCCAGATCCTGTTATAGAACCGTGCTTGTCGAGCAGTTTGCTTAAGGGGTACACCTTGGCGTCTCAAGAGCCTCTTCAATCCTTCTGTGTAGTATATGGGCAGTCGGATGGGATGAAGCCTGTCAAGTGTAGAATCTGCACCATGCCAAATCTCTTTCTCCACTTTGGTTTCCCCAGATCGGTAGAACAGGATCGCCTTTTCACCCTTTCGCCTGGGAGGGACGTAGAATGTCTGCAGTTCTTGCACATTATAAGCTTCAAGTGCGTCGAGCTCTTTATAATGCTCTTGCGGAACCATGGCAACTTGCAAACTTTGATCTTCATCAGCGAAGGCTTGTATTGATGGCCGAGCAGAGAATACGGCATTGACCTCATCTTCCGAGTCGCTGCCGAAGACCAGAATAGGGGTGGACGGTCCCGGCTTGTTGCGTTGGGGTGGCCCGGAATAAATTATCTCCTCTTCCTCCTCAGTGTCACTCCCAAAGACCGGAATAGTGGTGATAGCTTTGTTCTTGTCCTCCGGTTTGCGACATCTTTCTGTGTCTTTGAAATCTGGCAGGAAGTATTTGGCATCCTCATTTTTGCGGACTTCGTTCACGGAGAATGGGTTTATTTCCCCTGTCATAGTGTACGCGAGACCATCGTTGAAGTACTTCATACACTGATGTTGTGTAGAAGGAATAATGTTGTACTCTTATTACCAAGGCCGATCGAGCAAAGCGTTATAGCATGTCTTAGTGTCAATGACGTGAAACTTGATGTCCGTGACTAGTAGCCCAAAGTGCAGCATCAGTATCACAGACCCGAGCGTCCTTGATGACTGGGAGTCAAACCCGGAGATAGTGATCTTATCCCGAGCGAGGTGTTGAACGCTTATGCAGATTTCCTTCAACACTTTTACATTGAGGAGGTTAACGGAGGACCCATTGTCGACCAAGATTTTGCCTATCTTGATATCATGACAGTATCTGGAGACACACAGGGGACGGTTATGCTCGCATGTCCCGAGGAGGAGGTCTTTATCGCCGAAGGTGATATCGGCTGTGTGCATTTCTTCCAACTCGTCCTTCATCTTTTCTTCGGCGAGGAAAGCTTGGAACTGTTCGGGCTCTTGTAACGCTTTGATCAGAGAATATCTTGCTTCTTTTGATAGCAGGAGGGCATTGAGAATGCTGAGTTGCGAGGTTATCTTCCTCAGGTGTGCCAGAACGTTGTAATCCACCTTACTTTTCTTAGGTGGGTCCTTGGCTGTCAGATCTTTGACGACTTGATCCTCTAAGGCGATGTCTTCAGAGATTTTTTCTTTCCCCTTATCATTTCTATTCGACCCACCGTTCGCGGACCCAAGATTCTTTTCAGGCAGCGTACGATTGCGCAGCTGAATGTTCTCATAGGTCTTCACTTCTTTCGCCTCGGAGGTGGGTTCTTTGAAGAGGGGGCCAAGGGCTATTTCTTCATCAGAATCGCTCCCGAAGGTGAGAACTTGTGATCCGCTGGCGTCGATCATGTGACAGTTGCCGGTAGTTTTCATATACTCCTCGGTCGCATTTCTTTGCTCCTGACGAGTTTTGCGTTTTGTCACGCTCCGCTTCCCAGTGTACGGTGAAGAAGACGCGACGAGGTCCGCTACGTATATACTCAGAAGTACATACGCTAAGTGTATCCAAGCAATATAAAATAAATACACAAGAGACAAGAAATAAAAAGAACATCAACTTTTAGTTATTAACATTCTTTGTACAATACATGAAAGGAAATACAACTGAAATAAAAAGATGCCTAAACAGTGGCATAACATGAAATGAAAAGTACAGAAAGGAAAAGTGTACAATGAAACTAAAGTGCAGGGTCTTCGGCAAACTGCTCCAAGTCTTCTTGAGATGGCTCGATCTCCGCCGGGTCCAAATCACCTGACGACATTCAAAGAAGAAAGAAACAGAATGTCATCAACGAACAGGTCGCTCGGTAAGTCTTAAAGGTAAGAGAAAGGTAGAAAAGACAGAATAAGAAGATATCGTTCAAAGTTGTATTATCCTGTAGTAATGTCGTATTAACGCTGT
Organism: Agapanthus africanus; assembly: GCA_030015575.1. Classification (NCBI taxonomy): domain Eukaryota; kingdom Viridiplantae; phylum Streptophyta; class Magnoliopsida; order Asparagales; family Amaryllidaceae; genus Agapanthus; species Agapanthus africanus. The sequence goes on from JASDDO010000024.1 coordinate 108,337,505, forward strand.
TGTTTATAGCTTGGTACAGAAGGATGCGAGTGTATACGAGGGGAGTCTCTATGTGCCAGAGACTAGAGGCACGTTTAGTACAAGGAAACGTTTATGCCACGGTACAACAGCAATTGGATTCATGTTAGGTGTATTAAATCTGACCACCTCGTGCCACCTTTAACACCTTCCGTACCAATCTACCCCCTTAAACCCCGCGATGTCTTGTTTATATTGTTATCTTGTAAAATTGTACAGATTGCATGATTGATTAACTGACTGACCGAAACCATGATATCAGGAAACGGTTATAACCGTAGAGTCATGTAAATGTAATACTGAGAATCATGTAAAAGGAATATATATCCATGGTTCGGTTCAGTCAAGTGTATAAATTGATAATTGTATTCATGGATTCATGTGTTCATATTGAATTTGAATATTGTAGATTATAGATTGACTTGAATCATATTCAAGTCAGATTAATCAGACTCAAACCCGAGTCAGACAATCAAGGATGTGAATCGAGGTCTTATAATTGCTAGGGTCCTTAGGGTAATTTATAAAACTTGAGAGGGTTTTTATGTAAAAATACTTTTATATACTTTTCAAAATACACCTCAAGTATTTATTGTTCGTCTTTAGAGTTGTAATGGGGGTGGATTTTATGGTGTGACATTTCTAGTGAAAATATCCTAGTTTTATAAATAAGGGTATTTATCTGTAATATTGATTATTTGAAGTTCAGGGTATTTTAGTGTAAACTTTATTCTTGTGATTTTTAGGAAAAGGTGGAAAATTTATATTATAATAAAATAGGTATTTAAATGATAAATATACATATGTTTATACAAAAATAATTTTAATAAATATTTTATATTCCAAAAATCTCATTTTCTTAAGATGTCGTATTTTAAACCTTTCGAACCGCGGCCGTGTGGGGCCTGTGGCGGTGCAAAATTCTATTGGCGCTGGCGGTGCTTTGACTAGGTCTTTTTCTTAGGGGGTATTTTTGTAATAGTAGATATGCGGCGATTGTAAACCTAGGGTTTTCTATGAATCTATAAATAGAAGCCCTAATACCTCTTTTGAGGTATGCCTCTTCTTGTGCCTCATTGTATTTATCAAAATTCAGATCCTGTAAATGTTGGAAGAGAGCATCAAATAAAAATTAAAGTATGTTTTCTTTTCATTGCCCTAGTTAATTTTATTATCTGCCATAGTGTAACTTTTATTATTTTCCCTAGTATGGATTTCATTATCTGCCCTTGTTAATTAGTTTAGAACATGTTTTCCAATTCCCTAATGAGTGAGTAGTTCCTCACTTGTTAGGGTTAGGCATAGGGAAGGCTTGAGAGATGAAGATCTCTCACCCCTTTCTTGCTGTTCACAACAGAATACTGCATTTTATACCGCCCATTCTTACGCTCGTTTGTTTATAGGTAGGTGCTTTTGATCTATGTTTGTTACATATTTACAGAGTACAGGTTTACATGTACCAGACAAGAGGGGACAGGAGACCAGGAAAACACTCAGAAGCCCACACCCTAAACCCACAGTAGGGGCGCGGATCCGCGGCCATAGGGGGCTATAGGCGGCGGATCCGCGGCCGTACAGTGGCCTCGTTCTGTCGTTTTTCTGGGGTGTTTTGGTCTTTTCACATGTGGTCCTATGGTTGCCCTAGAACTCCATTCTCCTGCCTATAAATACAGCAGTTCTGATCAAAGCCAAGGGGAGCTAGTTTTGAGCTTTTCTTTGTTCTTTCTTTTGTAGTTTTAGTTCTTTTTTTCTTCTTCTTCTTCATTCTTTTTCCATGAAATTGTAGTGAGAGCTTTTGAGTGGGAGATTAATGAAGATAAGGGTTTTGTATCATTCTATTGTGTTTCTTCTTCCCCTTGAGATTCTTGCTTTCTCTTGATCATTCAACCTCTTCATTGAGCTTGAATGGTTAAGGGTTAGTTATTGATCTCAAGGGTCGTATTTTCTCACGGGACTAGCACTTCATTTCACATGCGTTCTCTACCCTTCCCTTGATCTTGCAACCTCTTCATTGAGCTTGCAAGTTTAAGGGTTGGCTATTGATCACATGCTTGTCTTGAGTCCTAGTTTCGTATTCTTTTTATCGCTTTCTATTACTTGCTTTTTATTACCTTGTCTTTAATTTCATGCATTTTATTCATGCTCTTTAATACTTGTATCTTTTCTTTTCTTTGTTCTTTTCTTTTTGTTCTCTTTTGTTTATATTGTGAATGTTGTAATTATTGTTGTTGTTAAGAATTGATACGGTTTCATAAGTTAACATTTCTTCGCCAATTCCTTTTCCCGTTATTTTCCATTTGAACTGCGCCCAAACCATACGCAAGCGCTCCGTTAGGCACCGTACCCTGACAAGGTAACGGTGATTCCTAACCGCGACCGGTTGCGTTCGGTTTGGCCGGAGGCGAAAGCAAGAGACAAGAACGGAAGGACAAGGGTAAATAAGCCGGATTCCACGAATACCGCGCTTAAATCCCCTAATCCACGTTGTTGCCGATTGCTTAGCTTCAATTGGTCAAGACTCGGCTCAAAGGTTTTGAGTACGGATTTCTTAGCTTACAATCTCGTATCTTTTCTTAACAACTTTATACTTGCAAATAAACACATAGGTTAGACCGAACAAACATACAGATTCTTTATTGACTCGTCTAAGACAAGAAGGTAAGATAACACCATCTCCCTGTGGACCGACCCGTGCTCAACCGGCTAGCTGCAAAGCGACACCGTCCTGATCGCGGTTACACTTTAATTCTTTGAACATCCGACACGCCAAAAGCGTGCGATCAAATGGCGCCGTTGCCGGGGAGACGGTAGCGTATTTTCTTTCTTGTTATTCGGGTTAATATTCTTTTTGTATATATTTAAAAAAAAATATTCTTTTTGTTTTTTTTTGGACAATATTTTTGTGGGCAAGTGTGCAGATTTTTGCAGATTTGCAAACTGCGATTGTGGGAGCAAAGTGTACATTCAAAGTTAAGGTGATTACGGAGTACAGTGCCAAAGATCCGGGTAGTTTGACCCGCGCAAGCGAACCTTTCAAGCTTACCGGACTCGATTCAACGGGGGTTTCTTAACCCAAAACTTAAACGGTACGTACTTTACTAACACCTTCTTCTCAAATCCGACGCTTCCAATATACTATTCTTTTGCAGGATTCTTTGCAAGTTCGCTAGCAAACGCCAAAATTGACTAACCCGTATTTGTTGCAGCGCCGCGCTTAAAATAAAAAACGATTGTTTGATTCTTTATAGAATTTTTTGAATTGCGCATTGCATCAATTAATACGGACTTAAGGGCAAGCGAACCCCACAACATACGGTAAAGGATTTCATCACCTTTTCCGTGGCCCACAAATCACGAACTTGAGCATAACGATAACCCACACAAATTTTAAAAGAAACTAGACTTTAAGCCTTAAGGACTTCGCGCTCACTAGGAGAAGTTAACTGTATTTAGAAGCTTGCTTAACGGTATATTGTTTACGGGGTGTCTAGGAAAGTGTTAACGGCGAAACCGCCAAAAGAGAAAGGGTTATTTAATTAAGGAACTTCGCGAAAGCGTTGGAAAACCTCCCATTATCTCTGCACTTACCTGGCCTCGTGATCAGTGTATCTTGAGCCTGTTTCTCGACACAGTTTTACTTCGACAATCAAGTTCTCGAGCGGGTCTAGTTGACCTAGGTGAACCCTAGAACGATTAGGTGTGTGGTATTTTTGTATCGTGATTATTTTTGTCCATTTTTTTGTGTATATTTCATTCTTTTGCTAACAACTAACTAAAAAATAAAAAAAAATAAAAAAAAACACATTCATTTTCCCCTCCTTTTCTCTTCCTATCATGGGTACCCCACCTCGCAAAACTCTTGCCGAACTTTGGTACCCACAACCAGACATTACCTCATACGGTTCTTGCTTTGGCCGAACTTCGAACGACCCCTCCATGCCAAAAATTTCATTGAGAGATCGGATAGACGCGTCTAGGACAAACAATTTTACTCCGCAATTCACTTCGTATCAACCATTTCAAACAGTCACCCCTTCCTACGTTGATACCCCTTCTTCGAGTCATGTTGCCACTCTAAGACCTATGTCTATTGCTGAACGTATTGAACAATCTCGTATCCGATCTTTCACTCCTTTCACCACTACAAATTCTTGGGATCAACAATTCCAATCACCTTCTTATCCAAATGTTGATCCTGCTCCTGTCCAGCCATTCAATTCCTACCAATCCTACCCTACTTTTGCACCTTCCCTAGACATTGCTTCAGAACTGCCGTTTGGGGGTTTCCAGTATCCAACTAACTTCGCATCTTTTACTGAAACCCCATCACAACCTATGTCTAGCTTAGAACAGTCCTTGGAAGAATTTAGGGTAGCTTCACAACAGACGATGGATTTGAATGCGTCCATGGCCGCCCTCATACAACCTAGTGATCCAGTAGCTAGTTTTCAACTAGCTCCAACTTTTTCAATGTATGATGAGGCGGCAGGACAGGCTGTGAAATTGAGTGGAGAGAGTGAGATGTACCCCCTTCCAAATCAAACCTACCCATCTCAAATTGAATCCCACACCTCCTGTGTTCCCAACGATTCGTCAATTGAAGATAGAATGATTAATGAGTTGTGCGACCTTGTAGTGTTTGATTTACCTGATCGTGAAGGGTCCCTTCCAAGTGAAACCATACCCAATCCTCTTGACCTCTACACCTCCACTTTAGAACCCAAATCGATTGATATCCATGCTATTGTTAAGGTGTCTGAGAATATAGATTTTCACTTGATCGAGGATATTGACGCTGGGGATATTTTGGATGATGAACCCATAGATTTGACTAGGTTTTTCTCTCCAATTCATCATCCCGAGTCATTAAATGTTTTTCCCGAACCCCATATGCGTCTGGACTTTGATGAAATGTGCATGGATGAGATAAATTTGAGGAGAATTTTGAGGATATTTTTGAGGATGAAACAGTTCTAGATGATGAGTCGGATTTTCCAATTCATCCTGTTCCTTTCATTGACTGTGTACACCCTCCCGAAACTTTAACCGATACCCTTCCTCAACCACTTCCCTCCATCATGTCCGTCGTTCCGAGCTTGCAAGAACCCGTATCATTTTCATTTCATATGTCTGGTTTACCAAGTTCGGCGTACCCATGGTTTCTCACGAACCTTGAGGGATTTGACCCAATCTCTCGACGGGTAAATATATTAGCACAATCGCTTTTTACACATCGCTCATCACAAATTGTGCTAATCTATTTACTCCATTTGCACCCTCAAGTTCGTACTCCACTTCTTTTTCCCTTCCGCCATTCTTCTTCTCATCTACCGAGACCGCATTCCACTTCTCTCCACATGCGGTCTCGCGTATTTTCCATCTCTTTCCTCTTCACCTTCTTTCACCAACCACTGCTTTACCATGATAAAATCTTTGAATGGTTGGTGTTAACTTTTGGCCTGTGTAAGGCCTTGTATAGATGGATACTGTTCTTTCCCCCTAATACTGAATTTCAACGCTTAACAGTGGAAACACTGTTTTACTTAAGTTTGGGGGGGACATTTTTTTGTATATATCTTTTTGGTTTTTGTTTTGTATATAATTTGTTTTTAGGGAGCGCCGGCAATTTTGACCCTCTTGGTATAGCCTGACAGTGAGGGCACTGTCAAGTTTAAGTTTGGGGGTGTGCTCGGTAAGCTTTCTTCCTTCGCATTCATTTGTATATTCTGCATTTGCATACCTTATTAAAAACCCACAAAAATCGAAAAATTTCCAAAAATTATAAAAACTTTTTGTCAAGTTAGATTGTGGAAGAACTCTGATTCAACATTCGACGGTTTTTTTGAAAAAATAGGAATAACTAAATCTTATGTTTAGATTTTGAAAACCTGAAAGATAACTCTCCTTTGAAGTTAACTATGGCTGATATACGTCTTTACATTACACTACACGTGTTGTGAGTCTTGGAAATTAGATGACAAGTCTTTTATGTTTAAAAAAAAAACTTTTAAATAGATAAATGATTTTCTGAGGATCAAATAGGTTTGTTCTGAAATAAGTAATATATCAAGAATAGTTTATGAAGTAAGTGAATATGAAGGAATGTTATTGATGCCTTAATTGGAACTAAGTCTGAAAAATAACCCATCTGAAACTTGATTGGAATGATTACACACCAAACCCACTAGACACGTCTTTTATCCAAAAAAAATATATTTGAACTGCCGGTTATATCTCCGTTCGTATTAAATCATCTGATTTTCACGCCAAACTGTCTTTTGTTTTTGGACCTAGGAAACTTGAGTAATTAAGTCCGCTGGGGTGTTTCTACACCTAATGCCCTAAAATCAACTGGTTTGGGTGCATTGGCCCAAAGCTCGCTAAGAAGCCTAGAAAGTCCAGTTTAAAACAAAGTCAAGCAAGTGTTCTCTCCGAGTTAAAATTCCTAACGGTTCTTTGTGTGAGAATAATCTTGATAAAAGACAGGCTTTTAAAAAAAAATTTAACGGAGATATGAAGGTTTTACTCTTTGATAAAGACTATTGCACGTTCACAGAGGTGTGTATGAAATGAAAACAAGAAAAAGGTGGAGTGAAAAATACGACTTAGTTTCCTGTTATGGAAGATAGAAATTCTGAAGTTGAAACCTTACTGGAAAACGAAACTTGAAAAATGCTTAACTCGTTATAAAACTTATGTGATCCTTTTAAAATTGTTATCTGGGCTTTATTGTGCGACATGATGACTTTAATCGATCCTTCTGGAACTTAACGACACTATTTGCACTGCACGTAAAGACATATAAAATCTGTAGTTAAATAAGAAGTGAGGTGTGAAAAATAAATGTTCGATGATCTAGACTTAGGATAATAGAATTGTTATTTTCTGAAACAAAACTTTAGGGGCTTGAAACTTAGTTATTTTACAAAGCTAGCTTGACCGGATTTTGTGGGTAGTATCCGCTGAAAACCCTCAGGAGACAACACTCCTCCTACTAGGGACACCTAGAGGTTTAACGGCTTGTTGCACGCGCTCAGTGCAATCGCGTTCCCTGCGAAAGTGCGGTTATCATTTTATTTTTGTGAATAAGTGGTTTTGCTCGGGACGAGCAAAAGTTAAGTTTGGGGGTATTTGTTCACAACAGAATACTGCATTTTATACCGTCCATTCTTACGCTCGTGTGTTTATAGGTAGGTGCTTTTGATCTGTGTTTGTTACATATTTACAGAGTACAGGTTTTCAGTCCAAATATTACAAATCATGACAAAATCTCCACAGTTACACCAAATACAGAACATCTGTTGACAACAGATAAAAGCCGGGTTCCGGTCATCCATATCCGTCCGGTGCTGCGGACCGGTTCCAGGGACAAGACATATGACAGCAGTCATTCGTGTCTCGGACAAACACGGAGCACGAGAGGGGCTGCACAAGAATCAATGGGTGCGCGGAGCTCAAGAGAGATAAAGTCAAAAGTAAAGAAAAGATAACAATCTTGGACTATGAATTCTGCTGATATTCTGGAAGAAATTATCAGAAAATACATGTACCAGACAAGAGGGGACAAGAGACCAGGAAAACACTCAGAAGCCCACACCCTAAACCCACAGTAGGGGCGCGGATCCGCGGCCATGGGGGGCTATAGGCGGCGGATCCACGGCCGTACAGTGGCCTCGTTCTGTCGTTTTTCTGGGGTGTTTTGGTCTTTTCACATGTGGTCCTCTGGTTGCCCTAGAACTCCATTCTCCTGCCTATAAATACAGCAGTTCTGATCAAAGCCAAGGGGAGCTAGTTTTTAGCTTTTCTTTGTTCTTTCTTTTGTAGTTTTAGTTCTTTTTTTCTTCTTCTTCTTCATTCTTTTTCCATGAAATTGTAGTGAGAGCTTTTGAGTGGGAGATTAATGAAGATGAGGGTTTTGTATCATTCTATTGTGTTTCTTCTTCCCCTTGAGATTCTTGCTTTCTCTTGATCATTCAACCTCTTCATTGAGCTTGAATGGTTAAGGGTTAGTTATTGATCTCAAGGGTCGTATTTTCTCACGGGACTAGCACTTCATTTCACATGCGTTCTCTACCCTTCCCTTGATCTTGCAACCTCTTCATTGAGCTTGCAAGTTTAAGGGTTGGCTATTGATCACATGCTTGTCTTGAGTCCTAATTTCGTATTCTTTTTATTGCTTTCTATTACTTGCTTTTTATTATCTTGTCTTTAATTTCATGCATTTTATTCATGCTCTTTAATACTTGTATCTTTTCTTTTCTTTGTTCTTTTCTTTTTGTTCTCTTTTGTTTATATTGTGAATGTTGTAATTATTGTTGTTGTTAAGAATTGATACGGTTTCATAACTTAACATTTCTTCGCCAATTCCTTTTCCCGTTATTTTCCATTTGAACTGCGCCCAAACCATACGCAAGCGCTCTGTTAGGCACCGTACCCTGACAAGGTAACGGTGATTCCTAACCGCGACCGGTTGCGTTCGGTTTGGCCGGAGGCGAAAGCAAGAGACAAGAACGGAAGGACAAGGGTAAATAAGCCGGATTCCACGAATACCGCGCTTAAATCCCCTAATCCACGTTGTTGCCGATTGCTTAGCTTCAATTGGTCAAGACTCGGCTCAAAGGTTTTGAGTACGAATTTCTTAGCTTACAATCTCGTATCTTTTCTTAACAACTTTATACTTGCAAATAAACACATAGGTTAGACCGAACAAACATACAGATTCTTTATTGACTCGTCTAAGACAAGAAGGTAAGATAACACCATCTCCCTGTGGACCGACCCGTGCTCAACCGGCTAGCTGCAAAGCGACACCGTCCTGATCGCGGTTACACTTTAATTCTTTGAACATCCGACACGCCAAAAGCGTGCGATCACTTGCCCATCACCCGTCTCCAAGCATACATACACACACCGCTCCCTACAACACCCTATCCCACGAGGTAGCGGTGATACCGTAGTATAAAAGACCGGTTTCGTATGTTTTCCATGGAGGTTAGGGTAAGAATTAAGAAAGGAAGGACAAAAACCTAGAGGAAGAAACATCGTTTCTTCCCGATGGTACTAATCCACTTTATTAATTATTACCATAACACCTCATAGATCTTAAATAGGGCATAGAAAGCGGTGAGGAATATTGATTTTCCAAACTTAACCTAAACCTAACCTTAGCAAGATTCTAATCCTAGTGGAGATCGACCTTAGTTTTTAGATTTAATCAATCTGACAACAATCGGAATTAACTCGTTTGAACAAATTGAGAATACACAAAATCCCTGTGGACTGACCCGTACTCAGCGGCTAGCTACCAAGCGACGCCGTTCTTGATTGCGGTTATAAATATTCTTTGATCAAATCAAATGGCGTCGTTGCCGGGGATGGCGTGTTATTTTCTTTTAGCAATTTCGGGTTAATATAAAATTAAAAAATCATAAAAAACTTTTTAAAAAATATATAAAAATTGAAAAGTTCAATTCCCCGGCAACGGCGCTATTTGATTCGTATGGATTTATGATAAAAAATAATATTACCGCAATCAAGAACGGCGTCGCTTGGTAGTTAGCCGGTGAGTACGGGTCGGTCCACAGGGATGTTGTGTCTTTTCAAATTGTTCTAACGAGTTAATTCCGAATGGTGTCGGATTGATTAAATCTAAAAACTACGTTGATCTTGATTAAAATCTTGCTAGAGTTAGGTTTATGTTAAGTTTGGAAATTGAAGATTTCCTCACCGCTTTCAATGCCCTAATTAAGATCTATGAGGTGTTATGGTAATAATTAATAAAGTGGATTAGTACTATCGGGAAGAAACGATGTTTCTTCCTCTAGGTTCTTGTCCCTCCTTTCTTAATTCTTACCCTAACCTCCATGGAAAACATTCGCAACCGGTCCTTTATACTACGGTATCACCGCTACCTCGTGGGATAGGGTGCCGTAGGGAGCGGTGTGTGTATGTATGCATGGAGTCCTATAAAATCGTGTGATGGGCAAGAAAGGGGTGAGGGATCTTCATCTCTCAAGCCTTCCCTAAAGCTAACCCTAACAAGCGAGGAGACTACTCGCTCATTAGGGAATTGAATGACATTCTAACTATCTAACTGTTCACACCATAATATTTCATTATCATATTCCCAATTCTTATTCTTTTTATAAATAAACGAGTGCTTTTGACGCATGTCTGCTACATGTTACAGGTTACAGGTTCTTGGATAGAAAACAGTGCAAACGATGTAAAGACGATGAAAATGTGGACTTTAACCAACAAACAGAGAATCTTGATCAAGCCTACATAAGGAACAATTCACAAAGCAAGATTCAAGACATTGACTCAAAGCGAACGGTTAAAAATCCATTGCAAATTGTTCACTGAAGATCTGGAACCAATCTAGAAGCCCAAATGGAAAAAGATATATAGAAATAAGAAGCCCAAGCCAACATAAATCAGCCCAGAAAAAATGGTGATTCAATCTTGTTAAAGGGCCGCGGAACCGCGGCCCAAGCCCACCATTGCCGTGGTTCCGCGGCCTTCTGGTGCCCTCGCTTCGTGAAATTTTTACATAATTTGGGTGCGGCTCTGAAAATATTTCCTAAGGGCTATTTTTGTAATTTCAGACATGCGAAACAAATATAACCCTAGGGTTTCCTATTCTTTATAAATAGGAACTCTAATCATTGTAATTTCTTTATGCCTCCCTATGCCTCTTTCTATGAATAAAATTTAGATTTCTTTTGGAGAGCATCGATGCCTCTTTTCATTTCATCTATTCAGATCTGACAACCCTGCGTAAATGTTTGGAGAGAGCCATCTGTAAAGTAAGTAATTAATTTCAATTCTTGCCCTAGGTAATTTTTCATTCTCTGCCCTAGTTAAATTTAATTCCTTGTCCTAGGTTAAATTTATTATCTGCCCTACTTAGATAGTTAGATCTTTAATTCAATTGCCCTAGATTAATTTAGTTTTTAGATTTAATTAATCCGAACACCCATCGGAATTAACTCGTTAGAGCGATTAGGAGATTCACAACATCCCTGTGGACCGACCCGTACTCACCGGCTAGCTGCAAAGCGACGCCGTTCTTGACTGCGGTTAACATATATTTTTGATCTATCTTTTAGAAAGCGCAAGCACGCTAAATAATACGAATCAAATGGCGCCGTTGCCGGGGATGGCGTAGAACTTTCCTTTTCGCAATTTCGGGTTAATCATAAAATTTAAAAAATCATAAAAATCTAAAAAATCCAAAACAATATAAAACATATATAATCTGTTATTTTTGGAAGGGATACTTTGTTTTTTGTGAATCTTTGCAGGATCAAATTCGGATCTAGAAATCTACCGAGATCAAAACAGGAAAAAACAGATCGGAACAACAGAAGATCACAACAACCGAGGAACAGAAGAAATTTGGAGGATCGAGTCTACAAGTTAACCATGGTGATCTGTTCCAGCAAAATAAAAAAAAAAGCTTGCCGAACCGACCAACGCGCGGCGGAACCGCCACGCCAGCCCCCTTGCGGCCGCGGAACCGCCACGGCCTGGTCTATTCAGGGCTTGGAAAAAAGGCAGAAGCGCGAAAAAAAAACAGTTCTGGCACTGCAAATTTCTGTGAGTTTTCTCTCTCTTCCTCTGCAAATCTTGATATATCTTCTGTAAATTTGCCTGCAGGATTTCTTTACGCTCAAAATTTTTTCCCCTTCCAAATAACGATCTTGTGCAGGATTTTTGTGCCTTGCTTAAAATGAAATTAGATTGCAAGTAATATTTTGCTGTTGCATATCTTGTGTTAAAAATCTTTTTGCAACAAATTTTTCCTAATAAAGAGAAAAAGAATAAAAAAAAAGAATAAGGAAAATTTTGATAGAAACTTGCAAAGTTTTTAGCCACAAATAAATCCTTGCACCACAATAAACTTTCCTTCTTTCCCCCTTTCTACCAACATGGATACCCCATATAATAAATCATTAGCCGAACTTTGGTATCCCGAACCTAATTTTGCGTCGTATGTCAATTTGTTCGGTCAATTTAAAGACGATCCTTCCTTGCCTAAAAAATCTTTGAAAGATCAAATATTGGCGTTTAGGAGAAACAGTTTGACTTTTCAACCCACTTTGTGTCAACCAAGTCAACCCTTACCACCTTCATATGTTGACACCACTTTTTCAAGTCCTTCTGTCACTCCTAGACCGATGTCCATTGCTGAGCATATTGCTCAATCTCGCAGTCGATCTTTCACCCCTCTCCACTCATCTAGTTCTAGGGATCCGCACGACTATTCACCTTTTTATCCACATGTTGACCCTACCCCTGTCCAATCACCCACTTCCTACCAGTCCTACCCGACCTTCCCACCTTCACTAGACACTGTTTTTACACAGTCTGTTGGGAGTTTTGCATATCCACACCATTTTGAATCTTTTACCGAAACCCCCTTACCACCCAAGTCTAGTTTGGAAGAGTCGTTGGAGGCGTATATCGCAGCAACAAACAAAATGGTTAGGAATGTGGAAGCATCCATGGCCGCCCTTATGCAACCTGCTGAACCGGTAGCTAGTTTCCCGCTGGCTCCAAATTTTTCAATGTATGAGGCGGCAGTTGGACAGAGTGAGAATGAGAGAGGATTTACAAATCAAACCTACCCTTACCCAATTCAAGCCCACAACTCCTGTTTGCCATCGATTGCCCTAAATAGTTCACCTATTGAAAATAAAAATGAGTTGTGTGATTTTTTAGTGTTTGATTTGCCAAATTGTGAGGAACCCCTTTCGAGTGAAACCGCACCTAATCCTTTCGATCTTTACACCTCCACTCTAGAACCTACATTGATAAATATCCATGCTGTTGATGAGGTGTCTAAAGAAATTGATTTTCACTTGATTGAGGATATAGACGCCGGGAATATTTCGGATGATGAACCTGTCGATTTGCTTGAAATTTTATGTTCAAATCATCATCATGAGTTATTAAATGTTTCTCCCAAATCTCATATGCGTCTAGATTTTGATGATAATGGCATGGATGAGTTGAATATTGAGGATAGTATTGAGGAGAGTCTTGAGGATAGTATTGAGGTTGAATCATTTTTGTTTGATGTGTCTGATTTTCCAATTCATCCTCCTGAACCTTTGACTGTTATATCACCCTCCTTCCTTCCCATCGTTCCGACCCCGCTTGAAGACTGTGAGCTTGAAACCTTTTCCTTTGAATCTGACACAATTCTCACAGACGATGACACTTACGAGTGTTTCACTTTTTCAGATGATGTTGATGACTCACCGCCCGAGTTTGAGTCCTTTAGATTTTCAGATGAGCCATCAGACTCGGTTGATTATAGTAGTTTCGAACCATTAATGGAATCTTTCAAGTTCGAAACAGTATACTATGGTGAGAAAGATACTATCCCTAACTCACTCCCTTTCGTCTTTCCCATTGTTCCGACCGAACAAATGACCGTTACGCTTTCATCTCCTATACCAAGTTCGGCGTACCCATGTTTTCTTGCGAATCTTGAGGGATTTGACCCCATTTCCCGACGGGTTGATAGGTTAGCGCAATCGCTTATAACATATCGGTCATCACATATTGCGCTGATTTATTCACTCAATTTACACCCTCAAGATCGTACTCCACTTCCTTCTTCTTTTCGCCATTCTCCTCCTCCGCCGAGACCATCTTCCATTCTTCTTTCCACACGGTCTCGCGTGTTTCTCATTTCTTTCCTCTACACCCCATTATTGCACCAATTATACCATTACCATGATAAGATTTTTGAATGGTTGGTGCTAACCTTTGGCTTGTGTAAGGCCAAGCTTAAGTTTGGGGGGGACCTTTGTATATATGTACATATATTTTTGTTTTCTTTTTCTAAATAAAAAAATAAAAAAAAATTCAAAACATTAAAAATATATTAAAAATATAAATAAATAAATAGGGAAGTACCGGCATTTTGACCCTCTTGGTTTAGCATGACAGTGAGGACACTTTCAAGTTCAAGTTTGGGGGTATGCTCGGTACGTTTTCTTCCTTCGCATTCATTTGTACATATTTTTTTGCATTTGCATACTTATTTGAAAACCCATAAAAATTGAAAAATTATAAAAATTATTGTATTCAATTTTGGCTAATTGACTTGAGTTTGACAAATAGGTTAACTGGCTAGGAACAACTAGATCTTAGACTTAGTAAATTAAAAACCCTAAAAATAACCTTCTTTAAAGTTTAACGGTAGAAAGTATATATCTTTGTAGTTTGTTTAGAAATAGGCAAATTTTGGGTTCACTTCACGGGCTAAGTCGAAACGAAGGAAAAGTATTGATGTTCTTATTAGAGTATAAGTTTGAAAAATAGTTCCTAGCTTAAGTCTAGATTCTGAAAACATATACCCTACAATTTGCACAATCACGCATCTTGAAACTTGGAATAGTAGAAGAGACCTTGAAATGCTCTTGTCTAAAGTCCTTAGTACAATGAAAATAAAAGAAAAAAAAGTGAATAAAGAAAAAAAATGAACACTGGTTTTTGTGATTACTTAAGGCTGTAAAAATAGAAAAATATTTAGCGAGGGTGCTTTATCACCTAGTGCCTTAGACTAACTGGTTTGGGAGTCACTGCTAAAAGCCTTGGGTGTTGCAAGACTAGGAATTACGCTTAAATGTGCAAACACATTTTTTAATCGGTCGTTGGTATCTCAAGAAGTATTAACGGTCGCATGAAGGATGTGTAAGCAAAATTCAATTAAAAATTCACCAATTAATAAGTACTTTGGACAACGGACAAGAGTATGATTTCTTGATTTGAATTTCCAAGTGTAGGGGTGATTTATACACACACGTAGGGATATGTGATTGGAGTTTAGATGAGAGAAAGGAATGAAGAATAGAACTTGTATCTTTAGTAGAGTTGATAAAAATTCCTAAGTGGAGATGGAAGACCCTAGAAGGAAAACTTAAGAGATGCCGAAAGCTAAGTAAGTCTGCAGAATATATATAATCTTAAGTTAAATGATGAGAAAGTGTGAAGAATGTGGGTGGATAATTTACAAGTAGAAGATAATAGAATTCCTTGTTAGAAAACCTAATTGGAGAACAAAAGTCAATGGGCCGAGTTGATAGGATTTTGTGGGTGTAATCCGCTGAAAACCCTCAGGAGACAACACTCCTCCTACTAGCGACACCTAGAGGTTTAACGGCTTGTTGCACGTGCTCAGTGCAATCGCGTTTCCCTGTGAAAGTGTGGTTAGGATTTTAGTGAATAAAAATTAGTTTGCTCGAGAACGAGCAAAAGATAAGTTTGGGGGTATTTGTTCACACCATAATATTTCATTATTATATTCCCCATTCTTATTCTTTTTATAAATAAACGAGTGCTTTTGACGCATGTCTGCTACATGTTACAGGTTACAGGTTCTTGGATAGAAAATAGTGCAAACGATGTAAAGACGATGAAAATGTGGACTTTAACCAACAAAAAGAGAATCTTGATCAAGCCTACATAAGGAACAATTCACAAAGCAAGATTCAAGACATTGACTCAAAGCGAACGGTTAAAAATCCATTGCAAATTGTTCACTGAAGATCTGGAACCAACCTAGAAGCCCAAATGGAAAAAGATATATAGAAATAAGAAGCCCAAGCTAACATAAATCAGCCCAGAAAAAATGGTGATTCAATCTTGTTAAAGGGCCGCGGAACCGCGGCCCAAGCCCACCATTGCCGCGGTTCCGCGGCCTTCTGGTGCCCTCGCTTCGTGAAATTTTTACATAATTTGGGTGCGGCTCTGAAAATTTTTCCTAAGGGCTATTTTTGTAATTTCAGACATGCGAAACAAATGTAACCCTAGGGTTTCCTATTCTTTATAAATAGGAACTCTAATCATTGTAATTTCTTTATGCCTCCCTATGCCTCTTTCTATGAATAAAATTTAGATTTCTTTTGGAGAGCATCGATGCCTCTTTTCAATTCATCTATTCAGATCTGACAACCCTGCGTAAATGTTTGGAGAGAGCCATCTGTAAAGTAAGTAATTAATTTTAATTCTTGCCTTAGGTAATTTTTCATTCTCTGCCCTAGTTAAATTTAATTCCTTGCCCTAGGTTAAATTTATTATCTGCCCTACTTAGATAGTTAGATCTTTAATTCAATTGCCCTAAATTAATTTAGTTTTTAGATTTAATTAATCCGAACACCTATCGGAATTAACTCGTTAGAGCGATTAGGAGATTCACAACATCCCTGTGGACCGACCCGTACTCACCGGCTAGCTGCAAAGTGACGCCGTTCTTAATTGCGGTTAATAGATAGTTTTTGAGATCAATCACTAACTAGGGAAAATAATTAAAAGTAAACTAAGACAATGAAATAGAAATCTTACTTTATTGATGGCTCTCTCCAAACATCAACACATGAATTACAGATATGAATTTATGAAATGAAAAGAGGCATAAGAAGAGGCATAACCTAAAAAAGGTTTTAGGGTTTCTATTTATAGAACATAGAAACCTTAGGGTTACAATCGAGTCATATCTGCAATTAAAAGTATACCCCTAAGAAGACTAGTCAACGCGAGCCGTACCATGAAAATTTCCACCGACACGTGCTTGTAATGGCCGCGGAACCGCAGCTAAATGCCCTGTTTGGCCGCGGTTCCGCGGCCATGTAGAGGGGTCATTGGCTGAGTTTTCTTGGGCTTCTTCTGGTTGCATTTGGGTACTTGTTTCTTCACTTGGTTTCTCAGATTTTCTTCTAGTTTTCTTCCAGATTTCCACGGTGAATAATGTCGTGGACTTTACCATTTGCTTCGTGTCGAAATCTTGAACCTTGTACTGCCTTTGTACTTGTGAACTTGTTTGTTGACCTTCGTTTATTCTCCAAACTGTATGCTTGATCAAGATTCTTCCATTTATTGGTCGTAGTCTCACTTTTGTATCTTCTTTTCATCGTTTTCACTGTTTTTGTTCCGAGAACCTGTAACCTGCAACTATGTAGCAGACATGGATCAAAAGCACCTGTTTATTTGTAAAATGACTAAGAATGAGGAATATAATAATGCAAAATTATGGTATGAACAAATACCCCCAAACTTATCTTTTACTCGTCCTAGAGCAAACCTAGTTTTATTCTCGACAAAATCCTAACCTCACTTTCGCAGGGAATCGCGATTGCACTGAGCTCGTTAACAAGCCGTTAAACCTCTAGGTGTCCCTAGTAGGAGGAGTGTTGTCTCCTGAGGGTTTTCAGCGGATACTACCCACAAAATCCTATCAATTAGGCTCCTTGACTTTTATTCTCCAATTAGGTTTTCTAACAAGGAATTCTATTATCTTCGACTCGTAAATTATCCACCCATATTCTTCACGCTTCCTTATCATTTAACTTAAGATTATATGTTCTGCAGAC
The DNA here is from genome assembly GCA_030015575.1 of Agapanthus africanus. Classification (NCBI taxonomy): domain Eukaryota; kingdom Viridiplantae; phylum Streptophyta; class Magnoliopsida; order Asparagales; family Amaryllidaceae; genus Agapanthus; species Agapanthus africanus. Next base: position 108,354,910 of record JASDDO010000024.1, read on the forward strand.
CTATTTAGCTTTTGGCATCTCTTAAGTTTTCCTTCTAGGGTTCCATCTCAACTTAGAAATTTTTATCATCTCTATTAAAGATATAAGTCTCATTCTTCATTCCTATCTTTTATCTCAATCCCAATCGCATACTCCTACGTGTGTGTATATATCACCCCTACACTTGGAAATTCAAATCAAGCTATTATACTCTTGTCCGTCGTCCAAAGCACTTCTTAATAGGTGAATTTTTAGATGAATTTCTCTCACACATCCTTCATGCGACCGTTAATACTTCTTGAGGTACCAACAACCGATTACAAGATGTGTTTGCACATTAAAGCGTAATTCCTAGTCTTGCAACACCCAAGGCTTTAGCAGTGACTCCCAAACCAGTTGGTCTAAGGCACTAGGTGATGAAGCACCCTCGCTAAATATTTTTTCTATTAATGCAGTCTTAAGTAATCACAAAAACCAGTGTTCATTTTTTTTATTATCTCTTTATTTACACTATTATTTTTTATTTTTCTTCGTGCTAAGGACTTAAGACAAGAGCATTTCAAGGTCTCTCCTACTATTCCAAGTTTTAAGGTTCGTGTTTGTGCAATTTTCTAGGGTATATATTTTCAGAATTTAGACTTAAGCTAGGAATTATTTTTCAGACTCACACTTTAATAAAAGCATCAATACTCTTCCCTTGTTTTTACTTAGCCTAAGAAGTGAACTCGAAATTTGCCTATTTCTAAATAAACTACAGAGACATATACTTTCTACCGTTAAATTTTAAGAAAGGTTATTTTTAGGGTTTTAATTTACGAAATCTAAGATCTAGTTGTTCCTAGCTAGTTATCCTATTTTTCAAACTCAAGTCAATTATGGCCAAAATTGAACTTTTCAATTTTTATAATTTTTGAAATTTTCAATTTTTATGGGTTTTAAAATAAGTATGCAAATGAAAAAATGTACAAATGAATGCGAAGGAAGAAAGCTTACCGAGCATGTCCCCACAATCAAAACCCCCTCAAATGAGGGGGAATGTGACGAAGTCTGCTACATCGGCCACATCCGTTTAAACCTTCGATATATGGTGCCATAAATCAACTTGGCATCTTTGGAGAGGTGGACGGATAGCACCAATTAGCATCTGCCCAGGAATTCATGCGAGACGGACCCGCGCGGTCCCGTCTCCGCGTTTCGGTGGGGAACAGATTCTGGCACGCCCGGTGGGACATTTTCCTCTTTCCACTCCACACTTCGTGTGTCGTGTTCGCGAACGAATCGCGGTTTGATATGGTTGCCCTTGGGTTCGAGGTACTAAGATTTGGTGTCTTGCTCCATGCAGAAAACGAAAGATCTATGGCTTCTACCTGCACAAAATTCTCCAACTACAATTGCAACTCCCGTTCCGCCTCATCTGGAGGTGTAACTTACGGGCCCCAGGTGGCCTCCCTGTTCACGATGCCGGTGGACCAAATAACTCAGGCCACCACTGGGTTGTTCTTTGGGACTATGATCCCACCCATGAGCTTCAATGCCCCAATGCTACCGCAAGAAGCCCCAAAGAAGTCGGTCTTTGATCGACTTACCACTACCGCGGCCCCTCTCAACGGGTCGCCCAAGTCCACCTCAGTTTTCAACAGACTGGGCCAGAACACTAACAAGCCCGCAATACCTGAAGCAGCCATCCCAAAGCAGATAGCCATCCCGGCTCAAGCGGATGAAATCATTGGAAAGGCTTCTCCTGAAAAGAAGTCAGTTTTCATAAGGCTGGCCACTCCAGCTCCCACTCCAGGCGAAGTCGCCTCTGTCCAGAGGTCTGTATTCGATAGATTGGACACCGCTTCTCAACGGACATCGGTCTTTAAAAGGCTGACGCCGGCGACAGCCCTTCGCCAACACAGGGGGCATGTCGAAGTCACCCCTACAGCTAAGACAATCCCATCTGCACGACATGCTCGACATCGCCACTGGCGCCGAGTAAGGAAGGCCGGGGGAAACTCCCCCTCTGGGTTAACTCCGCCAGCCCCCATGGTGGAAATCAATGCCGCTGTTCCAACTGGGAACATCTTTGAACTGCTTAGGAGGGTTTGCAAGAACTCTCCGACTGCCGTGCTGAAGAGATCTCCCCCACCTATGGAGATTACTACAGAAAAGAAGCCGAAGCAGCCCCTCAGCGGCTGTCCTCCAAAATTTACAGAGTTTGGAGACAGTTCCAGGAATCGGTGATTGACCAAGACTACTCTCGCCTACCAAAGAGGACTAAAGCTCGGCAAGAAAAGAGCCATCCCATGGTACCACAGTAGATGTCATCCGTCTGGGTGCCCGCTGCAACGGCTCCCTCAACTTCAACTGCCCATAAGAGAAGGAGGCCGGAGAAAGCCCCTGTGACCACGGCGAACCGCAAGGATGCTGAGTTTAAACGCCCCAAGTCTGGGGGCATGGTAACACATACCGTTTATATGGCTTCCGGAAAAGAGAAAAGTCGTGCTTCTATGGGTCATCGACCGCTTACCCGATCTATAACGAAGGCTCAGGAACAACAGTAGCAGAAACTTCTGGAGATGTTGACTGCAATGGCCGCACTCACTGGGCCAAAAGAAAATCCAGAAACCTCGGAGCAGCGTCGGGAACAAAAAACTGATACCGAGTTCCTCCGAAGAATGCTCGAGAGGAAAGAAAAAGAGGCTGCGGAGCAGGCAGCCAATATAAAACGAATGGCTCTTTTGTTCCAAGACATGGCTGGGATGATGTTACAGCCGGAACCCCCGGCTGAAGACCCCCCGATCATCATTGAAGACGACAGAGGGGAAACATCGAACCCTCCTCAAGCTCTTTCAGCAGCCAAAGAGGAGACCATCTCCAAGTCCGCTCTAGATGATTACATTACTCAGCAAATACGGGTTCACCAGGAGAATGAAGCGGCCGACAAAATTGTTAAAAATGGGCGACCATATCCAGGATGGTATGACCAAATAAGATACCCGCCGAGATATACGATCCCTAAATTTCACGTATATAAAGGGACGGGAAAACCGCATCAGCACGTCGCTCAATTCAGAGCCTTATGCGGCAACACCGGGGGTGATGATAAACTTCTGCTCCGCCAGTTTGTTGGTAGCTTGTCGGAGACGGGATTCGAGTGGTATTCTGAACTTCCAAACGACTCCGTCAAGAAATTTGCGGAGATGGAGCTACTATTCACCCAGCGTTGCGCGAGTGCTAGTGAACGCACCCCAATAACGACATTGATCAATCCCAGGGTGAAGCCAGGTGAAACGTGGGTGCAGTACGCAATACGATGGCGAAATTTGTGGTCAAAATGTGAGCAGCGCATTGAAGAAGCGCCGGCAGTGGGCATGTTCGTGGGCACTCTTGACCCTCAAGCGACCATTTCCCAATTCATGATGTTCTTCAACCCGACCACGTTCCAGGCCTTAATCGACAAACTGGCCCAGATGGACCAGATGGGTCATAGACCATCTCCTCCAAAGCCGGAGCCGTGGAACGAAAAGGGTAAAGGGAAGGCGACATTCGTTGCGAATAGTCAGCAGCAGCCCAGTGGCCCAAAACCAACTGATCGCCTAGATGAGAGGCGACAATTCTATAATGAGAAAATGAAGCGCCCTTATTCATTCCCCCGGGACAAGACGAAAAGATCGTTCGAGCTGGCGGTGCGCAAAAGGCTTATCAATCTGCCGAATCCAAAACGACCGTTGCAACCTGGCGAGGCTAATAGTCCTAATTATTTCCCCTAGCATCAAACGGTAACCCATCCAATTGAAGATTGCTTCATCTTTAAAGGCTGGATCGATCATCAATACCAACAAGGCAAATTTGCCCTGTCCGAGAATTGGAAGGTGAACCCACCACAGCCACACGGTCCCAAGAAGACGGACACACCGGGGGCATCATGTTCTTTCGTAGAAGAAGCTCCGTGGGAGATCGCTTTTTCAGCCAAAACGAAAAGAATGCTGAAGGATCTCCAAACATGCCCAGCGATCAGGTGGAAAAATCCACTGGAACCCGAGATCATCGAGGGAATGCTGAAACCGCGCCCAACTCCAAAGATTAGTAGTGATAGCCAAAGCACTCACACCCAGCCGCCAAAGTCTTCGAAGAAAAAGAAGAAAGCCGAGAAGCCCGTGAAGCCTGGTGAAAAGTGCACGGACCCGAAAAAACAGAATTATGCGTTGGAAGAATATAATCAAAAAGCGCGAACTCCCGTCACACTCCAGGACTTTCTCAGCCACGTCCTTGAGGATGGAGACGACGACAATGGAGAAGGCTCGTCGGATGAATCTGAAGATTATGTGGCAAGTTGCCATGTGATTTCTCACTCGTCATCAGACAATGAAGAAGCTCCTTACACAAAGAAACGGGGGGCAGATCCTAAGCCAGAACTTCTAGGGCCATCAGACGAAATGATTGATGCCTTCCTAAACGAAGCTCTTCTGAAAAGCAAAGCCGATCGAGAGCGTGAGATGGCCATATTCGAAAAAGCCAAACGCCGGCAACTGGACGAAAGGGTTGAAACACTCCCGCCGGATCAAAGTGCATCCATCGCAAATAAAAGCAGGTTCAAGACGAGGAAGAGGTTCGCCAAAGCCAGATCGATGGGAATGAAGCTGCCACTCTCCGAAGGGAACGCTCTTGGTGAAGCGGAAACACATCCTAGCTACTGCTTATATCATCGAAAGATTGCGCACCTCACCGAAGAGTGCAACGCTTTTAAAAGATGGTGGAAGGGATATGTTGCTCACCGGCAACATTTCATGCGGATGAAACGCAAAACTTGTCGGATGCAAAGAAATACGACCGAGGAGCGTAAAAGAACTACCGGCAGGTGTCACATGGTCGACGCTGGGGGACCGCAAGTTCTCGCCTTCGGGAGCGACTCTGACGAAGAAATGACTCTTGGCCCTCTCTTTAAAGAGTCCACCTCGGGAAAAGAGGAAGAACCGAAGACATGTGAAAATATTCAGCTGCGCAATCATACGCTGCCCAAAAAGAATCTTAGGCCCTCGAACAGTGGGTCAAATAGAAGAGATAAGGGGAAAGAAAAAGTCCATGAGGATATCATCCTTGATGACCAAGCCGTCGAAGAGTTGACAGCCAAGGACCCGCCAAAGAAAAACAAGGAGGACTACAACGTTCTGGCACACTTGAGAAAGCTACCTTCGCAGCTAAGCATTCTCGACGCCCTTCTGCTATCCAAAGAGGCGAGAGATTCTATGATCAGGGCATTACAAGAGCCCGGCCAATTCCAAGCTTTCCTCGCCAAAGAAAAGATGAAGGACGAGCTGGAAGAAGTACACACGGCCGATATCACCTTCGACGATAAAGACCTCCTCCTCGGGACGTGTGAGCATAACCGTCCCCTATATGTCTGCGGATACTGTCATGACATCAAGATAAGCAAAATCCTGGTTGATAATGGGTTCTCCGTCAATCTCCTCAATGTGAAAGTGTTGAAGAAAATCTGCATGAGCGTTCAACACCCCGCCCGTGATAAAATCACCATTTCCGGGTTTGATTCCCAGTCATCACGGACGCTCGGGTCTGTAATACTGACGCTGCGCTTTGGACTGCTGGTCCCTGACATCAAGTTTCATGTCATTGACGCCAAGACTTGCTACAACGCTATACTTGGCAGGCCTTGGTTACACAAGTACAACATCATCCCTTTTACACAACATCAGTGTATGAAGTATTTCAAGGATGGTCTCGAGTATACCGTAACAGGGGAGCTTAACCCGTTCTCCATAAACGAAGTCCGCAAATATGAAGATGCAAAATACTTCCTACCAGATTTCGAAGACACAGAAAGATGTCGCAAATCGGAGGACAAGAACAAAGCTATCACCACTATTCCGGTCTTCGGGAGTGACACCGAGGACGAAGAAGAAATAGTTTATTCAGGACTGCCCCAATGCAACAAGCCGAGACCGTCCACCTCTATGTTGGTCTTCGGCAGCGACTCGGAAGATGAGGTCAATGCTGTATTCTCCGCTCGGCCATCGATACAAACCTTCGTCGATGAAGATCAAAGTTTGCAAGCTGCCATGGTTCCGTGGGAGCATTACAAAGAGCTCGATGCACTTAATGCCTATAGTGTGCAGGAATTGCAGACATTCTACGTCCCTCTCAGGCGAAAGGGTGAAAAGGCGATCCTATTCTACCAATCCGGGAAACCAAAGTGGAGAAAGAAATCTGGCATGGCGTGGATTCTACACTTGACAGGCTCCAGCCCATCCGTTAGCCCAGATATTACACAGACAGACTAAAGAGACTCTTGAGACGCCAAGGTGTACCCCTTAAGCAAACTGCTCGACAAGCACGGTTCTATAACAGAATTTGGAACGTTCCCGGAACTCAACGAAAGTTGCCCAACGGGAGAATGGAAACGATCATTCTTGGATATGTTCGATCCAAGAAACATGAGCTATTCCGGGACTGCTACGTCATACATGACTTTGATGAAGAAGGAGATGCTCTGTGGGAAGATGCTGAACCTGAACCAAAACGAGATCGTGCCATCAAAATGCCGAGTCCGTCGTTTGAAGAACGGATGGACAAGCTAATAAGGGAAGCGGGTCAAAAGGTCCGGGATGACCATAACCGTGAAATGGCCATTTACGAGAAAGCCAGGACGCAGCGCCTCCTTCAGCAGGCCGTAGAGATTGAGAATGCTCCTCATCGCCGGCCCGTCATACAAAAGACCTGGCGCAGAGGCAAAAATAAACCAAAGAACGGAAAAAACGTTCAACAACAGCCAAGCGGGTCTAAGAAGCCACGCGAGCAAGAGTCGAGCAGCCGGGATCCGTCCCATATAAAGAAGATGGGTCGGGAATATTCTTTTCCCTAAGATAAGACAAAGAAGATATTTAATCTCGTCGTAAAGCATCAGATGATGACACTTCCGGAGTCCAAGCACCCCGAGCAAGCGAACGAGGTCTTTCACCCAGACTATTGCTCCTGTCACCAAGCAATAAGATATCCTCTCGAAGACTGCTTCACCTTCAAGAACTGGGTCGAAGACCAATATCAACAAGGCAGGTTCGCTCTATCCAGCAGTTGGAGGGTAAGCCCGCCACAGAAACATGAACCGAAAGTGACGCGTATAACGAGAGTAGAACCAGATCAACATCGATCTTGGAAACGATCTCATACCTGCCACGTGATAACACTGTCAGAAGAAGAACCCGAGAATATGGATAACCATTCTTGGTGCTTCGAAAACAATGAAGATGAGTCGATCTCAGAATTTCCACCGGCGCCAAAGGAGCTGGAAGATGGGATACATACTACTGCAGATGACCTCAGAAAAATTGACTTGGGAACGGCAAAAGACCCACGGCCGACGTTCGTCAGTGAACTGTTGTCGGAAGAAAAGGAGGCTACGCTTAAAGACGTGCTCATGCAGTATAAATATTGCTTTGCATGGAACTATTCAGAGATGCCGGGATCGATCCAGAGATCGCTGTGCACAAATTGGCGATATCTCCGGACGTCAAGCCGATCAAACAAGCACCGAGAAGAATATGGCTTGAGCTTTAGATGAGCATCAACGCCGAGGTCAAGAAGCTAATTGACTCTGGCTTCATCCAAGAGGTTCAGTACCCTGACTGGATTGCCAACATTGTTCCAGTAATGAAGAAAAATGGGACGGTGCGTATATGTGTGGACTTCCGGGATCTCAACAAAGCTTGTCCAAAAGACGACTTTCTAGTACTAGTCACTGAGCTGATGATAGATAATATGTCCACTCACGAAGTTTTCTCCTTCATGGACGGCTCATCAGGATACAATCAGATAAAGATGCATCCCGAGGACCAGAAGCATACCGCTTTCCGGACCCCTTTGGGCATATTCTGCTACAAGGTGATACCTTTCGGTCTAAAGAACGCCGGTGCCACCTATCAGAGGGCCATAGCGAAGATTTTCGATGACCTCATACATGAAATCGTCGAATGATATATCGACGACCTCGTAGTTAAAAGCAAATCATACGAGGAACATTTAGAGCATCTGAAGATCGTGTTTCAGCGCCTTCGGAAATACAACTTGAAGATGTACCTTCTCAAATGCGCGTTCGAAGTTTCCTCGGGCAAGTTCCTGGGATTCGTTGTCCGACACCGAGGTATCGAGATAGACCCGTCGAAGATTAAGGCGATCATGGAAATGCCTCCGCCAGGAACACTCAAACAACTGCGGTCTCTCCAAGCGAAGCTCGCATATATCCGGCGATTTATAGCCAACCTATCCGAAAAGTGCCGCCTCTACAATCACTTGATGAAGAAGGGAACCCCATTCGTCTGGGATCATAAATGCCAAAGCGCACTGGATGAAATCAAGCAATACCTACAGAATTCGCTAGTACTGGCCGCTCCTGTTAAAGGAAAACCTCTCGTCCTATATACAACAGCCCTCGAAGGTTCTTTAGGCGTGCTGTGGGCACAAGAAAACGACCAAGGGAAAGAGAGAGCCCTTTATTATCTAAGTCGAGTTCTCCTGGGGGCAGAAAGCAATTACTCTCCCATTGAAAAACACTGCCTGGCATTGATCTTCGCGATAACGAAGCTCAGACACTATGCGTTGGCACATGAGGTCCATCTCATATCGAAGGTGGATCCTCTTAAATATTTAATGTCAAAGGCTATATTAACAGGGAGGCTTGATAAATGGGCCCTGCTCTTGATGGAGTTCTCGATAACTTATCGGCCTCTTAAGACAGTGAAAGGCCAGGCCATCGCCGACTTCCTCGCTGAGCATCCGATACCTGCCGACTCTCCCCTGAACTGCGAATTGCCAGACGAACACGCGTTTGACATGAGCGACGGAGAGAGAAGAGAAAATGATACTCGATGGGAACTCTATTTCGATGGGGCATCTTCCATGAAGAAGCACAAACAAAGCACTCTCATAATCAAATCAGAGGTAGGTCTCATCTTCGTGACTCCACAAGGAGGGATAATGCGCTTTGCCTTCTCCTTAACAGAGCCGAGGACGAACAATGAAGCCGAATATGAAGCTTTGATAGCAGGTCTCGAGATCGCTATCGACATGGGAATCGAAAACCTCCTCATATACGGAGACTCTCAACTGGTTGTTAGTCAAGTAAACGGCGACTATCAAACATGCAAACCAGAGTTGGTGAAATACGGCGAGAGAGTGCAGCAATTGCTGACTCAAATCCCTGCCTATGCCCTGGAGAGCATACTGCGTGCGGAAAATAGCAAGACGGATGCATTAGCCAAGCTCGCTAAAGAACTGGCTGACGAAAACCTCGATGACGTGAGGATCGTTGTACAAAACCATCGGGTTCTTGCACCGGCAGAAATATCTTCAAAGTCGTTGTAACAACCTTAATTTTCCTATACAATTTTTTTCAAATATTTTTTTCAAAAATCCATAAAGGGGTATTTTAGCCTGAGCACAAGAGATAAGTAATTATTTTGCTTTTTAATTAGAAGTTAAAAGAATGTAACAACTCCATTTTAGTGTACAAAATTTTCTTTAAAATTAATGTATGCTTGGGGTATTTACATTTACTGTTATTACTTTAAATAATTAATTAGCTCCATAATTACAAGAAGAAGCTTGTGGCTCATTGGTAATACGTTGCACTACTGAACCAAGCTACCAGAGTTCAAATCCCATACCCCACATTATTTTTAATATTGATTTTTTAAAACCTTTAGAATACCAAGGGTTTACACGTGTATATCTCACAAAAAACCCACTACACCAAAAAATGTAACATTGCCAGGGTTAGATGAACCGTCGGGGGGGGGGGGGTGGGATCCCGGCCGCCTGACTCGACCGGGAATCGTCCAACTCGGCCGACTCAGTCCTCCGACTGAGTCACGGCTGAGTCGGCCGATTCCGACGACGACCCCAACATGAAAGTTGTGTCTTTTCATATTCCCTATGCACCTGCAAAATTTCAGCCTCAAACCATTTCCAGAGCTCTTTTAAAACCCCAATTACTTCACTTTTAATACATTTTATCACATTTTTCATTTCAATCTTTCATATACCCTAACCCTATAAATATCACCCCTATCCTCTACCCTCTCACCCCTAACTCTGAGCCAACTTTCTAAAATATTTCCAAGAATCATGTGCACTTTGAAAACGAGCTCAAAGCGAGGCTCCGACGAATTCCCGATGAAACTTCCGGCGATCGTTTTAAGAACTACCAGCAACGACGCAACACATCGGCGTTTCCCCTACTTCTATTTCACTCTCTTGTGTGACCTAAAACCCGTAAGTCCCAATTTCTACCTATCTCTTCTATCTAAAAATACGGATTTACAAAACCCGACGGAATCGGAACAAATCCGATTTCCGATTCGGTTTTCTATAAAATTCCACTTCTCACTAATACAATCATACTTAAACTTTCTCATGTTAACTATTAAATACTAATCAAACAAATTGATCAAGTTTCTTATATAAAATGATTGCTATTTCCATTCATCGTATTTTTCTCTTAAATACCACATTGTTTTAATCCTACATTTAACTCCATCAAACTTGCTATACATTTAAAGTAGATCACGAGGTAACGACCTACCTCCTCACACACTCACATACAACCTAACACTATACCCTCGAGAACTCAGAATATGGAAAACAAACATTTTCATTTAAATACCCTTTACTAAATAAAGCCATTTCTAAAGATTTAGTATTGATACACTTTTTAAATAAATACCACTTATTATGAAATTAGGATAAGTTGTGGACATCAGTCGTTTATCTAAACCTGACTTTGTGGTGTCTAGGCTAGGCAAGTGAGAAAGGTAACTTTAAAAGGCCCGTCTCACGGTGATTCGTGAGCGGATCCCTGCTTTCTTCACTTGTACTTACCTGGCCACAATTGGCGGTGAAGAGGCGATTTGAGGTATCTCACAACTTGTCATTTTGGACCAGTTAGGAATAGTCTAGTTGATTTAGGTGACCCTAGAATATAGAATACGGAAAATTGGCATCTTTACAAATAAATACCATTTACTTCATAAAACCGTTTTCTAAAGGATTTAGTATTTATACAATCTTCGCAAAGCGCCGCTATAACCCATTTTGGGGAACCCGTTCGGGATGGTGCAGATTATCGCACATCCTCGGGCTTAATAGTACGAGATTCAGACCTCCGTAAGGAGCATTCGGTCTCGAAAGATTTAAAATACGACATCTTAATAAAATGAGATTTTTAGGATATAAAAAATATATTAAAATTATTTTTGTATAAATATATGTATATTTATCGTTAAAATACCTATTTTGTTATGATATAAATATTCCACCTTTTTCTAAAAATCACAAGAATCAATTTTACACTAAAATACCATGAATTCCATATAAATCAATATTACAAATAAATACCTTTATTTCTGAATTTAGGATATTTTCATTAGAAATATCACAATATAAAATCCACATTCATTACAACCCTAAAGACGAATAATAAATGCTTGGGGTATATTTTGAAAAGTATATAAAAGTATTTTTACATAAAACCCCCTCAAGTTCTATAAATTACCCTAAGGACCCTAGTAAACATAGGTTTAAGCGGGACCATCTCTTGAACCTCAGGGAGCCGGAGAAGTGGGTGCTTATCTATCTTAGGTAGACAAATTAATAAAAACAATCAGGACTTCAATTTACTTTACTAATTGTCTGACTCAGTTCGAGTCTCAGTATAATCTGACTTGAATATGATAAAAGTACAATCTACAATCTTCAATATTACAATTCAACATGAATCCGTGAATCCAATTATCAATCTATATAACTTGACTGAACTGAACCATGGATATACATTCCATTTACATGGTTCTCCAGATATTTCATTTACATGATTCTACAGTTACATCCGTTTACTGATATCATGGTTTCGGTCAGTCAGTCAATTATACAATCAATACAATTTACAAGATAAACAATACAATCAAAACACTACGGGGTTTAAGAGGTAGATTGGTACGGAAGGTGTAAAAAGTGGCACGAGACGGTAAGATTAAGACACCTAACCTATATTCCATTGCTGTTGTACCGTGGCCCAACGGTTCCTTGAGTTCCTGATACCTTAGTCTCCGAGGCAAGTGAGACTCCTCTCGTGTACACTGGCATCCTTCTGTACCAAGCTAAAAACAACAACGTTAACACTAAATACAATAATATAACAATATAATACAACTGTAAAAGCTACTCTCTCTCTCTCTCTTACTCTCTGTCTATTCTATTTCTCCTCTTATCTTTGGGACTTACCGAGCGACCTGTTCGCTGACGACATTCTATTTCTTTCTTCTTTGAATGTCGTCAGGTGATTTGGAACTGTCAGAGATCGAGCCAATTGCAGAAGACTTGGATCAGTACAGCGAAGACCCTGAGCTCTAGACATTGTACATTTTCTATTCAGTACCTTTAATTTCCTGTTATGCCATTGTTTAGGCATCGCTTTTATTTTAGTTGTATTTCCTTTTCATGCATTGTACAAAAGAATATTAATAAATAAAGTTGTTATTTTTATTATACTTTGTCTCTTGTGTATGTTCTCTTTTATATTGCTTAGTTACGCTTAACGTATTTGCTTTTGAGTAAATACGTAGCGGACCAGTCGCTTCCCCTTCGCCGTATACCGGGAAGCGGGGCGTGACAGTCGTCTGAAGAAAAAGGAGCAACCGAGCAAATGGCCATACAAATAAAAGATCAGGAAAAGGCTAAGGATTGGAGAGAAGTCTTTATAGACTACTTCAAATCTCATCGAACACCTGAAGATGCGTCTTCAAGACATCAGCTCATAAAACGAGCTCTATCTTTTGCATTCGTCAATGATACTCTGTATAAGAGATCGTTTGACTCTTTATGGCTAAGATGCCTGAGACCGGAAGAAGAAAAAAGAGTCATCCAAGAAACTCACGACGGACTTTGCGGTTCTCACCAAGCTGGCCCGAAGATGAAGCTGAAGATCAAAAGGATGGGCTACTATTGGCTCATGATGATCCAGTACTGCCTCGAATACGCGAAGCAATGCCAATCGTGCCAGATTCACGGAGATTTTATCCATCAGCATCCATATCCATTACATCCAACGGTGGCTAGCTGGCCGTTCGAAATGTGGGGGACTGACATAACCGGGCCCATCGAACCAGCATCGTCCCGAGGACATCGATTCATTTTGGCAACGACTGATTACTTCTCTAAATGGGGAGAAGCAATCCCGCTGAGGGAAGTGAAGACGGAGAATATCCTCCATTTCTTCAAGACGCACGTCATTTATCGGTTTGGAACTCCGCGACGGATCATCTCTGATAACGGGCCAGCCTACAAAAGCCACAAGATCAGCCGCTTCGCACAACAGCATAACATAGACTGGAGATACTCTTCAGTCGATAATCCTCGAGCTAACGGTCTAGCTGAGGCTTTCAATAAGACCTTGACAAAGATCATGAAAAAGACGGTGTCTCGAAATAAGAGGGACTGGCACGAGAGACTGCATGAAGCTCTTTGGACGTATCGAACTACGTTCTAAACAACCACATACACAACGCCGTATGCATTGGTATTCGGCACAGAAGCGGTACTCCCCCTTGAGATAGAGTTGCCCTCCCTACGAGTGGCGGTTCACTATGAGCTAATAGACGAAGAAAATTCTCACCTTCGGCTTGAGGAGCTCGACGTCCTTGATGAAACCCGGCTCATGGCGCAACAAAATTTGGAGGCTTATAAAGCAAAGATGACGCGATCATATGAAAGATTGACTGGGCCGAGAACATTCGGCCAAGGCGAACTCATGCTAGTGGTCAAGAGACCCATGATCCCTAATCGTGCCAAGCGAGGGAAGTTTGAGCCGAACTATGAAAGCTTGTATATCATAGACATAGTCTACCAGGGTGGAGCTTACCTACTCATGGACATGCATGGTGAAAGACCTTTCAGGCCAATAAACGGTCGCTTCCTAAAAAAATACTACGCCTGACGAGTCATGGCCTAGGTCAATGATAGATGACGACGTCTATGTCTGCTCTCTATCTTCCTAAGCCTAAACTCTGTAAGCAGTAACCGGCGACGGACCGAAACGTCCTTAAACTAACAATGGACCACTATGTCCTAAAACTGGCTGTTGACCGAGACGTCGATAAACTACTGTGGAATGCAGCATCCCAAGGCTGACACAAAAAATAAAAAAATAAAAAAATAATAATAAATAAAAAAAATAAAAAGAAAACGGTATGTCCATAAGCAAAATGGGCATGGATGAAAACCCGAAAGGGCTCCGTGAGTAAAAACAGCAGGGCTACCGGCGAGTTTTTGTAAAAACCCGAAAGTGCGAGATCTCGTTAAAAGACACTTGCAAGGTCCTCTCGACCTTGTGAGGAGAAACCACCCATGTGAGATCTTTACGACTCACAAGGGAGCAGCACACTTAGGGATCCCCACGATTCCTAAGGAGAAATCACACTTGCGAGATCCTCACGACTCGTAAGGAGAACCCTCTTATGAGACCCTCACGGCTCATAAGATTCAAAAGTCTTAAGCTACAGGGATCCGAACCTGTTCTTAAGCGGCCACCACAACATCCAATGCTGCCCTACAAGCGGCTCATTGCTGACCCTTGTATACAATCCATGGGCGCGAATAAATATTTCCCTAACAAAGTTTCATCCGTGACTAGGGATATGTTTGCACAGTGAACCCCCCTTGTAAGCCCTCTCGACTTATAAGGAGAAAGCACTCTTGTAAGATCCTTACGACTTATAAGAGACCATACACTTAGGAATCCTCATGATCCCTAAGGAGAAAACGCACCTACGAGATCCTCATGACTCGTAGGGAGAAATACCTTTATGAGACCCTTACGGCTCATGAAGTCAAAAGCCTTAGTCGACAGGATCCTAACCCTGTATACTAAGCTACCTTTGTTCGACATCGACGAAGGCAAATGATGATTCGCTCCTGGCAATATCCCAGTTGTAGCGTTGCTGATGCCGAAATCGGTGTCTAATTCCAAGCTTGCAGCGAAAATCCAGTGAATTACAAATGCATACGAAATAGCCGAAATGATGGGGCAACTTGCAAATCAGCAAGTAAAAATGTATGCATACAAAAATAGCCGAAATGATTGGGCAACTCGCAATAAAAAGGAGCGAGTAAGAATAAAACAAATAGCCGAAATGATTAGGCACCGTGAAAAATAGCCGAAATGATTGGACAATCGCGACTTTCACGATATAAAAAGCTGAAATGATAGAGCATCGCGGAAAGAAAGAAATAAAAAAAATCTGAAAAAATGAAACTTTTGCCCTATAGGTGAGATCACATCGATCCCTGTATATAATCCATGGGAATAAATTAAGAGGGAACAACACCTTCCCACCAAGCTCCATCTGAAAAAGAAGCCACATCTCGACGGTTCACAGATAGCCTGGAGATCATCTCAACAATCGTCTCATTACAACAGACACAACATTAAGCAAAGCGGAACCGTGAAAATTCCCAGTTCCATGACTCGGTGGTGCACAGATGACCGAGAGTCAAACCCCGACTCCGTGAAATGCGGATAAAGTCAACCCTTCCTGGTTTCATGGAACCCGACCTATATCAATCCTGACCCCGTGGAAAGCATCCAGAGCGGAGCCTGGTCCTTCTAGAACACGGCTATGTCAATCAGACCCCGTGAAAAGCATCCAGAGCAAATTCCTGGTTTCGTGGAACGCGGCCTATGTCAATCCTGACCCCATGGGAAACGTCCAGAGCGGATCCTGGTCCTCGCAGAACACGGCTATGTTAATCAGACGCCGTGGGAAGCATCCAGAGCAAATTCTTGGTTTCGTGGAACACGGCCTATGTCAATCCTGACCCCGTGGGAAACGTCCAGAGCAGATCCTGGTCCTCAATGAACACGACTATGTCAATCAGACCCCGTGGGAAGCATCCAGAGCAAATTCCTGGTTTCGTGGAACACGGCCTATGTCAATCCTGACCCCGTGGGAAATGTCCAGAATGGATCCTGGTCCTCGCAAAACACGGCTATGTCAATCAGACCCTGTGGGAAGCATCCAGAGCAAATTCCTGGTTTCGTGGAACACGGCCTATGTCAATCCTGACCCCGTGGGAAACGTCCAGAGCGGAGCCTGGTCCTCGCAGAACACGGCTATGTCAATCAGACCCCGTGGGAAGCATCCAGAGCAAATTCCTGGTTTCGTGGAACGCGACCTATGTCAATCCTTACCCCGTGGGAAACGTCCAGAGCGGATCCTGGTCCTCGCAGAACATGGCTATGTCAATCAGACCCCGTGGGAAGATCCAGAGCAAATTCCTGGTTTCGTGGAACGCGGCTATGTCAATCCTGATCCCGTGGGAAACGTCAAGAGCGGATCCTGGTCCTTGCAGAACACGACTATGTCAATCAGACCCCGTGAGAAGCATCCAGAGCAAATTCCTGGTTTCGTGGAACGTGGCCTATGTCAATCCTGACCCCATAGGAAACATCCAGAGCGGATCCTGGTCCTCGCAGAACACGGCTATGTCAATCAGACCCCGTGGGAAGCATCCAGAGCAAATTCTTGGTTTCGTGGAACGCGGCCTATGCCAATCCTGACCCCGTGGGAAACGTCCAGAGCGGATCCTGGTCCTCGCAGAACATGGGTATGTCAATCAGACCCCGTAGGAAGCATCCAGAGCAAATTCCTGGTTTCGAGGAACGCGGCCTATGTTAATCCTGACCCCGTGGAAAACGTCCAGAGCGGATCCTGGTCCTCGCAGAACACAGCTATGTTAATCAGACCCCGTAGGAATCATCCAGAGCAAATTCCTAGTTTCGTGGAACGCGGCCTATGTCAATTCTGACCCCGTAGGAAATGTCCAGAGCGGAGCCTGGTCCTCGCAGAACACGACTGTGTCAATCAGACCCCGTGGGAAGCATCCAGAGCAAATTCCTGGTTTCGTGGAACGCGGCCTATATCAATCCTGACCCCGTAGGAAACGTCGAGAGCGGAGCCTGGTCCTCGCAGAACACGGCTATGTCAATCAGACCCCGTGGGAAGGATCCAGAGCAAAATCCTGGTTTTGTGGAACATGGCCTATGTCAATCCTGACCCCGTGGGAAACGTCCAGAGCGGATCCTGGTCCTCCCTGAACACGACCTATGTCAATCCTGACCCCGTGGGAAGCATCCAGAGCGGAGCCTGGTCCTCGCAGAACACGACTATATCAATCCGACCCCGTGGGAAGCGTCCAGAGCAAAATCCTGGTCCCGTGGAATATGGCTAAAGTCAATCTTGACCCCATGGGAAACGCCCAGAGCAACTCCTGACTCCGTGAAATGCGGATAATGGCAACACCATTAATCACTTACGGGTCCTCTCGACCCGTAAGGAAGAAAACTCTCTTGTAAGATCTTTACGACTTATAAGAGAAAACGCACTTAGGAATCCTCACGATTTCTAAGGAGAAAATACACATACGAGATCCTCTCGACTCGTAGAGAGAAAAGTCTTTATGAGACCCTCACGGCTCATAAAGTTGAAAAGTCGTAGGCGGCAGATCTGATCCTGTTTCTTAAGCCATCACTACCTCTCGAAGAGTTCAAGAAGGAATGCTCTCTATCAACTACAGGCTACGCTTACTAAAGTAACATGCCGGCAACAAAGAAAAAGAGAAGAAAGCGACAGTAAAGAGCTCATTTGATTTACGTTCAGTTAAGTGTTCAAGGGATACCCATTCACGCATGTGCGAAAAAGTTTGATGTATAAAATTAACACATGGAAATGAAAAGGCTTGCTATTCATACTTCAGAAAATGCCTACATTGAGGAAAACATTAAACAAAAACATAATTAGAATGTTTACAAAGGCACAACATCAAATCCAAGACATGGATTGAGAAATTCAAAGGTGAGGCTGTCCAAAATTTTTACGGGCCTTTCGGACCATCTTCGTGTGCATCCTTTCACGATCGCAAGCATCAGGATCCCGACTGATTTCCTCCACCCTTCGATAGGCAGCAAGTATCACCGCCTGCTGAAAAGCTTGATGCAGGATATCAACAAAGTTGTCTCGCATTTTCTTTGAGATTATGCCCATCAGATACACCGAGTACACCTTATTTTCGGCGTCGTCCAATGCCTTAAGCGGCATGCCTAGAAAGAATAAGGGAAGCGCTTCCCAGATCGCTCTCACGATAAGCTTCAAGAGGGAGGTACGAAGAGGAAGCAGTCGACCATTGTATTCATCAAAGCGGCCCATAATTTCAGCACACTGGGCATTTTTGAATTCTTGGTTTTGGGAACGGCCGAGTGCACGAATGTCCCCGTAAGAAATAATCTCATCGAGGTCATACATGTTAGTGTCCATAACGTCTGAAAAGGAAAATCAGTGAGAGTTAGGGGACAGAATGATTAAGAAAAGCTTATTGAAACAGACACGAGATTTAAACAACTCTTGATATCCCCAAGTTGGGAATAAGTGCTAATTAAATCACCCAATGGATTTAATTCTATGAAGTTAAGAGAGAAATCCTAAAAAAGAATTTCGTAAAAAGGTCCCTCAGGCCAAGGAGTTAAACTCCTCGAGGGCAATGTTCTGCAGATAGGAGTGACACCTGTCAAAGTCAATTATGAGGGGAATTAAAACTTCCCCGAGAATTCTGAGAGCCATGCTCTGTGAGGAAGATGGAGTAACACATCAGAAACCCTGAAGGTGAAGCTTTTAATGGATTTGAAATTCCATGATCTTTAATGATCCATGAACAAACTCTTAAGAGTTCTTCATAAGAGATTAATAAATCTACATGATTTAAAGAGAGCAAAGCTCCGTTAATGAGACCCTAAAAGTTTTTTCTTTAGATCAAAGATCTATGAAGAGCAAGGCTCTGTTAATGGGTAAAACCCTAGATTATTAAAAGATTTAATCTTTACCTAAATTTTGATAGAGTTTTTATCCTGAAGAAAATTCTTAAGATGGAGAGCTATGCTCTGTGAGAGAATAAAAATTCTCAGAAAATAAGGAAGAAGATGAACAGAAATCATCCTGAGGACCAAAGGTCCTATTTATAGGCACTGAGTGCCGTTTCAACATCTGAGTTGATCCAAAGGCGCAGATGCTGCCACCGCTGCACTCACATGTGGGCCACGTGAGCGCAACGGTGGGGGACATTTGTTTCCCCCAATCAGAGCAAAGCTCTGTTTAAAATTCAAATTTTTGAAATGAAGCAATGCTTCAGATGCAGCGCCAAGTGCGCTGCGGCCTAAGCAGGCGCTACCGCTAGGTGCGCTGCGCTCCAAGCAGCACGCCATGTGTGCGCTAGCGCAAGGTGCGCTGCGCTCCAAGCAGCGCACTACGTGTCAAACACAGGTGCGCGAGCGCAATGTGCGCTGCTCTTCAAGCAGCACACCACGTGCAGAGCACGGGTGCGCTAGCACTGGAATTAAAAACTCCCCACCGTTAGATCAAAGATCTAATAATAATGGTAAATCATTAATTAATCAGAATTAAATTCTGTTAAGAAAAGATTCCTCAAAAATCTTTCAAAATAACAAGATTATGCTCTGTAAATCAGAGCACCGTTGGATCAATGATCCAATGGTAAATAAAAATTACCAAAAGAAAGAATAAATTTTGTATGGAAAGATTTTCCAATCTTGTTAAAAACAAGAAGATTGCCTTCTGTAAAACAGAAGCTCTAGGACCAAAGATCCAATGGTGCGGAAACATCCCCAAATCAATCAGAGAAAGATCTCTTTAACGGATTCAACAAATCAGCCTACCCTATAAAAAGGCCCCTAGAGTTCAAGTCTTAGTGACACACAAAAAGAGAAAGAAACCTCCCCAAAAACTTTGAGAAAATTCAAAGAGCAAGCTCTTGCAAGAAGATCTTTCTTCAAGGTAAAAATGAGGATGATGAACACAGAGATGAAATCATCTCATGATTAAGAAAGAAGAATTCATTTCTTTAAAAAGATCATAGATCTGCAAAGACAAAAGGTCTTTCACAAAGCGATCAAAAGATCTCATCATAAAATAAAAGAAGAACTTATTTCTCACAGATCATAGATCTATAAGACTAAAGTCTTTTTCAAAGAGATCATGAACGTCCCATTATAGAAAGGAGACGAGAATAATTCAATTCTCTTAAGGATCATAGATCCATAAAGGCAAAGCCCTTTCATCAATATAAGAGATTGAAACGGTTGTTCTCAGATCTTGAGACAAAGTCTCTTTTTGGATCACAAAATTGATCATATGCGCTTTGCGCTCTGGAACTGCGCTTTGCGCTCTTGAACTGCGCTTCTGCGCTCTTAGACTAGCGCTCAGCGCCGAGCGCGACACGTGTCGCTTTGCGCTCTTGAAATAGCGCACTGCGCTCATGGGATGGCGCTCAGAACCAGGCGCACCACGTGTCAATTACATGTGCGCCACTAAACTACTAGCGCAATGCGCTTATAAACTGGCTCAATGCGTCCATCATCTGGCGCTTAGCGCCAAGCGTGACACGTGTCCTTCACGTGTTCGCTACTTGGCAGAAGCGCACTGTGCTCTTTGACTGGCGCAAAGCGCCAAGCGCACCACGTGTCACTCACGTGTGCTCTCATAGAACATAAATCGTTCTTTAATAAGCCACAGAGCTATGATGAAAGCCCAACATTCAATAAAAGACAATATTGTCATAATTCAAGCATTGTTAAAAGGGTCAAGCCCCAAACAAAGGCTCCAACAGCCCAAAATAAATGTTAAAATATTTTAACTTGATTGGACTTAGCCCAAGATTAACCATAAGTCCTCAAATTCAGATTAATTGAGCTCACATGCTCATAAATCTTTTAACAGATCTTAGTTCCAAATTGGACAACAGATCCACCAATCAAAATCGGTTCAAGGGTACATCTCTGAACCCCTCTGATATATGTCGTTGTAATCCTTCAACGTCTTCAGAGAGGTGATGGGTTCCGACAACCATACATTTCACAGACTATGACGTCTTTAAACTAGATTGTGGGGTCCTTAAGCCCATGGACTATGATGTCCTTAACCTTGACTGTGAGGTCTTTAAGCTCACGGACTATGATGTCCTTAACCTTGACTGTGAGGTCTTTAAACTCACGGACTATGATGTCCTGAACCTGGACCGAGATGTCCTTAAACTAACAATGGACCGTAATGTCCTTAAACTAATCGACCGCAATGTCCCTAAACTAAACAATAGATCCCAAATGCTCTCATGTCGGATCTAAACGATCCCGTTAAGTTGATCTTAGTCTAAAATTAAACTAACGTATCCTTAACAAACGTTTAAGTTGATCTTAGTCTCAAATGAGAGTAACGTATCCTAAAACTCAACCCCAAACCCAAATCTAAGAAAATACGGATTTGGACTAATCCACGCCCTACGAGCGACAACATAAATTAGTCTCCGTATACAATCCACGGGCAACCAAAAACAAAACAAACACCCACGACACGAAGTGACCATCTGGAGAAGGAGAAAGTTGTTATCACGACGCGGTAGCGTAATTAACTGCAGAGGCTTGCGCCTGCAGGGAAGAGTGTCCCCACAATCAAAAACCCCTCAAATGAGGGGGAATCTGACGAAGTCTGCTATATCGGCCGCATCCGTTTAAACCTTTGATATACGGTGCCATAAATCAACTTGGCATCTTCGGAGTGGTGGACGGATAGCACCAATTAGCATCTGCCCCGGAATTCAGGCGAGACAGACCCGCGCGGTCCCATCTTCGCGTTTCGGCGGGGAACAATCGGTCTTGGAAGCGATCTCGTACCTGTCACATGATAAGGATGTCGGAAGAAGGAGTGCATGAGGGTATGGATGACCACTCCTGGTGCTTTGAAAATGAGGACGAAGAAGTGATCTCAGAGTTTCCACCGGCACCAAAAGAGCTGGAAGATAGGATACATACTACTGCAGATAACCTCAGAAAGATCGACTTGGTGACGACAAACGACCCGCGACCGACATTCGTCAGTGAGTTATTGTCTGAAGAAAAGGTGGCTACGCTCAAGAATGTGCTCATGCAGTATAAAGATTGCTTCGCATGGAACTATTCCGAGATGCCGGGATTAGATCCAGAAATAGCCATGCATAAATTGGCGATATCTTCAGACATCAAGCCAGTCAAGCAAGCACCAAGAAGAATGCGGCTCGAACTTGAAATGAGCATCAACGCCGAAATCAAGAAACTAATCGACTCCGGCTTCATCCAAGAGGTTCAGTACCCTGACTGGATTGCCAATATTGTCCCAATGATGAAGAAAATTGGGACAGTGCGCATCTGTGTGGACTTTCAGGACCTCAACAAAGCTTGCCCGAAGGATGATTTTCCCATACCGGTTACCGAGCTGATGATAGACAACACGTCCACTCATGAAGTCTTCTCTTTCATGGACGGCTCATCAGGGTACAATCAAATAAAGATGCATCCCGAAGACCAGAAGCATACCTCATTCCGGACTCAGCTGGGGATATTTTGCTACAAAGTAATGCCTTTCGGCCTAAAGAACGCTGGTGCCACCTATCAAAGGGCAATGACGAAGATTTTCGACGACCTCATACATGAAGTCGTCGAATGCTATATCGATTACCTTGTGGTGAAAAGAAAATCGCACGAGGAGCATTGGGAGCATCTAAAAATAGTGTTCCGATGTCTTCAGAAATACAACTTAAAGATGAACCCTCTCAAATGTGCGTTAGGAGTTTTCTCGGGAAAATTCTTAGGATTCATCGTGCGACACCGGGGCATCGAAATAGACCCGTCGAAGATCAAGGCGATCATGGAAATGCCCCCGCCAAGAACTCTCAAGCAACTGCGGTCTCTCCAAGGGAAGCTCTCTTATATTTGGCGGTTCATAGCCAATCTTTCCGGCAAATTCCATCCTTACAGTCACTTGATGAAGAAGGGAACTACGTTCGTTTGGGATCGCAAATGCCAAAACGCACTGTATGAAATCAAGCAATACCTGCAGAATCCGCCAGTACTGACTGCTCCGGTCAAGGGAAGGCCTAGCATCCTGTACACACCAGCCCTTGAAGGTTCTTTAGGCGCACTATAGACACAGGAGAATGACCAAGGGAAAGAGAGAGCCCTCTATTATTTGAGTTGAGTTCTTCTGAGGGCAGAAAACAATTACTTCCCTTTCGAAAAACATTGCCTGGCGTTAATCTTCGCTATAACGAAACTTCGGCATTATGCTTTAGCGCATGAGGTCCACCTTATATCAAAGGTGGATCCTCTCAAATATTTGATGTCAAGATCCATACTAACAGGACGGCTCGCTGAATGGGCCCTCCTCTTGATGGAGTTCTCGATAACATATCGACCCCTCAAAGCAGTAAAAGGCCAGGCTATTGCCGACTTCCTCGCTGAGCATTCTATACCTACTGATTCACCCTTAAATTGCGAATTGCCAAACGAGCACGCCTTTGACACAATCGACGGGGTGAAAGGAGAGAGTAACACCCGATGGGAACTCTACTTCGACGGGGCATCTTCCATGAATAAGCGAGAGCACAGCACCCCCATAATCAAATCTGGTGTAGGCCTCATCTCCGTGACTCCATAAGGAGGGATAATGCACTTTGCCTTTTCCTTGACAGAGCTGAGGACAAACAATGAAGCAGAATATGAAGCTTTGATAGCAGGTCTTGAGATCGTTGTCGACATGGGAATCGAAAACCTCCTCATATACGGAGACTCCCAGCTGGTCGTTAGTCAAGTAATTGGCGACTATCTAACGTGCAAATCAGAGTTGGTAAAGTACGGTGAGAGAGTGCAACAACTGCTGGCTCAAATTCCCTCCTACGTCCTGGAAAGCATACCGCGCGCGGAAAATAGCAAGGCAGATGCATTATCCAAGCTCGCTAAATAAGTGGCTGATGAAAATCTCGATGACGTGAGGATCGTCGTGCAAAGCCATCGGGTTCTTGCACCGGCAGAAATATCTCCGGAGTCGTCCGAAGAAAAAGGAGCGACCAAGCTGACGACCCTACAAATAAAAGACCAGGAAAAGGCTAAGGATTGGAGATGAGTCTTTATAGACTACTTCAAATCCCGTCGAACACCTGAAGATGCGTCCTCAAGATATCAGCTCATGAAACGAACTCTATCCTTCGCCTTCGTCAATGACACTCTATATAAGAGATCGTTCGACTCCTTGTGGCTAAGATGCTTGGGGCCTAAAGAAGCAAGGAGAGTCGTCCAAGAAACTCATGACAGACTCTGCGGTTCTCATCAAGCCGGGCCAAAGATGAAGCTAAAGATCAAAAGGATGGGCTACTATTGGACCACAATGATCCAAGACTGCCTTGAATACGCGAAGCAGTGCCACTCATGCCAGATTCATGGGGAATTTATCCATCAGCATCCAAATCTGCTACGCCCGACGGTGGTTAGCTGGCCGTTCGAAATGTGGGGAACTGACATAATCAGGCCCATCGAACCATCATCATCTAGAGTATATCGGTTCATACTAGCAACAACCGATTACTTCTCTAAGTGGGCAGAAGCGATACCGTTGAGAGAAGTGAAGACGGAAAACATCCTCCATTTCTTCAAGATGCACGTCATCTATTGGTTCGGCATTCCGCGACGGATTATCTCCGATAACGGGCCGGCCTACAGAAACCACAGAATTAGCCGCTTCGCACAACAACATAATATAGACTGGAGATACTCTTCGGTCTACAATCCCCGAGCTAACGGTCTGGCCGAGACTTTCAACAAGACCTTGACAAAGATCATGAAAAAGACGGTGTCTCAAAATAAGAAGGACTGACACGAGAGACTGCATGAAGCTCTCTGGACGTATCGAACCGCGTTCATAACGGCCACAAACACAACGCCATATGCATTGGTATTCGGCACTGAAGCAGTACTCCCTTTGGAGATAGAGTTACCCTCCTTATGAGTGGTAGTTCATTACGAGCTAACGGACGAAGAGAATGCTCATCTTCGGCTTGAGGAGCTTTACGCCCTCGACGAAACTCGGCTCATGGCGCAGCAAAACTTGGAAGCTTACAAAGCAAAGATGACGCGCTCGTACGAGAGATTGACTAGGTCGAGAACATTTCGCCTAGGCGAACTCGTGCTAATGGTCAAGAGACCTATGATCCCCAATCATGCCAAACGAGGGAAGTTCGAGCCAAACTACGAAGGCCCATACATCATAGACAAAGTCTACCAAGGTGGAGCTCACTTGCTCATAGATATGCATGGTGAAAGACCCTTCAGGCCAATAAATGGTCGGTTCCTAAAGAAATACTACGCTTGATGAGTTACGACCTGGGTTAATGATAGATGACGACGCCTATGTCCGCTCGCTATCTTCCCAAGCCCAAACTTTATAAGTGGTAGCCAACGAAACCGTTACAACAACGGACCGAAATGTCCCTAAACTAACAACGGACCGAAACGTCCCTAAACTAACGATGGACCGCAGTATCCTAAAACCTACACCTACGAGATCCTCACGACTCAAAAGGAGAATTCCCTTTTGAGACCCCCATGGCTCATAAGATTCAAAAGACATAAGTTAGAGGGATCTGAACATGTTCTTAAGCCATCACAACCCACAGACCGTCCTACAAGTGTTTCAATATTGACCCTTGTATACAATCCACGGGCACGAATAAACATTTTCCTAACAGAGTCCCACCAGCGACTAGGGATATGCTCGCACGGTGAACAAACCCTTGTAAGTCCTCTCGACTTATAAGGAGAAAACACTCTTGTAAGATCCTTATGACTTATAAGAGAACATACACTTAAGAATCCTCATGATTTTTAAGGAGAAAACGCACCTACGAGATCCTCACGACTCGTAGGGAGAAATACCTTTACGAGATCCTTACGGCTCGTAAAGTCAAAAAGCCTTAGTCAACAGGATCCTAACCCTGTTTTCTAAGCCACCTTTGTTCGACATTGACAGAGGCAAATGATGATTCACACCTGGCAATATCCCAGTGGAAGCGATGTTGATGCCTGAATCGTAATCAAATTCCAAGTCCTTTCAAGGCAAATGATGATTCGATCCTGGCAATATTCTAGTCGTAACGATGTTGATGCTGAGATTGGCACCAGATTCCAAATTCCACACCCGCGATGAAAACCAGCGAGCCAAAAATGCATATGAAATAGCCGAAATGATAGGGCAACTTGCAACAAAATCAGCAAGTAAAATATATGCATACAAAATAGCCGAAATGATTGGGCAACTCGCAATAAAAAACAACGAGTAAAAAGAAAAAAATAATATAGCCGAAATGATTGGGCACCGCGAAAAATAGACGAAATGATTGGGCAATCGCGATTTTCACGATACAAAAAGCTAAAATGATAAAGCATTTCGAAAAGAAAACAAAAATAATAATAAAATGAAACTTTTTGCCCTACAGATGAGATCACATCGATCCCTATATACAATCCAGGGGCACAAACAAAGAGGGAATCATATCATCCCACCAAGCTCTTTCAAACGAAGAGTCAAATCTCAACGGCGACATCTACAGCCTAGAGATCATCAACGGCGTTCCTCCTCATTCCAGCAGGATACGGACGCGACATCCACCAAACGGAGCCATGGAAAAGTCCCTATTCCAGATCTCAACGGCGACATCTACAGCCTAGAGATCATCAACGGCGTTCCTCCTCATTCCAGCAGGATACGGACGCGACATCCACCAAACGGAGCCATGGCAAAGTCCCTAGTTCCAGATTTCAACGGCGACATCTACAGCCTAGAGATCATCAACAGCGTTCCTCCTCATTCTAGCAAGATTCAGTCGTGACAATCAATCTCGGAGCCACGACAGAGTCCCTAGTTCCAAGTCTCGACGGCCACATCTATAGCGTAGAGACCCACAATAGCGTTCCTCCTCATTCCAGCAGGATACAGACGCAACATCAA
Organism: Agapanthus africanus; assembly: GCA_030015575.1. NCBI lineage: Eukaryota > Viridiplantae > Streptophyta > Magnoliopsida > Asparagales > Amaryllidaceae > Agapanthus > Agapanthus africanus. Next base: position 108,381,813 of record JASDDO010000024.1, read on the forward strand.
CCAACGGAGCCATGGCAAAGTCCCTAGTTCCAGATCTCGACGGTTCACAGATAACCTAGAGACTATCTCGACATTCACCTCGTTACAACAGGCGCAAAGTCAGCAAAGCGGAGCCGCGGCAAAGTTCCCAGTTCCAGGACTCGGTGGTGCACAGACAACCGAAAGTCAACCCCTGACACCGTACGGCCAAAGTCAATCCTGACCCCGTATGGCTAAAGTCAACCCCTGGCCCCGTACGACCAAAGTCAATCCTGACCCGTATGGTTAAAGTCAACCTTGACCCCGTACGGCCAAAGTCAATCATGACCCCGTACGCCAAAGTCAATCCCGACCCCGTATGGCTAAAGTCAACCCCTGACCCCGTACGGCCAAAGTCAATCCTGACCCCGTATGGCTAAAGTCAACGCCTGATCCCGTACGGCCAAAGTCAATCCTGACCCCGTATGGCTAAAGTCAACCCCCTGACCCCGCGGAACACAGCTAAAGCCAATCCTGACCCCGTGGAAAACGGCCAAAGTCAACTCTCTCCCTCCCCGTCAAAGCAACGTTCTGATTTGGGAGCAGGTCAATTCATCAATCACTTACGATTTCTCTCGACTTGTAAGGAAGAAAATTCTCTTGTGAGATCGTTACGACTCTCAAGAGAAAAGCACACTTAGGAATCCTCACGATTCCTAAGGAGAAAATACACCTATGAGATCCTCTCGACTCGTAGGGAGAAAAATCTTTATGAGACCCTCACGGCTCATAAAGTTGAAAAGTCTTAGGTGACAGATCCTAACCCTGTCTCCTAAGCCATCATTGCCCTGTAGGGAGGTCAAGATAGACTATCTACGGGCCATATTCTCCGAAGTCGAACATCGGCAAGGAGGGAAACGATCACTTACGAGTCCTCCCGACTTGTAAAGGAGAAAATTCTCTTGTGAGATCCTTACGACTCTCAAGAGAAAACACACTAAGGAATCCTCACGATTTCTAAGGAGAAAATACACCTACGAGATTCTCATGACCCGTAGGGAGAAAAATCTTTATGAGACCCTGATGGCTCATAAAATTGAAAAGTATTAGGTGACAGATCCTAACCCTGTTTCCTAAGCCATCACCACCCTGCAAAGAGTCCAAGATGGACAGCTACATACTATCTACAGGCCACACTTGCTAAAATCACATGGTAACAACACAACAAAGAGAAGAAAGCAACAGTAGGGGATAAAAAAATGTCTTTATTCAATTGAGTACAAGATACATCATATAAAAGAATAAAAAAGTGAATAAAGGCATGTTATTCAAAGATCATAAATGTTCAATCTATACAAAAACAGCTACTGAGAAGGAAGCGTCTTCAATAAATCAGCTAGCTGCTTGCGCACTCCTCTCAACTCCTTCTCATGATCAGCTGTCGCGGCCCGCTCCGCTTCAACTTGAGCCCGTTGCTGCAAGCACGATGAAACCTTCTCATCGATTTCCCGTTGGGCAGTTTTGCGACTCTGCGTAACCCGCTTAATAAAGTCGAGCTTCCGCCTCAGTGCCAGCCCATCCGAAATACATCGTTGCAAATTGTCAAAGACGGCTCTCAGTTGCGCGGCATTCGCTTCAACTTGGGCGTGCAGCTGGGCAGATTCACCTAAAGCCTCCTCGCATTCCTTCCGTCTCAAGGTCGCTTCTTGTTTGAAATGGCGAAGGAAAATGGCACTTTGCTCAACCCACGCAGCCCGCTGGGAGTTCAAAGCCAGAATCTCAGGAGTAGGACGCCTAAGCTGAAGCTCATGAAGGCAGGACTCAATCTTCCTGTAGTGGTTATCCCAAGACTCAACGACGCCTTCATTATGGAAGTTCACAAGCGTCGCCAACATTGGATTAACCTTTGCAGCAAAATCTGCAGCGAATATAGGGGCCTCCGCGTCAAGCTCCTCGATGTATTCGCTCAACATACGCAGACTGGTCACAGCGCCTATTGAAGATTGACGTCTAGAAAAAGGCCATGCCGACATTATGATGGGAGACTCGAACGGAGCTGGAATCGGTGCAACCACTGCAAAACAAACCATAGTCAGATGTCGGCTCAAGAAATAAAGAAAATACATAAACAATAGAGTCTACTATACCGGCTGCAATAGAGGGCAGAGTTGGGAGTACTGGCGGCGCGACGATTCCCTCGTCCCCACCTTCAATTTGTAGTGATGCAATCAATTCAAAATTAACAACGGCCGGGTCGCCCGTCTCTGAAAGGAAAGGACGTCAGTTTAAAAACTATACTCACCGGCACCAGCAGGCAGAGTAACTTCCAACTGGAAGGAGAAATGCAGATTCAACACTTGATATAGATGATCAAAGAGAACTCCTGCCAGATTACGATAATACATGGTAAGTACATAAAAGATGTTGTCCCCGATTTAAATTAATCGCAAACCCATACCTTCCAGCATTCGAGAGGATATAAGAGGAGACGAAGGGGCAGCGACCGTCAGAACAACAGCTGGCGGTGCTTCTTCAGGTGTCGCAACCTCAGTGCTCACCACACCTACATTCGAAAGGAACAAAATGTCATCAGAAGGGATTGCAAAACGAAAAGAATGCAGCGACCCAATACCTACCATACAGGTCATCATCCAAAACGGTGATGGAAGCATCGCCAAGCATCACGACTTCTTCGATCTCATTCGGGGGAATGGTTTCGCCGCCCATGGCTTTGTCCCCTGATTCCACGAGGGCCGTCGTGACACTCGCAATACCAGGTGAAGGCAGGGAACCACAGGTGGATAGAGCAGCAATTGGAGCAGTCCCGGACTCCTGAGAAAGAGTAGCCGCTTCGGGCTCGGTAGTTGCCGTCATCTCGCCTGCCACCTCCTCACCCGGACTTGGCCCTGCATGGTATGATATATGAGAATCTGAAGATTAAACTCTAATAAAAGGACCCAGTATTACGTTACCTTGGGTCGGCTTTTCAATTGCTTCCCGAGCCGCGCGTACCGCCTGTCTATGAGTGGTAGACAGGGCGACCGGAGCACCCTCTGAAGAAGCAGGGACAGGGGAAGCAGCGCTCGAGCCTGCACCTACCACCGCTTTCACGGGAGCACGAGGAAGGGGAAGCTCAAATATGGTGCGCGGGACCACAATTGCAGCAGCCTCTCTCAAGGGAGGATGAACGATGGTTCGCTGCTTTAGGGGAATGGTCGGATTACTAGCCAGGGCTGCACCCTTGCAATCAAGCAGCAATCTCTTTTCCTCTCTAATAACGGCGCCCATCGAATGCTGGTACTACACCACATATACGTTTAGGGCTTTTGGAATCCAACTCAGCTCACTAATAAAGAAATTGGAGCCGGTGTTCAACCGCATAAAATGATGCAACGCGCTCCGGATACCCTCTTCGATAGCAGTCGGTTCTGCCAAGAAGGCCTCAAGCGGGACGCCCTGGTTATAGCTTAACTGCTGGGAGAAATGACGCCGGTTGTATCTCATGAACAACGCCGAATTATTCTGCCTAAACACGAGAAAGCCCGGCCTGATGGAGTATAAATGAAGAATCTCCCGAGCTTTCAAGATGAAGGCCCCGTCTTTAAAGATGTCCTGCAATGGCTGCACCATTTTTGTAGATTCCTGTCCGACAGTCAGAATTTTATTGGTGAAGGTCATGCCATCTCCAACAGTTCGCGGACGAAGGAGCAAACCCCTAGCTTCCCGCGGTGTCGGATTTACAATGGATGCATCGACAAACCGCATGATCCGAGGGAACTTACACTTGTCATAGAAGCAAGGCCTTTTGTGGATACTGAAGACGCCAAGTACATGTAGCTCGATCCATGACATAAAATAATGCATCGGGAAGTTCACGTGTTGCACCCCTGGTTCAGTAGTGTCTGCTGCCAAGCTGAGGCCGTGATACAAATGGGCTAACCCAGCGATCCCGACAGCCACTTGCATCCCAGCAACCATTCGGTGAGCTGGATAAAAAAACGGACGGCCTCATATAGCGAGGGTGCATCGGAAGTGCAAACCAGTTTAGCTATAGCCCGAGGAACCCCAAAAAGAATGTTTCTTCATCAATTCCAGGAGTTGCAAGTTCTGTGAAAGAGACGACCGGGGTGTTGGGGAGAAAGAAATTTCTCTGATCCATCTCCGCTGCCGGTTGGTTGTCCAAACTGAAATCAAAAGGATCGTCGAGTTTGGAAAATTTCGCGACTTTCTTCGACAGGACTTCCGAGCGGAGAAAACGGGCGATGAAATCTGTGAAATTAACCCGCGGCCTTCGGATTCGAGAAAGAGGCTCTCATAGATATTCAACGCCTTTATCAAACTCGGGAATTGGTGTTGAATGGCGTTCTCTGGGGTAAGACTCATCACCACTGATTTGGTGGCAAAGATATACTCATCCGGAGGAAGCAGCTCCTCATAATGTTCTCCTCTAACTGGTAAGCCGGAAACCTCGGTAAACTCCTCTAAAGAAATTGAAACTTCTCAATCCAACAGAAGGAAGGTGTGGGTCGGAATGTTCTATTGCTCCAAAAAAAGCCTTGACCCACCAGGCAGGAGGCGTGGAATACTGGAAGAGAGACGCATAATCTGCAGGATACAACCCGAGCTTCAGCAGTTGCGGCTTCTTAGCCGACAAAATATAGCGGGCCCATTGCAAATATCCGGCTGGGTGACGTGGAGTTAAGCCTATGTTATATGGTTGTCCCCAAGGACGTGACTCACCCTGGCATATACGTCGTCCTAGAGTATCCAAAGCCGCCGACGGCTGTACGGGTATTGCGGCCATAGAAGGCTGAAGGAGACCCTCCGAAGTCCAATTAACCTCCTCCACGTCATAGTTTATTGGGGGTGCATTTGCATAAGGGATCGCCGGGATAGGCTCCGAAGGTGTCATGCAAGAAAAGCTCCGTCGGCCCCTGATAATATGGTTGTACCATATTCCCCATAAATGAAGATTCTTGTGCTCTGGGTCATGATCTTTTATCAATGCGAAGACTTCTATATCCACTGGAGCTGTAGGGAATCCGCCTTCTGAACGGAAAAAGGGAAATGAAGTATCAAAAGACATAGTGCCTGCGCAGAAAAGAACAAAGTTAGCCGTCAATACTACAAGTCAAGTTCGGTACTTGGTACTTTAAATCCGTACCACACTGCAATGCAACAAAAAGGGGCCATAGGGGACCCACACAATCTAGATGATAACTCATCATTAATAAAACAGTCTCATCATTTGATGAGACTGTCATTAAACGAGGAAATCCTCAAAGGATTCTCATTTAATGAGGATCCCTCGGGCCAAGGAGTAAATCTCCCATTAACAGAAGTGCTCTGCAATAGACAGACAACTGTCATAATTAATCATGAGGGGAATAAAATTCTCCCCCAAAATTTCTAAAGATCAATGCTGTGTAAGAAAGATGAAACAATCCATCAATAAATCCTAAGAAGCAAAGCTTCTACAGAGTAAAAACTTCAAGATCTTCAAGATCTGTGAATAAACTCTTAAGTTCTTCATGAACTATATTCCAGTTTATGGGTTAAAATCACCATAAAAAAAGATTACATCTTAGAAATGAGTATAACTCTGTTAATGGGTAAAACCCTAAAGATATATTTTTAGATCTATGATCTAAGGAGAGCAAAGCTCTGTTAAAAAGTTCAATTTTTACCTAAATTACGCAGAGTTTTGACTCTTAAGAAACTTCTTAAAGGGAAGAGCTATGCTCTGAAAGAGAAAAAAAATTCTCAGAAGGAAAAAAGCGAGAAGATGAACATAGATCGTCTAAAGGGCCAAGGGTCCTATTTATAGGCACTGAGAGCCGTTTCAACTCATAAGTTGATCCAATGGTAGAGATTCTGCAACCGCTGCACTCACGCGTAGGCCACGTAAGCGCAACGGTGAGGGAGGAGCATTTGTTTCCCCCAATCAGAGCAAAACTCTGTTCAAATTTCAAATTTTGAAATAAATCAGTGCTTCATAGCAGCGCCAGCGCTGAGAGAGTCAAAGACTCTGAGACGGCGCTCACGTGCAAATCACATGAGCGCCAGTGCTAATAGCGCTGCACGCTAAGAAGCGCACTACGTGCAAAGCGTGTAAGCGCTAGCGCTAAGTGCGCTGCACTCTAAGCAGCGCACCACGTGCATAACACGAGAGCGCTAGCGCAGGAACTAAATGCTCCCAAGCTTTGGATCAAAGATCCAACGAACATGATTAAAAATCATCAATTAACCAGAGTAAAATTCTGTTAAGGAAACATTCCTCACAATCTTTCCAAACAAGAAAGATTGTGCTCTGAAAATCAGAGCACCGTTGGATCAATGATCCAATGGTAATTAAAAATCACCAAAATACAGAATAAATTCTCTACGGGAAAAGATTTTCTAATCTTGTTAAAAACAAAAAGATTGCTTTCTGTAAATCAGAAGCCCTTGGATCAAAGATCCAATGGGGGAAACATTTCCAAATCAATTAGAGAAAACATCTCTTCAACTGATTCAACAAATCAGCTTGCCCTATATAAAGGCCCCAAGACTTCAAGTCTGATAAGGAGGAACCCCCCCTTAACTTTAAGAAATTTTAAAAGACAAAAAGCAAGCAATCAGAAGAAGAAAATTTTCTTCAAGATAAAAAAAAAGAAGAAGAAGAAATAGAACAGAGAGATTAATTCATCTCATATAAAAAGAAGAATTTACTTCTTTTTCTAAGATCATGGATCTATAAGACCAAGATCTTTAACAACATAGATCAAAATATCTCATCACAAAAAAAGAAGAGGAAGAACTTAATCTTCTTCAGATCGTAGATCTATGAGACAAATTATCTTTCAGAGATTATAATATCTCATTATAAAAGGGGGAGAATACTTCAATTCACTTAGGATCACAGATCCAAAAAGGCAAAACCTTTCAACAAAAACATAAGAGATTGAAATATCTTCTATAAAAAAATAATAATAAGAACTTTGTTCTTAGATCCATGAGACAAAGTCTCTTATAAGAAAGAGAATTTAATTCTCAGGGCGCAAAGCTGCCTAAAAAGAGCCATAGCGCTCCAATCAAAAGAAGCGCTTCAGCGCTCCAAACTAACGCACAGCGTTGCAGAGCCTTAGCGCTCCAAACTTCACCAGAAGCGCAATGCGCGCATTGACTGGCGCTCAGCGCCAAGCGCGCCACGTGCTCCTCACGTGTGCGCTACTTCACCAAAGGCGCAACGCGCTCATTGACTGGTGCTCAGCGCTGATTGATCTGTTTTATGTGTAGTTAACCGCAATCAATAACGGTGTCGCGTGTAGCCAGACCGAGATGAGTATGGGTCTTCCTCTGGGAAACGTTGAATCTTTTAATCGTACTTTAGATGTGTTGAGAAAGAAAGGAGGATGAATAAAGAATGGTGAAGAATGGTTGTAGGTTCTAGATCTACGTCAAATACGGATGTAGGATATAGATCTAGATTAATTACGGATGTAGGTTTTATAGTAGAAGGGGCTTGTGGGGTTCTTTAAGATTTAGTAGTTATGGATAATTAATTAAAAATTACTCTTTTTATCCTTTAATAGATTTAAAACTAGATCGACAGTGATGCATGTAGATTAGGGTTTCTGGAGGGAATAGGGTTCCCACTCTTAACCCCTATCTTGACATGAATCTCCATTCATGTCTAGCCTTTACCAAAACAATCATTAATCTAATCTCTATTCGCGGTCGAGACTAGCAATAAATTGGTAGCACGCCCGATTAGGATGTTAATGATTCTTTTGGTAAAGTTTATAAACTTTATAGGACGTAAAAAGAGTTTAAGGATCTTAATCATCCATTAATCTACCATAATCCTACGAACCCTAACAAGCGGAGAATTACTCGCGCATGTTGGGAAAAGAAAAAATAGAAATCATGAAGAAAATAAAATGCAACAGAATAAAACTACCTTTATTAATCAACAAGATCAAGTACACTTTGTTCCTTTAGAAAATGATTACAAAACCCTAGTTTGCTTCTCGATCTCTTCTAAGGAGGTAGATGAACAGTTGATAATCAGCCTGGATGCGTGAGCCGTCTTGGACTTCGTGATCGCGTCGGCTTGATGATTTTTCCAAGAGGCTCTCGGTCCTTATTTATAGTCACAGAGCCAGAACCCTAGTTTCCTAATATAGTAAGTAGTTGTTAAGATCCCAACCAAAAAATCCAGAAACCTAACTCTTCAAATGTGCGGCGGAACCGCGGCCATTGGATAGGTTTGGCCGTGGATCCGCCGCCTTTTGGTGAGATCATGGCCTCTAATTTCTGTGGCTTCATTTCTGTAGCACTTGTTGATCTTTTGAATATCTAGACTTTGAATATCTTTTCTACGTTTCTGCCAGAATTGGTTTCTTCAATTTACTTGAATATCTTCGGCAGATTTGATCTCGCCAACTCAGATTTCCTTGATTTCAGTCATGATATAATTCCTGCACAATTATCTCAATAAATGATATTAGTAGAATTTGTTTTTATTGAGATATTATCTTAACCATTTATCATGATATTTTAGTTTTAAGAGAATTGGTCAAAGATATTTAATAAAGTAAGCATATTAAAATATTCCAAATATTATATGAATATTATATGCTTACATTTCCCTTCATAATGTTAATTATAATATATAAACACATGAAAATAGTATTTTTACGGATAAACCCTCATATGTGTCATATTTATAATAAACACCTTTTATTATATAAAAATAGTAAGGAAAATATCATATCAAATGCGCAACATTTTTAACTGAACAAATACCCCCAAACTTAATTTTGATCATCCCGAGCAAACTAGTTATTCAGGAGAAGGAGAAAAGGAAAAAGAAAAACCTAAGCAGCACACTTTCGTAGGCAACACGATTGCATTGAGCACGTGCAACAAGCCGTTAAACCTCTAGGTGTCCCTAGTTGGAGGAGTGTTGTCTCCTGAGGGTTTTCAGCGGATTACACCCACAAAATCCTATAATAAAAGAAAAATAGTGAAAGTTACATATAAACATAAGAACTATAAAAGAAAGAACTTGAAAATAAGAGTTTCCAACTATACTAGCTTTTCAGTTGCTATGAGCCCTATCTTAATGGTCGTGAAAAAATGTTAGAAATCACATCATCCCTCAATAAAATATCGCATTTAGTCTTCCTCCCTATCTTTCTTCCAAATATTGATCATATACCCCTACGTGTGTGTAAAATACATCCCTACACTTAGAGAATTCAATTCAAACTATCATACTCTTGTCCATCTTCCAAAATACTTTATAGTTGGTGAATATTTTAGATAAAATTGCTCACACATTCTTCATGTTACTGTTAATACTTTTTGAGGTACTAACCGACTGATTACAAAACGTGCTTGCGTATTGAGGCGTAATTCCTCGTTTCACAACACCTAAGGCTTAGCAGTGCCTCCCAAACCAGTTGGTCTAAGGCACTAGGTGATAAAGCACCCTCGCTATATTTTTTTATGCTGCCTTGGTAATTACAAAACCAGTGTTCATTTTTTTTACCACTTATATTTTTTTATTTTCTTTCATACTAAGGCTTTTAGACAAGAGCATTTCAAGGTATCCTCTACTATCCCAAGTTTCAAGATGTGTGACAGTGCATATAGTAGGGTATCAACGTTCAAAAGTTTGGCCTCAAGAATAGGGATTATTTTTCAGACTTATTTTTATCCTCAGATTAGCAATTTCCTTCATTTACTAACCCTTGGGACAACTGCTCATAACTACTTATTACTAGTTTTGTGTAAGAAAAACTCTAACTTTCTTGTTTTTCTCTAACTATTCCTATTTTTCATATGTAAATTTTCACTTTCAAACTTTCATTATCAAAAAAATTTTGTGCTTATATAAAGTATAATGCAATGTAACGCGTAAATAAGTACAAACCTCCCCCAAACCTGTTTGCAGCAGTGTCCTCACTGTTGTCTCTTTTAAATCTTAAAAACCTGTAGATTTGGTAGGAAAGGTTTTTAACGGGGGCAACAAAAATTGAAAGTGAATTGCCCCTCCCCTCCCCCAAACTTATTTTTGGCTCATAATTTTGAGGACAAATTTATTTTCAAGAGCCAAAAATACCCCCCTCAAACATGAGTTAATCAATATTAAGCATTTTAAGGGGGTAAAGTTATTTGGTCAATATAAGACTTTAAAAAGACCAAAAGTTAATACCAACCATTCAAAAATTTTATCAATGCAACGTATAAGTCGGTGGAAGAACATGTTATATAGAGCCAAGAAGAAGTGGGGAAGAGATAAGTGGTGGTATGGAAAGGGTTTGCGTGAACGTGCATGTGAAGAGATAAGAGGTGATGATAAATAAAAACGAGAATGTGAATGATCAGAAATGAGTGGAACATTGGCATTCCCGTATTCTAGAAGAAGAAAAGGTGGTGGTTCAACTTCTATAGGTGGAGGTTGATTAATCACAAAATCTGTGTTGTTTAGGAATGCAAGTTCGTCAGCAAAAAGTTCTTCAAAACTTTCATCGATGGTGTAATTGAACATTTTGCTGTCAGTAAATTTTGTGCCATAATTTATCTTACTTGATTTGTCAAAAATTATGGAGGTAGGAGACTCGAAAAACTCATCTACCTCATTTTCAAAGGTATCCAAATCAAGTTGGCTTTCTGAAATTATCAAACTTGAATTATCGGAATGTGATTCATCAACGCTCACTGAAATTATAAGAAGAATAGAAAAGGAACCTGAGAAAGTAGAAGGTGAAATGGGTAAACAAATTGGTGTGTCGAGTATCGTTGAAGCAGATGTGGGAGATGAAGGCTGAATTTCGGTCTGCTGTTCGGTTATACAATTATCATCAACTTCAAGATACATTTGGGGTTCGGAAAGAATAATCAATGGCTCGAGATGATGACCATAAGGAAGTGAAAGGACCTGATGAATTGGTGGAACAAACTCATCCAAAATTTCAGGTTCATCATTCAATATATCCCCAACGTCAATATCCCCATTTAAGTGAAGGTTAGAATTCTTAAACAGCTCATTAAAAGTATGGTTTTCAATCAATTTTGGTTCTAGAGTGGAGGTGTAGAGATCACAAGGGTTGGGTGTGGCTTCACTTGAAATGGACCTTTCACAATCGGGTAAATCAAACACTGCAAAGTCACACAACTCATCAGACATTCTATTTTCAATTAGTGAATCATTTGGTGTGCTCGATGAATCTGTGGAACTGGAGTTGTGGATTTCAGTTTGGAATGGGGAGCTTTGATTAGGAAGGGTGTACAGTTCTGTCTCACTACCTAAGTTCTCACTTTGACCTATGGCCGTATTATATACTGAAATTTTTTGGGCTGATTTGAAATTATTAGCTTGCATCCACTCTGTTGTTTCCTTTCTAATTTGGTGCGACATTTCCACATATTTTTCTAACGTCCGCTCAAGACTAGACTTGGGTTGATAAGGGGTTTCAGTATAAGATTGAAATTCTTGTGGATAATTAAAACTCCCAAATGACTGATTAGAAGGACTGTCTTGAGAAGGTGTAAAAGTCGGATAGGATTGATAGGAATAGAGTGGTTGCGAACATTGGGCAGGTGTAGGATCAACATTATGATAAGAAGAATATTGATATTGGTTGGTTGGTTGGCTATTTTCAATAGACATCATATATGCAACAAACCGATTATGAAATTCTTCTTTAGAAAGTGGTGGTGATGGTTGATATTGGTCCGGATTGAAACTTTGGCCGTTAGCCCTTGCTATATGCTCAGCAATGGACATGCATCTAGAGGTATCTTCACTCGGAGTATCAACTGAAACAGATGTAGAAATAGGATACGGTTGATAAGAACTGGACTGAGTTGGCCAACTGTTTCTATCCGCTTGTTCTATCCGATCTCTTAAAGAAATGGGAGAGTCGGATGGTATACCGAAGCGATTATGAAAACAAGAAATATCTGGTTGTGGATAGCAATGCTCGGCAAGAGTTCGTTTGTTTGGGTTATCCATTATAAGAAGAAAAGAGGGGGGAAGGGTAAAAAGGAAGAGAAAAAAATTGGATTGTTTTGCTTTAAAAATGGACTTGGGGGTTGACTCACAAAATCACAAAAATGCACAAACAATCCTAGAACTATGGTCACCTAGGTCAAGCTCTAGACCGCTCCTAGACTTCCAAAGGACAAGCCGCATGATCAATCCTCTACCACCTCTTTATAACTCCTGTGGCCAAGTAAGTGCCAGGTAAGTGGGAGCTATCCGCTATACGAATCACCGAAAATAGCGGGCTTAATTAAGTAACCACTTGCCTTAGACACCCTTGCCTAGACACCATAAAAGAAATGCAGATAAGCGATAGATTACCCATGACCTTCCTCTGTCCTATTTGAGCTCGACGGTCCTTACGGTCTTGATCTAGATATTTTTTAATTAATATAGGGTTATGTGGATGCTCGTTTTGTGATTTGCGGGGCCTGGGAAGGGTGATAAAATCCCCACCTAATCTGAATTTTGGTTTAGCCCCTTAAAGTCCGTATTAAAATATGAATAAACAAACCAATTACAAAACTTTGCAAAAAGATTTTTGAGAAGCGATATTTTGCGAAGAATCCTGCAGGAAAGATATTTTATTGGATTTCAGAGGAGAGGGAAATAGTTGAGAAATTTACCAGAGAAGTTTGGAACCCTAATTCTCCAATTCAACCGCGCTTCCGCCGCAAATTTGCCTTATTGCCGCGCTTCCGCCGCCGACTTGGGAGATCAGGTGGAGATTTTTTCTACGTGGCCTCCCTTACTCCTCTGGATCTTGATTAATGTCTCTGGATCTCTGTTTCCTCAATTCTGTGACTCCAGATCCCTTCGCAAAATTCACACAATAATCGTTAAATATACAATTTGTAGTTTTGTTTAATTTTATGATATAGATCGAATAAGAATTCAACACGAATAGTAAGAAAAATAAATCACGCACGTATCCCCGGCAACGGCGCCATTTGATTGGTTGATGTTTTATGTGTAGTTAACCGCAATCAATAACGGGGTCGCGTGTAGCTAGACCGAGATGGGTACGGGTCGTCCTCTGGGAAACGTTGAATCTTTTAATCTTACTTTAGACGTGTTGAGAAAGAAATGAGGAAGAATAAAGAATGGTGAAGAATGGTTGTAGGTTCTAGATCTACGTCAAACACGGATGCAGGATATAGATCTAAATTAACTACGGATGTAGGTTTTATAGTAGAAGGGGGCTTGTAGAGTTCTTTAAGATTTAGTAGTTATGGATGATTAATTAAAGATTACTCTTTTATCCTTTAATAGATTTAAAACTAGATCGACAGTGATGCATGTAGATTAGGGTTTCTGGAGGGAATAGGGTTCCCACTCTTAACCCCTATCTTGACATGGATCTCCGTTCATGTCTAGCCTTTACCAAAACAATCATTAATCTAATCTCTAATTGCGGTCGAGACTAGCAATAAATTGGTAGCGCGCCCGATTAGGATGTTAATGATTCTTTTGGTAAAGTTTATAAACTTTATAGGACGTAAAAAGAGTTTAATGATCTTCATCATCCATTAATCTACCATAATCCTACGAACCCTAGAAAAGCGGAGAATTACTCGCGCATGTTTGGAAAAGAAAAGATAGAAATCATGAAGAAAATAAAATGCAATAGAATAAAACTACCTTTATTAATCAACAAGATCAAGTACACTTTGTTCCTTTAGAAAATGATTACAAAACCCTAGTTTGCTTCTCGATCTCTTCTAAGGAGGTAGATGAATAGTTGATGATCAGCCTGGATGCGTGAGCCATCTTAGACTTCGTGATCGCGTCGGCTTGATGATTTTTCCATGAGGCTCTCGGTCCTTATTTATAGTCACAGAGCCAGAACCCTAGTTTCCTAATATGGTAACTAGTTGTTAGGATCCCAACCAAAAAATCTAGAACCCTAACTCTTCAGATGTGCGGCGGAACCGCGGCCATTGGATAGGTTTGGCCGCGGATCCGCCGCCTTTTGGTGAGATCACGGCCTCTAATTTCTGTGGTTTCATATCTATAGTACCTGTTTATCTTTTGAATATCTAGACTTTGAAAATCTTTTCTACGTTTCTGCCAGAATTGGTTTCTTCAATTTACTTGAATATCTTCGGCAGATTTGATCTCGCCAACTCAGATTTCCTTGATTTCAGTCATGATATAATTCCAGCACAAATATCTCAATAAATGATATTATTAGAATTTGTTTTTATTGAGATATTATTTTAACCATTTGTCATGATATTTTGATTTTAAGAGAATTGGTCAACGATTTCCGCTGAGAGGCTGAGAGGCTGGTCCGGCTTCTTTTCTGTAGCAATCTCCGTAGGTGGAGGAGATCTTTTCAGCACGGCAGTCGAAGAGTTCTTGCGAACCCTCCTAAGAGGTTCAAAGTTGTTCTCAGTTGGAACAACATCATTGATTTCCATTATGGGAGCTGGCGAAGTCAGTCCAGAAGGGGAGTTACCCCCAGCCCTCCTCACTCATCGCCAGTGACGACGGCGAGCATGTCGTGCGGATGGAATTGTCTCAGCTGTTGGGGTGACTTCATCACGCCCCCTGTTCTGGCTCATGGTTGCGGTTGGCGCCAGCCTATTGAAAACTGACGTTCGTCGAGAAGCAATGTCCAATCTGTCAAAGACAGACCTCTGGGTAGTGGAAGCAACTTTGAGGACTTCGCCTAGAGCAGGGGCCGGAACAGTCAGTCTTGTGAAGACCGGCCCTTTGGTAGGAGAAGCCGCCTTGACGACTTCATGAGCAGGAATAGCTATCCGTTTAGGGATAGCCCTTTATGGTATTGCGGGTTTCTTCATGGGCCCAAATGAGTTTTGGCCTAGTCTGTCAAAGACTGAGGCGTTGGAGCTGGATGACCCGTTAAGAGGGGTCGCGGTAGTGGTAAGTTGATCAAAGACCGACTTCTTTGGGGTTTCCTGCAACGGCAGCGGGGCATTGAAGTTCATGGGTGGGAGCATGGTCCCGAAGAATAGCCTAGTGGTGGCCTGAGTTACCTGGTCCACCGACATTGTAAAAACAGAGGCCGCCTGAGGCCCGTAGGTCACACCTCCAGATGAGGTGGAACGGGAGTTGCAGTTGCAGCTGGAGCAGTTAGAGGCCATTTCTTTTTTCTGCACGAGAGCAAAACCAAATCTTAGTACCTCGAACCCAAGGGCAACCATATTAAACCGCGATTCGTTCGCGAACACGACACACGAAGTGTGGAGTGGAAAAAGCAAGAGGTCCCACCGGGCGTGCCAGAATATGTTCCCCTCCGAAACATGGGGACGCGCTCGCGGAGGTCCGTCTGGCCTGAATTTCGGGGCAGATGATAATTGGTGCTATCCGTCCACTTCTCCGAAGATACCAAGTTGATTTATGACACCGTGTATCGAAGGTTTAAACGGATGCGACCGATGTAGCAGACTTCGTCAGATTCCCTCTCATTTGAGGGGTTTTTTTATTGTGGGGATGCTCTTCTCTGCAGGCGCAAGCCCCTGCAGTTAATTACGCTACCGCATCGCGGTAACCACTTTCTCCTTCTCCAGATGGTCATTTCGTGTCGTGGGTGTTTGTTTTGTTTTTTGTTGCCCATGGATTGTATACGGAGACTAATTTATGTTGTCGCCCGAAGGGCGTGGATTAGTCCAAATCCGTATTCTTTTAGATTTGGGTTTGGGGGTTGGGTTTAAGGATACGTTAGTCTCACTTGAGACTAAGATCAACTTAAACGTGTTAAGGATACGTTAGTCTAATTTCAGACTAAGATCAACTTAACGGGATCGTTTAGATCCGACAAAAGAGCATTTGGGCTCTACTATTTAGTTTAGGGACATTGTGGTCCAAGGTTAGTTTAAGGGCATTACGGTCCAATGTTAGTTTAAGGACATCTCGGTCCATTATTAGTTTTAGGACATTTCTGTCCAATGTTAGTTTAAGGACATCTCAGTCCATTGTTAGCTTTAGGACATTTCGGTCCATTACCAGTTTAAGGACATGGTGGTCCAATATTAGTTTAAGGACATCTCGGTCCAGTGTTAGTTTAAGGACATCTCGATCCAATGTTAAGGACATCATAGTCTATGGGTTTAAAGGGACTCCACAGTCTGAGGTTAAGGACATCATAGTCTATGGGCTTTAGGACCCTACAGTCCGTAGTTTAAAGTCGTCATAGTCTATAAAGTTTAAGGACATCATAGTCCATGAGTTTAAGGACCCCTACAGTCCATGGAATGATTGGTTATCGGGACCCGTCACCTCTTTGAAGACATTGAAGGATTACAACGACAAATATCAAAGGAGTGAAGAGATGTACCCTTGAACCAAAGTTTATTGGGGAATCTGTAGTCCAATTTAGGACTAAGATCAATTAATTAGATTATGAGCACATTGGCTCAATTAAATATGAATTGAGGACTTATGGCCAACTTGGGCTAAGTCCAATTAAGTTTGAAATGTTGGCCCTTTGTTGGACTGTTGAACATTTGTCTGGGTTCAGCCCCCCATTATTTAGCAATGCTAAACATGAGTCTGGGTTCTGACCATATCTTTATCTTTTATTGAGTGCTGAGCATTCATATGCCATATGAGATGGTCGATCTTGGAAGACAAGGGTATATTTGAAGCTCAGTCAAAGGGGAGTCTTGCTTCTGGAAAACTTAGCCAATTTGGGCTAAACTTGGCTTTAAAATAGTGTTAAACACTAGAGGATATTTGGCGATCACGTGCCCCCACGTGATGTGCTGAAAATAGTGTTAAACACTAAGGACAAAGCGCTTAAAGTAGTGTTAAACACTAAAATTGAATTGGTCACGTGGGGTCACGTGAGGCATCTGAAGATAGGGCCAGACTTCCTTTATTTTGTTCTCAGAATATTCAAATAAGTTTTAAACACTTTTAGTCTTCAGGCCATCATGTGTGGGCACGTGATGGGTACCCATGCATTGATTATTAAAGTGTTTTTTAGGGGTCACGTGGGGACACGTGAGGGTGCCCAAAATTGATTCTGCCCTTGGATTTGTTCCCTTTTGTTTTGAGAGTCACGTGTGAGCACGTGAGGCGTTGCCTTCATGCTTTTTCTTTCTCATTTTGAGGAGTCCATTAATGGGTCACGTGGGGTCATGTGAGCATGCCTTATTCTTTCCTTTTTGTTCGTTGGGATGAAGGGTCACGTGTTACCATGTGATCATGTTAGATACTTGATCTTTATGTGCATTAAGAGATTTAAGTCTCTTATTTTTAAGAATTAAATTCTTTTATAAGGTTAAACCCTGGTTCTGTTTAGAGGAATTAAATTCCTATGTATTTGGAAGAATTAAATTCTTATATACGGTTAAACCCTAGTTTCATTTGGAGGAATTAAATTTCTATGAATTTGGAAGAATTAAATTCTTATATTGGGTTGAACCCTAGTTTCATTTGGAGGAATTAAATTCCTATGAATTTGGGAGAATTAAATTCTCTAAACTCAATTCTCCTCTAAGTTTTGGATCTGCATGGCAGAATCTCCCCGATGAGAATTAAATTCTCAACTTGTGGGGAGATCTGCTTCTGCGGATCTTCAACCAAAGGAAGAACTAAGTTCTTATTCAGAAGAGTTAAACTCTTAAATTGATAATTAAATTCTCTTTTTTTTTATAGAGCTTAGATCTCTTTTCCCTTCTTACCTAGGGTTTCTTTCTTTTCTGAGGAAATCCTTTTCTCTCTTGAGAATTAAATTCTCCTCTCTTTTTTCTCTCTGTTGTTGTATCTCTCTAAAAAAAATCCAAGGATCCCTTCTCTTCTCTTCTTGGCTCCTATTTATAGGAGAAAGAAAAGAATCAGTTTGTTTAGTCAATCTTTCATTGAAAGATTTCAATTGATTTTGTAACCAGCATGATCTTTTAGATCACTCAGTGAATTTTATTCACCATTGGATTTTTAATCCAAAAGATATTCTGTTTTTTATTCTTGGTGAATTTCAGGGAAATCTTTTCTTGTATAGAATCTTTCTATAAATTGGTGATTTTTAATCACCATTGGATTTCTAATCCAACGGTGCTCCACTTTACAGAGCACAATCTTTTTTTGTTTGGAAAGATTTAGAGAGATATTTTTCAGTTAGGGTTCTCGATTCCTTCTCAATTAGAATTTAATTCTATTAGTTCAGAAGGCTTAAAAGCTTATCACGTGTTGGGACGTGATCCCACTGTTTGATCATTTAAAAATAATTTAATTCTATTAATTAATGAGCTTAGGAACGCATCACGTGTTGACACGTGACCCCCTTGATTAACACTTTAACCATAATTTAATTCTGCTGTTTTAAAGAACTAAAGAATCATCACGTGTCAGCACGTGACCCTTGGTCACGTGTGAGCACGTGATGCCCCATTGGGGTTTTTCCTTGTTGTTTTATTATATTTTTTAATCCCTTTCAGTGGGTTTAAAGGCCCATCACGTGTGGGCACGTGACTCCTGTTGATTAGAATTCAATTCTATAATAACAGAGTCCCCAAGAAACCATCACGTGTCAGCACGTGACCCTTGGTCACATGTGGGCGCGTGATACCTCATTGGGGTTTTTCCTGATATTTTATCGGGGAACAAATGCCCCCACAGCGTTGTTCTCACGTGTTTGCACGTGAGTGCAACGCTGTCATCTTTTGTAGCCGTTGGATCTGCCTAAGGAAAGGGGAAGATGAACCGTTTTCCATCACATCCTATAAATGCAGGGGTCTCTTCAGAAGCGCCTCCACTCTTTCATCTTCTTCCATGTTCATTTTCCTTTGAGAATTTAATTCTCTTTCCCAGAGCTCAGTTCTCTGTTTCAAAAATTTCCAGAGTTAAACTCTGTTAGCAAAAGATTTCCTTTTTCAGGTAAGAATCTTGAACGGCCGAGGAACTCCTTGTAGAAATTTTCTCTTGGATTTTAAAGCCATACCAAGGGTTTTTCCCTTTAACAAGAACCCATCTTTCCAAGTTCTTTAAAAATTTCCAATCCTTAAATAACAAACCCCTCTTGCTAGGGCTTCTCTGATCTCAGGGATCGATGATGATACTTGTCTCTTTTATGGAATTTAATTCCATTCCAAAGAGTCTTTTAACTCTGAAATTTTTTTCTGGGAATTTAATTCCCCTGTTCAAAAGGAATTTAATTCCTCTAAAGAACTCAGTTCTTCACAGAGAACTTCTTGGGATTTTCTTGCCCTGAGTTGTTCTTCGCAAAAAAGTTTCCAGAGAGATCCTTCATGATTTGCATAGAGTCTGCAGTGGGTGTTCTCCTTGGGGGATGTGTAGAGTTGTTTGAAATCCACTATTCATTTATTGAGAATCTTCATTTTATTCCCATAATGATTACCCTGCCTCATCATTAGTGAGCCGCCATTTTGATTTTGTAGGGCCCCTGTGTTTTATAACCAATGGTCCCATAAATTAAGTTCTTTGTCGCTTTCTTCCACTGTCTTATATATATATATATATATATATATATATATATATATATATATATATATATATATATATATATATTTATAAATATATATACACGTGTAGGCTTCATTAAAAGTTTCCTTTCATCTGTTTCAGGAACAATGGCTTCTCTTCCGTATTTCCCTTTCACCCACTCGGAGGCTGCCTTTCCTCGGTCACCGTCTAATGAAGAGGTGATGGCGATGATTATAGCTCACGACCCTAATTGCACCAACTTGCTTTTATGGGGGACCTGGTATGGTCATATCATCCGTGGTCGCCGCAGCTTTCTTTGCGAGATACCAACAGAGCCTACCTACCCATTTTTGCCGATAGAGCGTCCACGAACCGCTTTTGCTGTAGCGATGTTGAACTGGACCCCTACGGGACGGCTCGAGCCGTCAACAACTGGGATTCCAAACCACCCTGTGCCATCTATAGACATCTTAGGGCACCGTATCTATCAAGGTGAAGCCCAGCCCTGGGGACAGGTTTACAAAATAGGGCTTACTCCTCGACAACCTATGGGTTACCTTCTCTGGGCTCATTATATCATGTCCGCTCATCGTGCGTGACTGCAGAGGGTCGGGCTCTACCAGGCGGTGTACGCGTCTCTCTTCCACTATCAGTCCCCTCATGTCTGGTGGGTTAAGGCTTTCTTAAATCAATAGAATCTTCCCACCAACACCTTCTTGCTAGGGGACCACGAAGTTTCAATTTCTTTAGAAGGGTTTCGCGAGATCTTGGGGATGCCGATCAGGGGGACGCTCTATGAAGAACTGCTACCTCCTAATGAGTATGTTTTCGAAACTGAGCCTGCTATGCTTGACGACCTGTCGATTGAAAATGTCGTCCGCCACAAGCACCCAAGTCTAATCAAGACTCTGGGCATTTTTGAGAAGCTATTCACAGAGTCAGAGGAGCAGGGCGTCACTTTCAAAAGCTTTATAGCCTGTTTCCTTCGCGAGGACGTTCTATCAAAGACGGCTCCGAAGTTTGCAAGTATCAATGACCCCTTCGGGTTCGGTTTAAATAAGCTACCGGCTAAAGAAGAGGATTTGCCGCAGTTCTACATTCCAATCCTGTCGGCCGTACCTTTTGAGTCGATCGCAGCTCCTGGCATAGATGAAGAGACTTTCTTTGTGGGTTTTATCAGCGTCTGGCTCAGCTGGTTCATCATTCCAACGTACCGTCGATTCATGAGAGGTTCAGTCATTTACCCTGCTCATTGCATCGCTGGAGGGACGCGACTAGCCGTGGGCATTGCGGGGCTAGCGCATCTATATCATGGGCTAAGCGCTGCAGCCAATACGTCAACCCCAGGCGTGGACGTAGTGAGTTTCTCTTTTCATTACTTTACGTCATGGATTGAGATGTACGTGCTAGGGGCATTCGCCACGCATCAGAGACCCTGCTTTTATGATGCATACACATTTCCGCGGCTCATGAGATTGGTGGACGCTTCTGTTCCTGATTCGACTCAGTCCGGAGCTATTCGTGTGCTGATTAATCCCTATGCTAATACGGGCAGGATGGTATTCAACGATCGAGTCCTCTCTGCTCCTTCAGGACCGATTCAACAGCTTTGTGACTCGTCGAAAGTTCCATGAAGCCTAAGGAAGCCATGCACTTATATTCGATCAGATCGGGTTATCTGGTCTATCGTCAAAACGGTGCGGCCCTTTTTATGCGGTACAACCCACACCGCTTTGATCGGCAACAGGGATATGACCAGGGTGTCCCCTTTGAGGCGTTTACAGTGGAGCCTAGCCTATCACCAGAAGTCATTCGTGACGCCACTCATCACTTCATGCGGCTGAACACCGGCTCTCGCTTCGTGATTCCTGAAGATGACTATATTCCTCGATGTGTGGGGTCTTTCATGGGATTGTACCTTCACCGAGTTAGTCCCATTATTGCCGAGGAGAGGTGGATGCTACTTGGATATAAGGTTCCCACTCCAATTCATGCTACGGGAGTCCCGCCGAGACCGCGGGCAGTGGTTCGCCCACCCCCGAGAGATGCTAGTGTTGTGCTTATTCCTGAGGCAGCAGAAGTGGATCTAACTCCCACAGCTGGTATGCCGCTGCGCACTAGAGCCCAATCAAGGGCCAATAGGGAGCCAGTAGCAGTATCATCAGCTGCGGTGTCGGCAATGGTCGTGTCGTCATCGGTAGCACCGCCGAGCGAGGATATTGAAGGCGAAGTGGGTCAAAGCCACACCAAAGCACCAAGGAGAAAGAAGAAATCGTCTTCTGGTGTTAGTTCTGGGCCCAAGAGGCGGAGGAAGACGATCACCAATCTGCTCGACTCTTTGGTCGAATCGGAGCTTATCCTTCAAGATGAACCACTAGCCATGCAAGAATCGGCTGGTGGTCTACTTTTCCCGGGTTCATCTGCCGAGGAAGCCGCACAACTGGCTGAGGCTATAAGATGCTCACAGGACGAATCTGAGAATGTAAGGATCCCGAAGAGGCCTTATCCTGCCGTCATCTTTTATGAAGATCCTCTATCGATACGGCGGATATTCATAGGTCCTTTGGAAGAGGGAGGTGAGAGAGCCCTTAAGCATCCCATCTCAGCCGACACCGAAGATGCGCTTTCGTTGAGGACTGATGGCCACGAGTCTACCCTCGAACCCCGGCGAGCATACCTCCTCAGGAAGGAACGCCGGCTTGAACAAGCCATACTAGAAGCTCCTTTGCGCATTGGTATACTTATATATCCTTTTTGTAGTATTTTGCACTGCTTATATATATATATATATATACATATATATATATATATATACATATATATATATATACATATATATATATATATACATACATATATATATATATATATATATATATATCCTTATCTTTATGAGAACTTTGCAGGGACTCCGGCAATGGCAGAGGATCTGAGTTCGAGCCGCGCCTTGGCTATAGACTCTGTACATATCCCCGATGAGACACTAGTAAGTGTGGAGGGGTTTGATACAACTGTTGTTCCTGCCACGGAGCTCCCCTCGGTGACTCCCGTTCTCCAGGTGCTTGCTCCCCCGGAAGAGGCATCTTCATTGGTCGCGGATTTAATGGATTTCTTTGGGGACGGCCCGAAGGCTATGGGACAGGTGATTGAGGCCGCTGTACTTCCATTGGAGGCTGCAACGATGACCACTGCTTCTCAACCGGAAGTTATTATACCGGCGCACATCCCCGATGATGTGCCAAGGGGCCCAGAGGAGGCCGCCGAAGCTGCTATCCCTCCAGTCCAGAGTGGGAGGAGCATCGAAGGTATTCTTCTATCTTTTATTTTAATGATCTCTTCATTATCTGAACCTTCCTGCCTTTTTAGATCTACGAGAATTAGCAGCGTCCATCATGGACTTGTCCCCCAGGAATTCTTTTCAGCGTCTGCTAGAGATTGCCGCTCCGCAGGAGATATCTCCTCAACGCATCGTCTTCTCTTTCGGGCAAGGTTAGTGTCATTTGCCCTCTACTCATGGCATTATTATTATTTCATATAATGACACTGATGTCTTCTACAGTTCTAGAAGCTAATGCCGAAGTTGAGATTCTTGACGGGCCTGGGGAGCCTTCAGATCCTTCTTGCATGACCGTGGGTAAGTAAAGTTTCGATGTTGTTCCACCTGTTCTTTACTTGTGAGTCTCGCTGATTGTTTTCTACGAATCTCAACAACTTTGCGAGCTCATACCACGCTGGAATCTCACATCGTGATGCCGCCCGGCCCCTATGCTCTACGTGCCTCGGAACGGATGGCAAAGCTAAGCCTTCACTCCTTGTCAGCTCTGATTGAAGACCTTCGTGCTGGCAGTCTAATCACGGCCGAAGCATTTGCCGCTGAAGCCAACGGTTCTCTTCCCTTTCTTGCTACTTACCATAGTGAAACATTGATGCAAGTCCAGGTTGATTTCTGTCGTCGGGTGGAGGCATGCTTGCATATTCTTGAATGTACACGCCTTCCTTCAGAGGTTGTGGCTGCAAAGGCGAGCTTACGGGGGCTGATTGAGCGGTGCGCTGCGAACATGCTATCATGCGAGAAGAGGCTCAGCCAAAAGTTTTCGGAGAAGGAACTGGCTTCTAAAGCACTGAGGGGACTTCAAGCTAATCTTACGGCCAAGACCACTCGGGCATATGGACTTTAGCGGGTGCTTCAAGAAGCTATCAGGGAGGTGGTAGCCATTGATAAAGCCGTCATTTTCACTCGTGAAATGGTCGAAGCTCATAAAGTTACTAAAAAGGAGCTTGAAAGTCGGCTTGCCTCGTATCAGGCCCAACAGGCTCAAGCGGAGGCCCGTCTCTTAACGATAATAAATCATGAAGCTGAGGCCCAGCGGAAAAAGGATGAATTGGCAAATCTATTGAATCGTCTGCCGGCTTGAAGAATTGTATATATATTTTTATTCTTCTTTTGTACATACTCCAGAATGAGAGTATATTTTTTTTATTCTTTCATAAATTGTACTTTGTATTCATTTTAATTCATGAATAAAAGACATATTTTGTTTCATGATAGTGTGTCCCTTTTTAATAAATGCATTTAGTGGATAATCTATTTTGATCTCCTTATAAGACAGCGATGGCTTAGGAGTCAGGTTTAGGATCTGCCTCCTAAGACTTTTCAACTTTATGAGCCGTGAGGGTCTCATAAAGAATTTTCTCCCTACAGGTCGAGAGGATCCCGTAGGTGTAATTTCTCCTTAAGAATCGTGAGAATTCCTAAGTGCGTTTTCTCTTGAGAGTCGTAAGGATCTCAAAAAAGAGTTTTCTCCCTTACGAGTCGTGAGGACCCGTAAGTGATGGATGAGGTTGATATTATCCGCATTTTACGGAGTCAAGGGTCGCTCTGGCCATTTCCCACGGGGTCAAGATTGACTTTAACTGTGTTCTATGAAACCAGGATTTGCTCTGGATACTTCCCACGGGGTCAGGATTGACATAAGTCGTGTTCCGTAAGGACCAGGATCGGCTCTAGACGCTTACCATGGGTCAGGATTGATAATGCCGTGTTCCACAAGGACCAGGTTCCGCTGTGGACGCTTCCCACGGGGTCAGGTTGACATAAGCCATGTTCCGCAAAGACCAAGTTCCGCTCTGGATTCTTCCCACGGGGTCAGGATTGACATAGCCGTGTTCTACTATACCAGGATTTGCTCTGGATGCTTCCCACGGGGTCAGGATTGACATAAGCCGTGTTCCGCAAGGACCAGGTTCTGCTCTGAACGCTTCACACGGGGTCAGGATTGACATAGCCGTGTTCCACTAGACCAGGATTTGCTCTGGATGCTTCCCACGCGGTTAGGATTGACATAGCCGTGTTCCGCATGGACCAGGTTCCGCTCTGGACGCTTTCCACGGGGTCAGGATTGACATAGCCGTGTTCCGCAAGGACCAGATTCCGCTCTGGACGCTTCCCACAGGGTCAGGATTGACATAAGCCGTGTTCCGCAAGGACCAGGTTCCGCTCTAGACGCTTGATTGGATGATTTAGCGTGCTTGTGCTTTCTAAAAGATAGATCAAAAATATTTGTAACCGCAATCAAGAACGGCGTCGCTTTGCAGCTAGCCGGTGAGTACGGGTCGGTCCACAGGGATGTTGTGAATTTCCTAATCGCGCTAACGAGTTAATTCCGAAGGGTGTTCGGATTGATTATTAAATCTAAAAATTAAAGTTGTATGATACTAGGATTAGAAACTTGCTAGGATTAGGTTTAGGAAAAATTTGGTAAACAAAGATCTACATCTCTTTCCCTTGCCTTTAATTAAAGATATCATATTAGTGTTATAGTAAATCTTAACAAAAGGGATTAGGATGATTGGGAAGATTGATTCTTCCTCTAGATCTTTGTCCTTCCTTTCTTAATCTTTACCCTAATCTCCATGGAAAACCTTAAAATCCGGGCCTTTAGACTACGGAATCACCGTTACCTCGAGGGTAGAGTGCCGTAGGGAGCGGAATAAGAAGGTATGCATGGAGTTCTAATTTTCATAAAAGATTGGCAAAGAAAAGATATGAGAGATCTTCGTCTCTCAAATCCTTCCCCATTCCTAACCCTAACAAGCGAGGAAACTACTCACTCATTAGGGAATTGAAGAATATTTATCTAGGGCAGAGAATAAAAATTACCTAGGGCAAGAATTGAAATCTAAACTAGAGCAAGGAATTAAATCTACTTACAGATGCATCTCTCCAATCATCAACGCAGGGTTATCAGATCTGAATTCATGAATTGAAAAGAAACACCGATGCTCTCCAAAAGAATTCTAAAATTTATTATTAAAAGGAGGCATAGGGAGGCATAAGAAATTACAATGAGTAGAGTTCCTATTTATAGAGAATAGGAAACCCTAGGTTACAATTGATTTGCATGTCTACATTTACCAAAATATCCTTAGGAAGACCTAGTCAAAGTAGACTTCAAGCTTTGGTAAAATTTTATGTCTCTGTCTCTTTAAAGAAAGTATTGGGCCTTGGATGTTTGGGCTTCCTTATTATTTGGTTCTTTATTAAAATAGCTTCTATGTTTCTTCCAGATCTCCAGTGAATAATTGCGGTGGACTTTTAACCGTTCGCTTTGTAATCTTGGACCTTGCATTGCCTTGTACTTTATGAATTTTATCTTTGATGTAGGCTTGATCAAGAGTCTTCTATTTGTTGGTCAAAGTCCACTTTTGCATTGTCTTTTCATTGTTTTCACTGTTTTCTGTCCAAGAACCTGTAACCTGTAACATGTAGCAGACATGCGTCAAAAGCACCCGTTTATTTGTAAAATATATAAGAATAGGGAATATAATAATGCAATATTATGGTCTGAACAAATACCCCCAAACTTATCTTTTGCTCGTCCTCGAGCAAACTTATTTTTAATCACTAAAATCCTAACCGCACTTTCGCAGGGAAACGCGATTGCACTGAGCACGTGCAACAAGCCGTTAAACCTCTAGGTGTCCCTAGTAGGAGGAGTGTTGTCTCCTGAGGGTTTTCAGCGGATTACACCCACAAAATCCTATCAACTTGGCTCATTGACTTTTGTTCTCTAATTAGGTTTTCTAATAAGGAATTCTATTATCTTTTGACTCGCAAATTATCCACCCATATTCTTCACACTTCCTCATCATCTAACTTAAGATTATATATGTTCTATAGACTTACTTAGCTTTCGGCATCTCTTAAGTTTTCCTTCTAGGGTTCCATCTCCACTTAGGAATTTCTATCAACTCTACTAAAGATACAAGTTCTATTCTTCATTTCTCTCTCTTATCTAAATTCCAATCACATACCCCCCACGTGTGTGTATAAATCATCCCTACACTTGGAAATTCAAATCAAGCAATCATGCTCTCGTCCATTGTCCAAAGCACTTATTAATTAGTGAATTTTTAAATGAAATTTGCCTACACATCCTTCATGCGACCGTTAATACTTCTTGAGGTACCAAAAACCGATTACAAGATGTGTTTGCACATTTAAAGCGTAATTCCTAGTCTTGCAACACCCAAGGCTTTAGCAGTGACTCCCAAACCAGTTGGTCTAAGGCACTCGGTGACGAAGCATCCTCGCTAAATATTTTTCTATTTTTGCAGCCTTAAGTAATCACAAAAAACCAGTGTCCATTTTTTTATTCTTTATTCACACTTTTTTTTTTCTTCGTACTAAGGACTTTAGACAAGGGCATTTCAAGGTCTCTTCTACTATTCCAAGTTTCAAGGTGCGTGATTGTGCAAATTGTAGGGTATACATTTTCAGAATCTAGACTCGAGCTAGGAATTATTTTTCAAACTTATACTCTAATAAGAACATCAATACTCTTCCCTTGTTTCGATTTAGCTTAAGAAGTGAACCCAAAATTTGCCTATTTCTAAATAAACTACAAAGGTATATACTTTCTACCGTTAAACTTTAAGGACGGTTATCTTTAGGGTTTTTTATTCACTAAGTCTAAGATCTAGTTGTTCCTAGCCAGTTAACCTATTTGTTAAACTCAAGTCAATTAGCCAAAATTGAATACATTAATTTTTATAATTTTTGAAATTTTTCAAATTTTTATGGGTTTTCAAATAAGTATGCAAATGCAAAAAAAATATATACAAATGAATGCGAAGGAAGAAGTCGTACCGAGCATACCCCCAAACTTGAACTTGACAGTGTCCTCACTGTCATGCTAAACCAAGAGGGTCAAAATAGCGGCACTCCCCTGTTTATTTATTTATAATTTTTATATTTTTAATGTTTTGAAATTTTTTTTATTTTTTTATAGAAAAGAAAACAAAAAATATATACATATATACAAAGATTCCCCCAAACTTAAGCTTGGCCTTGCACAAGCCAAAAGTTAGCACCAACCATTCAAAAATCTTATCGTGGAAATGGTATAGTTGGTGCAAGAAAATGAGAAGCACGCGAGACCGTGTGGAAAGAAGAATGGTAGAATATGGTCTCGGTAGGGGAGAAGAATGGCGAAAAGAAGAAGGAAGTGGAGTACGATCTTGAGGGTGTAAATTGAGTGAATAAATTAGCGCAATATGTGATGACCGATATGTTATAAGCGATTGCGCTAACCTATCAACCCGTCGGGAAATGGGGTCAAATCTCTCAAGATTCGCAAGAAAACATGGGTACGCCGAACTTGGTATAGGAGATGAAAGCGTAACGGTCATTTGTTCGGTCGGAACAATGGCAAAAACGAAAGGGAGTGAATTAGGGATAGTATCTTTCTCACCGTAGTAAACTGTGTCGAACTGGAAAGATTCCATCAATGGTTCGAAACGACTGTAAGCAACCGAGTCTGAAGGATTAACTAACTCATCTGAAAATGCAAAGGACTCAAACTCGGGCGGTGAGACTTCAACATCGTCCGAAAAAGTGAAACACTCGTAAGTGTCATCGGCTGTGGGAACTGTGTCAGATTCAAAGGAAAAGTTTTCAAGCTCACAGTCGTCAAGTGTGAAATGAGGCGTGGTCGGAACGATGGAAAAGAGGGAGGGTGATTTAGGTAAAGGTTCAAGAGAATGAATTGGAAAATCCGACACATCAAACAAAAATGATTCAACCTCAATATGATCCTCACCACTCTCCTCAATATTATCCTCATAATTCTCCTCAATATTCAACTCATCCATGCCATTATCATCAAAATCAAGAAGCATATGAGATTCGGGAGAAACATTTAATAACTCGGGATGATGATTTGAACATAAAATTTCAATTAAATCGACAGGTTCATCATCCGAAATATTCCCGGCGTCTATATTCTCAATCAAGTGAAAGTCAATTTCTTTAGACACCTCATCAAAAGCATAGATATTTATCAATGTAGGTTCTAGAGTGGAAGTGTAAAGGTCAAACGGATTAGGTGTTGTTTCACTCGAAGGGGGTTCCTCACAATTTGGCAAATCAAACACTACAAAGTCGCACAACTCGTTTTTATTTTGAACTTGTGAATCATTTAGGACATTCGATGGAAAACTGGAGTTGTGGGCTTCAATTGGGTAAGGGTAGGTTTGATTTGGAAATCCTCTCACATTCTCATTCTGTCCAACCGCCTCCTCATACATTGAAAAATTTGGGGCTAGCGGGAAACTAGCTACCGGTTCAGCAGGTTGCATAAGGGCAGCCACGGACGCTTCCACATTCCTAACCATTTTGTTTGTTGCTATGATATACGCCTCCAACGCCTCTTCCAAACTAGACTTAGGTGGTAAAGGGGTTTTGGCAAAAGATTCGAAATTGTTTGGATATGTGAAACTCCCAAAAGGCTGTGTAGAAGCAGTGTCTAGTGAAGGTGGAAAAGTCGGGTAGGACTGGTAGGAAGTGGGTGATTGGACAGGGGTAGGGTCAACATATGGATAAAAAGATGAATAGTCGTGCGGATCCCTATAACTGGATGTGTGGAGAGGGGTGAAAGATCGGCTGCGAGATTGAGCAATATGCTCAGCAATGGACATCGGTTTAGGAGTGATAGAATGACTTGAAAAAGTGGTATCAACATATGGAGTTGGTAAAGATTGACTTTGTTGACACAAAGTGGGTTGAAAAGTCGAATTGTTTCTCCTAGACGCCTCTATTTGATCTTTCAAAGATATTTTAGGCATGGAAGGATCGTCTTTAAATTGATCGAACAAATTGCCGAACGACGCAAAATTATGCTCGGAATACCAAAGTTCGGCAAGTGATTTATTATGCGGGGTACCTATGATAGAAGAAAGAGAAGATGAAGAAGATAGGTGGTGCAAGGATTTCTCAGCGACAAAAGTTGCAAGTCTTTTTTTTAAAAAAAAAAAATTCCTCTTATTATTCTTTTTTATTTGTTTTGCAAAAAATTTCGATAAAGGGCTAAGACACAAATGCAAATAACCAGAAATGCACAATCAGTCCTAGATCTAGGGTCACCTAGGTCAGCTAGACAGCTCCTAACCGTTCCAAAGGGCTAGAAATAGGATCTCAAACCGTCTCTTCACCGCCAATTGCGGCCAGGTAAGTGGGAAGGAACCACAATAGTGGGCCTAATTAATAACCACTAGCCTAGACACCGCAAAGTCAGTTAGGATAAACGGCCGATACCCATACTAGTCCTTTGTCCTATTGAGCTCGAAGTCCTTAGGGCCGAGTCTAGTATTTTTTAATTAAAAATTGGTCAATGCAAATGTTTTATGTGATTTCTGGGGTCCTGGGAAGGATGATGAAATCCCCACCCAATCTGAATTGGTCAAAAGCCCCTTAAGATCCGATTAAAGATATGCAAAACAGTAAATCACTTGCAATCAAATCTTTTTTTTTCCTATGAATTTCAAAGTTTGTAAGTTTTCTAATTACAATTTTCCTTTTTTCTCTTGCTCTTTATTTGGAAAGATATTTTTAGCAAAAAGATTAAGGATATGCAAATCAGAAAAGATCACTTGCAATCAATTATTATTTTAAGAATATCACAAAGAATCTTTATTTGGAAAAAAAATTGTTGCAAAATGATATTCGAGAAAAGATATGCAACAAAAAAAGATTACTTGCAATCAATTTCTATTTTAAACGAGGCACAAAAATCCTGCACAAGATTGTTATTTGGAAAGAGAAAGATTTTTAAAGCGCAAAGAATCCTGCAGGAGATTTTTCAGAAGATATATCGGAGATTTGCAGAGGAGGAGATCAGAAAACTAACAGATTTTTTTTTTTACCGCGCTTCTGCCTTTGTTTTTGGGAACCGATCTGTAGACTACACCGCGGAACCGCCGCTAATAGGCCCCTCCTACCGCGGATCCGCCGCCGGTTGGTCGCCTCGGCAGTTTTTTTTTTTTTTTGTGCACCAGATCTCAGCGGATCTTCTTGTTTCGCTTTCTGGAAATTTCCAGATCCGTTTCGATTGTATATCCTGCAAGATTCAAACAACAAAGTACCCTTTCCAAAAATAACAGATAATATATTTTTATATTTTTTTTTGGATTTTTATGATTTTTTTTTATGATTAACCCGAAATTGCGAAAAGGAAAGTTCTACGCCATCCCCGGCAACGGCGCCATTTGATTTATTGATTTAGCGTGCTTGCGCTTTCTAAAAGATAGATCAAAAATATTTGTAACCGCAATCAAGAACGGCGATCTTTGAAGCTAGCCGGTGAGTACGGGTCGGTCCACAGGGATGTTGTGAATTTCCTAATCGCGCTAACGAGTTAATTCCGAATGGTGTTCGGATTGATTATTAAATCTAAAAATTGAAGTTGTATGATACTAGGATTAGAAACTTGCTAGGATTAGATTTAGGGAAAATTTGGTAAACAAAGATCTACATCTCTTTCCCTTGCCTTTAATTAAAGATATCATATTAGTGTTATGGTAAATCTTAACAAAGGGGATTAGGATGATTGGGAAGATTGATTCTTCCTCTAGATCCTTGTCCTTCCTTTCTTAATCTTTACCCTAACCTCCATGGAAAACCTTAAAATCCGGGCCTTTAGACTACGGAATCACCGTTACCTCGAGGGTAGAGTGCCGTAGGGAGCGGAATAAGAAGGTATGCATGGAGTTCTAATTTTCATAAAAGATTGGCAAAGAAAAGAGATGAGAGATCTTCGTCTCTCAAATCCTTCCCCATTCCTAACCCTAACAAGCGAGGAAACTACTCACTCATTAGGGAATTGAAGAACATTTATCTAGGGCAGAGAATAAATATTACCTAGGGCAAGAATTGAAATCTAAACTAGAGTAAGGAATTAAATCTACTTACAGATGCATCTCTCCAATCATCAACGCAGGGTTGTCAGATCTGAATTCATGAATTGAAAAGAAACACCGATGCTCTCCAAAAGAATTCTAAAATTTATTATTAAAAGGAGGCATAGGGAGGCATAAGAAATTACAATGAGTAGAGTTCCTATTTATAGAGAATAGGAAACCCTAGGTTACAATTGATTTGCATGTCTACATTTACCAAAATATCCTTAGGAAGACCTAGTCAAAGTAGACTTCAAGCTTTGGTAAAATTTTATGTCTCTGTCTCTTTAAAGAAAGTATTGGGCCTTGGATGTTTGGGCTTCCTTATTATTTGGTTCTTTATTAAAATAGCTTCTATGTTTCTTCCAGATCTCCAGTGAATAATTGCGGTGGACTTTTAACCGTTCGCTTTGTAATCTTGGACCTTGCATTGCCTTGTACTTTGTGAATTTTATCTTTGATGTAGGCTTGATCAAGAGTCTTCTATTTGTTGGTCAAAATCCACTTTTGCATTGTCTTTTCATTGTTTTCACTGTTTTCTGTCCAAGAACCTGTAACCTGTAACATGTAGCAGACATGCGTCAAAAGCACCCGTTTATTTGTAAAATATATAAGAATATGGAATATAATAATGCAATATTATGGTCTGAACAACGCTTCCCACGGGGTCAGGATTGACATAGTCGTGTTCCACTAGACCAGGATTTGCTCTGGATGCTTCCCACGGGGTCAGGATTGACATAGCCATATTTCGCAAGGACCAGGTTCCGCTATGGACGCTTCCCACGGGGTAAGGATTTGACATAGACCGTGTTCCACTAGACCAGTATTTGCTCTAGATGCTTCCTACGGGGTCAGGATTGACATCGCCGTGTTCCGCAAGGACCAGGTTCCGCTCTGGACGCTTCCCACGGGGTCAGGATTGACATAGCCGTGTTCCGCAAGGACTAAGATTTACTCTGGATGCTTCCCACGGGGTCAGGATTGACATAATCCGTGTTCCACTAGACCAGGATTTGCTCTGGATGCTTCCCACTGGGTCAGGATTGACATAAGTCGTGTTCCGCAAGGACCAGGTTCCGCTCTGGTCGCTTCCCACGGGTCAGGATTGACATAACCGTGTTCCGAAAGGACCAGGTTCCACTCTGGACGCTTCCCACGGGGTCAGGATTGACATAGGCCGTGTTCCACTAAACCAGGAAGGGTTGACTTTATCCGCATTTCACGGAGTCGGGGGTTGACTCTCGGTTTTCTGTGCAACGCCGAGTCATGGAACTGGGAGTTGCCGTGGTTCCGCTTTGCTGATGTTGCGTCTGTGGTAGTGAGACGAATGCTGAGATGATCTCCAGGCTATTTATGAACCGTCGAGACTTGGCTCTTTTTCGGATGGAGCCTGGGGGGAAGGTATGGTTCCCTCTTTGTTTGTGCCCCTGGATTGTATACAGGGATCGATGTGATCTCACCTGTAGGGCAAAAAGTTTCATTTTATATATTTTTCTTTCCGCGATGCTCTATCATTTCAGCTTTTATATCGCGAAAGTCGCGATTGCCCAATCATTTCGGCTATTTTTCGCGGTGCCTAATCATTTCGGCTATTTGTTTTATGTACTCGCTGCTTTTTATTGCGAGTTGCCCAATCATTTCGGCTATTTTGTATGCATATATTTTTACTTGCTGATTTTGTTGCAAGTTGCCCCATCATTTTGGCTATTTCATATGCATTTGTGGCTTGCTGATTTTTTTTGTCGTGAGTTTAGGATTTGATACCGATTTAGGCGTCAGCATCGCTACAACTGGGGTATTGCCAGGAGCGAATCATCATTTGCCTCTGTCGATGTTGAACAAAGGTGGCTTAGCGAACAGGGTTAGGATCCTGCCGACTAAGGATTTTAACTTCATGAGCCGTAAGGGTCTCATAAAGGTATTTCTCCCTATGAGTCGTGAGGATCTCGTAGGTGCATTTTCTCCTTAGGAGTCGTGAGGATTCCTAAGTGTGTGTTCTCTTATAAATCGTAAGGATCTTACATGTGTATTTTCTCCTTATAAGTCGAGAGGACTTACAAGGGCTGTCCACTGTGTAAACACATCCCAAGTCGCGGGTGGGACTTTGTTAAGGAAATGTTTATTCGCGCCTATGGATTATATACAAGGGTCAATATTGAACCGCTTGTAGGGCAAAATTGGAGGTTGTGATGGTTTAAGAACAGGTTCAGATCCCTGTAGCTTAAGACTTTTGAATCTTATGAGTCGTGAGGGTCTCATAAGAGGGTTCTCCTTACGAGTTGTGAGGATCTCGCAAGTGTAATTTCTCCTTAGGAATCGTGGGGATCCCTAAGTGTGTTGCTCCCTTGTGAGTCGTAAGGATCTCACGCCGGTGATTTCTCCTTACAGGGTCGAGAGGGCCTTGCAAGTGTCTTCTAACGAGATTGCGCCCTTTCGGGTTTTCACAAAACTCGCTGGCAGTCCTGCTGTTTTTACTCACGGAGCCCTTTCGGGTTTTCATCCGTGCCCATTTTGCTTATGGACATACCGTTTTCTTCTTCTTTTTTTTTGTCAGCCTTGGGATGCTGCAGTCCGTAGTAGTTTATCGACGTTTCGGTCAATAGCCAGTTTTAGGACATAGTGGTCCATTGTTAGTTTAAGGACGTTTCGGTCCGTTGTTAGTTTTAGGACATTTCGGTCCGTTATTAATTTTAGGACATTTCGGTCTGGCGCCGACTACTACTTATAGAGTTTTGGGCTTAGGAAGATAGCGAGCGGACATAGGTGTCGTCATCTATTGTTGACCTAGGCCTTGACTCGTCAGGTGTAGTATTTTTTCAGGAAGCAACCGTTTATTGGCTTGAAAGGTCTTTCACCATGCATGTTCATGAGTAGATAGGCTCCACCCTGGTAAACTTTGTCTATGATATACGGGCCTTCATAGTTCGGCTCGAATTTCCTTCGCTTGGCACGATTAGGGATCATAGGTCTTTTGACCACCAGCACGAGTTCTCCTTGTTGGGTACCGCCTCATATGAGCGTGTCATCTTTGCTTTATAAGCCTCTAGATTTTGTTGCGCCATGAGCCGGGTTTCATCAAGGGCATCGAGTTCCTCAAGCCGAAGGTGAGCATTTTCTTCGTCTGTTTGCTCGTAGTGAACCACCACTCGTAGAGAAGGTAACTCTATCTCGAGGGGGGTACCGCTTCTGCGCCGAATACCAATGCATACGGCGTTGTGTTCGTGGCTGTTTTGAATGTAATTCGATACGCCCAAAGAGCTTCATGCAGTCTCTCGTACCATTCCCTCTTATTTTGAGACACCGTCTTTTTCACGATCTTCATCAAGGTCTTGTTAAAAGCCTCAGCTTGACCGTTAGCTCGGGTATTCTAGACTGATGAATATGTCCAGTCTATGTTATGTTGTTGTGTGAAGCGGCTGATCTCGTGGTTTCTGTAGGCCGACCTGTTATCGGAGATAATCCGTCGCGGAGTGCCGAACCTATAGATGACGTGTGTCTTGAAGAAATGGAGAATATTCTTCGTTTTCACATCCCTTAGAGGTACTGCTTCTGCCCACTTAGAGAAGTAATCGGTTGTTGCCAGTATGAACCGATGTCCTCAGGACGATGCTGGTTCGATGGGCCCGATTATGTCAGTTCCCCACATTTCGAATGGCCAGCTAGCCACCGTCGGATGTAGTGGATTTGGATGCTGGTGGATAAAGCCCCCATGAATCTGGCACGAGTAGCACTGCTTCGCATATTCTAGGCAGTCTTGGATCATCGTGGGTCAATAGTAGCCCATCCTTTTGATCTTTAGTTTCATCTTCGGCCTGGCTTGGTGAGAGCTGCAGAGTCCGTCGTGAGTTTCTTGGACGACCCTCCTTGCCTCTTCAGGTCCCAAGCATCTTAGCC
Source organism: Agapanthus africanus (assembly GCA_030015575.1). Classification (NCBI taxonomy): domain Eukaryota; kingdom Viridiplantae; phylum Streptophyta; class Magnoliopsida; order Asparagales; family Amaryllidaceae; genus Agapanthus; species Agapanthus africanus. The sequence continues at coordinate 108,417,352 of JASDDO010000024.1, forward strand.
ATAGGGAGTCAAACGATCTCTTATACAGAGTATCTTTGACAAAGGCGAAGGATAGAGCTCGTTTCATGAGCTGATGTCTTGACGACGGATCTTCAAGTGTTCGACGGGATTTGAAGTAGTCTATAAAGACTTCTCTCCAATCCATAGCCTTTTCCTGGTCTTTTATTTGTATGGCCGTTTCCTCGGTAGCTCCCTTTTCTTTGGAAGATTCCGGAGATATTTCTGCCGGTGCGAGAACCCGGCGGATTTGCACAACGATCCTCACGTCATCGAGGTTTTCGTCGGCCAGTTCTTTAGCGAGCTTGGCTAATGCATCCGCTTTGCTATTTTCCGCACGTGGTATGCTTTCCAGGGTGTAGGAAGGAATTTGAGTCAGCAGTTGCTGTACTCTCTCGCCGTACTTCACCAACTCAGGCTTGCATGTTTGATAGTCGCCATTTACTTGATTAACGATCAGCTGGGAGTCTCCGTATATGTGGAGGTTCTCGATTTCCATGTCGACAGCGATCTCAAGACCTGCTATCAAAGCTTCATATTCGGCTTCATTGTTCGTCCTCGGCTCTGTTAAGGAGAAGGAAAAGCGCATTATCCCTCCTTATGGAGTTACGAAGATGAGGCCTACCCCGGATTTGATTATGGGGGTGCTTTGTTTGCATTTCTTCATGGAAGATGCTCCATCGAAATAGAGTTCCCACTGGGTATCATTCTCTCTTCTCTCCCCGTCGATCGTGTCAAATGCGTGCTCGTTGGGCAATTCGCGGTTCAAAGGAGAATCGGCGGGTATCAGATGCTCAGCGAGAAACTCGGTGATGGCTTGGCATTTCACTGCCTTGAGAGGACGATAAGTTATCGAGAACTCCATTAAGAGCAGGGCCCACTTAGCGAGCCGTCCCGTTAATATGGCCTTTGACATCAAATATTTGAGAGGATCCACCTTTGATATGAGATGGACCTCATGTACCAACGCATAGTGTCTGAGCTTCGTTATCGCGAAGATCAACGCCAGACAATGTTTTGCAATAGGGGAGTAGTTGTTTTCTGCTCCCAGGAGAACTCGACTCAAATAGTAGAGGGCTCTCTCCTTCCCTTGGTCGTTCTCTTGTGCACATAATGCGCCTAAAGAACCTTCGAGGGCTGTTGTATACAGGACGAGAGGTTTTCCTTTAACGGGAGCGGCCAGTACTGGCGGATACTGTAGGTATTGCTTGATTTCGTCCAGTGCGCTTTGGCATTTGCGATTCCAGATGAATGGGGTTCCCTTCTTCATTAGGTGACTGTAAAGACGGTACTTGCCGGAGAGATTGGCTATAAATCGCCGGATATAAGTGAGCTTCCCTTGGAGAGACCGCAGTTTCTTGAGATTCCTTGGCGGAGGCATTTCCATGATCGCCTTGATCTTCGACGGGTCTATCTCGATGCCTCGGTGTCGGACGACGAATCCCAGGAACTTTCCCGAGGAAACTCCGAACGCGCACTTGAGAGGGTTCATCTTCAAGTTGTATTTTCGAAGGCGCTGAAACACAATCTTCAGATGCTCTAAATGTTCCTCGTATGATTTGCTTTTAATTACAAGGTCGTTAATATAGCATTCGACGATTTCATGTATGAGGTCATCGAAAATCTTCATCATGGCCCTCTGATAGGTGGCACCGGCATTCTTTAAACCGAAGGGCATCACCTTGTAGTAGAATATGCCCAAAGGAGTCCGGAAAGCGGTATGCTTCTGGTCCTCGGGATGCATCTTTATCTGATTGTATCCCGATGAGCCGTCCATGAAGGAGAAAACTTCGTGAGTGGAAGTATTGTCTATCATTAGCTCGGTAACCGGTACAGGAAAGTCGTCCTTCGGTGAAGCTTTGTTGAGATCCCAAAGTCCACACATATGCGCACTGTCCCATTTTTCTTCATCACCGGGATGATGTTGGCGATCCAGTCAGGGTACTGAACCTCTTGGATGAAGCCGGAGTCGATTAGCTTCTTGACCTCAGCATTGATGCTCATCTCAAGCTCGAGCCGCATTCTTCTCGGTGCTTCTTTGATCGGTTTGACGTCCGTAGAAATCGCCAATTTGTGCACAATAATTTCTGGATCTAGTCCCGGCATCTCGGAATAATTCCATGCGAAATAGTCTTTATACTGCATGAGCACGTCTTTAAGCGTAGCCTCTTTTTCTTCAGACAACAGTTCACTGACGAACGTTGGCCGCGGGTCGTTTGCCGTCCCCAGGTCAATTTTCCTTAGGTCATCTGCAGTAGTATGTATCCCATCTTCCAGCTCTTTTGGCGCCGGTGGAAACTCAGATATCACTTTGTCATCATCGTTTTTGAAGCACCAGGGGTTCGCATATTCTTTCTCCTGACATCGTTATCACGTGACAGGTGCGAGATCGCTTCCAAGACCGATGTTGGTCTGGTTCTACTCTCGCTGCATACGTAGCTTTCGGTTCATGCTTCTGCGGCGGGGTTACCCTCCAACTACTGGATAAAGAGAACTTGCCTTACTGATACTGGTCTTCTACCTGGTCTTTGAATGTGAAACAGTCTTCGAGAGGATGTCCTATCGCTCGGTGATAAGAGCAATAATCCGGGTAAGAGACCTCGCCTTCTTGCTCGGGGTGTTTGGACTCCGGGAGTGTCATAATATGATGTTTTACGACAAGATTGAATATCTTCTTTGTCTTGTCTTGGGCAAAATAATATTCTCGACCCATCTTCTTTATAAGAGACGGATCCCGGCTGCTCGATTCTTGATCGTGTGGCTTCTTAGCCCCGCTATGCTGCTGTCGAATGTTTTTTCCGTTCTTGGGTTTATTTCTGCCTCTGCGCCGGGTCTTTTGCATGAAGGGTTGGCGACGAGGAGCATTGTCATTTTCCGCGGCCTGTTGAAGGAGGCGTTGCGTCCTGGACTTCTCGTAAATGGCCATTTCATGGTTAAGGTCATCCCGGACCTTTTGACCCGCTTCATTATTAGCTTGTCCATCCGTTCTTCAAACGACGGACTCAGCATTTTGATGGCGGGGCCTTGCTTTGGTTCAGGGTTAGCGTCCTTTAACAGAACGTCTCCTTCTTCATCGAAGTCATGTATGACATAGCTGCCATGGACTCGTTCCCGTTTCTTGGATTGAACGTATCCAAGCCCGATCGTTTCCATTCTTCCGCTGAGTTCCGGGGACGTCCCAGATCCTATTATAGAACTGAGCTTGTCGAGCAGTCTGTTTGAAGGGTACGCCTTGGTGCCTCAACAGCCTTTTCAATCCTTCTGTGTAGTATCTGGACAATCGGATGGGCTGAAGTCTATCAAGTGTCGAGTCAGCACCGTGCCAGACTTCTTTCTCCACTTTGGTTTCCGTAGATTGATAAAAGAGGATCGCCTTTTCATCTCTTCGCCTGGGAGGGACGTAGAATGTCTGTATTTCTTCCACATTGTAGGTATCAAGCGCGTCTAGCTCTTTGCGATGCTTTTGCGGAACCATGGAAATTTGTAAACTCCGATTATCGCCGGCGAAGGCTTGTATTGATGGCCGAACAGAAAACACTGCATTGACCTCATCTTCCGAGTCGCTGCCCAAGATCAACATAGGGGTGGACGGTCCCGGCTTGTTGCATTGGGGCGGCCCTGAATAAACTATTTCTTCTTCCTCCTCGGTATCACTCCCGAAGACCGGAATAGTAGCGATAGTTTTATTCTTCGGTTTGTGACATCTTTCCATGTCTTTGATATCTGGTAAGAAGTATTTTGCATCTTCGTACTTTCGGACTTCATTTACGGAGAATGGGTTCAACTCCCCTGTCACGGTATACTCGAGACTATCCTTGAAATACTTCATACACTGATGTTGTGTAGAAGGGATGATGTTGTATTCGTGTAACCAAGGCCGGCCGAGCAAAGCGTTATAGCAGGTTTTAGTGTCAATGACGTGAAACTTGATGTCAGTGACTAGCAGCCCAAAGCGCAGCGTCAGTATCACAGACCCGAGCGTCCGTGATGACTGGGAGTCAAACCCGAAGATAGTGATCTTATCCCATGCGAGGTGTTGAACGCTCATGCAGATTTCCTTCAACACTCTTACATTGAGGAGATTGAAAGACGACCCATTGTCAACCAGGATTTTTCCTATCTTAATATCATGACAGTATCCAGAGACATAAAGGGGAAGGTTATGCTCACAAGTTCCGAGGAGGAGATCTTCATCGCCGAAAGTGATATCGGACGTGTGCACTTCTTCCAGCTCGTCCTTCATCTTTTCTTCGGCGAGGAAGGCTTGGAATTGTTCAGGCTCTTGTAACGCCTTGATCATCGAATCTCTCGCCTCTTTGGATAGCAAAAGGGCGTCGAGAATGCTGAGCCGCGAGGGTATCTTCCTCAGGTGTGCAAGAACGTTGTAATCAACCTTACTTTTCTTGGACGGGTCCTTGGCTCCAGCTCTTCGACGACTCGATCATCAAGGGCGATATCCTCAGGGACTTTTTCTTTCCCCTTATCCTTTTTGTTCGAGCCCTTATTTGCAGGTCCGAGATTCTTTTCAGGTAATGTGCGATTGCGCAGCTGAATGTTCTCGCAGCTATTCTGTTCTTCCTCTTTTCCCGAGGTGGATTCTTTGAAGAGAGGGCCAAAAGTCATTTCTTCGTCAGAGTCGCTCCCAAAAGTGAGGACTTGCGATACCCTATAATCAACCATATGGCAGTTGCTGGCAGTTCTTTTGTGCTCATTTATCGCGCTTTTCCGCTGTCGACGAGCTTCACGCTTCATCCTTTAGAAGTGTTGCCTGTGAGCGACATATCCCTGACACCAGTTTTTAAAGCCTATGGACTCTTCAGTAGGGTGTGCAATCCTTCGATGATATAAGCAGTATCGAGGATGTATATCCGCTTCTTCAGGAGTGTTTCCTTCGGAGGGTGGCAGCTTCATTCCCATCGATATGGCTTTAGCGAACCTTTTCCTCGTCTTGAATCTGCTTTTATTTGCGGGGGATGTACTTTGATCTGGCGGGAATGCCTCGACCCTTTCGTCCAGTCGTCGGCGTTTGGCCTTTTCAAATATGGCCATCTCGTGCACTCGATCAGCTTTGCTTTTCAAAAGAGCTTCGTTTAGGAATGCATCAATCATCTCGTCTGACGGTCCTAGGAGCTCCGACTCAGGATCTGCCCCCATTTTCTCTGCATCCAGAGCTTCTCCATCGTTTATCAACGAGTGAGAGATCACATGGCAACTTTCCACATAATCCTCAGGTTCATCTGACGGGTCTTCTCCATTGTCTTCATCTCCGTCCTCAAGGACGTGGCTGAGAAATTCCTGGAGTGTGACTGGAGTTCGCGCCTTCTGGTTATATTCTTCCAGCACGTCAATCTGTTTTTGCAGGTTCGTGCGCTTGTCACCATGCATCACGGGCTTTTTGGTCTTCTTCTTCTTCTTCGAAGACTTTGACGGCTGGATGTGGGCGCTTTGACTATCACCACCAATTTTTGGAGTTGGGCACGGTTTTAGCATTTCCTCGATGATCTCGGGTTCCAATGGATTTTTCCATCTGATTGCCGGGCATGTCTGGAGATCCTTCAGCATTCTTTTCATTTTGGCTGAAAAAGCGACCTCCCATGGAACTTCCTCGACAAAAGAGCACGATGCCCCCGGTGCGTCCCCCCTTTTAAGAGCATGCGGTTGAGGCGGGCTTACTTTCCACTTCTCAGACAGGGCGAATTTGCCCAGTTGGTATTGATCTTCAATCCAGACTTTAAAGACGAAGCAATCTTCAATCGGATGACCTGTCGCTTGGTGATAGAGGCAATAATTGGGATTACTAGCCTCACCGGGTTGCAATGGGCGTTTTGGATTTGGAAAATTGATGAGCATGTTGCGCATTGCCAGCTCGAACAATCTCTTCGTTTTGTCCCGGGGAAATGAATAAGGGCGCTTTTTTTTCTCATTATAGAATTGTCGTCACTCGTCCAGGCGATTAGTTAGTTTTGGGCCACTGGTGCTGTTGAGCATTTGCGACGAAGGTAGCTTTCCCTTTGCCCTTTTCATTTCGTGACTCCAGCTTTGAAGGAGACGTTCTATGACCCATCTGGTCCATTTGGGCCAGTTTGTCAATCAAGGCCTGGAACGTGGTCACCTTGAAGAACATCATAAATTGGGAGATAGTCGCTTGAGGGTCAAGAGTGCCCACGAACATGCCCACCATGGGTGCTTATTCGATGCGTTGCTCACATTTGGACCATAAATTCCGCCATCGTATTGCGTATTGAACCAATGCTTCTCCAGGTTTCACCCTGGCATTGATCAATGTCGTTATTGGGGTGCGTTCACTAGCACTCGCGAAACGCTGGGTGAATAGTTGCTCCATCTCTGCAAAAGTTTTGACGGAGTCGTTGGGAAGCTCCGAATACCACTCAAACGTCGTCTCCGACAAGCTACCAATAAAGTAGCGGAGTAGAAGATTATCATCACCTCCAGTGTTGCCGCACAAGGCTCTGAATTGAGCGACGTGCTGATGTGGATTCCCCGTCCCTTTATATACATGGAATTTAGGGATCGTATATCCCGGCGGGTACCTTATTTGGTCATACCAGCCTGGATAGGGTCGTCCAGTCTTAACGATCTGCCCGGTCATTTCGCTCGTCTGATGAGCTCGTATTTGCTGAGCGATGTAATCATCCAGAGCGGCCTTGGAAATGGTCTCCTCCTTGGCTGCTGAAAGGGCCAGAGGAGGGTTTGATGTCTCCTCTCTGTCGTCTTCAATGATGATCGGGGGGTCTTCAGTTGGAGGTTCCGGCTGTAACATCATCCTGTCCATGTCTTGGAACAAAATAGCCATTCGTTTTATGTTGGCCGATTGTTCCGCGGCCTCTTTTTCTTTCCTCTCGAGCATTCTTCGGAGGAACTCAGTATCAGTTTCTTGTTTCTGACGCTGCTCCGAGGTCTCTGGATTTTCTTTTGGCCCAGTGAGTACGGCCATTGCAGTCAGCATCTCCTGAAGTTTTTGCTGCTGTTGCTCCGAATCCTTTGTTATCGATCAAGTAAGCGGTCAATGACCCGTAGAAGCACGGCTTTCCTCTTTTCCGGAAGCCATATAAACGGTATGTGTTACCATGCCCCCAGACTTTGCGTTTAAATTCAGCATCCTTGCGGTTCACCGCGGTCACAGGGACTTTCTCCGGCCTCCTTCTCTTGTGAGCGGTTGGAGTTGAGGGAGCCGTTGCAGCAGGCACCCAGACGGATGACATCTTCTGTGGTACCACAGGATGGCTCTTTTCTTGCCGAGCTTTAAGCTTCTTTGGCCGGCGAGAGTAGTCCTAGTCAATCACCGGCTCCTGGACCTGTTGCCAGACTTTGTAAATTTTGGACGACAGCCGCTGAGGGGGCTGCTCCGGCTTCTTTTTTGTAGCAATCTTCGTAGGTGGAGGAGATCTTTTCAGCACGGCAGTCGGAGAGTTCTTGCGAACCCTCCTAAGAGGTTCAAAGTTGTTCCCAGTTGGAACAACATCATTGATTTCCACTATGGGAGCTGGCGAAGTCAATCCAGACGGGGAGCTGCCCCCAGCCTTCCTCACTCATCGCCAGTGACGACGGCGAGCATGTCGTGCGGATGGAATTTTCTCAGCTGTAGGGGTGACTTCATCACGCCCCATGTTCTGGCTGATGGTTGCGATTGGCGCCAGCCTATCGAAAACTGACATTTGTCGAGAAGAAATGTCCAATCTGTCAAAGACAGACCTCTGGGCAGGGAAAGCAACTTTGAGGACTTCGCCTGGAGCGGAAGCCGGAACAGTCAGTCTTATGAAGACGGACCCTTTGGTAGGAGAAGCCGCCTTGACGACTTCATGAGCAGGAATAGCTATCCGTTTAGGGATAACCTTTTCTGGTATTGCGGGCTTCTTCATGGGCCGAAATGAGCTTTGGCCCAGTCTGTCAAAGACTGAGGCGTTGGAGATGGATGACCCATTGAGAGGGGTCGAAGTAGTGGTAAGTCAATCAAAGACCGACTTCTTTGGGGTTTCCCGCAACGGCAGCGGGGCATTGAAGTTCATGGGTAGGAGCATGGTCGCGAAGAATAGCCCAGTGGTGGCCTGAGTTACCTGGTCCACCGGCATTGTAAAAACAGAGGTCGTCTGAGGCCCGTAGGTCACACCTCCAGATGAAATGGAACGGGAGTTGCAGTTGCAGCTGGAGCAGTTAGAAACCATTTCTTTTTTCTGCACGAGAGCAAAACCAAATCTTAGTACCTCGAACCCAAGGGCAACCATATTAAACCGCAATTCGTTCGCGAACACGACACACGAAGTGTGGAGTGGAGAGAGAAAGAGGTCCCACCGGGCGTGCCTGAATCTGTTCCCCTCCGAAACATGGGGACGCGACCGCGGAGGTCCGTCTGGCCTGAATTTTAGGGCAGATGCTAATTGGTGCTATCCGTTCACTTCTCCGAAGATGCCAAGTTGATTTATGATACCGTGTATCGAAGGTTTAAATGGATGCGACCGATGTAGCAGACTTCGTCAGATTCCCCCTCATTTGAGGGGTTTTTGATTGTGGGGACGCTCTTCCCTGCAGGCCCAAGCCCCTGCATTTAATTCTGTTACCGCATCGCGGTAACCATTTTCTCCTTATCCAGATGGTCACTTCGTGTTGTGGGTGTTTGTTTTGTTTTTGGTTGCCCGTGGATTGTATACAGAGACTAATTTATGTTGTCGCCCGTAGGGCATGGATTAGTCCAATTCCGTATTCTTTTAGATTTTGGTTTGGGGGTTGGGTTTAAGGATACGTTAGTCTCACTTGAGACTAAAATCAACTTAAACGTATATTAAGGATACGTTAGTCTAATTTCAGACTAAGATCAACTTAACGGGATCGTTTAGATCCGACAAAAGAGCATTTGGGCTCTATTGTTTAGTTTAGGGACATTGCGGTCCAAGGTTAGTTTAAGGACATTACGGTCCAATGTTAGTTTAAGGACATCTCGGTCCATTGTTAGTTTTAGGACATTTCGGTCCAATGTTAGTTTAAGGACATCTCAGTCCATTGTTAGCTTTAGGACATTTCAGTCCATTACCAGTTTAAGGACATGGCAGTCCAATATTAGTTTAAGGACATCTCGGTCCAGTGTTAGTTTAAGGACATCTCGGTCCAATGTTAAGGACATCATAGTCCATGGGTTTAAAGGGACCCCACAGTCTGAGGTTAAGGACATCATAGTCCATGGGCTTAAGGACCCCACAGTCCGTAGTTTAAAGACGTCATAGTCTATAAAGTTTAAGGACATCATAGTCCATGAGTTTAAGGACCCCTACAGTCCATGGAATGATTGGTTATCGGGATCCGTCACCTCTTTGAAGACGTTGAAGGATTACAACGACAAATCTCAAAGGAGTGAATAGATGTACCCTTGAACCAAAGTTTATTGGGGAATCTGTAGTCCAATTTAGGACTAAGATCAATTAATTAGATTATGAGCATATTGGCTCAATTAAATATGAATTGAGGACTTATGGCCAACTTGGGCTAAGTCCAATTAAGTTTGAAATGTTGGCCCTTTGTTGGACTGTTGAACATTTGTCTGGGTTCAGCCCCCCATTATTTAGCAATGCTAAACATGAGTCTGGGTTCTGACCATATCTTTATCTTTTATTGAGTGCTGAGCATTCATATGCTATATGAGATGGTCGATCTTGGAAGACAAGGGTATATTTGAGGCTCAGTCAAAGGGGAGTCTTGCTTCTGGTAAACTTAGCTAATTTGGGCTAAACTTGGCTTTAAAATAGTGTTAAACACTAAAGGATATTTGGCGATCACGTGCCCCCACGTGATGTGCTGAAAATAGTGTTAAACACTAAGGACAAAGCTCTAAAAGTAGTGTTAAACACTAAAATTGAATTGGTCACGTGGGGTCACGTGAGGCATCTGAAGATGGGGCCAGACTTCCTTTATTTTGTTCTCAGAATATTCAAATAAGTGTTAAATACTTTTAGTCTTCAGGCCATCATGTGTGGGCACGTGATGGGTACCCATGCATTGATTATTAAAGTGTTTATTAGGGGTCACGTGGGGACACGTGAGGGCGCCCAAAATTGATTCTGCCCTTGGATTTGTTCCCTTTTGTTTTGAGAGTCACGTGTGAGCACGTGAGGCATTGCCTTCATGTTAGTGTATATGCCCCAGAGGCCATTACTGTATTATACTAGATTGTATATTACTTAATGGAAGCTTGGGATATTCACAGTTGTATAGACAATCTTGCTCAAAATGTTGTATGCTACTTGGTTTGTTTCTACTTCAATATGTGCATGTGTTTCTTTTAGCATATCGCTTATACATATTAGTAGAGCCCTTAGGATCTTTGCTTGATTACCAGCGTTGTGATGGCAGTCATACTTGTGGGGGCTGGGTAATCTATAAGCACATCCTTATACAGGTACCTAGTCGTAGGACTATCGAGACAGGGCATCGATACTCCGGAGTAGACTAGCGTATACGCTTCTCATCCCAGCACGGGAGGTGGTCTGTCCCACAGCCATCAGTACGTCGTGCTGGAGATAGTATGCGGGTGCGCGTTAGGTTACGAGTACACTGGACAGGACTCGTCGGGAACTGATGGATGGTATTATACCTATCGTCAGTTATCAGTTCCCAGGTGACATGAGTACAGCTTAGTCCGTTGACTTGACAATGTCACTTCGCCTCGAGTGTGTTCCCACTGTACTTAGATTACTACCTTACCACGGCTCAAAGGAGTCGTGCAAACAGGTAGTAGTTGGGTGCAGTCCCAAAGCACTTGGAGGCAGTGACGGTTAGACAGGTTTCGTCTCTCCCGGTATTGGGGGTTGACATCGCGCTGTGTCTAGGAGAGCCATTACACGAGTAGTCCCTGACCTGGGCAAGCGAGATATACTGGTAGGTTTCCAGTGTTATCTCAGGGTGTTTTGGGCTACACTCCAACACGACTTGTACCGCTATTAGGGGACAGACGTTCGCCACCCCCTAGGCCCGCCATGCGATGTATCAGACGAACAGACCGGACTGTACGGAGATTGTCACATACAGGCTTAGCAGGAGTTCGGATGGGTTTACCTCATCGGCCTTCTTATCGACATCTACCTGGGGACTGTTACGTACAGCTAGTGCCGCTTGCGGTCTGTGGTTAAACCCACTGCCAGCGTAGTGTCGAGTCTTTAGAGTCCCACACAGAGAGTTTCCCTGCACTAAGCGAAACGTGTAGAGGCCGTATGGTTTTACGGCAGGGCTGCGATCACTTGCGTACACTTGTGTGCGTATGTTGTTCGGGCAGGCAATACTAGTGGGCTTTGGTTTAAGCCGGATCCTAGTATTGCACGGATGGATTTGTTTTCTCTTCAGTGCATTCGTATTCTACGGAATGCGGATGCGGGTGTGTATGCACAGTTTTGAGGAGTGATGAAGGAGGAGGTGCCTCATTAGGGTTTTGGCAATTTGTTCGGTCAAAACCATTATGAGTCGGAGACATTGTTTACTAATCCTATTAGTGATAATTATATGATGGCTAATTGCATTGACCATTTGACCACCATGACCTCTCTTGACTTTGTTGACCGGTTGACCGGGGTTGACCATTGACCTTCATGAGAGATCTACACTCTTCTTTTGATTTTCTTTTTCTTTTGATTATGAAAATGGTCATTTCAATGTAGCCATCAACTTTATCTTGATGGGATTAGTAATGATAATGTTTTTTGCATTATTGAACCATGGCTCATTTTCTTTAGCTCATAATTCATTCTCATTTCTCTCTCTTGCTCTTTCTCATGAGAAGAAAAGAAAATGAGCTCTCAAGGTTGCTAAGTTCTTCTCCTTCTTCCTCCTCTTGATTCTATCTTTTGATCTCATGTGTTGAGAGATAAAGATCCCACAAAGACAAACACATCCATACATCTCCTCTACACATCTTAGGGCTTCTTGACTAGCAATCTCTTTGCCCTAGTTTCCTCGGCTTGAGGTGGAGCTCGGTGTATATCTCTCGGGTGGATCGTTTTCGACTCAAGAAGGCCACGGAGGTGCCCAAGGTCCGGATCGACGCTTGGAGCTTAGATGGGCGAGCGGGACAGCGGAATGAAGACCCGAAGGACCGGTTTCGTGAGGTATACTTTCTACAGCATAGTAGTTAAAGTCTCTAGTAGTTTACTAGTTACTAGTTTAGCAAAGATCCGTGCTTTAAGTCCATGTTGCCTTGCGCCAAATCATTGTTTTTCATCGTTTCCGCCTCCCCGTAAGAACCGGGATGAGCAACGTGGACTTACAGTGGTATCAGAGCCTAGCTAAACATAAACTAGTAAGTTAGCAAAGTGTTTAGAATATCGATCGGAAAAAAGTCGCAAAACACGTCCGCAAAACCTCAAGTTTCTGTCGATTTTCATACTGCTCAAAAAGTGATTTAAAATATATGAAAAATCATCTCAGGGTTTTGTAAAAACACTGCAGAAAAACGATCCAGTGACTCGATCAAACGACCGCGGTTCCGCGGCAATAACATGCTCATTGCCGCGGTTCCGCGGCCGATTTGACTCGGCAATGGATCGGGTTTTGTGCAGTGTTTTAGTTTGGCTGTTTTGGGATTTTTAATACATGTTTATTCTGCCCAGATTTTCCAGAGAGCAAATTGACTTTTGGGGTGGTTAAAAATCCGTATTTTGATCGATATTCCGTAGACTTTGGCTAATGGATATTATCTATGATGTGATATATGTATTGAACGTCTACTAATCGCTATAAGTCGATTAGTGGGGGTTATACATATCTGTGATCTGTAATGTTGATGGTTTGTGTATATGAACTCGGTGGATTGTCGCGGATGAATAGCCGGGAATGGATGTGAGATGAGAGTTTCTTTTTCTTTCATTCATTGTAAAATTTTTAAATTGATGTAATATTATTTGTATGGCCGCATAGCCGGGTCGGGGTTGTTGCCGTCATTGTATAATTCTTTTTACTGTTTTTGCTCCTAGGATAGACCCAAGGAGGGGTTCACAAACTACCGGGTATCTCGAAGTGCCGAGTGGCCTACTCACGGGTTGAGGGAGGTTGCTTCGCTTCGGGTACTTGGCGGGTAGTTTGCCGCACCCGTAGGGGTCTAGGATGGGGTTTGGCTATTCATCGCGATCGTGTAATCCGCTTTTCGTTGCAGGCTCGAACGAATCGCGGATTCCTAGTATATCCAAAGTGTTCATCTATGATCTGGATTGGCTATCATTGCTATATATCTATATATGATATCTATTTAGGCGTTGCTTATGTTTTTCAGCCGCGCTAGCCCATCCCCCGCTCTGTCGTTAGTTAAGTAACCTAACGGGTGATGACGGGGCCCCGTGGCGAATGCGAATGGCATAAGAGTACATCATATTTTGGTTGTTTTCTGCAATGGTAGGATTAAATGATGGGACGCATTAAAAGAACTAATGCAAGAAAAATAAACCAAGTAAAAGTCGTTGGAGCACTTTGAAAACCACTCGGTTTTTTTCAAAAACCAGCATTTTAAACGCGGAGCTTGAACCACTCCTTTGAAAAGCTATCTCGTTCCATCGATTATATCAAGTTCACTACGTTCACGGTTTCGCCAAAACCATCCATAGCCCTCCGTCGTTTCGTATGGATAGTCAATAGTATTCAAGCTGTGTTTGTTGGCCAAAGTCAAGGCACAGTGTTTGGTAGCTATTGGGTATTCATATGTAGCATAGATAGATGCGTTGGTTTGGGACAGTCGTACTGCCTTGTTGGCCAAAGTCAAGGGTATGTGCGGGTGGGTTCAAATTAACCTGGATAATGACGGGTAGAACTTGACATGTGACTTATGATTTGTTGGCCAAAGTCAAGGTCATAAGAGCATGGGGCAAAAATCCACATCGGGAGTTTCAAAAGTACTGAAACTTGCTAGCCCTGCATACCATTTGGAGTGTGATGATTCTGGTAGGATTCCTTCAGTTTTGTCACGCGATGATATTTGGATCCCGATCCTACTGTGAGTATATGCTACTCCTCGGAAACTTTCTCACTTAACGATCAATGCTATAAACCAAGTAGGTGTCAAGAAAGGTGTCAGCGGGGCTACGCCCACAGGGAAAAGAGGTTACTTAATTAAGGAACTTCGCGAAAGCGTTGGAAAACCTCCCTCGAAGTACCGACACTGGCCTGGCTGAACGGTTAAGCAAGTATTGTACGGTGAGATTGATCCTGACTAATTCTTCCTTTATGGTTTGAGGAGGGATTCGAGAGACAGTGGGAGCCATCCTGTTTAGATAAATTAAAAACCAATCTAAACTTGCAAGAGCATCATGCTGAATGTTTTCTTCTCTCTCTCTTAATTGCAGCGACCCTGTGACTGCACCTAGGTTACATCTAGATAATAAAATGACTGAATCTGACTGTTATGACTGGCAAAGGTCTGTCCAGATGTCCATTGCCCATGAAAAGATGGGACACCTCTTGACTGATCCGACCCCTGCCGTCTCAGGTCCAGTTTCCCCTGTCACGGATATTCGTATCCGCGAGACATCGGAAAAGGAATATGCGAAAGCCAAGTGCCTCGTGTTAGCCTCAGTTGATGGTGCATACCAGAGGCAGCACGAGAAGATGGACTCAGCTTCTATCTTCCTCCATAACAAAGATTTATATGGAGAGCAATCTCGTATCGCAAGATATGAGACCTTGAACGAATTGCTTCCAGCGAGGTTGGCTATCGGGTCATCTGTAGGGGGCAACGTCCTTACAGTGATCAGCTCTTTTGAGCTCGTGGACCTGAAGACCACGTTGAAGAACGGGTCAGATGCTGACTTAGTTCAACAGTCCCTACCTACTACCCTGAAGAAAACCAGGGAAGTAGAAAGAAAGGGAAGGGCAGAAGATTCGGGACTGGATGTAGTAAAAGAGGGATGTTCCTATTGTTACAGGAATGAACATTGGCAGAAGGATAGCAGGGCTTGCATAGCCAGTAGCCAGAATTCGAAGCATGTTGTAGCTTCGGCTTCGGGTGTGTTTGTAATAGAGAACTGTATGTCAGTTAACCCTACTTCCTGGGTATTGGATACCGGATCAGGATCTCATATCTGTAATTCATTACAGGCTCTGAGAAACCGTAGGGTTATCAGGATAGGTGATATGACTCTCAGGGTTGCTAACGGAATTAGCATGTATGCTGAATCCGTAGGGGAGTATCATCTAGGACTGACAACTGGGCAGATATTGATTCTGCGTGACTGTTTTTATGTACCAGGTGCGACTTGTAACATCATATCTGTATCCTTACTTTCTAAGGAAGGATATGATTTTACTTTTGTAAGCGATGTAGTAAACATCCACCTAAATCAAGTACTGATTGGGTCAGGTACATTGAAAAACGGTATATACGTTTTGAATCAAGCTCAGGTCTTCAGTGTCCAGAACACAGTTAAAAGAAAGTCTCCGGAATTAAATCAGGATTTCTTATGGCATTGTAGACCGGGTCACATCAATGAGACACGGTTGACAAAGTTACATAAAGAAGGATACTTGGATCCGTTCGAGTACCAGTCTTATGCCACTCGTGAATCTTGTCTCATGGAAAAGATGACAAAGACTCCGTTCACTGGACACGGAGAAAGAGCGAGCGAGCTCTTGAGACTCATACACAGTGACGTGTGTGGTCCAATGTCTACACATGCGCGAAGTGGTTATTCATACTTCATTACTTTCACAGACGATTTCTTTAGGTATGGATATGTCTTCTTGATGAAGCATAAATCCGAGGCCTTTGAGAAATTTCAGGAATACAAGAATGAAGTTGAAAAACAAACAGGCAAAAGTATCAAGACACTGAGATCTGATCGAGGTGGTGAATACTTGAGCGCCGAGTTTCTGGGCTTCTTAAAAGAGAATGGAATTCTCTCTCAGCTTACTCCTCCATACACACCACAACACAACGGTGTATCGGAAAGGAGGAATCGAACCCTATTGGATATGGTTCGTTCCATAATGAGTAGGGCTGAGTTGCCGCGATCCTTCTGGAGTTATGCACTAGAAACAGCTGCATACCTTTTGAACCGAGTTCTAACTAAGACTGTGCCTACTACACCATATCAGATGTGGTGTGGGAAGAAACCCTATCTTAATCACATTAAGACATGGGGATGTCCAGCTTTTGTAAAAAAGCAGCATGCGGACAAGCTCGAGGTACGTTCAGTACAGTGTAAGTTTGTGGGATACCCAAAGAACTCTAAGGGGTATCTTTTCTATTACGCAGAGGAACAAAAGGTTTTTGTTTCTCGTCATGCCCGCTTCTTGGAAACTGAGTTTTTGGAAAATCAGATAAGTGGGAGCGCAATAGAACTGGAAGAAATTCCAGAACCACAAGTTATTACTGAAAGCATAGTAGAACCAGAGGGTTCGAAAGATCAGGACATTCCTACGCCGCTCCGCTGAAGTAGTAGGCAGTCTCATCCGCCCGAGAGATACTACGGTTTTCTCATAGACGGGGATAGAGAGGATTGCACTATGGATTATGGTGAGCCTACTAGCTTCCAGCAAGCCATTCAGAGCGGCGTCTCGGTAAAATGGCTGGATGCAATGCGGGTCGAGATGGAGTCTATGTACACCAACAAAGTTTGGACTTTGGACTTTGCTCCAGAAGGGGTAAAACCCGTAGGATGCAAATGGATCTTCAGAAAGAAGATTGGTGTAGATGGGCAGGTTGAGACCTATAAAGCTAGACTTGTTGCAAAGGGTTTTCGTCAAAGACCTGGTTTGGACTATGACGAGACCTTTTCTCCAGTGGCTATGCTGAAATCCATTCGGATCCTTCTTGTCATTGCTGCCTTCCACGATTATGAAATCTGGCAGATGGACGTAAAGACGGCTTTCCTAAATAGAAATTTGTAAGAGTGCGTCTATATGGATCAGCCGGAGGGATTCATTCAGAGTAGGAGCAGCGGTAAAGTGTGCAAGTTGCTAAAGTCCATCTATGGACTTAAGCAGGCATCGCGGAGTTGGAACATCTGCTTCGATGATACTGTCAAAGAATTCGACTTTATCAAAAACCCAGATGAACCATGCATTTACAGTAAGATTGTAGGGAGAACTGTGGTATTCCTCGTCTTGTACGTGGATGACATTCTCCTAATAGGAAATGATATTCCTCTGCTACAGTCAGTCAAAGGATTCTTGTCGCAGAGGTTCTCCATGAAGGACCTGGGCGATGCCAAATACATTCTGAGGATCCAGATCTATCGTGATAGATCTAAGAGGATGTTGGGACTTTCACAGTCAAGGTACATCGACACCATACTGAAAAGATTCAGTATGGAAGATTCCAAGCGCGGTAATCTACCGACTTGTCACGGGATCACCCTCTCCAAAGAGATGTCTTCCAAGACTGATTTGGAAAGGGATCACATGTCTATTATACCCTACGCTTCTGCGGTAGGCTCTATAATGTATGCGATGTTATGTACCAGACCAGATGTAGCATACGCATTGAACGTTGTAAGCCGGTATCAGTCGAACCCAGGGGAGAAACACTGGATAGCGGTAAAGAACATTCTCAAGTACCTGAGAAGGACTAAGAAGATGTTCTTGGTGTATGGCGGAAAAGACCTCCAGCTCGAGGCCTTTGCTGACTCCAGCTTCCAGAGTGACAAGGATGACTCCAAGTCCATGTCGGGTTATATCTTTACCCTCAATGGGGGGCAGTTTGCTGGAAGAGTTCCAAGCAGGAGATTGTTGCAGACTCAACTATGGAAGCGGAGTACATAGCTGCTTGCGATGCAGCAAAGGAAGCTGTCTGGATGAAGAAGTTCCTCACGGAGCTTCAGGTGGTTCCTACCATTGTTGATCCAATACCGCTGTATTGCGACAACAACGGTGCTATAGCTTTAGCGAAGGAACCCAGGTCCCATCAGAAGTCCAGGCACATTTTGAGGCGGTACCACCTGATCAGGGAGATCATAGATCGCCGGGAGATCGAGGTGAAGAGAGTAAATACGGAGAATAACACTGCAGATCCACTCACGAAGGCCCTACCCCAGACTCAGTTCGAGCGGCTAATCGAGATGATAGGTCTTCAATACGCCAGTACATGACCTTAGTGCAAGTGGGAGATTGTTAGAGTATATGCCCTAGAGGCCATTACTGTATCATACTAGATTGTATATTACTTAATGGAAGCTTGGGATATTCACAATTGTATAGACAATTGATCAGTCGAAAATACTGCATCTTTTAACCGGCAATTTCCTTATCATTTGCATTCATTTAGAAGTGTACGGTATTCATATTTCACATATTAGCAAATCAGTCGTTAAATATCAGATTGCATGTGTTAGACTCTAAAACCAGCACTATAGAGGAAATTGACTGCATTTCATGGCATCGCATCATCTCTATATTGCGCAACGCTTGTTTTGAGATCTGTGCAGGAAAACCCAGAAGTAAAGCCAAAAATTTACATGGTGCTGATCAAACATTACACCAACTCCAAGTTTGTAGATATGGTAGCAATCCAAAAGGCAAAACACAATTCCACAGATCAGATAAAGCCCCAAAGTTTAGTCCAAAGCAATACTGGAAGTGTGAAGCCATGAAGCCAACGCTTGGCCGCGGAACCGCGGCCGGAGCCGACTTGCGCCGCGGTTCCGCGGCGGAGATGCCACGTCAGCCCTAAATCTTTGGTGCACAACTCTTACCTCACTTCCAGAAGCTCAGAAAGACATGACAAATTCCAGAATATTCCAGAGACTTCTGCCAGATCAGCAAACTAGGGTTTCTAATGCTTAATTAATCCTAGCTTAAAACCTAAGCTAGCTCCTAACAAACTCTTTCTAGAATCTCCTCAACAAACTTTTGGAGGGAGTTGTAATTTCAAATCTAGACCTAGGGTTTGGGAAGTCTATAAATAGAAGCCTAGACCTAAGGTGAAAGGATCCCCCAATCTAGTATCAAACTAGAGCCATTCTATCTCTTACCTCATCTTCTTCTTCCACAAGCCAAATGACAAGGCTTGTGTGAAACCCTAACCCTAATTCCAATCAAAAGCCAAGATCCCGAGTACCCCATCAAGCAAGAAGCCTTGCAACCCTTTATGAGCGGAGCCAATCTTCAACAGAGCAAGTGGTCCAAGCCGATCCACGACTCACGGAGAAAAGCGACGCCAGATCGACAATTTAGTTCTTCCTCTTGTAGTTCTTGAGCGACTGTAATCAAATTGTTGATATAAATAATAGGTGATATTCTATTATCTTGTTTTCTTTAAATTCTTGCATCATGATTCGATCTAAATTTCTAGTTGTAATTCTTGTTATGATGTTTGAGTAATACTCGAGTCGAGACGATCAATAGAATGATGATGTAATATATCTTAAATCGATTCTTAAGTCCTACGAGTTTTGTAAACCATAGCAAGTTCAAGAATCGACGACCCAATTCGTTGCGATGCTTTCTTGATTGATATCGCTCGAGATTGGGGAGTTACGATCGTTTCTTGAAATTGCTAGAGGCTAGAATGTGAATGATATCGACGAAAGAACAAGGGTTAAATGATGAAACCCTAGTTTCACGAGAAAGCCCTAACTCTCGTCGATCATCATCGATCTAGTATCAATCCTTCGAAGGACAAGAACACGATATCTTGAGATTACATCACGTCTATAGATCCGATCGATTCCTACGAGCCTCATTTAGATTCTTGACATTTTGGTTGGAAATATCATCGAAACCCGATTCTCGATTGTTTATCATTTTCTTGATTCTTGATTAGACTAGTGACACCTGAATCAATCGATAAAATCTTGAATCATGTTTTCTTTTCTTTTCGATTAACTTTTCAATTTAAACAAATTAAATATAGAAACGAATCGCACAATCCCTGTGGACGATCCGCACTCGCTTACGAACTACAACCGACACCGTAATTGATTGCGGTCAAATATATTCTTTGATTGTGAATTTTATTCAATTTTCATACCAACACAACAAGAAACTCTTTTCAATCGAATGAAACCGTTATCGGGAATCATTTGAGTTGATACACATTACACAGTCTTCGAATTTTACGATCAATCAAATGGCGCCGTTGCCGGGGACTATTTGATTTGATTTACACAATCGGAACATCTGAATAAACAAATGGCGCCGTTGCCGGGGATCGCGCGCTAATTCGTTTCATATTAAAGTTTGAATTGAAAGATCTATTCCATTGTAATTTTTGTAATCAAAATTCGTGCAAACCCTAAGCAATTTGTTGTGTTTCATTGCAAGGAGATCTGGAGCTTGCTGGGAAATTGGAAAAAAATTTGGAATATACCAGAGAGCAGAAGAAATCAACAGTAGCTTGCTGTTGAATTTTGGCGCAAAGATCATCACAAACGACCGCGATTCCGCGGTGGGAGCCAGCAATTGCGGCGGAACCGCGGCGGCATTGAGGTATCTCTGTGCTAGTTTTTCTCTGTAAGTTTCTTACCTTCTCCTCTCTCCTCTTTTTAGCTCCAATTAACAGTTTATGCAGGATTCTTTGCAAATAATCGCAGCTCGCAAATTGCAAAAATTAAATTTGTGCGTGATTTTGTTTCTTGGTTGTTTGCATTCTAAATACGGATATTAAGGGGCACGGCCAAATCCAAATTAGGTGGGGAGTTCATTACCCTTCCTAGGCCCCGAAAATCGCAAAACTTGCATCCGCATTGACCCACATTAACAGAAAGAAATCTAGAGATGACTCTAAGGACCGTCGCGCTCACTTAGGACAGAAAAAGGCCGTGGGTAATTCATTGCTTATCCGTGTTTTCTTGTGGTGTCTAGGCAAGTGTGTCGAAGGCTAGTGGTTATTAATTAGGCCCACTACTTACGTAGTGGAGTACCTTCCCACTTACCTGGCACTTACCTGGCCACAGGGAAACAAAGAGGCAGTGGAGGATTCAATCCTGTGACTTGTCTTTTGGCAGTTAGGAGCGGTCTAGAGCCGGACCTAGGTGACCACTAGATTCTAGGGTTTGTGTGCTGCATCATTTTTTCAAAAATCTGTCCCTTTTTTTCAAAGCAAACACCGCATTCATTCATTACCCCTAATTAAAAATCACGCTGCCACTTGTACTAACCCTTTTTAGTACAAGATAGGCTGGACACGAGATTCTAGTGCCCGTTTAGTCCGCGTACCCTTTATCGACTCTGAAGTCGATATTTCTCCATTTACCTTTCCTTTACCCACTACCACTCCCACACCGATGGATCCACCTCCATCAAACTTCTTTAACCCTAATCTGCCGCCGTCCGTTGGTGCGCAGAATCCACCCCGCATCTCTCTCCAGGAGAGGTGCTATCCACTGCGAGGTCCTCTTTCGACCTCCTTATCCATTCCACCAGCCAATGGGGATAACTTTGAGATTAAACCCCAATACATCAACCTTTTACCCAAATTCCATGGACTCGAGACTGAGGACGCTTACGTTTTCATCACCAAATTTGAAAACGTATGCGCAATGATGGGTACGTCACAACTTTCAGTGGATGCAATGCGTCTACGACTTCTTCCATTTACATTGTGCGATATAGCCGAGAAGTGGCTATATAACACTACCGCACACTCTATTACGAATTGGGAAGAATTCGTCGCTGCATTCCTTAAGAAATTTTACCCAATACAAAAGACAGCTCGAATCCGTAGCGAACTGAATCAATTTGCCCAGCTCCCTACTGAACCATTCTCTAAATGCTTTGAACGTTTCAAGGATCTATTGGTTCAGTGTCCTCATCACGGCATCCTGAGATGGGAGCTTTGCCGAATCATATATGAGGGCAGTAACCCTAACACTAAACAGAGTCTTGAAAACATGTGTCAAGGTACTTTTATGACTAAGGATGATGGGGAAGCTTGGCGATATTTAGAAGAGTTCGCTAAAAAGTCTTTACAGTGGGAAAGTCCATCATTTAGGAGTGGCAACAACCAATCAGATGTTTCCATAAGAGTTAGAGCTGACATTTCAGCTATACACAAGAAACTCGAGACTATGAAAAACAAATTTTTACCCGCCACCCTTAATCAAATGTCACTTTCAAAAACTGTATGTGGCTGCTGTTCTGATCCGTCTCACTTGACGGAAGAATGTCCATTTCAAGGTCGTGAGCATACCAATGCCGCATTTCAAAGACCTAGAAACGATCCATTTTCTTCCACATATAATCAGGGGTGGAGGAATCACCCTAATTTTTCCTGGAACCAATCACACTCTCAAAACACGGTTCCAAACCAAAACAATTTCCAAAGGGTCCCTCCACCACAACAGCAACCACAACTTCAATTGAGTCAGCACCCCTTTCAAGCACATAACTTTCAGAATCCGGTCAACACACCTGCACTGTCTAGTCCTTTACAGTTGACCGGAACTGATGAATCATCTTCTTTTGCACAATACATGAATTTGGTCTTAACAAATATCATGCGAGTTTCGGCTGAAATGAAGTCTTCTGTCAATAAAATTGAGAAAAACTCTGCGTCCCAAAACGAGAGTATTAAATCGATGGAAGAAGAAATTGCACGATTAAAAGCTGAAATGAGTGCAAGAGAGAAAGGGAAACTTCCAGCTCAACCTTTACCCAATCCTGGCTATTCACATCATGGAATGCAATCACCACGTTGAGATCTGGGAGAGTGCTTGACAATCATGTTGGGGAAGAAGTTGATGATATTGAAAATCCTATTAACACCCCGGCTGAGACCTTTCCTCACACACACACTTCTAGTTCTGACCCCAGTTCTTCTACCCTACCACCTTCTTCCGAGCCTATTCTTCGTTTCCCAAAAGGCTCGCCACTTCAGCCCACCTTTTTTACTCCTCCACGGACGATCCCCACTTCTATTTTGGGATTGGTTCCACACACACTTCCTTCTCCTATGATGGACCCAACGCTTATTGCTAAAGCACCTTATCCTAATTGGTTAAGGGTTAACACACCAAGTCCACATATGGAGAAGATCACTGAGATGTTTAAACAGGTTAATATCAATATCCCTCTTCTAGATGCTATCCAACAAGTCCCCGCATATGCGAAAGTTCTTAAAGACTTGTGCACTAGAAAGAGGAAGAAACAAATGCCTAAGAAGATATTCATGGCAAAAACAGTAGACACGGCTTTCCCCCAACAATTACTGAGGAAACGTAAGGATCCTGGATATCCTACTATTTTCATCTCTATTGGGGAGAAAAGAATTAACTGTGCTCTACTAGATCTTGGGGCAAGTGTTAACCTGCTTCCTTTCTCAGTTTACGAGCAGTTAGGGATCGGAGAGTTGAAACCATCTCCTTGCACTCTCCAGATGGCTGACCGATCAATCACCAAACCTAGGGGTGAACTAGAGGATGTGTTAATAAAAATCGGGGAATTTATATTCCCTGTGGACTTTATTGTAATTGATACACAGCCTGTAGCGAACTCACGGAATCAAATTCCGGTGATTTTAGGTCGCCCTTTTTTGGCCACTTCCAACGCTATCATCAACTGTCGTAATGGTTCTATGACCCTATCCTTCGGGAAGAAGACAATTGAGCTGAACATTTACAAGTTGGGAAGTATACCCTCCGAACCTACTGCTCAGGTTTGTTCTGTCGACTTAATGGATATCGACAGCAGCGAATTTGATGATCCTTATAATACTGATCTTGACTCTTTTCATACGTTATTGTTTGACCTAACTATGTATCATACACATACGGACTCTTCCACCGAGATGTCCGGGTCAACAACTAACACTAATTATGAACTGCTTTTAGAGTCTGAAGATCACCACGCACTTTGTGATGATATTATTCTTCGGGGTATTGATGAAACTTTTGAGGAGATCTTCGCTGATGAACTCACATTTCTGAATAACACGGGTGTTGAGATGAATCATCTCCCAATCATTGAAATTGAACCTCCACCCCTTTTTCTGACTTGTAAGAAGAATGCGAGTAATCCATCACACTCACTGCATCGTCTCTCCAAAATGAGACGCACACACATTCTATTCCACCACTTACCCTTTCCACACTTCTTCTTCCACCAACCAGAGCACTGCATTGATAAAAAAATTTAATGGTTGGTGTTGACATTCGGTCTTTGCAAAGCTTGGCATCGACCAATGATTCTTGACCCCCTTATGAGATTTTCAAAGCTTAACATTGCATAACTCAATGATATGTACGACGGAGTAGTGGCAAATGTCAGAACTTGCGGTGGCTTAACAAGTGATTTTCCTATTACTATTGGTTTACATCAAGGATCTGCATTAAGTCCTTTCCTGTTTACCATCGTGATGGATGAGCTTACTAGAACTATCCAGGATGAGGTCCCTTGGTGTATGCTATTCGCTGATGATATTGTTCTAGTAAATGAGACGAAAGCAGGGGTTAATGCCAAATTGGACTTATGGAGACAAACATTGGAATCTCGGGGATTCAGATTGAGCAGGTCCAAAACAGCATATATGCACTGCAAATTTAGTAGCCAGAGAGGTCAAAACCATATTGGTATAACATTGGAAGGGCAAGAGATATCACCGAGCGACCAGTTTAGATATCTAGGTTCCATCATCCAAAGGAATGGGGAGATCGATAGTGATGTTAATCAAAGGATCCAAGCTGGTTGGTTGAAATGGAGGAGTGCAACAGGGATTTTGTGTGATCGTAACTTTCCGTTAAAATTGAAAGGGAAGTTTTATCGGAGCGCTATTCGGCCTGCCTTATTATATGGTACAGAATGCTGGGCTCCTAAGAAGCATCATACACAGAAGATGCACGTAGCGGAGATGCGCATGCTTCGTTGGATGTGCGGTAACACTAGAAAAGACAAGGTGCGAAATGAGGATATTCGTGCAAAAGTTGGTGTAGCACCCGTGGAGGAGAAGATGCGGGAAAACCGGCTTAGATGGTTTGGTCATGTGCGACGCAGACCTATGGAAGCACCGGTTCGACGAATAGATACTCTCGATATGGGTAATGGCAAAAGGGCAAAAGGGAGACCGAAGAAAACATGGATGGAGGTGATACGAAACGATATGGTTGCCAAAGGACTCAATGAAAGTATATTGTTCGATAGAAGTGAGTGGAAACAGAGGATTCATGTGCTGGACCCGGCGTGATTCTCATGTTGGTTCATGTAGCCTACCCCATATGCTTGGGATAAAAGGCTCAGTTGTTGTAGTTGTTGAACATTGCATAACTCAAGTTTGGGGGGGAACATTTTTTTTTCTGGCTCTTGAAAAGAAAATTTTTATAAAATTTTGAGCCAAAAATAAGTTTGGGGGAAGTTCTTCACTTAAATATTTTGCCCCCACTAATAAATTCCTCCCAAGCTTACAGGTTTTTCGAGATTTAGCGGATGACAACAGTGAGGACACTGTTGAAAACAAGTTTGGAGGAGGTATGTGCTTATTTTCGCATCATTTGCATATCATTTGCATAAGCACAAAACATTTTCGAAAACCGATAAAAATTTAAAAAAATTTCAAAAATATAAAAACATTTTTTTGTACATAAATAAGATAATGAAAGTTTAGATAATGAAAAATTACATCCATGAGATTAGAAAAATTTAAGAAAACCAAGAAAATTAGAAGTTTTCTTATACGAACTAGTAATAAATAGTTATGAGCCGTTGTCCCAAGGGTTAGTAAGATGAAAGACGTCACTAATCTGAGGATAAAAATAAGTCTGAAAAATAGTTTCTATTCTTGAAGCCAAACATTTTGAACGTTGATACCCTGCTATTCGCACTTACACACGTCTTGAAGCCTGGGATAGTAGAGGATACCTTGAAATGCTCTTGTCTTAAAGCCAAAAGTATGAAGGAAATAAAAAAAATGAATGAAGAAAATATAAAGTGGTGAGAAAAATGGACACTGGTTTTGTTATCACCAAGGGCAATAAAAAAAATATATAGCGAGGGTGCCTCTTCACCTAGTGCCCTAAGGCCAACTGGTCTGGGAGTCACTGCTATGTCTGAGGTGGTGCAAGATGAGGAAAATACACCAAATAAGCAAGCACATGAGTAATCGGTCGGTTAGTACCTCAAGAAGTATTAACGGTCGCATGAAAGTGTGTGAGCAATCTCATCTAAATATTCATTAATTAAAAAGTACTGAGACTGATGGGCAAGAGTATGATAGCTTGAATTGAATTCTCCGAGCGTAGGGATGTCTTTACACACACGCATGGTGATATGATCGATGTTTGGAAGAAAGATAGGAATGAAGAATAAGACGATGTTTTATTGAGGGAGGACGTGATTTCTGACATCTTTTCATGACCATTAAGATAGGGCTCATGACAACAGAAAAGCTAGCTTAGTTGGAAACCCTAATTTTCTTGGCTATTCTTTTACAATTCTTGTCTTTAAATGTAATATTCATGATCTTTCTTTTATTATTGGATTTTGTGGGTGCAATCCGCTGAAAACCCTCAGGAGACAACACTCCTCCTACTAGGGACACCTAGAGGTTTAAAGGCTTGTTGCACATGCTCAGTGCAATCGTGTTGCCTACGAAAGTGTGCTAGTTAGTTTTTCTCTTTCATTATTTTCTCCTTCTCTTTTTATTAAAACAGTTCGCTCGAGACGATCGAAAATAAGTTTGGGGGAATTTGATCAGTCGAAAATACTGCATCTTTTAACCAGCAATTTCCTTATCATTTGCATTCATTTAGAAGTGTACGATATTCATATTTCACATATTAGCAAATCAGTCGTTAAATATCAGATTACATGTGTTAGACTCTAAAACCGGCACTATAAAGGAAATTGACTGCATTTCATGGCATCGCATCATCTCAATATTGCGCAACGCTTGTTTTGAGATCTGTGCAGGAAAACCCAGAAGTAAAGCCAAAAATTTACATGGTGCTGATCAAACATTACACCAACTCCAAGTTTGTAGATATGGTAGCAATCCAAAAGGCAAAACCCAATTCCACAGATCAGATAATGCCCCAAAGTTTAGTCCAAAGCAACACTGGAAGTGTGAAGCCATGAAGCCAACGCTTGGCCGCGGAACCGCGGCCGGAGCCGGCTTGCGCCGCGGCGGAGATGCCACGTCAGCCCTAAATCTTTGGTGCACAACTCTTACCTCACTTCCAGAAGCTCAGAAAGACATGACAAATTCCAGAATATTCCAGAGACTTCTGCCAGATCAGCAAACTAGGGTTTCTAATGCTTAATTAATCCTAGCTTAAAACCTAAGCTAGCTCCTAACAAACTCTTTCTAGAAACTCCTCAACAAACTTTTGGAGGGAATTGTAATTTCAAACCAAGACCTAGGGTTTGGGAAGTCTATAAATAGAAGCCTAGACCTAGGGTGAAAAGATCCCCCAATCTAGTATCAAACTAGAGCCATTCTATCTCTTACCTCATCTTCTTCTTCCACAAGCCTAGTGACAAGGCTTGTGTGAAACCCTAACCCTAATTCCAATCAAAAGCCAAGATCCCGAGTACCCCATCAAGCAAGAAGCCTTGCAACCCTTTATGAGCGGAGCCAATCTTCAACAGAGCAAGTGGTCCAAGCCGATCCACGACTCACGGAAAAAAGCGACGCCAGATCGACAATTTAGTTCTTCCTCTTGTAGTTCTTGAGCGACTGTAATCAAATTGTTGATATAAATAAAATGTGATATTCTTTTATCTTGTTTTCTTTAAATTCTTGCATCATGATTCGATCTAAATTTCTAGTTGTAATTCTTGTTGTGATGTTTGAGTAATACTCCGCTCGTCGAGGAGTCGAGACGATCAATAGAATGATGATGTAAGATATCTTAAATCGATTCTTGAGTCCTACGAGTTTTGTAAACCCTAGCAAGTTCAAGAATCGACGACCTAATTCATTGCGATGCTTTCTTGATTGATATCGCTCGAGATTGGGGAGTTACGATCGTTTCTTGAAATTACTAGAGGCTAGAATGTGAATGATATCGACGAAAGAACAAGGGTTAAATGATGAAACCCTAGTTTCACGAGAAAGCCCTAACTCTCGTCGATCATCATCGATCTAGTATCAATCCTTCGAAGGACAAGAACATGATATTTGAGATTACATCACGTCTATAGATCCGATCGATTCCTACGAGCCTCATTTAGATTCTTGACATTTTGGTTGGAAATATCATCAAAACCCGATTCTCGATTGTTTATCATTTTCTTGATTCTTGATTAGACTAGTGACACCTGAATCAATCGATAAAATCTTGAATCATGTTTTTTTTTCTTTTCGATTAACTTTTCAATTCAAACAAATTAAATATAGAAACGAATCGCACAATCCCTGTGGACGATCCGCACTCGCTTACGAACTACAACCGACACCGTAATTGATTGCGGTCAAATATATTCTTTGATTGTGAATTTTATTCAATTTTCATACCAACACAACAAGAAACTCTTTTCAATCGAATGAAACCGTTATCGGGAATCATTTGAGTTGATACACATTACACAGTCTTCGAATTTTACGATCAATCAAATGGCGCCGTTGCCGGGGACTATTTGATTTGATTTACACAATCGGAATTTCTGAACAATCAACAATCTTGCTCAAAATGGTAGTATGATACTTGGTTTGTTTCTACTTCAATATGTGCATGTGTTTCTTTTAGCATATCGCTTATACATATTAGTAGAGCCCTTAGGATCTTTGCTTGATTACCAGCGTTGTGATGGCAGTCATACTTGTGGGGGCTGGGTAATCTATAAGCACATCCTTATACAGGTCCCTAGTCGTAGGACTATCGAGAAAAGGCATCGATACTCCGGAGTAGACTAGCGTATACGCTTCTCATCCCAGCACGGGAGGTGGTCTGTCCCACAGCCATCAGTACGTCATACTGGAGATAGTATGCGGGTGCTCGTTAGGTTACGAGTACACTGGAAAGGACTCGTCGGGAACTGATGGATGGTATTATACCTATCGTCAGTTATCAGTTCCCAGGTGACATGAGTACTGCTTAGTCCGCTGACTTGATACTGTCACTTCGCCTCGAGTATGTTCCCACTGTACTTAGATTACTACCTTACCACGGCTCAAAGGAGTCGTGCAAACAGGTAGTAGTTGGGTGCAGTCCCGAAGCACTTGGAGGCAGAGACGGTTAGACAGGATTCGTCTCTCCCGGTATTGGGGGTTGACATCGCGCTGTGTCTAGGAGAGCCATTACATGAGTAGTCCCTGGCCAGGGCAAGCGAGATATACTGGTAGGTTTCCAGTGTTATCTCAGGATGTTTTGGGCTACACTCCGACACGACTTGTACCGCTATTAGGGGACTGACGTTCGCCACCCCCTAGGCCCACCATGCGATGTGTCAGACGAACAGACCGGACTGTACGGAGATTGTCACATACAGGCTCAGTAGGAGTTCGGATGGGTTTACCTCATCGGCCTTCTTATCGACATCTACCTGGGGACCGTTACGTACAGCTAGTGCCGCTTGCGGTCTGTGGTTAAACCCACTGTCAGCGTAGTGTCGAGTCTTTAAAGTCCCACATAGAGAGTTTCCCTGCACTGAGCGAAACGTGTAGAGGCCGTATGGTTTTACGGCAGGGCTGCGATCACTTGCGTACACTTGTGTGCGTATGTTGTTCGGGCAGGCAATACTAGTGGGCTTTGGTTTAAGCCGGATCCTAGTATTGCACGGATGGATTTGTTTTGTCTTCAGTGCATTCGCATTCTACGGAATGCGGATGCGGGTGGTATGCACAGTTTTGAGGAGTGATGAAGGAGGAGGTGCCTCATTAGGGTTTTGGCAATTTGTTCGGTCAAAACCATTATGAGTCGGAGCCATTATTTACTAATCTTATTAGTGATAATTATATGATGGCTAATTGCATTGACCATTTGACCACCATGATCTCTCTTGACTTTGTTGACCGGTTGACCGGGGTTGACCATTGACCTTCATGAGAGATCTACACTCTTCTTTTGATTTTCTTTTTCTTTTGATTATGAAAATGGTCATTTCAATGTAGCCATCAACTTTATCTTGATGGGATTAGTAATGAAATGTTTTTGCATTATTGAACTATGGCTCATTTTCTTTAGCTCATAATTCATTCTCATTTCTCTCTCTTGCTCTTTCTCATGAGAAGAAAAGAAAATGAGCTCTCATGGTTGCTAAGTTCTTCTCCTTCTTCCTCCTCTTGATTCTATCTTTTGATCTCATGTGTTGAGAGATAAAGATCCCACAAAGACAAACACATCCATACATCTCCTCTACACATCCTAGGGCTTCTTGACTAGCAATCTCTTTGCCCTAGTTGCCTCGGCTTGAGGTGGAGCTCGGTGTACATCTCTCGGGTGGATCGTCTTCGACTCAAGAAGGCCGCGGAGGTGCCCAAGGTCCGGATCGACGCTTGGAGCTTGGATGGGCGAGCGGGACAGCGGAATGAAGACCCGAAGGACTGGTTTCGTGAGGTATACTTTCTACAGCACAGTTGTTAAAGCCTCTAGTAGTTTACTAGTTACTAGTTTAGCAAAGATCCGTGCTTTAAGTCCATGTTGCCTTGCGCCAAATCATTGTTTTTCGTCGTTTCCGCCTCCTCGTAAGAACCGGGATGAGCAACGTGGACTTACACTTCATGCTTTTTCTTTCTCATTTTGAGGAGTCCATTAAAGGGTCACATGGGGTCATGTGAGCATGCCTTATTCATTCTTTTTTGTTCATTGAGATGAAGGGTCACGTGTTACCACGTGATCTTGTTAGATACTTGATCTTTATGTGCATGAAGAGCTTTAAGTCTCTTGTTTTCAAGAATTAAATTCTTTTATAGGGTTAAACCCTAGTTCTGTTTAGAGGAATTAAACTCCTGTGTATTTGGAAGAATTAAATTCTTATATAGGGTTAAACCCTAGTTTCATTTGGAGGAATTAAATTCCTATGAATTTGGAAGAATTAAATTCTTATATAGGGTTAAACCCTAGTTTCATTTGGAGGAATTAAATTCCTATCAATTTGGGAGAATTAAATTCTCTAAACTCAATTCCCCCTCTAAGTTTTGGATCTGCATAGCAGAATCTCTCCGATGAGAATTAAATTCTCGACTTGTGGGGAGATCTGTTTCTGCAGATCTTCAACCAAAGGAAGAACTCAGTTCTTATTCAGAAGAGTTAAACTCTTAAATTGAGAATTAAATTCTCTTTTTGTTTTATGGAGCTTAGATCTCTTTTCCCTTCTCACCTAGGGTTTCTTTCTCTTCTGAGGAAATCCTTTTCTCTCTTGAGAATTAAATTCTCCTATCTTTTTTCTCTCTGTTGTTGTATCTCTCTATAAAAAAAATCCAAGGATCCCTTCTCTTCTCTGCTTGGCTCCTATTTATAGGAGAAAGAAAAGAATCAGTTTGTTTAGTCAATCTTTCATTGAAAGATTTTAATTGATTTTGTAACCAACATGATTTTTTAGATCACTCAGTGAATTTTATTCACAATTGGATTTTTAATTCAAAAGATATTCTGTTTGTTATTCTTGGTGAATTTCAGGAAAATCTTTTCTTGTATAGAATCTTTCTATAAATTGGTGATTTTTAAATCACCATTGAATTTTTAATCCAACGGTGCTCCACTTTATAGAGCACAATTTTTTTTTGTTTGGAAAGATTTAGAGAGATATTTTTCAGTTAGGGTTCTCGATTCCTTCTCAATTAGAATTTAATTCTATTAGTTCAGAAGGCTTAAAAGCCTATCACGTGTTGGCATGTGATCCCACTGTTTGATCATTTAAATAGAATTTAATTCTATTAATTAATGAGCTTAGGAACCCATCACGTGTTGACACGTGACCCCCTTGATTAACATTTTAACCAGAATTTAATTCTGCTGTTTTAAAGAACTAAGGAATCATCACGTGTCAGCACATGACCCTTGGTCACGTGTGAGCACGTGATGCCCCATTGGGGTTTTTTCTTGTTGTTTTATTATATTTTTTAATCCCTTTCAGTGGGTTTAAAGGCCCATTACGTGTAGGCACATGAATCCTGTTGATTAGAATTCAATTCGATTATAACAGAGTCCCCAGGAAACCATCACGTGTCAGCACGTGACCCTTGGTCACATGTGAGCACGTGATACCCCATTGGGGTTTTTCCTGATATTTTATCAGGGAACAGACCTCAACCGTAGCCGGTGGCTCTGAAGGATCCTCTGCACCAACATCTGAGGTTGGTATTGTAATAGGAACAACACGAGTTGTGGTAGTTCCTATAAAAGAAAGAAGAAGGGGGTCAGGTGGCGAATAAAAGAAAATTAAATATGTAAAGGCATCGCAAAACGAATCATACCGAGGCCCATGGAAGCGCGGAGCCTGTCCTCCTCCTCAAATGTCTTGAGGGGCGCTAAGAGAGCCTCTTCAGTGGAGATTCCTGTTAAGAGAAGAGCGTTAATAAAGCATAATAAATTCATAAAAAACAATATATACCCAGAAGGGGGTAAATAGAATATACCGGACGCCACTAGAGAAGCTAACGCTTCTTGCTCATGGGCCAATCTTTCAGAAGCTTCGAGGGTGGCCTGAAGATCCATGGCGACGTTCTCATCGATGGAGGATTCGAACAAACTGTCATTGGTGCCATATTCAGACAGGCCTTCGCCATAAGGAGCATGAGGCTCCTGACCTAATACAACATCAGCTGAGAATAGAGATTTCTTCTTCTTCAGTGACATGACAGCGACCCTTGACGACAAAAGTTTTCTCTTAATGGGCTGCTTGGGACGGCGGGTCCCGATCTCCGAACCAATGCCCGACTCCGGGGAAGCCGCATCTACCATAGTCGTAGGAGTATCCGATCGAAGCTTATCTAGGAAAGCTCGCGAAACTACGACCGCACTGCTCTCTCTCCAGGAAGGACAGACGACTGCTCGCCGCCTCAGTGGGACCGCAGGATTGCTTGCTGGAACATAATCCTTGTGGTCAAGAAGCATCCTCCTTTCCTACTTGATGAAGGCCCCCGTTGCATGCCGATACCAGGTAACGTAGGCATTCGAGGACTTTGGAATATGACTCGGCTCGCTGATCAGGAAATGGGACCCCGTATTCAAACGCATGAAATGGTGCGCTGATTGATCATTTTCTTCGTGTGTATTTAGAAATATTTCACAATCAAAGAAATTTATACCGCAATCAATTAACGGTGTCGATGTAGCGCGTTAATGAATACGGATCGTCCACTGAGATGTATGCTATAAACCAAGTAGGTGTCTAGAAAGGTGTTAGCGGGGCTACGCCCCCAGGGAAAAGAGGTTCTTAAATTAAGGAACTTCGCGAAAGCGTTGGAAAACCTCCCTCGAAGTACCGACACTGGCCTGGCTGAACGGTTAAGCAAGTATTGTACGGTAAGAAAGATCCCGACTAATTCTTCCTTTGTGGTTTGAGGAGGAATTCGAGAGACGGTGGGAGCCATCCTGTTTAGATAAATTAAAAACCAATCTAAACTTGCAAGAGCATCATGCTAAGTGTTTTCTTCTCTCTCTCATAATTGCAGCGACCCAGTGACCGCACCTAGGTTACATCTAGATAATAAAATGACTGAATCTGACTGTTATGACTGGCAAAGGTCTGTCCAGATGTCGATTGCCCAGGACAAGCTGGGACACCTCTTGACTGATCCAACCCCTGCCGTCTCGGGTCCAGTTTCCCCTGTCATGGATATTGATATCCGTAGGATATCGGAAGAAGACTGTGCGAAAGCCAAGTGCCTCGTGTTAGCCTCAGTTGATGGTATATACCAGAGGCAGCACGAGAAGATGGACTCAGCTTCTATCTTCCTCCATAACAAAGTTTTATATGGAGAGCAATCTCATATCGCAAGATATGAGACCTCGAACGAATTGCTTCCAGCGAGGTTGGCTATCGGGTCATCTGTAGGGGGCAACGTCCTTACAGAGACCAGCTCTTTTGAGCTCTCGGACCTGAAGACCACGTTGAAGAACGGGTCAGGTGCTGACTTAGTTCAACAGTATCTACCTACTACCCTGAAGGAAACCAGGGAAGTAGAAAGAAAGAGAAGGGCAGAAGTTTCAGGAATGGATGCAGTAAAAGAAGGATGTTTCTATTGTTACGGGAATGAACATGGATAGAAGGATTGCAGGGCTTGCAAAGCCAGTAGCCAGAATTCGAAGCATGTTGTGGCTTCGGCTTCGGGTGTGTTTGTAATAGAGAACTGTATGTCAGTTAACCCTACTTCCTGGGTATTGGATACCGGATCAGGATCTCATATCTGTAATTCGTTACAGGCTCTGAGAAACTGTAGGGTTATCAGGAAAGGTGATATGACTCTCAGGGTTGCTAACGGAATGAGCATGTATGCTGAATCCGTAGGGGAATATCATCTAGGACTGACAACTGGGCAGATATTGATTCTGCGTGACTGTTTTTATGTACCGGGTGCGACTTGTAACATCATATCTGTATCCTTACTTTCTAAGGAAGGATATGATTTTACTTTTGTAAGCGATGTGGTAAACATCCACCTAAATCAAGTACTGATTGGGTCAGGTACATTAAAATACGGTATGTACGTTTTGAATCAAGCTCAGGTCTTCAGTGTCCAGAACACACTTAAAAGAAAGTCTCCGGAAACAAATCAGGCTTT
Source organism: Agapanthus africanus (assembly GCA_030015575.1). Taxonomy (NCBI): domain Eukaryota; kingdom Viridiplantae; phylum Streptophyta; class Magnoliopsida; order Asparagales; family Amaryllidaceae; genus Agapanthus; species Agapanthus africanus. Next base: position 108,451,922 of record JASDDO010000024.1, read on the forward strand.
CTTATGGCATTGTAGACTGGGTCACATTAATGAGACACGGTTGACAAAGTTACATAAAGAAGGATACTTGGATCCGTTCGAGTACCAGTCTTATGCCACTTGTGAATCTTGTCTCATAGGAAAGATGACCAAGACTCCGTTCACTGGACAGGGAGAAAGAGCGAGCTCTTGGCACTCATACACAGTGATGTGTATGGTCCAATGTCTACACATGCGCGAAGTGGTTATTCATACTTCATTACTTTCACAGATGATTTCTCTAGGTATGTGCATGTCTTCTTAATGAAGCACAAATCCGAGGCCTTTAAGAAATTTCAGGAATACAAGAATGAAGTTGAAAAACAAACAGGCAAAAGTATCAAGACACTGAGATCTGATCGAGGTGGCGAATACTTGAGTGCCGAGTTTCTGGGCTTCTTAAAAGAGAATGGAATTCTCTCTCAGCTTACTCCTCCATACACACCACAACACAACGGTGTATCGGAAAGGAGGAATCGAACCCTATTGGATATGGTTCGTTCCATGATGAGTAAGGCTGAGTTGCCGTGATCCTTCTGGAGTTATGCACTAGAAACAGCTGCATATCTTCTGAACCAAGTTCCTACTAAGTCAGTGCCTACCACACCATATCAGATGTGGAGTGGGAAGAAACCCAGTCTTAAACACTTTAAGACATGGGGATGTCCAGCTTTTGTAAAAAAGCAGCATGCGGACAAGCTCGAGGCACGTTCAGTACAGTGTAAGTTTGTGGGATACCCAAAGAACTCCAAGGGGTATCTTTTCTATTACGCAAAGGAACAAAAGGTTTTTGTTTCTCGTCATGCCCGCTTCTTGGAAACTGAGTTTTTGGAAAATCAGATAAGTGGGAGCGCAATAGAACTGGAAGAAATTCTAGAACCACAAGCTATTATTGAAAGCTTGGTAGAACCAGAGGGTTCGAAAGAACAGGACATCCCAGCGCCACTCCGCAGGAGTAGAAGGAAGTCTCATCCGCCCGAGAGATACTACGGTTTTCTCATTGACGGGGATAGAGAGGATTGCACTATGGATTATGGTGAGCCTACTAGCTTCCAGCAAGCCATTCAGAGCGGTGACTCGGTAAAATGGCTGGATGCAATGCGGGCCGAGATGGAGTCTATGTACACCAACAAAGTTTGGACTTTGGACTTTGCTCCAGAAGGGGTAAAACCCGTAGGATGCAAATGGATCTTCAGAAAGAAGATTGGTGTAGATGGGCAGGTTGAGACCTATAAAGCTAGACTTGTAGCAAAGGGTTTTCGTCAAAGACCTGGTTTGGACTATGACGAGACCTTTTCTCCAGTGGCTATGCTGAAATCCATTCGGATCCTTCTTACCATTGCTGCCTTCCACGATTATGAAATCTGGCAGATGGACGTAAAGACGGCTTTCCTAAATGGAAATTTAGAAGAGTGCGTCTATATGGATCAGCCGGAGGGATTCAATCAGAGTGGGAGCAGCGGTAGAGTGTGCAAGTTGCTCAAGTCCATTTATGGACTTAAGCAGGCATCGCGGAGTTGGAACATCTGGTTTGATGATACTGTCAAAGAATTCGACTTTATCAAAAACCCAGATGAACCATGCATTTACAGTAAGATTGTAGGGAGAACTGTAGTATTCCTCATCTTGTACGTGGATGGCATTCTTCTAATAGGAAATGATATTCCTATGCTACAGTCAGTCAAAGGATTCTTGTCACAGAGGTTCTCCATGAAGGACCTGGGCGATGCCAACTACATTCTGGGGATCCAGATCTATCGTGATAGATCTAAGAGGATGTTGGGACTTTTACAGTCAAGGTACATCGACACCATACTGAAAAGATTCGGTATGGAAGATTCCAAGCGCGGTAATTTACCGGCTTTTCACGGGATCACCCTCTCCAAAGAGATGTCTCCCAAGACTGATTTGGAAAGGGATCGCATGTCTATTATACCCTACGCTTCTGCGGTAGGCTCTATAATGTATGCGATGTTGTGTACCAGACCAGATGTAGCATACGCATTGAGCGTTGTAAGCCGATATCAGTCAAACCCAGGGGAGAAACACTGGATAGCGGTAAAGAACATTCTCAAGTACCTGAGAAGGACTAAGGAGATGTTCTTAGTGTATGGCGGAAAAGACCTCCAGCTCGAGGCCTTTGCTGACTCCAGCTTCCAGAGTGACAAGGATGACTCCAAGTCCATGTCGGGTTATGTCTTTACCCTCAATGGAGGGGCGGTTTGCTGGAAGAGTTCCAAGCAGGAGACCGTTGCTGACTCAACTATGGAAGCAGAGTACATAGCTGCTTGCGATGCCGCAAAGGAAGCTGTCTGGATGAAGAAGTTCCTCACGGAGCTTCAGGTGGTTCCTACCATTGTTGATCCAATACCGCTGTATTGCGACAACAACGGAGCTATAGCTTTAGCGAAGGAGCCCAGGTCCCATCAGAAGTCCAGGCACATTTTGAGGCGGTACCACCTGATCAGGGAGATCGTAGATCGCCGGGAGATCGGGGTGAAGAGAGTAAATACGGAGAACAACACTGCAGATCCACTCACGAAGGCCCTACCCCAGACTCCGTTCGAGCGGCTGATCGAGATGATAGATCTTCGATACGCCAGTACATGGCCTTAGTGCAAGTGGGAGATTGTTAGTGTATATGCCCTAGAGGCCATTACTGTATCATACTAGTTTGTATATTACTTGATGGAAGCTTGGGATATTCACAGTTGTATAGACAATCTTGCTCAAAATGGTAGTATGCTACTTGGTTTGTCTCTACTTCAATATGTGCATGTGTTTCTTTTAGCATATCGCTTATATACATATTAGTAGAGCCCTTAGGATCTTTGCTTGATTACCAGCGTTGTGATGGCGCTCACACTCGTGGGGGCTGGGTAATCCATAAGCACATCCTTATACAGGTCCCTAGTCGTTGGACTATCGAGACAAGGCATCGATACTCCGGAGTAGACTAGCATATGCGCTTCTCATCCCAGTGGGGGAGACGGTCTGTCCCACAGCCGTCAGTACGTCGTACTTGAGATAGTATGCGGGTGCTCGTTATGTTACGAGTACACTGGACAGGACTCGTCGGGAACTGTTGGTTGGTATTATACCTATCGTCAGTTATCAGTTCCCAGGTGACATGAGTACAGCTTAGTCCGTTGACTTGACACTGTCACTTCGCCTCGAGTGTGTTCCCACTGTACTTAGATTACTACCCTACCACGGCTCAAAGGAGTCGTGCAAACAGGTAGTAGTTGGGTGCAGTCCCGAAGCACTTGGAGGCAGTGACGGTTAGACAGGATTCGTCTCTCCCGGTATTGGGGGTTGACATCGCGCTGTGTCTAGGAGAGCCATTACACAAGTAGTCCCTGGCCAGGGCAAGCGAGATATACTGGTAGGTTTCCAGTGTTATCTCAGGGTGTTCTGGGCTACACTCCGACACGACTGGTACCGCTATTAGGGGACTGACGTTCACCGCCCCCTTAGGCCCGCCATGCGATGTATCAGACGAACAGACCGGACTGTATGGAGATTGTCACATACAGGCTCAGTAGGAGTTCGGATGGGTTTACCTCATCGGCCTTCTTATCGACATCTACCTGGGGACCGTTACGTACAGCTAGTGCCGCTTGCGGTCTGTGGTTAAACCCACTGCCAGCGTAGTGTCGAGTCTTTAGAGTCCCACACAGAGAGTTTCCCTGCACTGAGCGAAACGTGTAGAGGCCGTATGGTTTTACGGCAGGGCTACGATCACTTACGTTCACTTATGTGCGTATGCTGTTCGGGCAGGTAATACTAGTGGGCTTTGGTTTAAGCCAGATCCTAGTATTGCACAGATGGATTTGATTTGTTTTCTGTGCATTCGCATTCTACGGAATGCGGATGCGGGTGTGTATGCACAGTTTTGAGGAGTGATGAAGGAGGAGGTGCCCCATTAGGGTTTTGGCAGTTGGTTCGGCCAAAACCGTAATGTGGCACACTCATTAGGGTTTTGACAATTCGTTTGGTCAAAACCGTTATGAGTAGGGAGACATTGTTTACTAATCCTTTTAGTGATAGATTAGTGATGGCTAATTGCATTGACCATTTGACCACATAGACCCCTCTTGACTTTGTTGACCCGTTGACCGTGTTGACCATTGACCTTCAAGAGGGATCTACACTCTTCTTTTATTTTCTTTTTAATTTTTTATGTTATGATAATGGTCAATTCAATGTGCCATCAAGTCTTTCATGATAGGATTAGTAATGATAATTATTGTGTATTATTGCAACCATGGTTCATTTCATTTGGCTTAATCCTTTTCATTATTCTCTTCTCATTCTCTCTCATGAAGTGAGAAGAAAAAGAAAAGCTCCATGGTTGCAAACTTTCTCCTTCTTCTTCCTCCTCTTGATCTCTTCTTTTGATCTCATGTGTTGAGAGAAAAAGAATCCACATAGACAAACACTTCCATCTTTCTCTTCTACACAACCTAAGGCATTTAGATTAGCAATCTCTTTGCCCTAGTTGCCTTGGCTTGAGGCGAAGCTTAGTGTACAACTCTCGGGTGGATCGTCTTCGACTCAAGAAGGCCGCGGAGGTGCCCAAGGTCCGGATCGACGCTTGGAACTTGGATGGACGAGTGGGACAGCGGGATGAAGACCTGAAGGACCAGTTCTGTGAGGTATACTTTCTACAGCATAGTAGATAAAACCTCTTAGTGTTTACTAGTTTCTAGTTTAGCAAAGATCCGACTTTAAGTCCATGTTGCCTTGCGCCAAATCATTGTTTTTCGCCGTTTCCGCCTCCCCGTAAGAACCGGGGTGAGCAACGTGGACTTACAGTATTTGCTAAGAATGCGAGTTCATCAGCGAAGCTTTCATCGATATCCCGAAGAATAATGTCATTTGAAAGAACATGATGATACTCAGACTCCAGAAAAGGTTCATTATCGACGTTAGATGTTGACCCGGACAACTCGAAAGAAGGGTTTGTATGTATATGATACATATCTGGGTCAAACAACAACGTATAAAGGAAGTCTGGATCTGTATCATGAAGCTGATCAAATTCGCTGCTGTCGACATCCATTAATTCGACAGAATATACTCGAGTATGAGGATCGGAGGGTTAACTTCCCAACTTGTAAATGTTGAGCTCAGTTGACCTATTCCCGAAAGATAGGTTCATATAGTCGTTTCTACAGTTGATTACAGCGTTGGAAGTAGCCAAAAAGGGACGACCTAGAATCACAGGAATTTGGTTCCGTGGGTTCACTACAGGCTGTGTATCAAGAACAATAAAGTCCACAGGGAATACAAATTCCCCGATTTTTATCAACATATCCTCAAGCTCACCCCTAGGTTTGGTGATTGATCGGTCGGCCATCTGGAGAGTTATGTTCGAGGGCTTTAACACTCCGATACCTAGTTGCTCATAGACTGAATATGGAAGCAAGTTAACATTAGCGACAAGGTCAAGTAAAGCACGGTTAATGTATTTTCCCCAATAGAAATAGAAATAGTAGGACAGCCAGGGTCCTTACGTTTCCTTGGTAATTGTTGGGGAAAAGCCGTGTCTACAGTACTCGACATGAAAACTTTTTTAGGCACTTGAGTCTTCCTCTTCCTAGTGCACAAGTTCTTAAGAATTTTCGCATAAGACAGAACTTTTTGGATAGCATCTAAGAGAGGGATGTTGATGTTAACTTGCTTAAACATTTCCACAAGCTTCTCCATTTGTGCATCAGTTTTGTTGGACCTCAATCTGTTTGGAAATGGAGCTCTATCAATAAGCGTTGGGTCCAATATTTGTGGAGAAGTTTATGGGGGTGGGAAGGCTGAAGTGGGTGGAGGGTTCAAGCCTTTGGGAAAACGGAGAATAGTCTCGGAAGAAGAAGGTAAATTAGATGAAATAGGGTAAGAAGTAGAAGTGGGAATGGAAGTGGAAGTGGAAGTCTGGGGTTCAATTGATTCCTCAACATCAATATGTTCACCCACATGATTGTCTAGCACTCTTCCAGATCTCAACATGGTAAGTGCATTCACATTAGTGTAATGTGAAGGTTCAGGATCATGTAGAGGTTGAGATGGAAGATTCCCTTTCTCTCTAGCACTTATTTCGGCTGTTAACTGTGCAATTTGTGCTTCCATCGATTTAATAATCTCACCTTGGGAGGCGGTGGTTTTCTTTATATTATCTATAGAAGACTTAAAATTAGCCGACATTTGAATAGAATTTGTCAAAAGCAAACTCATGTTTTGTTCAAGTGCAAAGGTGTTATTGGTACCGACAGAAAAAGGATCAAAATTGTTGGCCGGGTTTTGAAAATTTTATGGTTGGTAGGGGTGTTGACTCATTTGTGGTGGTTGCTGTTGTGGTGGAGGGACCCATTGAAAGTTATTATGGTTTGGATCCGTGTATTGAGTTTGGTGTTGGATCCAAGAAAGATCGGGGTGATTCCTCCAATCTTGATTATATGAGGAAGAAGAAATATCGTTTCCAGGTCTTTGCTGAAATGCAGCATTAGTGTGACCTTGAAACGGTACATTCAAAGGACATTCTTCCGTCAAATGTGATGGATTTGAACAACAACCACACACGGTTTTGGGAAGTGTGTATTGGTTTAGGGAGGCTGAAGCGATTTTGTTTTCTATAGCGTCGAGCTTCCTTTGTATTGCGGCCATTTCGGATCTCATTGTGACGGAAACATCGAGCTGATGGATATCATCCCTAGACGATGGTGGTCTAACACTTTCCCATTGTAATGTGTTTTGAGCTAAATCTTCTAGGTATTTCCAAGCTTCACCATCATCTTTAGATAGGAATTGGCAATGACACATGGTTTCAAGCATCTGTTTAGTCGTGAGATCAATACCCTCATAGATAACTCGACACAAATCCCATCTGGGGATTCCATGATGAGGGCATTGTAAAAGAAGATCCTTGAACCATTCAAAGCATTTCCAGAATGGTTCATTGGGAAGTTGGGTGAATTTGAAGATTTCACTCCGAACACGGCTGGTCTTGTGATTGGGATAAAATTTCTTAAGGAATGCTGCAACAAATTCATCCCATTTTGAAATAGAATGTGCGGGTATATTATAAAGCCACTTCTCGGCTAAATCGCACAAAGTGAATGGGAGAAAACGTAAACGCAGAGCATCCAAAGACAGTTGTGACGTTCCAATCATTGCGCATAAATTTTCAAATTTGGATAAAAATGTATGCGTCTTCAGACTCAAGACCGTGAAATTTGGGTAACAATTTGATAAATTGGGGGTTGATTTCAAAATTTTCCCCGTTGGCAGGTGGTATAGAAAGACAGGTGGGAAGGGGAACACGTGTTGGATAGCATCTCTCTTGGAGAGAACTACGTGGAGGATTCTGCGCACCTGCGGGCGGTGGCAGAGTGGTGTTAAAGTTTGATGGAAATCCGTCCATCGCGGTCGTGGTGGGTGTTGGGAAAAAGAAAATGTAGAAATACCGACTTTGGGGTCGATGGGGGAAACACAGACAAGACGGGCACTAGAATCCCGTGTCCAGCCGAGCTTGCACTAAAGGGTTTAGCACAAGTGGCAGCGTTGTGATAATGGGGAAAAGTTGGTTTGTGTTTGTTTTGAAAAATACGGCTTTTGAAAAATCAAATCACAAAAAATGCACACACCACCCTAGATCTAGTGGTCACCTAGGTCAAGGCTCAAGACCGCGCCTAGACTTCCAGAAGACAAGTCGCAAGATAAATCCTCTACTGCTTCTTTGCCCCTTCTGTGACCAAGTAAGTGCCAGGTAAGTGGGAGGTTCTCCACTATGTAAGTAGTGGGCCTAATTAAGTAACCACTTGCCTTAGACACACTTGCCTTAGACACCACTAAAGAAATGCGGATAAGCAATATATTACCCATGACCTTCTTCTGTCCTAATTGAGCGCGACGGTCCTTAGAGTCTTTTCTAGATATTTTTTAGTTAATGAAGGGTGATGCGGATGCTAGTTTTGTGATTTTTGGGGCTTAGGAAGGGTAATGAAATCCCCACCTAATCTGAATTTGGTCTTTTCCCCTTAATTTCCGTGTTAAAATATGCAAACAACCAATTTCAAGAATCGCAACAAATTTATTTTTTAGCAGCGCTGAATTTTTGCAAAGAGTCCTGCAGAAAATGGTTAATGGATAAGATCAGAGAGAAGAAGAAAGAATAGAGAGTATACCACAGCAAGTTGGCACAGTGAACACCCTAAACGGCGGCGGTTCCGCCGCAAAAACACTCCTATAGCCGCGGTTCCGCAGTGGTAAGGAGGAATTAGGACTTCAAAATTTCTGAATTGCTTTCTGTACTCCTCTGGACTTTGTAAAACTTCTCTGAATCTTGATTTCCTCAGTACAATGATTCCAGATTCCCTCGCAAAATTCAAACGCTAAATTTAAGCACACAATGCGAATTGGATCTAAAAATTCTGATGGAATAATAATTTTTCGACTCAGATAATAAAAACGAACAAAATAGCACGCATCCCCGGCAACGGCGCCATTTGATTGAGCATTTTCTTCGTGTGTATTTAGAAATATTTCACAACCAAAGAAATTTATACCGCAATCAATTAACAGTGTCGATGTAGTGCGTTAATGAATACGGATCGTCCACTGAGATGTATGTTTTGATCGATCTTGTTTTAGATGAGTCGAAATTTAAAAGATAAAAGAAATTGCAAGAAAATTGATTCAAGATTTGTAAATTTTAATTTCAAGAAACATAAAGAATATAGATCTAGAATCAAGAATCAAGAAATGTCCCAATCACTTTGATTTATCAAGATATGAAGAGAAGCTTGTAAGATCCGATTGAGTTAATAACTAATGATGAATCTAATAATTCATAATCTTATCTATTGATAATTTGTAGCTAGATTGATGATGATGATTGAAGATTAGGGATCTATTGAAGAAACTAGGGTTTCTCCTTCTATCTCTTGTCTTTTCAATCATGATCATTCGGATCTAGCCTCTAGCAAAGAAAATCTTCAATCATTTGATTCCTAATTTACAATGAAATAATCAAGAAGTCATTTCGCTCCAAATTAGGTCATCAACGATTCTTTTTGCTAAAGTTCATAAATCTCATAAGAATTAAGACTAGTATTAAAATTTGATCATCATTAGATCTATCAATTCTCTCGAATCCTCCACAAGCAAAGATTTACTCAAGCATCATGAAAATAAATGAATCAAAAATCAAGAAATTTCACAACGCAAGAATGTAAAGAAAACAATAATTTCAATTATCACCTTTATTAAATCGACGACTAATTACACATTCGCTCAATTCAAGGTTACAAGATGTTGCTCTCGATCGCTCCTTTTGAAGAGGTAACTAGATCCGTCGAATTTCGCTCCGCTCGATCTCCATGAGTCGCGGATCGTCGTGGATCTCTTTCTCGGATGAAGATTGGATTCGCGGATAAAGGATCGATGGCTGCTTGCTTGATTTGCTTCTCAAAATGATCTTGATTTTGCTTGAATTTGAATTTGGGCTAGGGTTTTGGTATCAAGTTGTGTCACTCAACTTGAATTTGAATTTTGGCTCCAAATGTGTAACTAACTCCCCACTAATTGTGTAACTAATGAACCCCAAGCCTAGATCTAGATCTCCTTTTAAATTCAAATTCAAATTTCCCTCCCAAAAGCTAGGTTGTTAGAGAGAACCTTCTAGAATAAGGTTGTTGGAGAGAGCCGTCTAGAATAAGGTTGTTGGAGAGAGCCTTCTAGAATAAGGTTGTTGGAGGGAATATTCTAGTGGAAGGTTATTACAAGGAATATTCTAGAGTGAGTTTGTTATGCAGAACCTTCTAGAAGAACCCATGTGGTCTTTGAGAGTCTTCTAGAAGCAAGGGTTGTTAGATGAAGCTTCTGGATAAAATCTGATTTGATGACGTATCAAGTAGACCGCGTATCCACGGCGGATCGGCCAACTCGGTCGCGGATCCGCGGCCATTTGGTGGAGTTGCTGCATGAAAATCTCTGTGCTGATTTGTGATGGCATTATGGCACTTTCCTGATGTCTGGAATATTTTTATACTTTCTTGTTTACTGCCAGATCATAAGTCTTGGACTTGATGTATTTTACCAGCACTTTTAGCAGTTCCAGCTCTTTTACCTAGAGAATTTCCTGCACACAATCTCGAGACAAGTGTTGTGATATACAAAGATCATGCGTGTAGTAATAAACACACAATTTCCTTCATAATGCCGGTTATAACGTATAACACATGTTATTTGATATTTCGCAGACGAATTGCTAATATGTGCTATATTTATACCAAACACCTTTAGATGATTACAAAGAGTAGGGAAATTGATGTGTTAAAAATGCAATATTTTCGACTGATCATGCGCCGTGTTGCGAACACCCTCCTCAGTAGTAACTGGATCAACAATGAACGTCTCGAGGGGAACGCCTTGGTTGTAGCCCGATTGCTGGGCAAAACAGTGTGGGTTATATCTCATAAACAAAACCAAGGCATTATATCTGAATACCAGGAAATCTAGCCTGATAGAATACAAATGGACGATCTCTCGAGCCCTCAATACAAAAGCTCTGTCCTTGAAAATATCATGTAGCGGCTAGATCACTTTGGAAGATTCTTTGCCGATGGTTAGGACTTTATCGACAAAGGTCATGCTGTCCCCAACCATGCACGGGAGAAGAAGCAATCACCAAGCCTCCCGTTGTGTGGGGTCTGGAGAAGAAGCATCGACCAAGTGCATGACCCCAGGAAAATTGTATCCTTCATAAAATCTAGGTCATTTATGCACACTAAAAGAACCCGGCATGTACATCTCGATCCACGGGGTGAAGTAATGTAGTGAGAGATTAACGGGCTTCACACCTGGCTGAGTGGTGTTGGCTACCAGACTCAGACCGTGATATAAGTGAGCCAGTCTTGCAATCCCAACAGCCATGCGCGTCCCCGCCACAATACAGTGAGCCGAATAAAAGACAGATGGTCTCAAATAGCGGGGGTGCATTGGAAGCGCAAACCAGCTTAGCCACAAGACGATGAACCCCAGGAAGAACGTCTCCTCATCAATGTCTGGAGCGGCGACCTCTGCGAAAGGGACTATTGGGGTATCCAAAATAAAAAATTGCTTTAAATCCGCCTCCGCGGTCGGTAATCTGTCCAAGCCAAATCCGAACAGATCATCAAGCTTGGCGAACTTCGTGGCTTTCTTTGATAAAGCCTCCGGGCTGTAACATTTCAGAAAATAAAATATTATTTTTGGGAATTTAAATAATTTAGATAATGAATTTCGTGAATATTATTAAAGTATGGGAATTAGTTTTAATGAAATGGTATAATCATATACCGATAGTTTGGAAAATTATTATGAATTGTTGATTTTGAAAGAATTTATGTGATTTGGATATTGTATAAATTATTATACAATTATTTGTGTACAAGTTTAATTCTAAACTTGATTCATATTTTACTGATTATGCATTAATCTCGTTTATGTATTTCACATGCAACAAAACATATTGCAAAACACTTGTTACATATTTTTGAACCATGCTTCATTTTCATTTAATTGGATTTTTGTTTTTGTTTCAAAAAAAAGAAAAGAAATGGGAAGATATTTGTGAGAAGGGACATAGGATTATGGGCAAAGGAGAGAGAGAGAGAGAAGGGGGGGTCTTCTTCTCACCATGGCTCACATCCTTCTTCATTTTTCCTCACCTCCATTTTCCTCCTTCATCTCCTCATTCTCCACCTCCTCTTCCACCATAAAAACACCCCCAAAACTTAATCAAAATCTCACCCTCCTTCACAAAAAAAATGACCACAACCTCTTTTCAAGCATGATGGATCTATCAAGTGAAGATTTTGAGCATTTTGGGCAACCCAAGAATTTTCTTGAGTTGCCAAATGAGGTAATCCCTACACTTCTAGTTGAGTTTCTAGTGTTTCTAATATCCTAGTGTAGTTTAGGATTAAGCTAATGAGATTTAGTGATGTTAAAATTTTCAAAGATGAGGTTAGGGAATATTTGGATGTTGTAAGGGTGTAATTGAGGTTTAGACATGACTAAAACCCCTCTAGTGTCAAAACCTGGACCAAACCAAGTATAGAAACCCCAAGACTTGAACTTTGAAATTTTTCGATATCCGAATTTATGGAATTTGTGATGATATTTAGAGATCTGCTATGACCTGGAGGACCTGAAAAATATATAGCGATTACAGTGAGTCGTGCAGGTGACCTAGAAGCTTACCCTAAAACTTGAAACCCCCATTCCATTTCTTGGCCGCAAATTGCGGCCTGGGTATGAGCATTTTTGTTCGTGCTTGGTCCATGACTCCATTATCTATTAATTAGACCCTCCACATATGCAAAATTGGCTAATTTCACCTGAGACAAAATCTGGAAATGCTTTTCAAGATTTCTGATTTCGGTTTGCGAGTTTTGTTGACTTGGATTTTGGTATTTGGGTTTTGACTCGGTGGTTTGACGTTTGTACATCAACATCGAAGATTGTTTGGTTATTCTTGCATACATAGACCATAGGTTCTAACCTATGTGTGTTTCACGTGCCTCTTTGGTTTTCGTATTCGATTCTGGTTTACTATACGACGTGTTTAAACTGTAGGTACCTTCGCGTGGACTTTAGGATGATGAGGGAGAGCAAGGCGTCATCGACTTCGGCAAGCGAGGATTGAAGGTGAGTAGATGTATATTTACGAGGAAAGTCGGGTGGATAGCGTATAGCACCCCCGCAACCGTAGAATAAGATATTGTTATATCTATATATTATTTATGTTTATGCGAGACTTGGATACCTAGCAAATAGGGTTTCTAGGAGACTATAGGTTAGATTAAGCGTACTTGTAGGATAGTTTACTCTTAGTTTAGTTCCTTAGTCGTGAATCATCGGTTTACTTTGTCTTGCACACACACACACTTGATATGATATGTTTGTATATGTATATGTATATAAATATATGTATACATATATGGGTATGTGCTATATGTGTGTGTGTGTGTGTGTGTGTGTGTATGTATTTATACTATACATATTTGTGTATGATGAGGATATGACATATTATATGATTTTGAGTCGATACGATCACGCTAGATGTCAAGAGGGTTTAGTATACGATTTGAGATGAGACATCGTATATGATGCGATATATTAAAAGATCGTTGGGTGTTCTATACATAACATGTGGTAGCATGTGACTTGATGATATAATAGATTGTATGAGACCTTAAATCCATACCATGATTATAATATTGTACGACGAATGATATCGTATGAATTATGATCTATATATGACATATATGATGTTTGACCCGTACCCTTGATTTTGAGGATGCTGTACGATGGACTATACCATACGAGATATTTATATGATGATTGATCCACACTCTTGACTCGAGGATGCTATACGATGGATAGTACCGTACGTGATGCTATGAGGCTGGATCGCCGACTATTAAATATATCGACTCGGATATGTATAGATTTCTATTCACTTTCGACACTGTTTTAGTTTAGTCTTTTAATTGCTTAGATAGATGTTAGATTAGGCTCGAGTCATACCTATTTTCTAAACAACGAATCGTATGCATTTTCAAAGGATAAACCGAGGGACGCTACGGATTTTCAAAAGACGTCTCTTTTCCCAAAACACCATAGCCCCTACTTTTCTAAAAACAACGATTCGTTCTATTTAAACACGATAAACGGTATGGCTCGTATATAGATCTATATACCTTATTGTTGCTTTTACTGTTTACTTTCTGTTATGATCTTGTCTGCTAGGACACCTGCACCATTATCGATGATGCGTATGTTGCACGTACACTTGGTTGCCGGCTCACACACATCAGCATCGGTAATTACCATGTCACGTACACTTTAGTAACAATTACTTCATTCGTATACCCTGATAAACTGTAGCTAAGTAGTACTGTTTTGCATTCATGATATCATATGATAGTTTAGACTTCGTATTTCTTACTTAGATGCCACATGCATTTGTATACATACATTCTGGTTATGCATTGCAGTTTGGCTTTATGCCGGTATTCATTATCTCCTTATTAGCTCAGGATTATGAGATTCCGGTTTTCATAAGATTTCTGGATTTGAGAAACCATATATGAATTCGAAAACTTATGCTCTTTTTAAAAGAAAATTACGGTTTTTCCTTTGATATGATGTGTGGCGTCCACCATGAGATTTCTCGGTTCTGGAGCATATAGGATATATGATTACCCACTACGAGGAGCGAAGGAGACACCGTCTGCGAATACATGGTGGACCCGGTGCGGTACCCCGGGGCAAGAAGGTCGTATAGAGATTGAGTCGTTGAGCCCGACAGGGGAGCACTACCGACCAGTGATAGTTTGGACCCGGCAGTTATCCGAAGGATACCGACCGGAGTCGTGATATGGATTTGAGGGCCGGCCTGAGGATGCGGCGCCCGAGATATGAGGATGTTGTATCACAGATAGACACGATTATCATGATGTTTTCGAGTGTCGATACTGGGCACTCAGGTTTTATCATGATTTAGTGTGCCGTTGCTGGACACACATTGAGTGATGCATTTACATTCATACATACATTTACATGTCTTGTTACCACTTTACGATACTAACACGTGTACCTTGGTTTATACTTATGCTTATACTGTTACCCTAGTTATTACTCTATGTCTATATATTATTATATTGTATGATCTAGGAGATAGTCATACATTCGGTTTCTACTCGGTGATGTCTTCTACTCCCGAGTTGGCAACTCACCCCCGTTGTGCCATAGTTTTCTTGCAGGTTTGACCGCACAGCTTCCATTGCGGCTTGCTGCCACACTGCTTTCTCCACGGTGATTGCATTTGTTTAGGTGGGATACATATGCATCGTGGCCACCATTATATACTTGTATATTTTAAATTCAGTTGTATCTAGTTAAAAGCTCCATCAACCAGACTATGTATATTCGTAGACTTAAAGATCTTTGTTGTATATTCTTTCGGCCTCAGAGTCACGCTCATGTAGTTATTAATTTATTTGGTTTCTTGATGATGTTATGTTTTCTTTGCTTTACTTTTGAGTTATGATCCTCGCTTTCGGCGTTGTATATTTATATATTTGCGTGATTGTTTCCACCTTTTTGGCGAAGAGCTAGCTCTCGCTTGGGGATGCCTACTATTATTATTGTTGTATTGTTTTCGGGTTAAAAATTACAAAGGAGATACTGCCCAAATTTCAAATGACGCAAAATGTTTTCAAGATAAATATAAAGTATTGCATTTTCATAGACTATAAGTTATGTTTAAAAGAAAGGTCTTGATTTCATTATGCCGTTATTTCCAAACTTCACCTCCACTATTTCCCTAAAAAGGTTTAGATTTCTGGGCTTTTGGCTCACTTGAATTAGGTGGAGTCCTATAGACTTCACACAATTCAAGTGTCGGTCGCGTATCTTTTCCGGGTCATGACAAAGTTGGTATCAGAGCATTAGGTTTAACCTTGGTTCGAGTCTAGGTTTGACTATGCGGAGTCTAGGGCGTATATATATATTCGGAACCTAGGCTTGATCTTACGGAACTTAGACTTGGCCGAGGGGGTATTAGACACGAACTTTCGTCGCGTAGGTTGACCTTGGTTGATAGAGTAGGTGATTTAAGTAGAGTGACGTACCGTGTGTATGTTCCGCGACATACTTACGATACGCTACTTCGCTTAAGCAGCCTTAGGATGTACATTTCTTATGCACTGTATTTCTATTCGTTCCTATGATCTACCCTCATCGATATCGAATTGTGATTTCTGTTACCCTGCCTACACGAGCATATAGAGTTGCGGCTAGAAATGTGGTCGGCACGAGCTCTTCGGGAATGAGGACTGACCAGGATGTATTCCGGTGACACCCGAACGCGTTGATATATTGTTTTACTATGTTCTCGTTGACGCGAACATTCAAGATCTGCACAGATGATTGGGCCATTGCTAGAGGCCAGCCAGATTTTGAAGACTGTTGATGAATTGTCTACTCCAGATGATTGAGGCGTTGTTTACTTTTCGTACAGACGAGCCAGCTGTTGCCGAGTTTGACAAATATCGCCCCCAGACTTTGGAAGCTAATGCAACATGAGCTATAAACGGCGATGTGATAGAAGACCGCTAGTCACCCTTGGATGAGTGACTAGGACAGTTTGTTTGTTTGGATGCTCCGATGTGAAGTCATTAATTGCCTAGCTTCAGTTAGAAGGAGACCTCACAGACGTATTGTGAGTCGATCGAGACAGGGCGAGCGAAAGCGCATCACTCCGGTGTACTGCATTCTGGCATGTTAAAGTCACCACGGTTCAAAGAGAAAGGGACAATGGCCCCTACAAAATCATGGTAATTCCCCCGTCAACGATGAGGCAGGCACTCATTGTAAGAATCCAAAAGAATTCTTATTTAATGAAAAATCCCATTGAACTGTGGAGTTAAACTCCTAATATTCTCAAAAAATGAGTTCTACAGTAGATTCAAATCTGCAAGAAGAACCCTAAAAAAGAAAACAAGAAAAGGGAATAAAATTCCCAAAAGAATTTTCAAAAATAAATTTTTCTTAGAAATCCCCATGCGAAATGGAATTAAATTCCAGACAAACCCCAAAAATCAAAGTCATTAACAGGGTAAAGCCCTAAGATCTCTAAGACCCATGGTCTACCCAAATAAAAGATTTTTTAAGATCTCTAAGAGATCGTTCCGAGAGAAGAGTAAAGCTTGGTTAATGGGTTAAAAAAACCAAAACGAGAAGTGATTCTTTTAAAAGTTTCTTTAAGAGTTAAATCATGGTCATAATTCTTACCAATTTTTGACAGAGTTTAACTCTAAGAAAGTTCTGGGAACAGAGATCTAAGCTCTGAGGAGAGAATTAAATTCTCAAGGAAGAAGAAGACTCAAGAAGATGATGGAACGGCAGTCATCTCAAGGGCCAAAAGCCCTATTTATAAGATATGAAGGGACGGCTCAACTCCCTAGGAGATCGAGCGATGGAAAAGGTGACACTGTTGCACTCACGTATGAACCACGTGAGCACAACGGTGGGAGGCATTTGTTTCCCCAATATTTAAACCTAATAAAAGAGAAAAGCTCTATTGGATTTAATGAGGTAGTGCCTCACGTGCTCTCCATGAGGGCGCCAGCACCAGAGCCAATCTTATAGAATTAAATTCTATGGTGGCACCGCACATGCTCCTTGTTCCCCTCCGAAAGGCGGCGCACAAGACCGTGATGTCCTGACGCTGGGATTCGGGGCAGATGCTAATTGGTTTTATCCGTCTACCTCTCCGAAGATGCCAAGTTGATTTATGGCATCTTGCATCGGAGGTTTAGATGGATGCGGCCGATGTAGCAGACTTCATCAGATTCCCCCTCAGGGTGAGGGGTTTTTGATTGTGGGGACGCTCTTCCCTGCAGGCGCAAGCCCCTGCAGTTAATTACGCTACCGCATCGCGGTAACAACTTTCTCCTTCTCCAGAATTTCACTTCGTGTCGTGTGTGTTTGTTTTGTTTGTGGTTGCCCGTGGATTGTATACGGAGACTGAGTAATGCCGTCGCCCGTAGGACGTGGATTAGTCCAAATCCGTATTTACTAAGATTTGGGTTTGGTATTTTTAGTTTAAGGATGCATTAGTCGCGTTGAGACTAAGATCAACTTAAACGTTCGTTAAGGATACGTTAGTCCTGTTTTAGACTAAGATCCACTTAACGTAGTGATTAATTTAATGTATGGCCATCGGGACTCGTCACCTCTTTGAAGTCGTTGAGGAATTACAACGACGAATGTCAAAGGAGTTCGGAGATGTACCCTTGAACCAGAGTTGATTGGGAGTTTTATAATCCATTTGAATGTTTAAGGATACGTTAGCCGTGTTTGGGGCTAAGATCAACTTAAACGGGACCGTTTAGATCCGGCAAAAGAGCGTTTGGAAGCTCTGTTGTTCCAGTTTAAGGACGTGGTGGTCCATCGCCAGTTTAGGGACGTAGTGGTCCATATTCCAGTTTAGGGACGTGGTGGTCCAATATTAGTTTAGGGACGTTTCGGTCCAATGTTAGTTTAGGGACGTTTCGGTCCGATATTAGTTTAAGGACGTTTCGGTCCAATATTAGTTTAAGGACGTTTTGGTCCACGAGTTTAAGGACCCCGCAGTCCGTATGGGTGTATGGTCGTTGGGACTCGTCACCTCTTTGACGTCGTTGAGGAATTACAACGATGGATGTCAAAGGAGTTCGGAGATGTACCCTCGAACCGGACGTAAATCGATTTAGGAGAGCCATTTTGCTCAGTCAATTTAATTTAAGGACTTATGGCCACGATTGGGCTAAGTCCATTGCTTTTGCATTTCTTTTGCTTTTATTTGGGCTTTGCCCAAAAGGGATGCAGAGCATCAATTTTATTTGGGGCCCAACCCTTTTATTGCTTTGCAATCTATTTTGACCTGCTAGGTCTTTTTAATTTGGGCCTAGCCCTTCAAATAATGCATTGCATTTGTGCAAAACACCAAGAATCTTTTAGATTCAGGAAAAGAAGTGCAGAGCACTTTTTAATTTCTTGATCTAAATTTAGATCAAAGAAAAGAAAAGAAAGAAATCTTTTCTTTCTTTCTGTTTCAGAGAACCAGAGGTTCATAGCAAGTGCAAGGCACTATTTTTATTATTTTTATTTATTTATTTATCTATTGAAGATCACTGATCTTGTTTTCTAGATCAATGATCTATTCTTTAAGAGAATTTTCTCTTATCTCAAAGGTTTTTTACCTTCTTTTTTGTGTTCTCCAGAAATTCTCAAGAGTTCTCCTCTTTTTTTTTTATCCAATTGTCTATATCTTTGAAATGGGGTCTGGGGTTCTTTTATAGTTCTCAAAGATCAGTTAAATTTGTTAAAAAGATCTTTTCTGAGTGATTCGGGGAATTTTCCCCACCGTTGGATCTATGATCCAAAGGCCCCTGTTTTACAGAAGAAATCTTCTTGTTTTAACAAGAACAGAAAAGATTTCCTTAAATCTTCATTCTGTTGTTGCGCAACTCACCAGCGCGTGACACGTGTCGCGCAGTAAGGCGCTTGCGCAACAGCGATTGCGCAACTGCGCAGACACGTGTCGCGCGGTGAAGCGCTTGCGCAACAGCGCTTGCGCACCTGCGCAGACACGTGTCGCGCAGCCGTGCACTTGCGCAGTTGCGCTTGCGCAACTGCGCAGACACGTGTCGCGCTGCCGTGCGCTTGCGCAGTTGTGCTTGCGCAGTTGTGCTTGCGCAACTGCGCAGACACGTGTCGCGCTGTCGTGCGCTTGCGCAGTTAAGTGTTACTTATGTTTTTAAAGAGCCTTGCTCTGATCGGACGTATCGCCTTGGGCGTTGTGCTGCCGTGTCAACTTCTGACACGTGGCGCATTGCGCGCAGCGCACGGGAACCGAAGCGTTGCTTCAAAATTTGAATTTTCAAAATTCAAACAGAGCCTTGCTCTGATTTGGGGAACAAATGCCCCCCACCGTTGCGCTCACGTGGCGCGCACGTGAGTGCAGCGGTGGCAAGATCCCGACCATTGGATCATAGAGGTCAGGTGGAGAGACGCAGGCGTCTATAAATGGGACCCTTGGTCCTTAAAAAATTTCACCGTTTCAAGAACTTTGATTCAGAGCCTTGCTCTTGCTTAAAAACTTTTAGAGCCTTGCTCTTGCTTCTTCCCAAGAACTTTGAAGTTCAGAACTTAGAATCACTCTTAGGTAAAAATTAATTTAAATTAATTTTAATTAACAGAGCCTTGCTCTTGTATATCTTTGATCTAAAGAAAAACCCCTTTGGGGTTTCTTCAACAGAGCCTTGCTCTCATAGATTTTTGATCTAAAGAAGACCCCTTTGGGGTTTCATCCACAGAGCCTTGCTCTCAAAAATTTACAGAGATCTTGTTCCTGGGTTTTAACCCATGAACAGAGCCCTGCTCATAGATCAAATAGAGAACTCCTAAAAGTTTTCATGGATCTTTAAGATCCCAAAAATTTTAATTCTTAGGAGTTATAATTTTTCATTACTACTACAGAGCTAGGCTCTTTTTTAAGAAGTTTTATTCCTTTGAGACCAGAGTTTGACAAATATCACTCTGTGACAGAGCTTTGCTCTAAAAAGAGGAGATTTTCTCCTTGTCTCTAGGGATTCCCCCCCAATGAGGATATTCTCTTGGGGGTCTTTTTTATTGACTGACAGTCTCATCCAATGATGGGACTGTCTTATCAAATGATGCACTGTCATCTTGATTTTGTGGGTCCCCCTTTGGTCCCCTACCCACTGCATTGTAGTGTGATGTAGGCCTTTGAAATGTGAAGCATTGGAACACTAACGGTTATTTTTTTTTGTCTACAGGAAACATGTCTGAAGATTTGTCTTTCCCTTTTGTTCGCTCAGAAGGAGGGTTCCCACATGCACCAGTGGACCGGGTGGTGTTCGCCTTGATTAGAGATCACGATCCTGAGTGCAAGAGACTTCACCTGTGGGGAAGGTGGTACAGCCAAATCATCCAAGGCCGCCGCAGCTTCAGCTCCGCTTCGCCCTTTGAGCCCATAGTTACGATTCCTTATGCGGACAAGCCCCCGGTGGAGTATGCCGTGGAGGTTAAAAATTGGAATTCTGACGATCACCTCCAGCCTGCCATTGGTGCCATCCCAGTGCAACCGCCGCCGGCGATAGACATCTTGGGGAGGCGAATCTGTCAGGGTGAAGCACGCCCTTGGGGACAGGCTTATAATATTGGACTGATCCCGCGACCGCTTGCCGGATACCTGCAATGGGCCCGGTACATCTTATCGGCGAAAAGGACTCATCTAAGGAAGATTGGTTTATATTCGGCCGTCTACGTTTCGCTTTTCGAGTATCCCTCTCCTCCAACGTGGTGGATAAAGGCCTTTATTGAACAATGGAATATCCCCACCCACACCTTCTTGACAGCGGATAGGGAAGTCTCCATCTCTTTGGAAGAATTTGTTGAGATTTCAGGTCTACCAGTGAGGGGGGAGCACTACGAAGAGCTGCTTCCTCCTGATGAGTACGTCTTTGCCACCAAGCAGGTTGTATTTGACTTAACTCCGGAAAATTCCATTCAGCATCAGCACCCGGGCTTGGTGAAGGTTTTGGAGATTTATGAGGAACTCCATTTGGAATCGGGCGACCGGGGCGTCAGTTTCGCGGATTTCATCGCTCATTTTATCCGCCCAGAGTTCCTATCAGAGCAGGGCGAGAAGTTTGCTCAGCTTGCTGACCCCTTTGGTTTCGGCTTGGACCGCCGACCTTCATCGGAAAATGAGCAGCGGGATTTTTATCTCCCCGGCACTACCAGTGTCCCTTTCTCAGAGATCGTCGTTCCTGGCATGGACGAGGAGACTTTTTTCATAGGGTTCTTGGGTCTATGGCTATGCAGCTTCGCGCTTCCCATGCACCCACGCCTCGTGCGGTCCTCTGTCTTTTACCCGGCGCATCGAATGGTGGCCGGTTTGCAGTTATCGGTAGGGATCGCCGGATTGGCTTACCTTTACAATGGACTTAGCGTAGCGGCGGACGCTAGTGAGCCTGGGGTACAGCCTGCCAACTTTCCGATGCACTATTTTATTTCTTGGATGGAGATGCACGTGCGAGGAGTGTTTGGTGCCCACAAGACTCCTCAGCTCTTCGAGAAATACAGACTCCCGAGAGTCATGCGGTTGGTTGGGGCTTCAATTGTGGTTCCAGCCCCGCGGGAGTCTAGAGGGTTGCTCCTTCGT
Source organism: Agapanthus africanus (assembly GCA_030015575.1). Classification (NCBI taxonomy): domain Eukaryota; kingdom Viridiplantae; phylum Streptophyta; class Magnoliopsida; order Asparagales; family Amaryllidaceae; genus Agapanthus; species Agapanthus africanus. Next base: position 108,473,721 of record JASDDO010000024.1, read on the forward strand.
CCACATCTGGTCGGAGCGAAGGTTTCCTTTGTAGATAAGGTCATAACCATAGGCTCAGAGACCACCAAATCAGTGGTGCCTCTGCGTGATGACTTTAAAGGCGGGGCTTCTGTACTGAAGGCTCGGGAAATCCTCCATCTTTACTCCATTCGGCCGGGTTACCTAGTATTTAGGAAGAATGAGACGGCTCTCTTTATGAGGTATAACACGCATCGATTTGCCCGACAATCGAGCTACAATCAAGGGATCCCGTTGGAAGCCTTTCTGGAAACACCCGCAGTCGGCCCAGAGGGGGTAAGGAATGCGATGCATCATTTCACCCGGCTCAATACAGGCTCCTATTTTTTTTATCAGTGAGCCTAGCTGTGTCCCTAAAATAATCCATCCGTATGTAGCCTGGTATGCGCATGCTATGGGCCCAATCATCTTAATGGAGAAACGCCTGCTGGTCGACCGCAGGGCTGCGCCTCCTGGCGGTGATCGCAAGGCTCCCTTACAGCCAAGGATCCAGGTCATCCCCCCGATAAAAGATGCCAGAGTTGACCGACCGCGCGTGTTGAGTCCCCCGCGTGGATTGCCATTGCCCACTACGGTGGATGCACCGCCGGCGCCCCGTGCTCCCACGAAGACGGTTAATGTGGTATCACCAGGATCTGGCGGAGGGGCAGAGATCGGGACTCGCCGCCCTAAAGTGGCTGCCAAGCGCAAATCCGCTCCGGGTGGATCTAAAGCTGGTGGACAGCAGAAAAAGAAGAAGTCCGCCCTTTCCCTCGATGCGATCCTCAACTCAAAGCCTGCGGCTTCTCCTGCCGAGGCCATATGTGAGTATGGCAGCAATGAGGGTTTTGTGGTGGACCCTGAGGACACCAATTTAGCTGCCGCCATTGCAGCTTCGGAGCGATCGGCGAGGCTTGAGGCGATGTTAAGCAAACTCGCTGAGTCTGGTAATCATCAAACGCTTTATTTGTCATTTTACTGCATTTTTATTATTATCTTTAGCTAATATTTTCTTCGTTCTCAACAGGCATTTCTACTGAAGAGGCCATTGCTGCCTCTTTGAAGACCTTCCAGGAGGAGGAGAAGAAGCGTGTCCCAGCAGGCATTGGTATGTCCCACCCTTTTCCCTTTCATAAGGAAAGTTTGTCATCTTCTCTGATGGTCAACCTAACCTTCTTTTGTTTCCTTGCAGAGGTTATATCAGTTGACGCGGGGATCCTTCCTGAGCCTGTTACCGAAGTCCCAGCTTCGTCGAAGTTGCCGCAAGAGCCTCAGCTTGACAAAACGACGAGGGATGCCCTGAAAAAACTAGAGGCCTCCCTATTCACGGACGAGGACACCTCAATTAGGGAAGCTCTAGTGGCATCCGTCTCAACGGCTCGGGAGGAGCGGAAGCGGCTGAGACGTGCAGCAAAGGCGCGTAGAGCTGCTTTGGCTGCGGGAGCGGGCCCTAGTACTATTCCTTGTGCCGACACTCCTTCCGAAGCAGAGACGAGTAGAGCTGCTTTGGCCATAGGAGCGGGCCCTAGCACTATTCCTCATGCTGACACTCCTTCCGAAGAGGCCCCTACCGCCCTGTCTACTGCTCAGAGGCAAGTGGCGCGCGCGGCTCGGAGTGCAAACGACAAGTCCTCTTCAGGTAACATTTCTTTCAAAACTTTGTTGTAAGAATTATAAAGCCATTGGCTCATATGCGTTTCATCTTGCAAGGCCTAGTCCGACTGAGGGGGAGGCGGAGACCGTCAAACCCAGGGGAATGGAGGAAACGGCACTTGCCGAACCCGAGCCGACAATGAGCACCGTCGTCAGGGCTATGGTACCTGAAACAGAAGTTGAAGGGTCCGCCGCCGAGAGGGTCATTGATGTCGTACCTGAAGTGGCGGCAGATGAGATGATTGTGTTAACCGAGCCGAAGGCGGTAGAGGGGGAGGTGCTTGAGGCTGGAGACCTCGCGACGACGGTGGACGAGACAACTGTGACCGCAGGACCCGAAGGAGTAGCGGGTAAGGTGGCCACGATTCCTGAGGACGAGCCAGTCGCTCCTTCTCTGGAATCTGGCAATACTCCAATCATAGCCCTCCCCGCGTATGGTTCCTTGCCGTCTCCAGGGCTTGCGAGCACAACAACGGTTCCCATCGAGTCGGGTGACGAGGCTACGGGTGGTGGCCTGATGTCAATGGAGGAAGGAATTGCCTCAGTCTCGGCTGGCAGTTCGTCGGGTAAGTTTCGGGTTACTATCGTTTCCCCCCTTTTTTTATACATCTTGTGATCTCTTCTAACAAGCTTGTCTTTGCAGGTGCGGCCAGTGCCGACGCTCCATTGCTTGAGGGAGCACCGTCAACTACCGCTTTGGCGGTGGTCACTTCCCCGTCTTCCCTCGTGCCATCGCGGATGTTGGAAGGTATGGATTTGCAACTCACAAGTTAATCTTTTAAACGTGTAGTTCATGGACTAACGCCATACCACCGCATCTTTTCAGGAGTGCTCTTTGATCATCTATATCAAGTGTTGCTCCTACACTTCTCCTTCCCATCCGAACTTGCTTCTCCCTCTAGTGGCGCTGGTGAGTGTACGTTCACTACAATATCATTGTTCATCCCCTTTTTTCTAGTAATTGAATGATTTCTGACTTTTCCCTTTCTTTATCGCAGTGCCACAAATCGAAGGAGGGGATGCAAGACCCGCAGCGCTACCGGCCCTTCCGGCCTTGCCGTCTGTTGCTGCTGGTATAGCAAATTCCTTTTTTGGTAACCCTTAAACATCTCTTGAACCATTGTTTAACCATGTTTTGTTTTGCAGCTATTGTTCCGGCTCCGGTCTCTTTTGAGTCTCGCGTCCTTCCACCGGCAGGCCCTTTCTTGAAACGCCCGTCTTCAAAGGGTGCTGTGATGAGTTTGGGCATGCTGAGCGGGTACATCGAAGAGCTCAATATGGACGCTCTCCCTTCTGCCGTAGATTTCGCTGTGGAGGTTAATCCAATGTTGGCGGCGCTCGTAAATTTTCATAACGAAGGCGTCGTCGGATCTTGGGTTAATCATTGCACGGAGATTGAGGCCTGTCTATACCGGCTGGAGTCGACGCGCCCTTCTTCCGAAGTTTTAGCCCTGAGCACCCAACGTACAGCTTGGCTCGAGCAAAGCACTTCGCACTCCCGCCACTTGGGCAAGAAGCAGCTTTAAGACTAAGGGAATGCGAGAAGACCTCGAACGAAACGACCCATCTGCGCGCTGAGGTTGAGGAAAATGCTGCCCAAGTGAAGACTATCTTTGAGGGTCTCTTGGAGCGCATCTCCCACGGGCTAAACTTGAAGCGGAAGCTTGACGTAGCTGAGCGCAATATCCCAAGTCGGGAAGCTGCCTATCAGGTCATCAGGGAGCAGCTTGCGACGGTCCTGCAGCAACGAGCCCAAGTGGAGGCAGAGCTGGCGGTGGTAGCTGACCAAGAGAAAGCATGGAAGGACATATGCGAGCGATTGCTACATCTATGCAAGACGCTTCCTTCCTAATAATTCTCCTTGTATCATTTGTCTTTGTAAAGTACATGTATATATTTTTTATTCTTTAGCACGATGTATCCTGTACTCGATCAATATTTATGAATAAAAGATGCACATTTTGTAATGTCTTGTGTCATTTCTCCGTCTTTTCTTTCTTTGATTATCAGTATGCCACCTTAGTAACCATGATTGACGTGCGATTAGGACGAGTATCCCGACCTTCTTAAGAAATAACGATGGCTTAGGCCGCAGGTTCAGATCTGCTGCCTAAGGTTTTTCAACTCTATAAGCCGTGAGGGTCTCATAGAGACTTTTCTCCCGACGGATCGAGTGGATCTCGTAGGTGGATTTTCTCCTTAGGAATCGTGAGGATTCCTAAGTGTGGTTTTCTCTTATAAGTCGTAAGGATCTTATAAGAGAATTTTCCCTCTTACGAGTCGAGAGGATTCGTAAGTGGTTGTTTCTCTCCTCGTCGAAACTCGGCTTTGGAGAGTGAGACCCGTGTATAGTATACAAGAGACCATTTTAGATCGACTTGTAGGGTCTCATTGCTCAAAAAGCAAGCTTTTCAATCCTTGCTGTCTAAGACTTCTTCTTACAAATTGAGACGAATCGGGGATCTGTTTGCAGTTGTAGCGGAACAGTTGACATAAGTTAGGAAACTTTCGTCACGGAGTGTTTGTATCCGTGAGTCGGGGAGTTTGCTGGGATTATTTGTTTCCCAAGCGCCAAGGATTATTTGTTTCCTTGGGGTTTGAAACGAGTCGAGGGTTCCCACGGGGGCTCTGGTGGCTCTGCGGGTCGACGCGGATCAGGAAGCTCTCGTCAAGGAGTGTTTGTATCCGTGAGTCGAGGAGTTTGCTGGGATTATTTGTTTCCCAAGCGCCAAGGATTATTTGTTTCCTTGGGGTTTGAAACGAGTCGAGGGTTCCCACGGGGCTCTGGTAGCTCTGCGGGTCGACGCGGATCAGGAAGCTCTCGTCAAGGAGTGTTTATATCCGTGAGTCGGGGAGTTTGCTGGGATTATTTGTTTCCCAAGCGCCAAGGATTATTTGTTTCCTTGGGGTTTGAAATGAGTCGAGGGTTCCCACGGGGCTCTGGTAGCTCTGCGGGTCGACGCGGATCAGGAAGCTCTCGTCAAGGAGTGTTTGTATCCGTGAGTCGGGGAGTTTGCTGGGATTATTTGTTTCCCAAGCGCCAAGGATTATTTGTTTCCTTGGGGTTTGAAACGAGTCGAGGGTTCCCACGGGGCTCTGGTAGCTCTGCGGGTCGACGCGGATCAGGAAGCTCTCATCAAGGAGTGTTTGTATCCGTGAGTCGAGGAGTTTGCTGGGATTATTTGTTTCCCAAGCGCCAAGGATTATTTGTTTCCTTGGGGTTTGAAACGAGTCGAGGGTTCCCACGGGGCTCTGGTAGCTCTGCGGGTCGACGCGGATCAGGAAGCTCTCGTCAAGGAGTGTTTGTATCCGTGAGTCGAGGAGTTTGCTGGGATTATTTGTTTCCCAAGCGCCAAGGATTATTTGTTTCCTTGGGGTTTGAAACGAGTCGAGGGTTCCCACGGGGGCTCTGGTGGCTCTGCGGGTCGACGCGGATCAGGAGGCTCTCGTCAAGGAGTGTTTGTATCCGTGAGTCGAGGAATTTTGCTGAGATTATTTGTTTCCCAAGCGCCAAGGATTATTTGTTTCCTTGGGGTTTGAAACGAGTCGAGGGTTCCCACGGGGGCTCTGGTGGCTCTGCGGGTCGACGCGGATCAGAAGGCTCTCGTCAAGGAGTGTTTGTATCCGTGAGTCGAGGAATTTGCTGGGATTATTTGTTTCCCAAGCGCCAAGGATTATTTGTTTCCTTGGGGTTTGAAACGAGTCGAGGATTCCTACGGAGGCACTGGTGGCTCTGCGGGTCGACGCGGATCAGAAGGCTCTCGTCAAGGAGTGTTTGTATCCGTGAGTCGAGGAATTTGCTAGGGATTATTTGTTTCCCAAGCGCCAAGGATTATTTGTTTCCTTGGGGTTTGAAATGAGTCGAGGGTTCCCACGGGGGCTCTGGTGGCTCTGCGGGTCGACGCGGATCAGGAGGCTCTCGTCAAGGAGTGTTTGTATCCGTGAGTCGAGGAATTTTGCTGAGATTATTTGTTTCCCAAGCGCCAAGGATTATTTGTTTCCTTGGGGTTTGAAACGAGTCGAGGGTTCCCACGGGGGCTCTGGTGGCTCTGTGGGTCGACGCGGATCAGAAGGCTCTCGTCAAGGAGTGTTTGTATCCGTGAGCCGAGGAATTTGCTGGGATTATTTGTTTCCCAAGCGCCAAGGATTATTTGTTTCCTTGGGGTTTGAAACGAGTCGAGGATTCCTACGGAGGCACTGGTGGCTCTGCGGGTCGACGCGGATCAGAAGGCTCTCGTCAAGGAGTGTTTGTATCCGTGAGTCGAGGAATTTTGCTGAAGTCATTGGCTTCTTCGGTTGAAATGAACCGGTGAGGTTTGGGGTTCGTCGTTTGACGGAATCCGCTGGGAAAGTATGGTCCATTCTTTGTTTACGCCCTTGGATTGTATACAGGGATCGATGTGATCTTAACTGTAGGGCCAAAGTTTTATCATTTCTTCTTTTTATTTTATTTTATTTCCGCGATGCTCTATCATTTCAGCTTTTATATCGCGAAGGTCGCGACTGCCCAATCATTTCGGCTATTTTTCGCGGTGCCCAATCATTTCGGCTTTTTATTTTATTTTTACCCGCTGCTTTTTATTGCGAGTTGCCCAATCATTTCGGCTATTTCTTCATGCATATATTTTTACTTGCTGCTTTTTTTTATTGCAAGTCGCCCCATCATTTCGGCTATTTCGTATGCATGTGCGGCCTACTGGCTTTTCGCTGTAAACCTGAAATTGGACACCGATTTCGGCATCAGCACCGCTACAACTGGGATATTGCCGGGAGCGAATCATCATTTGCCTCTGTCGTTGTCGAACAAAGGAGGCTTAGCGACCAGGGTTAAGGTCCTGTCGACTAAGGCTTTTGACTTCATGAGCCGTAAGGGTCTCACAAAGCTATTTCTCCCTACAAGTCGTGAGGATCTCGTAGGTGTATTTTCTCCTTAGGAATTGTGAGGGTTCCTAAGTGTTTTGTTCCTCTGTAAGTCATAAGGATCTACAGGAGGGTTTTCTCCTTGTAAGTCGAGAGGATTTACAAGGGTTGTTTACCATGCAAACATATCCCTAGTTTCAGATGGGGCTTAGTTAGGGAAATGTTTATTCGCGCCCGTGGATTGTATACAAGGGTCAATACTGAGCCACTTGTAGGGCAATATTGGAAGTTTGTGGGGGTTTTCTTAAGCACAGGTTTAGGTCTCTGTGACTTAAGACTTTCAAATCCTATGAGCCGTGAGGGTCCCATAAGAGAGTTCTCCTTACGAGTCGTGAGGATCTCGCAAGTGTATTTTCTCCTTAGGAATCGTGGGGATCCCTAAGTGTGTTGCTCCTTTGTGAGTCGTAAGGATCTCACGCAGGTAGTTTCTCCTTCAAGGTCGAGAGGATTCTATAAGGGTTCTTTAACGAAGTTGCGCCCTTTCGGGTTTTCACAAACATTCGCCGGTAGTCCTGCTGTTTTTACTCACGGAGCCCTTTCGGGTTTTCATCCGTGCCCATTTTGCTTATGGACGTACCGTTTTTTTTTTCTTCTTTTTTTTCTCTTTTTTTTTACGAGGTCGCGCCCTTTCGGGTTTTCACGAACACTCGCCGGCAGCCCTGCTGTTTTTACTCACGGAGCCCTTTCGGGTTTTCATCCGTGCCCCTTTTTGCTTATGGACATACCGTTTATTTTATTTTATTTATATGTTTTTTTTTATCTCGTCAGCCTAAGGATGCTGCGGTATTAGTTTAAAGACGTTTCGGTCTGCTATTAGTTTAAGGACATTTCGGTCCACTGTTGAGAAGGTTGGCTATTCTTTATGAAGCTTGAGCTTAGGAAGATAGCGAGCGGACTTAGTCGTCGTCATCCATCATTGACCTAGGCTGTGGCTCATTAAGCGTAATATTTCTTTAGAAAGCGACCGTTTATCGGCCTGAAAGGCCTTTCACCGTGCATGTCCATGAGTAGATAGGCCCCACCCTGGTAAACTTTATCTATGACGTACGGGCCTTCATAGTTTGGCTCGAATTTTCCCCGCTTGGCGCGATTGGGGATCATAGGCCTTTTGACCACTAGCACGAGTTCGCCTTGACGGAATGTCCTCGGTCGGGTCAATCTTTCGTATGAGCGCGTCATCTTTGCTTTATAAGCTTCCAGATTTTGTTGTGCTAGAAGCCGGATTTCATCAAGGGCGTCAAGCTCTTCAAACCGAAGGTGAGCATTTTCTTCGTCAGTCAGCTCGTAGTGGACTGCCACTCGTAGAGAGGGTAATTCTATCTCGAGAGGGAGTACTGCTTCCGTCCCAAATACCAACGCGTATGGCGTTGTGTTTGTGGCCGTTTTAAATGTAGTTCGATACGCCCAAAGAGCCTCTTGCAATCTTTCGTGCCAATCTCTCTTATTTCGTGACACTGTTTTCTTCATGATCTTCGTCAAGGTCTTGTTGAAGGCCTCAGCTAGACCGTTAGCTCGCGGATTATAAACTGAGGAATATCTCCAGTCTATATTGTGCTGCTGTGCGAAGCGGCTAATTTTATGACTTTGGTAAGCTGGCCCATTATCAGAGATGATTCTTCTCGGGGTTCCAAACCGGTATATGACATGCGTTTTGAAGAAATGGAGGATGTTCTCCGTCTTCACTTCCCTCAACGGTACCGCCTCTGCCCATTTGGAGAAGTAATCAGTCGTCGCCAAGATGAAACGATGTCCCTTGGACGATGCTGGTTCGATGGGACCGACTATGTCAGTTCCCCACATTTCGAATGGCCAACTAGCCACTGTTGGATGCAATGGATTGGGATGCTGATGGATGAAGTCCCCATGAATTTGGCATGAATGACATTGCCTCGCGTATTCCAGGCAATCCTGCATCATCGTGGGCCAGTAGTAGCCCATCCGTTTTATCTTCAACTTCATCTTAAGGCCTGCTTGGTGGGAACCGCAGAGTCCGTCGTGAACTTCTTGGACGACCCTTCTCGCTTCGTCACGTCCTAAGCATCTCAGCCACAAAGAATCAAATGACCTCTTGTACAGGGTATCGTTGACAAAGGCGAAAGATAGAGCTCGTTTCACGAGCTGATGTCTTATGGACGCTTCTTCAGGCATTCAGTGGAACTTGAAGTAATCTATGAAGACTTCTCTCCAGTCTTCGGTCTTCTCATGATCTTTTATTTGTAGGGTCGCCTGCTCAGTTGCTCCATTTTCTTTATATGATTCTGGAGGTATTTCTGCTGGGGCGAGCACTCGACGGCTTTGTATCACGATTCTAACGTCATCGAGGTTCTCGTCAGCCAATTCTTTAGCAAATTTGGCCAGTGCGTCCGCTTTGCTGTTTTCCGCTCGCGGTATGCTTTCCAAAGTATATGAGGGAATTTGGGTAAGCAGTTGTTGCACCTTTTCACCGTATTTTATCAATTCCGGTTTGCATGTTTGGTAATCGCCATTCACTTGACTGACGACTAGCTGGGAGTCCCCATATATGAGGAGGTTTTCAATTCCCATGTCGATGGCAATCTCCAAGCCTGCTATCAAAACTTCGTATTCAGCTTCATTATTCGTTCTCGGCTCTGTCAAGGAGAAGGCGAAGCGCATTATTCCTCCTTGTGGAGTCACAAAGATGAGTCCTACCCCCGATTTGATCATTGGTGTACTTTGTTTGTGCTTTTTCATGGAAGATGCTCCATCGAAATAAAGTTCCCAACGGGTATCACCACTGTCGATTGCGTCAAACGCATGTCTGTCTGGCAAATCGCAATTTAGAGGAGAATCGGCGGGTATGGGATGTTCAGCAAGGAAGTCGGCGATGGCCTGGCCTTTCACTGCCCTGAGAGGTTGATATGTTATCGAAAATTCCATCAAGAGCAGAGCCCATTTAGCGAGTCGTCCTGTCAATATGGCTTTTGACATTAGATATTTGAGAGGGTCCACTTTTGAAATAAGACGGACTTCATGCGCTAACGCATAGTGCCTGAGCTTTGTTATCGCGAAGATCAACGCCAGGCAGTGTTTTTCAATGGGGGAGTAGTTGCTTTCTGCCCCTAGCAGAACTCGACTTAAGTAGTAGAGTGCTCTTTCTTTCCCTTGATCGTTCTCTTGTGCCCATAATGCGCCTAAAGAACCTTCGAGGGCGGTTGTATAAAGAATGAGAGGCTTCCCTTTAACCGGAGCAGCCAGCACCGGCGGGTTCTGCAGGTATTGCTTGATCTCGTCCAGTGCGCTTTGGCATTTTTGATCCCAAACGAATGGGATTCCCTTCTTCATCAGGTGACTGTAAGGACGGCACTTTCCTGAAAGGTTGGCTATAAATCGCCGTATGTATGCGAGTTTCTCTTGGAGAGACCGCAGCTGTTTGATAGTTCTCGGTGGAGGCATTTCCATGATCGCTTTGATTTTTGACGGATCTATTTCAATACCTCGGTGTCGAACAACGAATCCCAGGAATTTGCCTGAGGAAACTCCGAATGCACACTTAAGAGGGTTCATCTTCAAGTTGTATTGTCGAAGGCGTTGAAATACAGTCTTCAGATGCTCGAGATGTTCCTCGTATGATTTGCTTTTAACCACGAGATCGTCGATATAACATTCGACGATTTCGTGTATAAGGTCGTCGAAGATCTTCGTCATGGCCCTCTGGTAGGTGGCACCGGCGTTCTTTAAACCGAAAGGCATCACCTTGTAACAGAATATCCCTAAAGGAGTCCGGAAAGCCGTATGTTTCTGATCTTCAGGATGCATTTTTATTTGATTATACCCCGATGAGCCGTCCATGAAGGAGAAAACCTCATGAGTGGATGTGTTGTCTATCATCAGTTCGGTGACCGGCACTGGGAAATCATCTTTTGGGCAGGCTTTATTAAGATCCCGAAAATCCACGCATATGCGCACCGTCCCATTTTTCTTCATCACCGGGACGATGTTAGCGATCCATTCAGGGTATTGAACTTCATGGATAAAGCCGGAGTCTATCAGCTTTTTGACTTCGGCGTTGATGCTCATTTCAAGCTCGAGCCGCATTCTTCTCGGCGCCTGTTTGACTGGCTTGGCGTCCGGGGATATCGCCAATTTGTGCACAGCAATTTCTGTATCTAGTCCTGGCATTTCGGAGTAGTTCCATACGAAGCAATCTTTATGCTGTACGAGGACGTCCTTTAACGCAGCCACCCTCTCCTCAGACAGCAGCTCGCTGACAAATGTCGGTCGCGGATCGTTTACCGTTCCCAACTCAATTTTCTTGAGGTTATCTGCAGTGGTATGTATTCCATCCTCCAGTTCTTTCGGGGCTGGGGGAAATTCTGAGATTACCTCATCGCTGCTATTTTCAAAGCACCAAGGAAGGCTGTTCATGTCCTCGGACTCTTCTTTTAATATTGTTATCACGTGGCAAGTGCGAATTTTCTGCCAATCCCAATGCGGAGTTGGTTCTATCCTTGTGTTTTCGGGTTCGTGCTTTTGCGGCGGCGCTACCATCCAATTGTCAGACAACGCGAATTTGCCAAGCTGATATTGGTCCTCAACCCAATTCTTAAAGGTGAAGCAATCTTCAAGCGGATGCCCTACTACTCGATGGCAAGAGCAATAATTTGGGTTGAAGACCTCGCCTGCGTGCTCGGGGTGCTTGGACTCTGGCAGCTTAAGCATTTGGTGTTTTAGAGCAAGATCAAATATCTTCCTTGTTTTGTTCCGAGGAAATGAGTATGCTCGACCCATTTTCTTCATGAGGGCTAGGTCAATAACGCTCGAATCTCGGATGCGTGGCCTATTAGCTCTGCTTTGTGGTTGTCGAGCGCCTTTCTTGCCTTTCGACTTGTTTTTGCTTTCGCGTCGAACCTTTTTTGTAGCAGGTTGATAAGGAGCGGCATTTTCATCCTTCACCGCCTGTTGAAGGAGGCGCTGTGTCTTGGCTTTCTCATAGATTGCCATTTCACGATTGTGATCATCTCGGGCTTTTTGACCCGCATTCCTTATAAGTTTGCCCATCTGGTCTTCAAATGATGGACTGGGCGGTTTTGCATCAGGAACTTTTGCTGGCTCAGGATTAGCGTCCTCCCATTGAGCGTTCGCCTCTTCATCGAAGTCATACATAACATAACAGCTGTTTACTAGCTCTCGTTTCTTTGACCGGATGTACCCAAGCCCTTTTGTTTCTATTCTCCCGTTAGGCAGTTTGCATTGAGTCCCGGGAACGTTCCAGACCTTGTCATAGAATTTGGCCTTTCTAACGGTCTGTGTGAAGGATATCCCCTGGCGTTTCAGCAGTTTCTTCAAACCTTCGGTATAATATCTGGGAAGACGGATAGGCTGAAGCCTGTCGAGCGTGGGATCCGCGCCATGCCAAATTTCTTTTTCCACCTTGTTTTCTTCAGAACGGTAGAATAGGATTGCCTTCTCACCTTTTCGTCCGGGAGGGATATAGAATGTCTGCAATTCTTCTACGCTGTTGGTGTCGAGTGCATCCAGTTCTTTGTAATGTTCAAGCGGCACCATGGTTATCTGCAGACTTCGCTCTTCATCAGCGGAAACCCGTATTGAAGGCCGGGCAGGGAATACAGCATGAACTTCATCCTCTGAATCACTGCCGAAGATCAATGAAGGAATGGATGGTCCTGGCCTGGTGGATTGGGATGGACCTGAATAAATTATATCCTCCTCCTCCTCGGTGTCACTGCCGAAGACAGAGATGGTGGCGTTAGTTTTGTTCTCCAGTTTGTGACACCTTTCCGTGTCTTCGAAACTCGGTAAGAAGTATTTGGCATCTTCATACTTGCGAACTTCGTTTACGGAAAACGGATTCAACTCTCCCGCCACTATGTACTCGAGGCCATCCCTAGAATACTCCATGCACTGATGCTGTGTAGAAGGGATGATATTGTACTCGTGTAGCCATGGTCGGCCGAGCAGAGCATTGTAGCACGTCTTGGCGTCTATAACATGGAATTTGATGTCTGTGACGAGCAACCCGAAGCGTAGCATCAATATCACAGATCCAAGAGTTTTTGATGATTGGGAGTCGAATCCGGAGATGGTGATTTTGTCTCGAGCGAGGTGTTGGACACTCATGCAAATCTCCTTTAACACTCGCACATTGAGTAAATTAACAGACGATCCGTTATCAACCAAGATTTTACCTATCTTTATGTCATGGCAGTACCCTGAGACATAAAGGGGACGATTGTGTTCACACGTCCCGAGGAGAAGGTCTTCATCACCAAAAGCAACGTCGGCTGTGTGCACTTCTTCTAATTCGTCCTTCATCTTTTCTTCGGCTAGGAAGGCTTGGAACTGGTCCGGATCTTGTAGCGCCTTAATCAAAGAGTCTCTCGCCTCCTTTGATAGTAACAAGGCATCAAGGACGCTGAGCTGAGAGGGCAGTTTCCTCAGATGCGCCAGAATGTTGTAATCCGCCTTATTTCTCTTCGGTGGGTTTTCGGCGTTTAACTCTTCCGCGACTCGGTCATCCAAGGCGATATCTTCGGAGATTTTCTCTTTCCCTTTGTCTTTCTTGTTTAGAGGTCCGAGGTTCCTCTCAGGTAGCGTCCGATTCCGCAGCCGGATATTTTCACAGACCGTTGGCTCTTCTTCTTTTCCTGAAGTTGACTCTTTAAAGAGAGGGGCAAGTTCTAGCTCCTCATCAGAGTCGCTCCCAAATGTAGGCACTTGTGACCCGGCAGCGTTAACTATGTGACAATTGCCGGCAGTTCTTTCAAGTTCTTCGGTCGTATTTCTTTGCTCCCTGCGAATTTTACGTTTTTCCCGTTTAAAGCGTTGTCGATTAGCGACGTATCCTTGCCACCATCCATTGAAAGCTTTGCAATCTTGGGTGGGATGCGAGACCTTCTGATGATATAAGCAATAAGAGGGGTGCATTTCTACCACACCAGTAATTTTTCCTTCAGAGGATGGTAACTTCATGCCCATTGATATGGCCTTAGCAAACCTCTTCTTTATCTTGAATTGGCTTTTGTTGATAGTGGAGGCGTTTCGCTCCAGCAGGATCATCTCAGCTCTTTCCTTAAGTCGCTGGCGCTTGGCCCTTTCGAATATAGCCGTCTCGCGTTCTCGATCAGCTTTACTTTTCAATCGAGCTTCACTAAGAAACGCGTCAATCATTTCGATTGATAACTTCGGAACCCTTGACTCAGTATTTGCCCCCAGCGTTTTAGTGCCAGAAGTCCCTTCATCGTTCATGGTCGAATGGGAGATCATATGACAGCTCGCCACATATTCCTCGGATTCATCCGATGAACTTTCTCCCTCATCTTCTTTTTGAAAGACGTGATCAAGGAAATCTTGGAGCGTAATGGGAGTCCGCGCCTTTTGGTTGTATTCATCCAGTGCGTCGATTTGCTTTTGTAAGTCCGTGCGCTTGTCGCCAGGCTTCACGGGCTTCTTAGATTTCTTCTTCTTCTTTTTCGAAGATTTTGACGGCTGGCTATGAACGCTTGAACTACCACCATCGGTCTTCGGAGTCGGTCGTGGCTTCAACATCCCCTCAATAACCTGCGGTTCCAAGGGGTTCTTCCACTTGACCGCTGGACAGGTCTGAAGATCATTTAGCATTCTCCTCGTTTTGGCTGATAATACAACCTCCCAAGGAGCTTCTTCAATGACGGAGCATATTGCCCCCGGCGTATTTGTCCCCTTAGCAGTGTGGGGCTGCGGAGGATTCACCTTCCATTTGTCAGATAACGCAAACTTGCCCTGTCTATACTGGTTTTCAATCCAATTCTTGAAAACGTAGCAGTCCTCAATCGGATGGCCTAGCACTCGATGATAGGGGCAGTAATTAGGCTCGTTGACGTCACTTGGTTGCAACGGGCGTTTTGGATCTGGCAGATTTATGAGTCTGTTGCGCAATGCCAGCTCGAATAGCCTCCTCGTTTTATCACGGGGGAAGGAGTAAGCACGTCCCATCCTGTCCTCAAGGGGTACGTATGGGCGCGTATTGTTTGGACGAGCAACCGGCTTCGAGTCGCTCGGTTGTTGTTGGGCATTAGCGACAATGATCGCTTTTCCCTTTCCCTTGTCGTTTCGGGGGTCCGGCTTCGGGAGAGGGGGTTTATGGCCCATCTGGTCCATCTGCGCTAATTTGTCGATCAAAGCCTGGAAGGTAGTCGGCTTGAAGAACATCATAAACTGTGAAATGGTTGCTTGTGGATCAAGGGGTCCAACAAACATTCCCACCGCAGGGGCTTCTTCTATGCGCTGTTCACACTTCGACCATAGATTACGCCACCGTATAGCGTACTGAACCCACGTCTCGCCGGGTTTTACCCTGGCGTTAATCAGCGCCGTCATCGGGGTATGCTCACTGGCACTTGCAAAACGTTGGGTGAAGAGCAGCTCCATCTCCGCAAAGGTTTTAATAGAGTCGTTGGGGAGCTCAGAATACCATTCGAACGCCGTATCTGATAGGCTTCCAACAAACTGGCGAAGCAGAAGCTTGTCGTCGCCGCCGGTGTTACCGCAAAGCGCCCTGAACTGGGCAACATGTTGATGGGGATTGCCGGTCCCTTTGTAGACATGAAACTTGGGAATTGTGTAACCCGACGGGTATTTGATTTGGTCATACCAGCCTGGATACGGTCGCCCCGTTTTTACGACGTGGCCGGCTGCTTCGGCCACGTGATGAACCTTTATTTGCTGGGCTATATATTCGTCCAGATCAGTTTTAGAGATTGTATCCTCTTTAGCCGTTGATAGAACGGGCTGAGGGTTTGATGTCTCTCCCCTATCATCCCCAAGGACAATCGGTGGTTCTTCAGTCGGGGGATCTTGTTGTATCATCATCCCTATCATGTCCTGGAAGAGGAGGCCCATGCGATGTATATTGGCTGCTTGTTCAGCAGCCTCTTTGTCTCTCTTTTCCAGTACTCGGCGGAGGAACTCGGCGTCGGTCTCTTCCTCTTGGCGTTCATCTAAGGACGTCTCAGGGTTCTCTTTTGGCTCCGTGAGTGCAGCCATTGTAGTCATCATCTCTTGGAGCTTTTGTTGCTGCTCCTGAGCCTTGGTCACTGATCGGGTAAGCGGTCGGTGACCCGTAGAAGTACGACTTTCTTCCTTTCCAGAAGCCATACAAACCGTATGAACTGTTATGCCCCCTGACTTGGGGCGTTTAGGTTCACCGCTTTTAAACTTTGTCAGTGTCACGGGAGCTTTCTCTGGCCTTTTTCCTTTGTGGACCTTTGAGGTTGAAGGAGCCGTTGAAGTGGGCATCCTAGCATTTGTTGCCCCCTGCTGTTTAATGGGACGGTTTTTGTCCTTTTCCACCTTTGCCTTTTTCTGGCGACGAAAGTGGTCTGGGTCAATCACGGAGTCTTGAACCCTCCGCCAAACTTTATAAATTTTTGACGACAGCCGTTGAGGGGGCTGTTCCTGCTTTGTCTCCGGAGCTTTTTCCATAGGCGGAGGAGATCTTTTCAATGTAGCAATCGGAGAGTTCTTTCTCACCTTTCTCAGCAATTCAAAGTTGTTCCCAGTTGGAACAGCAGCGTTGACCTCCACTACTGGAGCAGGTGGGGTTAGCCCTGAGGGGGAGTTGCCCCCTGCTTTCCTTACTCGTCGCCAATGGCGATGTCGCGCACGACGAGCCGTTGGGGCTGGCTCGGAAATCGAGATGGTTTCTTGTTGCCCCCTGTTTGAGTGTGGGGTAACTGCCGATGTCAGCCTATCGAAGACTGATGCCTTTTGACCAGTTGGGGGAGGAGTGGGAGCCGTCAATCTTGTGAAGACCGACTCTCTGATGGGAGAAGCCGCTTTAACGACTTCCAAAGTAGCGGCCGTTGCCCTCTTTGGGACGACCACTTTATAGTTCTGACCTAACCTGGTGAAAACGGAGGCTGTCGGTTTGGCAGCTGACGACCCGTTGACAGGGGCCGTGGTAGCAGTGAGCCGGTCGAACACCGACTTCTTGTTCGCTTCCGGTGCGGATATCGGCATAGAGAAGCTTGTAGGTGGGACCATGTTCCCAAAAAACAGGCCGGTGGTGGCCTGGGTCACCTGGTCTACCGGCAGAGTAAGGAAGGAAGCCGCTTGGGGCCCATATGTCACACCTCTTGGTGAAGTGGAGCGTCCATTGCAGTGGCATTTCGAGCAGTTGGTGCAGTTGAAGGCCATTGAATCTTGAGTTCTGTGCCAGACAAAAGACCAAATCTTAGCAACTTGAAATCCAAAGGCAACCATTTAACAAACCGCGATTGGTTCGCGAAGACGACACACGAAGTGTGGAGTGGAAAGAGGAAAAGGTCCCACCGGGCGTGCCAGAATCTGTTCTCCTCCGAAAGGCGGCGCACAAGACCGTGATGTCCTGACGCTGGGATTCGCGGCAGATGCTAATTGGTTTTATCCGTCTTCCTCTCCGAAGATGCCAAGTTGATTTATGGCATCTTGCATCGGAGGTTTAGATGGATGCGGCCGATGTAGCAGACTTCGTCAGATTCTCCCTTAGGGTGAGGGGTTTTTGATTGTGGGGACGCTCTTCCCTGCAGGTGCAAGCCCCTGCAGTTAATTACGCTACCGCATCGCGGTAACAACTTTCTCCTTCTCCAGAATTTCACTTCGTGTCGTGTGTGTTTGTTTTGTTTGTGGTTGCCCGTGGATTGTATACGGAGACTGAGTAATGCCGTCGCCCGTAGGACGTGGATTAGTCCAAATCCGTATTTACTAAGATTTGGGTTTGGTGTTTTTAGTTTAAGGATGCATTAGTCGCGTAGCGACTAAGATCAACTTAAACGTTCGTTAAGGATTCGTTAGTCCTGTTTTAGACTAAGATCCACTTAATGTAGTGATTAATTTAATGTATGGCCATCGGGACTCGTCACCTCTTTGACGTCGTTGAGGAATTACAACGACGAATGTCAAAGGAGTTCGGAGATGTATCCTCGAACCAGAGTTGATTGGGAGTTTTATAATCCATTTGAATGTTTAAGGATACGTTAGCCGTGTTTGGGGCTAAGATCAACTTAAACGGGACTGTTTAGATCCGGCAAAAGAGCGTTTGGAAGCTCTGTTGTTCCAGTTTAAGGACGTGGTGGTCCGTCGCCAGTTTAGGGACGTAGTGGTCCATATTCCAGTTTAGGGACGTGGTGGTCCAATATTAGTTTAGGGACGTTTCGGTCCGATGTTAGTTTAGGGACGTTTCGGTCCGATATTAGTTTAAGGACGTTTCGGTCCAATATTAGTTTAAGGACGTTTCGGTCCACGAGTTTAAGGACCCCGCAGTCCGTATGGGTGTATGGTCGTTGGGACTCGTCACCTCTTTGACGTCGTTGAGGAATTACAACGATGGATGTCAAAGGAGTTCGGAGATGTACCCTCGAACCGGACGTAAATCGATTTAGGAGAGCCATTTTGCTCAGTCAATTTAATTTAAGGACTTATGGCCACGATTGGGCTAAGTCCATTGCTTTTGCATTTCTGTTGCTTTTATTTGGGCTTTGCCCAAAAGGGATGCAGAGCATCAATTTTATTTGGGGCCCAGCCCTTTTATTGCTTTGCAATCTATTTTGACCTGCTAGGTCTTTTTGATTTGGGCCTAGCCCTTCAAATAATGCATTGCATTTGTGCAAAGCACCAAGAATCTTTTAGATTCAGGAAAAGAAGTGCAGAGCACTTTTTAATTTCTTGATCTAAATTTAGATCAAAGAAAAGAAAAGAAAGAAATCTTTTCTTTCTTTCTGTTTCAGAGAACCAGAGGTTCATAGCAAGTGCAAGGCATTATTTTTATTATTTTTATTTATTTATTTATCTATTGAAGATCACTGATCTTGTTTTCTAGATCAATGATCTATTCTTTAAGAGAATTTTCTCTTATCTCAAAGGTTTTTTACCTTCTTTTTTGTGTTCTCCAGAAATTCTCAAGAGTTCTCCTCTTTTTTTTTATCCAATTGTCTATATCTTTGAAATGGGGTCTGGGTTTCTTTTATAGTGCTCAAAGATCAGTTAAATTTGTTAAAAAGATTTTTTCTGAGTGATTCGGGGAATTTTCCCCACCGTTGGATCTTTGATCCAAAGGCCCCTATTTTACAGAAGAAATCTTCTTGTTTTAACAAGAACAGAAAAGATTTCCTTAAATCTTCATTCTGTTGTTGCGCAACTCACCAGCGCGTGACACGTGTCGCGCAGTAAGGCGCTTGCGCAACAGCGATTGCGCAACTGCGCAGACACGTGTCGCGCGGTGAAGCGCTTGCGCAATAGCGCTTGCGCACCTGCGCAGACACGCGTCGCGCAGCCGTGCGCTTGCGCAGTTGCGCTTGCGCAACTGCGCAGACACGTGTCGCGCTGCGGTGCGCTTGCGCAGTTGCGCTTGCGCAACTGCGCAGACACGTGTCGCGCTGTCGTGCGCTTGCGCAGTTAAGTGTTACTTATGTTTTTAAAGAGCCTTGCTCTGATCGGACGTATCGCCTTGGGCGTTGTGCTGCCGTGTCAACTTCTGACACGTGGAGCATTGCGCGCAGCGCACGGGAACCGAAGCGTTGCTTCAAAATTTGAATTTTCAAAATTCAAACAGAGCCTTGCTCTGATTGGGGGAACACTCCTCACGCCGGCGTCAGTGTGCAAAGTTCAGAAAACGCTTTCTGAATAAGAATTAAATTCTTATATGGCGTCACGCGTGCTCATCACGCGGGCGTCAATGTGCAAAACACAAGAATACCCATCATAAAAATTAAATTCTGAGGTGGCGCCCATGTGCAAAACACGTGAGCGCCGTTGCCCAAGTCAAGATCAATAGAATTAAATTCTACATTGAGATATTTCCCTAAAAAATAGGATACTCTCTGTTAAACAGAGCCGTTGGATCAAAGATCCAATGGTGATAATAAATCACCAAATAATAGAATAAAATTATATTTTGAGAATATATTCCCTCAATCTTTACAAACAAAAAAGATTGCTCTCTGTAAAACAGAGAGCCCTTGAATTAAAAATCCAATGGTGATTAAGAATCACCGTTTGACAGAATAAATTCTGTATATGAGAAAATATTTCCCCAATCTTGTTAAAAAATAAGAACAACATATTCTGTAATGCAGAAGTTCTTGGATCAAAAATCTAATGGTGGGTAAAATTCCCTAAATCAATTTTGAGTCCAATTAAATCGATTGGAATCTCTCAATGAGAGATTTTCTCAAAACCAATTAACAATTTGCCTCCACTATATAAATCACCCGAGACTTACAGTCCCACACTCAGAGACAGAGGGAAAAAAACACAGAGACAGAGGGAGAGAAACACAGAGAAAGAGAGAAAACCCTATATAAGCTTCTGCAAAAATACAGTGAACTCTCGAAAGAACAGAGAATTCAATTCTCAAAGAAGAAAACCTTCCTTCTCGAAACCCTAGGTAAGGAAAATGGATCAAAATATCTCTATCACATTTAAGGGTTTAACCCTTTTAAAAGAACTTAGTTTTTTCTCTAGATCTAAGATCCGAAAGGCAAATCTCTCATTAGTTGAGAATTTAATTCTCATCGGGAAGCTCTTGTTCTTGAGAATTAAAAATTCAGGGAAGAACAATTTTTTTTTTAAAAAAGAGAAGAAAACGGAGTCCATGATACTCCAGGAACTCAGAACTTAGTTCTTTAAAAACTCAACCTAAAATCCTCAAAAATAGTGATTTTGGTGAGTTTTAATGGTCAAAATACCATTGACAGAGATTTAACCTCTCCAGAAACATCAACAAAGAAAAAAAACTAGCGCCTCATGTGCTTCCCAAGTGGGCGCCCTTTTAACAGCGCCTAGCACCTCACGTGAAAAACACGCGGGCACCCAAAATAGAAGGCCAGTGCCCCACGTGAAACACACATAGGCACTAAATAAAGTGCTCAGCACTCCATATATAGCCAAAACGGCTAAGTGCTTAGCACTGATTGGGCAGCGCCCAGCGCTTCACGTGCTCCCCATGTGGGCGTCATACAAAAAGTGCTTAGCACTTCATACACAGGCAAAACAACTGAATGCTTAGCACTAATTGAGCAGTGCCCAGCGCCGCACGTGCTCGTCATGCGGATGCCAAAAAATGCTTAGCACTTCATATACAGCCAAAACGGTTGAGTGCTCAGCACTGATTGGGCAACGACCATAATTGAATACTTCACATGATATCCATGTAAGTGTCAGAACGTCAAATAAGTGCTTAGCACTTTTGCATAAAAAGGGGCTGAACAAATAGAGCCCAAATAAGTGCTTAGCACTTCTGAACAGAACAAAAGAAGACTGAGTAGACTAAGCCCAAATTGGTTAAATCTTTACAACTGAGCTCAAGTCCTCTGTTGTTGGATCTGAAATAAAAATGATCCTTGAAATTTTACTAAGTTGATATTAGTCTCAAATTAGACTAACGTATCCTTAACTTAAAATAAATTGAGCTCAAACGCTCATATGTTTAAGCTGATCTTAATCTCAAACTAGATTAACGAGCTTTAAACCAAACAAAATATTTTTGAACCAACGGAACATATAACCTAAGTTCAAAAACCCGTCAAGCAAATTCTTGATCCAAACACAAATCTCAAATATACGGATTTGGAATGATCTGCGCCCTACGGGCGATGACATAAATTAGTCTTCGTATACAATCCACGGGCAATCCAAAATAAAACAAACACAACACAACACGAAGTGAACTGCTGGAGCAAGAGAAAGTGGTTATCGCAATGCGGTAACGTAATTAACTACATGGGCTTGCGCCTACAGGAAAAAGAGCCCCCACAATCAAAAATCTCTCGTAAAATGAAGGGGAATCTGATGAAGTCTGCTACATCGGCCGTATCCGTCCAAACCTCCGATATACGGTGCAATAAATCAACTTGGCATCTTCGGAGAGGTGGATGGAGAAGTCCAAATAGCATCTGCCCCAAATTCAGGCAAGACGATCCATCCCGGTTCGTCTCTGGTTTTCGGCGGAGAACATCGTGCAAACATGTTTTAGTTGGGTATAGTCCCGAAGCACATGGAGGCGGTGAGCAGTCGAAGGGATTCATCTCTCCCGGTATAGAGGGTCGATATCACGTAGTGCATGACATGACTATAACCATAAGTCTGTAGCCACAGCAAGTGAGCTAAACTAATAAGTGTTATTAGTTGTGTCTCTATTGATTATGAGTTTGATGTCAGCATGACTTATTGGGTTATTGGAGATCTGACAGTTCCACCCCTAGACCCGGTATGCGATACCCTTTGACAAAGAGACCAAATTGTATGGTATTCATCGCTTATAGATTTTTTAGGGTCCGAATGAGTTTGCTCGTCGACCTGCTTTTATTTTCCTCATACCTGAGTAGCCGTTACGAACAGCTAGTACCGCTGACGAGCTTGTGGGTTAACCCATGAGGGGATTGAATCTAAAATTGTTTCAAATTCAGTCAGATACGATCCTGTATAAACTACTGCCAGTGTATTGACAGGTCTTTAGAATCCTGCAACGAAAGTTCCTGTCCATGCGAAATGATGATGTGGCATGTGTATAGGGATACATGTGAAGGTTCGATTAAATACGTGTATGTGATACGCATGATTTAATCGGACGGTTGCTATACTAGTGATTGGTGTAATTTATTGCATATTTTTCTAACCCATTTATCATTTTATTATCATATATTATGTTGTTCCGCGTATGTTTGGTGAATTATTACAGATAATAGGTCTTGGATGTAAAAAAAGACGGATAATTGTGCTAAAATGAGGATTACGTGCATACAATGGAGACTTAAAGGAGTTATTCAAAAAAATCAAAAGATAATTTGCGAATTTGGAACAAATTTGGGAATATCATTGCAAATCGGTAAACGTTGCAACAAAAAGAGGTGAATCAATCATCACAACAACAAATCAGTTGGAGAACTAAATCAAATCAAAAGTAACAAATCAACCTACCTAATTATATGCCAAATTTGGGAACAATTCGGAGATCCACACTGTTTACCTCCGAAAACTGGACCGAGACGTTAAGACGTCTAGCCTGAATTTGGGGGCAGATACTATTTGAAATATATCCATCCACCTCTCCGAAGATACCGAGTTGATTTATGGTACTGTATATCAGAGGTTTGGATAGATGCGACCGATGTATCAGATTTTATCAGATCCCCCCTCATTTGTGAGGGGTTTTTTTATTGTGGGGACGCTCTTCCCTGTAGGCGGAAGCCCCTGCAGTTAATTACGTTATCGCATTGCGATAACAACTTTCTCCTGCTCCAGATAGATCACTTTGTGTCGTGTTGTGTTTTACTTATTTTGGTTGCATGTGGATTGTATACGGAGACTAATTTATATCGTCGTCCGTAGGGCTTGGATTATTCCAAATCCGTATATATTGGATTTAGGTTTGAACTTAGGTTGTATATTCCGTCAGTTCAAAGAATATTTTATTTTATTTAAGGACCGTTAACCTGATTTTTTATTAAGATCAACTTAAATATATGACCATGTGGGCTCAATTTATTTTAACTAAGGATACGTTAGTCTTTTATGAGATTAAGATCAACTTAGAAA
Source organism: Agapanthus africanus (assembly GCA_030015575.1). Lineage (NCBI taxonomy): Eukaryota > Viridiplantae > Streptophyta > Magnoliopsida > Asparagales > Amaryllidaceae > Agapanthus > Agapanthus africanus. The sequence goes on from JASDDO010000024.1 coordinate 108,496,821, forward strand.
TATGTTTAAGAATCATTAAATTTTGTTAAAATCCATCAACATAGCATGTGGGCTCGATTGCAAAGAAATTTCATAGGTTTAGCCAATTTGGGCTTAGTCTGGGCCTTTTTCCCTCGTCAGCAGTGCTAAGCACTGTCTTTTGACTATATATAGTATTAAGAACTTTTCTTCAACGCTCACGTGGGAACCACGTGAAGCGCTTCTTTTTTTCCCGCTCAAATGTTGCCACATGAGGAGCTGAGTTTCTTGGCACTCACGCGTGTTTCACGCGAGATGCTGAGTTCTTAAGCGCTCACGTGTGTTTCATGTGAGGCGATGAGCTTCCATTTATGGGTGCTCACGTGTGTTTCACGTAAGGCACTGAGCCCATGGATATTTATTCTCTGTTTATTTATTATTTTTTGAAGAAGTTAAATTTCTGTTAATGGTGTTTTGACCATTGATGATTGCCAAGATCTCTGTTTTGAAGATCTGGGATCGAGATTTTGAGAACTAAGTTGCTATGTTCCTTTTTTTATAAGAACTAAGTTCTTTGTATAGGGTTAAACCCTATTTTTTAGAGGAATTGAATTCTTGGGATATAAGCTCCATTTCTTTTCTCATATCTAGTTTTTCTCCTAGATCTTGAGTCTGAAGAGCAAAATCTTTCCGATGAGAATTAAATTCTCAATATATGGAAGATTTATCTTGCGGATCCTTGATCCAGAGAAAGAACTAAGTTTTTTATTGAGGGTTAAACCCTTGAATTTATGTATGATAGGTAAAGAAGATATTTTGATCTCTGTTTTCTTTACTTAGGATTTGAGAGGACAAGGAACTTTTCTTTCGTCCGAGAATTAAATTTTCTATTGTAGCTTTCTATCACCTTATAGGGTTGATTCTCCTTTTTTGTAGAAGCTTATCAAGAGTTTTTCTTTCTGTCCCCGAGACTTGAAGTCTCGGGTCCTTTATAGAGCTAAGGCAAAATTGTTAATTAATTTTGAAAAAAATCTCTCATTGAGAGATACCAATTGAATTAATTGGTCTCAAAAATTATTCAGGGAATTTTATCCACCGTTGGATTTTTGATCCAGTGATTTTTTGTTTAACGGAATATATTTTCTGTTAGTTTGAGCAAGATTAGGAAAATATTTTCGTAACAAAGAAATTGATTTAATTTTCTGATTTGGTCGGTGATATTATAATCACCGTTAGATTTTGAATCCAAAAGTTCTCTATTTAACAGAGAAAATCTTTCTCGTTTTGGAATGATTGGGAGGATATTAGCCCAAATAGAATTTAATTCTATATAGAATCTAATTCTATCTGAACCTAGCGCTTCAAAATGATGTGCTCACATGTTTAACACATAATCCCTCGGTGTAGGTTTTAACCTGTCTATATTCAGCACTCATATGCTTTACATATAAGTGCTCACATGTTTAACACGTGGGGCCTATTTAGCTCTTAGTTACTTACTTTCAGTGCTCATGTGATTTCCATGTGAGCGCTCGCGTGTTCAACACGTGGGGCCCGTTTGGCCTTTGGTCATTTATTTTCAGTGCTCATGTGCTTTGCATGTGAGCGCTCACGTGTTTAACACGTAGGGCCTGTTTGGTTTTTGGTTACTTACTTTCAGCGCTCATGTGCTTTGCATATGAGTGCTCATGTGTTTAATACGTGAAGCCTGTTTGGCCTTTTGGTTACTTATTTTTAGCGCTCATATGCTTTGCATATGAGCACTTACGTGTTTAACACGTGAGGCCAAACCGTGGGTTTTAACTTTCCTTAAAGCCAGAATGCTCACATGCTTTGCACATGGAAGGAATTCGTCTCTTCTTTCTTTTCTTCTCCCCCTTTTTAAGGGAACACACACAACTACAGAAATACAGCGAGATATTCAAGATTTTATGAGCTCAAAAATTATCTAAATTGACGATAAAAACACAGAAAAAATGTAGAGCCACAAAGCCAAAATTCGGCGGTGGATCAGCGGCTAATAAAGTCAATTAGGGGCGGATCAGCGGTCGATTTTGAGCCGTTCGATAAGATTTTTTATGAGCGCGATCGTCTTTCCACATAGATTGATATGAGATATAAGGTTTCGTCTTTCGAAAATTCTTAAAGCACGCAACAATATCCAATGAAGCAATTAGATTAGATTTTCAAAGTTATTAGCAAGTTGATTCTCTTGTATCTTTTGTTACTTATTCTCCAAACTTTCTTAGCTCTATATAAGTACCTGTATAACCTTAGGATTTCATATCTCGCTCATTACCTTCAACCTAGGGTTTTCTAGAGGGAGGTCAATCATATTTGTAAGTATTTCATTATCAATAAAACTTCTTTTATCTTTAATTATAATAAGTACTTAATTTTATTCTAAGGGTTTAATTGTTTAATTCTAGTGGCTGGACGTTTTCAAACTCTTCTTTTCTTATGTTTAATTTATGAAGTTTCTTTTGATTTAATTCCCTTCTTTTTATGTTTTCATCCTATAAACTAGATCTTATAGGTATAATTGACACTTTGAATTAGATCTAGGGATTGATGATACATCTGAAAACTCAGTAGGCTAATGACGGTCTGACAAACTAGAAATCTAATTAGGGACGGTAAGAAAAGAATTAGATTAAATTCATCCTAGGTAATTAAAGAGTTCTAGATTAATTTAATAAAATAATAGTATAGATTAGTTATCTAATAGTGTTAATCGAAGATTAAATCTAGGGAAATTTTAATTAACTAGAAACATAGATATTTGATATAGTTTCTAAATGATGTTTTAATAATTGATAGGTTATTTTTAAATCTAATTAATATAACCTATGCATTTGTTTTAATTAATAGAAAACATATTAAACATAGATCTAGAAAAGAAAAACTATCTTTTAAACCAACCTTAGAATATAAAACAATACAAAACTCTAGACTTTTCTCTTTATAAAAAAAACAACCTTTTAAATTTCCTTACTTTCTTTAACTTAGTTTAAAAGTAGTTAACACACATCACTATGAGAATGATCCTCAAATATGACTGCGATAAACTGTATACTTATGCTTAAGTTTGGAGACTAATAAAATCTCCATCAAGTTTTTGGCCATGTTGTCAGGGAAGTGTAGTTTAATTACATTTAAATTTAAGTTTTAAATTTTAGTTGTAGATTAAATAAGTTTTCTTAGTGCATTTGATTCTGTAAAATTTCTGTTTAAAATTTTAGGAATCGTGACGAACTTAGTGGAAGAGAAGATAGAGACAAACATGAGGAAAATCTAGGTAAGATCTCGTTCTTCCCAAAATCTTGATTTTATTCCAACTATCAGATTTTTGCAGAATTCTTTGCACCATTTAAAAAAAAATAGTTTAGATTTTAGATCTTTGATTGTTTTAGATTGCATTGCATATTTAAAAAGATTCTAAGGGGCAACAACCCAAATTCTGATTAGGTGGGGATTTCATCACCCTTCCTAGTCTCTACAATTCACAACTGAGCATTCGCATTAATCTACATTAATTTAAAAATATATCTAGACTTCAGCCCCTTAAAGACATATCGTGCTCAATAGGGCAAGAGGAGATTGTAGGTAATCTAACGGTTATCGGAATCAATCTTGAGGTGTCTAGTGACGTGTGACTACTTGTGGTTATTTAATTAAGACCCGCTATTTCGGTGATTCGTATAGCAGAACCTTCCAAATTAACTGGCATTGATCTGGCTTCAAGATTGTTTAAGAGTTGTTACAGGATTATCCCGCAATTTGTCTTTTAGAAGTTAGGAGCGAGTCTAGTAACATTACCTAGGTAACCCTAAATCTCGATTTGTTTGCGTATTTTGTTGGTGATTTGTTAGAATCTCTAGTTTAGATTCTGCATAAAAAAAAAAAGGAGTGATACGATCCCCACCGCATTTACCCTACAAGATAGATGTTATCATGTTCGCATATCTTTACCTTCTTGCATAATTTTACCGCTAGCCACTGGTGATTATGAGATTAAATCTGCTTTTGTTAATTCAGTACTTCCCAAATTTCACGGTTTAGAATCAGAAAATGCTTACGTCTTTATTAGAGAATTTGAAGATATATGCCAATTATTTAAATTAAAGCAGTTAAATATCGATGCGGTTAAATTTAGACTCATTCCTTTCGTCTTAACTGATAAAACTAAATATTGGCTTTACAGCGTACCGGCCAACACTATCAAAACTGGGAGGAATTTACTAAAACTTTCCTTAAAAAATTCCACCCTCATTTTAAAACTGCTAAATTTTAAAATGAAATTATAATTTTTTCACAAAAACTGAGAGAATCTTTTTGGAAATATTTTGAACATTTTAAAGACCTCCTAATTAAATGCCCACACCACGGTATTGCAAAGTGGAAGTTGTGTCAAATGGTGGAATTTCTTAGTAGAATTATCCAACAAGACCATACAGTGCGAGAGCACTAATGAGAGAGGAATAACTAATTCTTAGGGTGGGATACATGTAGTCGAAGCTTCTCTTGGGATGCAAGATGAGTTGGCTGCCATTAGACGAAAAATAGAAAAGACATCAACTACTCCTATCCTCGTTCAACAAGTCAATCAACCCCCTCCATTTTTAAATTGTCACGACTCTTTTCATGTTTCTGAGGAATGTTCTCTTAGGTGAAGCTCTCAAGGTCAAGCATCCACTAATTTAGAAAAGCAATTAGCCATCTTTATGCAAGCTATATTTGCAAATCAAAAGGGAATTGCAAGACTACAAAAAAAGATTGACCAAATAGCAGATAACAAAATTCATCAAATGAACGTTATTACTGCTCTACCTAGCGATGAGATCGCAACACGCTCAAATCCTGGCGAGCCTAACCCTCAGATCTTATTAAATAAAATCGATAAGTCTGATGAATTTCCTAAACCAAACTAGTCTTCATCGCAAGTTGAACAATCTACCGAGCCAAAAGTTATTTTCCCAAAATGATTAAAGGAGAAGAAACGAGCTGCTAAGATAAAGAGGGTTATGGAAGATTTCAAACAAGTCAAAACTAACATCCTATTTCTTGATGAAATCCAACAAATACCCAATCATACTCAATTTTTAGCAAATATGCATTCCGAGAACAGGCACACAACTGTACCTAAGAAAGTTCTCCTAGCTGGAAATATCTATGAAGTCTTACGCAGTGATAGGCTCATAAAGTATAAGGACCGAAGTTGTCCTATTATATCTTGCACTATAGAAGACAAAGTCATAGATAGAGCCTTACTTGACTTCGGCGTGATTGTGAACCTCGTTCCTATTTTAGTCTATGAGCAGTTAGGATTAGGAGAGTTTAAACCTACTAAAGTAAATTTACAGGCGACCGATCATTCTATCAAAAAACCTAAAAGGCAGATTGAGGATGTGTTAATTAAAATAGAGAATTTCATATTTCCAGTTGATTTCATTGTCTTAGAAACACAACATATATCTAATCCTAAGGGTTGGATCTCTGTTATATTAGGACGACCATTCCTGGCAATATCAAATGCGTTGATAAATTGTCGAACCGGTTCTATGACACTGTCTTTTGGGAATATAAAAATTAATCTCAATATCTTTAAACCGGGAAGCAAACTTATGAGCAACCTTTTGAAATTAATGCAATTCATGAAGTTTCTTTGGATGAAGAATTGGCTTGGAAGACAATGATTTCGAAGGAATTTATGAAGAGTAATTTCCGGTAAATTCTAAGGCGGAGAGATTTAATTGCGAAGAGGGCTATTTAGAAAAAGGTAGTTTTGGGGAGATTTTTGCAGAAGAACTCACATTCATGGATGTAGATGAATGTACAGTCAATAACACTAATTGTTATGAGCTAACTTTTGAGAAATTATTTGACGATGAACTCTTGGTTTTATTTTAGATGAATTATAAACACCACATTCTTATGATTTGCACGTAAAAGAGGAGCATCCTGTTGAAAATAAATTAGACCTCTCAAAATTTGATGATATTTGTTATCACCAAGATACTGTACAACAATCACTGTTGTTAGGATTAAATTGCAAAATTTTAAAACCCTAAATTTCAAACAGCAATTTAATTCTTCCAATTTTAAACATGATAAAATTTTAAATTCTATTTCACGGATGTTTTATTTTGAGCCTAATTGTCCTATCGTGTTTTACCAAACCCATAGGTATATTAATAAATTCTTTGATTGTTTAATTCTGATTTTTGGGTTTACTACAGTATTGGTTATAATTTTGTCAATAATAAATGCTGATAATCAAGAGGAAAAGCTCATGGTTTACCATGAGCCGGAATAATTTATATAAATCTTATACTCCTTTCATGTATATTATGTAATATATTTTATAGGTTTAGTTGCTAATTTTTTTTTGAAGGAATTTTATGCAAAATTACCTAAACCTTTATATTTAGCGAAGTGGAGCCTCATTCGACAAAACAGAGATGAGTTTGGAAACTCGAACAGAGAGAAGGCAACCATAGCCCCCAGATTTCTGGGGGAGGTAAAAAATTTATTTCTCTTTCTAATTCAAGTATTTATTTGGGTAATTTGATCTGTTAGTCATGGATATACCTGAATTAATTATCACACATAATTTCAAAAATATTGAGAGAGAGGTGGCGGTAGACAGCGAGGGAACCGTCTAGTTTAAGTGGGGGGTGGTTTTGTACAAAGTTTTTCACTTTCTTTCTTTTGGTTTCTTAAAAAATTTATTAGAAAATTTTGAAAATAGAAAAGAAAATGTGAAAAATGTATATAAAAGAGATAAAGAGATTTTAAGAAAAATAAGATAAAGGAATGGTTAATGAATCTAGTAATAAGTTTTCATGATCCCGTTCCCAAAAGGCTGGTATCATGAAGGAATTACTAGGTTTGAGAAGATATAAGCGGAGGCTATTTTTGAGCCCAAACATTTGAACGATGATACCCTACTATACGCATATACACACATCTTGAAACTTGAGATAGTAGAAGAGACCTTTCATGCTCTTTTCAATAATGCCTTGGTACGGAAAAAAAATTTAAAAAAAATTAATATCACAATAAAAATAAACATTGTCTTGCAATTATCAAGTTAGCATAAAAAATTTCAGCAAGAGTGCTTCATCACCTAATGACTTAGATCAACTGGTTTGGGATCATTGTTGTGTGCTGGGTGTTGCAAAATTAGGATATTGCTATTTACTCCCAATAAGTAATCACATTCGGTAATCAGTTGGTTAGTGCCTCATGAATCATTAACGGTCGTATGAAAAATGTGGAAACAAATCATTCAATTTGATCTGCCGATTAAAAATTAATAGGGAGCTAAGGGTAAGAGTATGAGAGCTTGAATTGAATTCTTCAAGTGTAAGGATGATTTTACACACACATAGGGGCATATGATTATGTTTGGATGCAAAATAGGTAGGAAAAATTGGAAGAATGATGAGGAGGTAATTTTCGGTATAGATCAAAGTCTATTAAAGTATGGTTCATGATGATTGAAAATCTAGTAAAATTTAAACTCTTTTTTTCGTATTTTTCTTCTCTATTCCTATCTTTATATACGGTTTTCAGCTTCTTATTTTTGTTTTCTTTATTTTCTTTTATAGGAGTAGGGGTAGGATTTAGCTAGATAGAATTTTAGTTTAGAGTTTGAAACCCTAGATTTGCTCGAGTACTAGCAAAAGATAAGTATAGGGGTATTTGATTGGTGTAATTTATTGCATATTTTTCTGATCCATTTATCATTTTATTATCAAATATTATGATATTCCAGGTATCTTTTATGAATTATTACAGATAACAGGGCTTGGATGTAAAAAGATGGATAATTATGCTAAAATGAGGATTACGTGCGTACAATGGAGACTTAAGGAAGTTATTCAAAAAATCAAAACACAATTTGCAAATTTGGAATAAATTTGGGAATATCATTGCAAAGAAGCAAAATTTGCACAAATAGAGGTGAATCAATCATCACAACAATAAATCAGTTGGAGAAACTAAATCAAATCAAGAGCAACAAACCAACCTGTCTAATTATATGCCAAATTTGGGAACAATTCGAAAATTCACACAACTATAGAAATACAGCGAGACATTCAAGATTTTATAAGCTCAAAAATCATCTAAATTGATGATAAAATCACAAAAAAATCTCAAGTTACGAAACCAAAATTCGGCAATGGATCAGCGGTCGATTTTGGGCCGTTCGATGCGATATTTTATGGGCACGATCTTCTTTCCACATAGGTTAATATGAGATGTAGGGTTTCGTCTTTCGAAGATTCCGAAGGCACGCAACAGTATCTAACGGAGGAATTAGATTAGATTTTCATAGTTGTTAGCAAGTTGATTCTCTTGTATATTTTATTACTTGTTCTCCAAACTTCCTTAGCCCTATATAAACTTTAACGACTCTGGTTTTACTGTATGAAATTTTTTCAGTTTAATGTACAGAAAAGAGTTTACTAGCCTAAGTACACTTTAAAAGTTAATTTTTGTTTAAGAATGGTAAGAAAAAACTTGTATTCATGGTCTCGGCAAGTCTAATAATTATAATCTATATAACATATTACGGGGTTAAAGGGAGATTGGTACGAAAAGTATTAAAAGTGGCATGATGAAGGATACTAAAAGACACCTACATTAACTCTCGTGTCGTTATCCCGTGGGTTTTGATTGGGCCTTGTACTTACATGTTATCATAGTCCACGGGATAGTTGGACTCCTCTCGTATACATTGATACCTTCTGTACCAAACTACAAATAACAACATTAGAATAATAAACTAATACATGTATAACTTAAAAGTTTCCTTCCACATTACTTGTTGTATTCCTTCCTTTCTTTTGGGACTTACCGAGCGCTAGTTCGCTGACGACATTCATGTCTATTTCTTTCTTGGAATGTTCGTTAGAGGGACAGGACCCTCGGGAGACCGAGCCCAGTCAGGAGAACTTGGAGCAGATTGAGGCACAGCCAGACTACTAGCTTACTTGTACTTACCTTCCAGTTTGTATGCCATTGTTTAGGCATTGCTTTTATCATTGTACATTTCCTTTTCAAATCAGTTGTATTGTAAAGATGAATGTTAATAAATGTTGTTGTTCATTTTATATCTCTTGTCATTTCTTGTAAATTATATATATATATATATATATATATATATATATATATATTGCTTATTTACGCTTAACATGTTTATTTCTGAGTAAATACGTCGTGTGCCCGTCACGTCTCCTTCCTTGTACACTGGGAAGCGGGGCGTGACAGGTTTTGTTGGCGGCTCATGCAGGTCAGTTCTGCATGGAATCTTAAGTAATATATCACAAGAAGTATAAGAATCAGCAACTATACATTCCTTACATTTCAAATTCCTTGAATCTATCCTAACCTTTCTTTTTCTATCAAGGTCATGGATTCTCCCAACAACACGAGTACCAACGTTAATGGAAACACTCCACCTCCTACACTACCACCACCAATTACCGTTGCAGACCTACTGATAAGACCAATGGCATTCCTTGAAACAACCAGGAGTCTAGTTGAGGGATAGCAGGAGCAGGCTGCTCTCCTTCACCAAGAACTAGTTCGCACTAAGGCAACTTTGAGGGCCGCTTATGGTTATATCAAGAAGAAAGAAAAGACACTGCCAGTAAGGACCTGCAATTATTATAAGAAGCTCGGACATGTGGTAAAGGATTGAAGACGAGCTAATGGTCTTTGTATGATTTGTGGATCGCCTAAACTTACTCTAAGGGCATGCTCAAAGTACAGAGCAGACGCAAACCCCACACCAAGACTGACTATACAAGCTCCTACTACCCTCTTAGCTCCACCTTCCCAAGGACCACCTTTACCTCGTCAGTCCGAAATGTACCAACGGACACAGAGAAAAGTGTCAAGAGGCCAAACATTCACGATGCCGGTTCGAGAAGCCGAAGCTACTGGCAAAGTTATTACTGGTAATTCCCAATCTTTTCATCTTTTCAAATTCTTGTATACCTCTATATTTTTCCCTGTATCTAAACCAACCTCACACAACTTAGGTACTATACTAGTGGTCATCATTCCTGCACTAATATTGTTCGACACTGAAGCGTCACACTGCTTCATGTCGCAACGATTTGTGAGAACGCACATGATTCCCGTGAAACCACTCATTTCAAGCTGGAAATGTCTTCCGGGAATGGAGTCTTGAAGGAAACTATGGGATTTGATCAGTGTCCAGTTGTGGTTCATGGACGAGAATTTTACATGAATTTCAAAGTAATGGACATTCCAAATTTCGATATTGTATTGGGGATAGACTGGATAGGAGTTTTCTATGCTACAGTTGACTGCCGTCAAAGGAGAGTAGTATTCGAAGCACCAGATCACCCAGTCTTCTAATTCAAGAGTAGAGATAGAATGTGGGAGCCAGGGAGATACTATGCTAAACTGAAGGATGCATACGTGTTTTCTCTCCTTGCGGATTGTCCTGGAGACATTGTGACAATACCAACTCTATGCCAAGTACAGTAAGTCTGAATTTTGGCTAGATCAAGTCGGATTTCTCGGATACATGGTTTCAGGTGAAGGAATCTCAGTAGATCCAGCTGAAGTGCCAGCTGTCAGCGAATGGCCGACACCAAATACGGAGAAGGATATTCGAAGTTTCTTGGGATTAGTAGGATATTACCGAAGATTCATTGAAGGTTTCTCGAAAATTGCAGCACCCCTAACCAAGCTCACACGTAAAGATGAACCGTTCGTATGGTCAGAAGCATGTGAACAAATGATGTCAAGCTGCAAAAGATCCAAGAACAGGTAGAAAGTGGACTTCGATCAGAATTCATCATCCACGAAGATGGATCCTTGAGATATGGAAGTAGATTGTGTGTACCACAAGGTCTTTTTCGAGAAGAGTTGATGAAAGAAGCTCACAACTCTCCGTACTCAGTACACCCGGGTGGTACCAAAATGTACAAGGATCTACGACAACACTACTGGTGGCATGGAATAAAGCATGAAGTAGCCAGAAGCGTAGCAAGTGCTTGGTGTGTCAGCAAGTAAAGGCTGAACATCACAGGAATACTGGTTTACTTCAACCGTTACCTATCCCAGAATGGAAATGGCAGCACATTACCATGGACTTGTGACTGCCCTTCCTCGCAGCACGAAGGCTAACGATGCAGTATGGGTTATTGTGAATCGACCCACCAAGTCGGCTCACTTTATTCCCTTTCGAGTTGGCCAATCTACCGAGACGTTAGCAAAGAAGTACATGGAGGTAAGCACGAATCTAAAATAAGATTTAACCTCAAAGCGTATTATATTTTTTATACCCATGAACTCATGCAGGAGATTGTGAGATTACATAGAGTACCGGTTTGCATCGTTTCCGATCGTGACACCATATTCCGATCACAGTTTTGGCAGAGTCTGCAAGCTAGCTTAGAAACGATTCTGAACTTCAGTACAGCTTACCATCCACAAACGGACGGACAGTTTGAGCGAATAATTCAGATTCTGGAGGACATGCCAAGAGCTTGTATGTTAGACTTCGGAGGTTCGTTGGAAGATCACCGACACCTTGTGGAGTTTTCATACAAAAACAGCTATCAGGCGAGCATTAAAATGACACCATTTGCAGCTCTCTATGGAAGGAAGTGTCGTTCATCACAAAGTTGGGATGACATCGGAGATCATGAACTCCTTGGACCAGGGATGATTGTGGCAACTGTGGATATAGTTCGCACGATCAGGGAAAGAATGTGCATAGCCCAAGACTGACAAAAGCATTAGGCTGATGCAAAGCGTCGACACCTGGAGTTCCAACATGGAGATCTTTTTTTCTTAAAGATCTCTCCAAATTGAGGAGTAATCCATTTTGGCAAGAGGAGTAAGCTCAATCTGAGATATATAGGACCGTTCGACATTCTCGAACTAGTCAGAGAAGTGGCATATCATTTAGCACTACAACCTTCATTGGAAGGAGTGCACAACGTGTTCCACATATCACAGCTCCGAAGATATGTAAGGGACTTCAGCCATATCCTTGCTCACTGCGAGCTCATTGTACAGGCGGACCTGACTTGCGAGAAACAACCCGTTGAAATCTTGGACAGAAAAGTGAAGACTTCGGACCAAGGAAGTAAACTTGGTCCGAGTGATGTGGAGAAAAGATTCACCAGGAGAATCAACGTGAGAACGAGAAGATGACATGCGTGCAACATACCCTTTCTTATTTGTAAACTAGTCCTTATGTAATTGCAAATTTCGAGAACGAAATTTTTATAAGGAGGGTAGAATATAACGACTCTGATTTTACTATTCGAAAAATTTTCAGTTTAACATACATAAAGGAGTTTGCTAGCCTGAATACGCTTTAAAAGTTAATTTTTGTTTAAGAACAGCAAGAAATAATTTGTATCCATGGTCTCGGCAAGTCTGATAATTATAATCTATACAACACATTACGAGGTTAAAGGGGTAGATTGGTACGGAAAGTATTAAAAGTGGCACGATGATGGACACTAAAAGACACCTACATGAACTTTCGTGCTGTTGTCCCGTGGATTTTGACGGGGCCTTGTACTTACATGTTATCATAGTCCAAGGGATAGTTGGACTCCTCTCGTATACACTAATACCTTCTGTACCAAGATACAAACAACTACGTTAGAATAATAAACTGTATAACTTAACAGTTTCCTTCGACATTATTTGTTGTATTCCTTCCTTTCTTTTGGGACTTACCGAGCGCTAGTTCGCTGACGATATTCCTGTCTATTTCTTTCTTGGAATGTTCGTCAGGAGGACAGGACCTTCAGGAGACTGAGCCCAGTCAGGAGCAGATTGAGCAGCCAGACTACTAGCCTACTTGTACTTACCTTCCAATTTGTATGCCATTGTTTAGGCATTGCTTTTATCATTGTACATTTCCTTTACAAATCAGTTGTATTGTAAAGATGAATATTAATAAAAGTTGTTGTTCATTTTATATCTCAGGTCATTTCTTGTACATTATATATATATATATATATATATATATATATATATATATATATATATATATTGCTTATTTACGCTTAACATGTTTACTTCTGAGTAAATATGCCGCGTGCCCGTCACGTCTCCTTCCTTGTACACTGGGAAGCGAGGCGTGACAGGTTTTGTTGGCGGCCCATGCAGGTCAGTTCTGTATGGAATCCTAAGTAATATATCACAAGAAGTATAAGAATCAATAACAATACATTACTTACATTTCAAATTCCTTGAATCTATCCTAACCTTTCTTTTTCTATCAAGATCATGGATTCTCCCAACAACACGAGTACCAACATTAATGGAAACACTCCACCTCTTACATTACCACCACCAATTACCGTTGCGGACCTACTGATAAGACCAATGGAATTCCTTGAAGCAACCAGGAGTCTAGTTGAGGGACAACAGGAGCAGGCTGCTCTCCTTCACCAAGGACTAGTTTGCACTGAGGCAACTTTGAGGGCAGCTTATGGTTATATCAAGAAGAAGGAAAAGACACCGCCAATAAGGACCTGCAATTATTGTAAGAAGCTCGGATATGTGGTAAAAGACTGCAGACGAGCTAATGGTCTTTGTATGATTTGTGGATCGCCTAAACTCACTCTAAGGGCATGCTCAAAGTATATAGCAGACGCAAACCCCACACCAAGACTGACTATACAAGCTCCTACTACCCTCTTAGCTCCACCTTCGCGAGGACCACCTTTACCTCGTCAGTCCGAAATGGAAAAATAGGCACAGAGAAAAGTGCCAAGAGGCCAGACATTCACGATGCCGGTTGGAGAAGCCGAAGCCACTGGCAAAGTTATTATTGGTAATTCCCAATTTTTTCATCTTTTTAAATTCTTGTATACCTCTATATTTTTCCCTGTATCTAAACCAACCTCACGCAACTTAGGTACTATACTAGTAGCCATCCTTCCTGCACTAGTATTGTTCAACACTGGAGCGTGACTGCTTCATGTCGCAACGATTCGTGAGAACGCACACGATTCCCGTGAAACCACTCATTTCAAGATGGAAATGTCAGTTCCAAAATGGAATCTTGAAGGAAACTATGGGATTTGATCAGTGTCCAATTGTGGTTCACGGACGAGAATTTTACACGAATTTCAAACTACTGGACATTCCAAATTTCGAGATGTATTGGGGATAGACTGGATAGGAGTTTTCTATGCTACAATTGACTGCCGTCAAAGGAGAGTAGTATTCGAAGCACCAGATAACCCAGTCTTCTAATTCAAGAGTGGAGATAGAACGTGGGAGCCAGGGAGATACCGTGCTAAATTGAAGGATGCAGACGTGTTTTCTCTCCTTGCGGATTGTCCCAGAGATTGCGACAATATCAACTCTATGCCAAGTGCATTAAGTGTGAATTTTGGCTAGATCAAGTCGGATTTCTCGGATACATGGTTTCAGGTGAAGGAATCTCAGTAGATCCAGCTAAAGTGTCAGCTGTCAGCGAATGGCCGACACCAAAGACGGAGAAGGATATTCGAATTTTCTTGGGATTAGCAGGATATTTCCAAAAATTCATTGAAGGTTTCTCGAAGATTGCAGCACCCCTGACCAAGCTCACACGTAAAGATGAACCGTTCGTATGGTCAAAAGCATGTGAACAAATGATGTCAAGCTGCAAAAGATCCGAGAAAAGGTAGAAAGTGGACTTCGATCAAAATTCATCATCCACGAAGACGGATCTTTGAGATATGGAAATAGATTGTGTGTACCACAAGGTCATTTTCAAGAAGAGTTGATAAAAGAAGCTCACAACTCTCCGTACTCAGTACACCCGGGTGGTACCAAAATGTACAAGGATCTACGACATCACTACTGGTGGCATGGAATAAAGTGTGGAGTAGCCAGAAGCGTAGCCAAGTGCTTGGTGTGTCAGCAAGTAAAGGTTGAACATCACAGGAATACTGGTTTACTTCAACCGTTACCTACCCCAGAATGGAAATGGTAGCACATTACCATGGACTTCATGACTGCCCTTCCTCGCAGCATGAAGAGTAACGATGCAGTATGGGTTATTGTGGATCGACCCACCAAGTCGGCTCACTTTATTCCCTTTCGAGTTGGCCAATCTACCGAGACGTTTGCAAAGAAGTACATGGAGGTAAGCACGAATCTAAAGTAAGATTTAACCTCAAAGTGTACTATATTTTTGATACCCATGAACTCATGAAGGAGATTGTGAAATTACATAGAGTACCAGTTTGCATCGTCTCCGATCGTGACACCATATTCCGATCACAGTTTTGGCAGAGTCTGCAAGCTAGCTTGGAAACGAGTTTGAACTTCAGCATAGCTTACCATCCACAAACGGACGGACGATCTGAGCAAACAATTCAGATTCTGGAGAACATGCCAAGAGCTTGTATGTTAGACTTCGGAGGTTAGTGGGAAGATCACTGACACCTTGTGGATTTTTCATACAACAACAGCTATCAGGAGAGTATTAGAATGGCACCATTTGCAGCTCTATGGAAGGAAGTGTCGTTCATCACCAAGTTGGGATGACATAGGAGATCGTGAGCTCCTTGGACCAGAAATGATCGTGGGAACTGTGGACATAGTTCGCACGATCAGGGAAAGAATGTGCATAGCCCAAGACCGGCAGAAGTATTAGGATGATGCAAAGCGTTGACACCTGGAGTTCCAACATGGAGATCATTTTTTCTTAAAGATCTCTCTAAATTGAGGAGTAATCCATTTTGGCAAGAGGGGTAAGCTCAGTCTGAGATATATAGGACCGTTCGACATTCTCGAACGAGTCGGAGAAGTGGCATATCGTTTAGCACTACTACCTTCATTGGAAGGAGTGCACAACGTGTTCCATATATCCCAGCTCCGAAGATATGTGAGTGACTTCAACCATTTCCTTGATCACTCCGAGCTCATTGTACAGACGGAGCTAACTTGCGAGAAACAACCCGTTGAAATCCTGAACAGAAAAGTGAAGACACTTTGGAACAAGGAAGTAAACTTGGTCCGAGTGATGTGAAGAAAAGATTCACCAGGAGAATCAACGTGGGAACGAGAAGATGACATGCGTGCAACATACCCTTTCTTATTTATAAACTAGTCCTTATGTAATTGCAAATTTCGAGGACGAAATTTTTATAAGGAAGGTAGAATGTAACGACTCTGATTTTTCTATACGAAATTTTTTCAGTTTAATATACATAAAGGAGTTTGCTAGCCTGAGTACACTTTAAAAGTTAATTTTTGTTTAAGAACAGTAAGAAACAACTTGCATCCATGATCTCGGCAAGTCTGATAATTATAATCTATACAACACATTACGGGATTAAAGGGGTAGATTGGTACGGAAAGTAGTAAAAGTGGCACGATGATAGATACTAAAAGACACCTACATGAAATTTCATGTCGTTGTCCCGTGGGTTATGATAGGGCCTTGTACTTACATGTTACCATAGTCCACGGGATAGTTGGACTCCTCTCGTATACATCGATACCTTCTGTTTCAAGCTACAAACAACTACGTTAGAATAATAAACCGATACCTGTATAACTTAACAGTTTCCTTCCACGTTATTTGTTGTATTCCTTCCTTTCTTTTGGGACTTACCGAGCGCTGGTTCGCTGACAACATTCCTGTCTATTTCTTTCTTGGAATGTTCTTCAGGAGGACAGGACCCTCAGGAGACCGAGCCCAGTCAGGAGTACTTGGAGCAGATTGAGGTACAGCCAGACTACTAGCTTACTTGTACTTACCTTCCAGTTTGTATGTCATTGTTTAGGTATTGCTTTTATCATTGTACATTTTCTTTTGTATTGTAAGGATGAATGTTAATAAAAGGTGTTGTTCATTTTATATCTCTTATCATTTCTTGTGCATTATATATATATTGCTTATTTACGCTTAACGTATTTACTTCTGAGTAAATACGCCGCGTGTCCATCACGTCTCCTTCCTTGTACACTGGGAAGCGGGGCATAACATAAGCATATGTATAGCCCTACGGTTTCATATCTCTCTCCTTGGCTTCAACCTAGGGTTTTCTAAAGGGAGATCAGTTATATTTGTAATTATTTCATTATCAATAAAAGTTCTTTTATCTTTAATTAGGATGAGTACTTAATTTCATTCTAGGGTTTGTGTTGTTTAATTTTAGTGGTTGGACGTTTTCAAACTTTTCTTCTCTTATGCTTAATTTATGAAGTTTTTTTGATTTAATTCCTTTCTTTTTATGTTTTCATCATATAAACTAGATCTTATAGGGATAATTGACATTTTGAATTAAATCTAGGGATTGGTGATACACCTAAAAACTCATTAGGCTAATAACGGTCTGACAAACTAGAAACGTAATTAGAGACGGTAAAAAAAGAATTAGATTAAAATAAAATTCAATCTAGGTAATTAAAGGGTTTTAAGTTAATTCAATAAAATAATAGTATAAATTAGCTACCTAATAATGTTAATCGAAGATTAAACCTAGGGTACTTTTAATTAACTAGAAATATAGATGTTTGATATAGTTTCTAAATGATATTTTAATAATTGATAGGTTATTTTTAAATCTAATTAATATAACCAATGATTTTGTTTTAATTAATAGAAAACATATTAAATATAGATTTAGAAAAGAAGAACTGCCTTTTAATCCAACCCTAGAAGATAAAACAATACAAAACTCTAGACTTTTCTCTTTATTAAAAAAACAACCTTTTAAATTTCCTTAATTTTTTTAACTTAGTTTAAAAACAGTTAACGCACCTCTCTATAAAAACGATTCTCAAGTACGACTGCGATAAGATGTATACTTACGGTTAAATTTGGAGACTAATAAAATCCCCATTAACTAGCTAGTTCATTTATAAACTGGAATATTAAGTCAAGTGTTGACTTAATAACCGTATAGATGATATGATTTCTAGTATATGTATGTGTGTATTACACACTCTCTCTTACTCTCTCATTAGTATTTGATACTGATGGATTTGTTTATGTATATGATACATATATTCTTCTCTTTAAGATTGTGTGAGTATGTATACGGGTACATATACACTCTCTCGTTTATATGTTTTTGATACATATAATACATGTTATGTATTTGATACATTGTGTGTTTGTATTTTGATACAAATACATTTTCTTTGTTATTGAAAAATAAATAAAGAATGCATGTAGAGTCCACTCTCTCTTTTTTGATGACATAAGAGGAGAGAGAGGGGGGAAAGAGAGAAGAGTTTTTGAAACTCTTAACACACACACACACAATAAAGATAAAAGAAGAGAAAAGAAATGAACGGAAGTGAAGAGAAAGAAAATAAAAGAAGTTTCAGTTTTTCTTCTTTCTTCTTCTTTTATTTTCTTCTTCTTCTTCTTCTCTTCACAATTTTTGTTGGCATGGCTACTTTCTTCTTCTTGATTTTTCTAAATTGAGAAAAAGAAAGAGAAAGAGAAAAGGAGAGAGATTTTCATCACCACTACACCATTCTCATTAGCCTAGCTAAATGGGTTGGTTTCTTCACTTTAAGAAGTGAATATGGAGTTTTGGGTTTGGGGCTTTCACGCGGATCTTCTACGGCGAGACGATCGGTCTCCAAGCACATCTGGAAGATCACTAGTCTAGCGAGGGTCTTCCGATAGACGATCGGACACACTGTAAAGGTTGTAGCATTCCTAACCCCTCTCTAGTTTATTTGCTTGCTCTCTTTTGTTGCTAGTATTTAGTGTTTGGATGATTACTTGGCTGTGTAGGTGTTTGTGCTCGTTGGAAAATTTTAAATATTCGTGTTTGTCGCTTCCGCATTGCCTACTCGTGAGCACAACAATCCCTACATGCATTATAAGAGGATAAAAAATTATGTCGCGATAGAGCTGAACCTAGGAATGAATCTAGGAGTTAGGTTGGAGTGTTAATATATGTGTGTGTGTGTCTAGTTTTAGATTTAGTTTTGGATTTCTTTCTTTTAGTTTTTAGCGTTAATTTTAATTTAAAAAAAAGAGATAAAGAGATAAAGAAAAGATAAAGAAAGAATTTTCTTAAGATTAATTTAGTTTATTTGGAGATGAGTAATCTTGAGTCTAGTTCTTAAGTGAAGTTTATATGAAAGAATTTATTGAATCTGAGAATAGAACGAAAATATGAGAATTAATTCCTTATCTTGAAATCAAATTTAGTGAATATACATCTTACAAATTGCATGAACGCTAATCTTGAAGCTTAAAATATTAGAGAATACTTAAAAATATCTTTGCCTAAATATCTGAGTAAAAAAGAAAAAGAAAAAAAAGTATAAATATAATAAATTTAGTCTTGTGATTACTTAGGGCAAGTAAATCTTCAGTCCTAGGGGTGCTTCATCACCTAGTGCCTTAAACCATCTGTTTTGGGAGTCGCAGCTGAAAGTCCTAGCTAGGTAGTTGCAAGACTAGGCATAATTAAACTCACACATTGAGTAATCAATTGGTTGACATCTCATGAAGCATTAACGACCGCATTGAAAGATGTTGTGGGTATGTACGTATAATAATAATAATAATAATAATAATAATAATAATAATAATAATAATAATAATAATAATAAAATACGAGGATATGAGATATTGATACTATAGCTTGAATAGAATTACCAAGTCTAAGAATATTTTACATACACGTAGGGGTATATGATCAATATTTGAAGGAAAGATGGGAGTGAAGGCTGGGATTACGTTCTATTGAGAGAGGATAGAATTCTAGATTAAAAACTAAACTTTAGTAAGAAAACTCAACAAAACTTAGGACTTTACAAACTTTCGAGATACTTTGGAATTTTTCATAATCATCATTTTCTCGTTTCTTTTCTTCTCTTTAAGAATTTTGTGGGTGTAATTCGCTTAAAACACTCAGGAAACAACACTTCTCCTATCAGGAACACCTAGAAATTTAACGGCTTGTTGCACATGCTAAGTGCATTCGCGATGCCTGCGAAAATGAGCTAGGATTTATTTCAGTTTTTTTTCTAGGATTTTTCTTTTCTTAGTTTTACTCGAGAACTAGCAAAAGATAGGTATGAGGTATTTGATAAATATAATTTTATGTACTTATTTCATTATTATATCAGTATCTTTTGTTAATTATTTCAAATAAAATGCTACTAAACCATGTGTTGAGTGTAAGTGCAGGTTATAGGGTTACGTGCAATAAATTGGTCAATTTTGGTCTGATTAGGAGTCAAAGTTTGCTCTTATGAAGATTAGCTGATCAAGCTAACTAGGAGACCAGGCCAAATTAGGAAAGTAGCCATCTCAACCACGTTCAATTGCAATCGGGTCACTAAAATAATTAAATAAAGATTTTAGAAAATCAATGGAGAAAATTCGAAGACCTTACAGAAAGATGGGCCCGAGACTCCAAGAAAATTCAGCTAAAACTAGGATTTTCTCACCGTTTCGCCTAAAAATTTTGGCCGTTTGATCTAAGTTTTTGTGGCCAGAATCTATTTAGATTTAGAGCTTCAAATTTTTTTTTAGTCTATAAATATTTATTTCACAGAGGACAGAAACCCTCTCGCCATTTTTATTCTCTTTAAAACCTAGGTATTTTATTTTGGATGATTGGTGGAGAACAAATTATTATTTTTAGATCTATTTAATCGGAAGTTTCATTCTTTTTATTATTATGTCTTTTTTTTTTGCTGAATTATTTTTATGTTGCTTTTAATTTAATGAGTAGCTAAATTATTTATGTTGTGTTTAGTATGATGAACCTAGATTTAATGTAGCAATGTTAATCTTTGATTATTTATTCATTGCGCTTAATGAAATATAGAATTTTACCTGTTTTTGTTAACCTCTTGTAGGGCTTGATAGGTTATAGAATAGTTTGCTCATGATCTATGCTTGCTAGTTATAAGATTGAGATCAATAGGATAAAATTTATATATAAAAATCATAATTTTTAAAGATTATGATAGGAAGTGATTTGATAGATTAACATTGTTAGAAATTTAACCTATGCTTATTAATATTCTTGCTATAGGTATTCATTAGTTAAGATTTAAATGAAAGAAAAGAAAAGAAATAATCTACGGATTAACTTGTATGCGTTAGATCTTTGGATTCAAACTAAATACAACATCTTTCTCATAAAAGTTTTCATCCTTAATTAAAATAAAAATTAGATCTTTAAATTAAGTTTTAAATTTTAGTATTAAACTTTTAAAACCTTTTCATAACATGATTGGATAATTTAAGAAAACTAGAAATTACAAGTTATCCACATGGATCGACCCGTAAACGCATACTACGACAAACCGTGCGCTTGTGGTATTACTTTTCTACACTTTATTTTTATGTATCAGAGGATGTGCCATTAGTTGGCGCGCTTCGTTACCGTCTATAGTAGCGTTATCTACGACGGAGGCGAAGTATATGGTCGTTGTTGAGACCGTTAAGAAAGCAGTCTAGTTGAAATCACTATTTTCGGAACTTGGTATCTAAAAAGATATCATGATAGTCTGCTCTGATAGTCAAATCGCAATTCATTTGACAAAGGACCGGATAAATCATGATAGAACGAAGCAAATCGACATTCGGTATTGGTTTGTTCAGGATGTCGTTGAAGAGGAAGGGATAATCGTAAAGAATGTTGTCACATCGGATAATCAGGCCGACATGTTGACTAAGTCTCTTTCGTTTGTTAAGTTTGAGTATTGTTTGAACTTAATTTGAGTGTGTTGCCCTTATTGAACCTTTTAGGGTTTTGTGGAGAAGATTGAGCTACTACTAATATTATGGAGGAGTTTTATGATGAATGCGAGTTAAGATGGAGATTTGTTATGTTTACCTTGTATTCTCGATCCGTAGAAGTTTTCCAAATGAATCCGGCGTTTCATGGAGGATATTAAGTTGAGCCGGCTCACTGTCTCTATGAGTCAGCTCACTGTCTCTATGAGCAAGCTCACAAGACGTACAGAATTCTCATCTGTTTTCTGGTTGCAAGAGACGGCTCAGGATAATCTTAAGCCGTCTCATAAGGCGTCTGGAATCATCAATTGTTCTTTGTCTGTATGAGCCGGCTCATCATTAACTTGAGACGGCTCTTGAGCGGATTGGGCCGAATCTTGGTTGTTCGGGAAATCTGTTTTTTGATCATATTTCTAGCATGCTATATATATATATTGTAGTATTTTGTAACCCTAAGAGAGATCTGAGATGTAGCTTGAACCCTTTGTATTTTGAGAGAAGTGGCAAGTGTTTTAAGAGGGATTTGTGAGATTCATCCACCATTTGTAATACTTCATATTTGTCGATTAGTAAAGCGCTTCTCCTCCACCCGTGGTTTTTTCCCGCAAGAGTTTTTTATGTAAATGTTGTGTCTTTTGGTTTGTGTTCTATTTCTATTGCTTGTGGTTATTTGTTTACTTCTCTTTATCGTTTGTTTATTACTTCGTGATCGTATTTGCGCAGCACGATAAATTGTTAATTTTGCAATTATCCGAAGCAATGACGAATGGTGTCCAAATGCCATGAAAATTGGAAAACATATATTTAAGGACATAATGATCAACATGGACGGAACCGATCGTCGAAAATATCGATGAATAGTTGTTTTTTTTAGAGTCGTCATGTTAGAAAATTTCCTTCCGTTGCCATGGTATACTCCGTTTACTCATACGCGCACATGGGAAGTTAAATAGAAAAATAAGTTGCATGTGGGAAAAGTCATCTTAATCGTCTTGTTTTGGCGTAAAAATTTAGTTGGCCTCAAAACTCTACCAAGTGTCATAAAAATGTCAACCCAATGATCCGTGCTTAAAGTCAAATTGCTAGCTAGTTTTATTAACCAAGGGACATGCCCCAGGTGCTTGTGATGATTGCTAAATTGTGAAGGCAGTCATTACAATGGCAATTAAACACACCAATCTAATTGCTTTAAAGTACAAAATTACCATTTATTTACTATATATTATTCAGTGAGTGATTTTATGTGATCAATTAATGATTAATTAGTGTACGGCCGTTATTATTATTTAGACTTCGTTTTTCGCATGGGATGCACCTGGATGTACTTTAAATATATGTGTTTTAGAATAAATTTTTATAAGCATCTCTACGATTTAAAACTTAAAAAGGATGACTTGGATAGTGAGCTTAGCTATGGATCGAGCACTAAAATAGTTGAGAGGAGCCCTCATCAATATAATGACGACGATGATGATGATTCAATCAGTAATTTGTTTTTCCTATTTTACCATAAGCAATATATTTTAACGTCAAAACAACACACTTTATGTAATCAATTCAAAACTA
This sequence comes from Agapanthus africanus, assembly GCA_030015575.1. Classification (NCBI taxonomy): domain Eukaryota; kingdom Viridiplantae; phylum Streptophyta; class Magnoliopsida; order Asparagales; family Amaryllidaceae; genus Agapanthus; species Agapanthus africanus. Next base: position 108,520,093 of record JASDDO010000024.1, read on the forward strand.
AATCCTTTAAATTTCTTCACTTTTCACTCTCACTAAATTCTTGTGTAACAACGTCCTAACTCAAGCTACATAACAATATCATGTAAAGAACACATATTCTCTCTCTCTCTCTCTCTCTCTCTCTCTATATATATATATAAAATAATTTTTTTTATGACAGTCAAAAGTCAACACCACACCTATTTTTCTAGTTCAAATCCGACCATCTTAGACCATCTTTTGATTTTCATGCATGTTCAAAAACATGCAGACTAAATTTTATGTGATTTCAGTGCTCTTTGATCTCACATAAAATGCTTGCAAATTTCAAAATTTCTCATCATTCAAAGAGTAATTTGAAATATGCACCAATAACAACACAACCCGATTTTATTACAAATCCCATTAGTAACCAAAAGTTTATAGTTCTAGGAAACCAATGGAAATGGGAAAGAGTGCACGAGAGGCAAAGAAGCCAACTCCGCAAACCCCACTCTCTTCAATGATCCGAAGAGCTCCACCACCACTTGCCACCGCGATTTCGACCACCGAACGAGCCGTCTCATCGTCGGCCTCCTCTTCATGCTGCCCAACCTCACAGTGCCTCCATGTCTCCTCAGCCTCCTCCTCTTTGAACTCATGGCTACTAATGTCACATTCCCAAATGGTGTTTCAATTTCTAATTTTGCCATGATATATGTTGTACATTAAGTGAGATAAGTGACATGTTGATCAATATATAGATATATTGAAGGGCAAAATAGTTTGGTGGTGGTGGTGATGATGGTGATCATGATTACACTCATGATATTGATGTTATCTAATATTATATGATGGTGTGATTGGTTTAATGATTAATGATGCCTCATTAATTAAGATAAAGAGCAATGCTTTGCTTATACGTATGCATTATGTCCGTATTTCCATGATGTGGATAGGCCTTGACGTTTGGACCGTAATAAGTCCAAAATGATCGAAAACGATGTAGAGATGATTTGTATAACGTAAATCGATCGATAGCTTATATCTTTGAGATCATAAATGTTTCTGATCATTGAAACAAACTTCCCTAGTCGATCGTACAAATTAAGTACATTTGCTTCTTGAAAAAATCTTTGAATTGTAGAATTTCTGGCTTCAAAGGAATTTTGAGAAAAGATAAGTGATGTTTACAACCTCAATCTTTAAAAAAAAGTTTTTTTTTTATTCCACATGTCGCCTTACTTATTTCTAAAGATATTAATTTTGATATTCCATGTATCATCCCTAAAATATATAAGTTATCCAAAAATCTCTCTCAGAGCATATAAATTATCCAAAAAATATCTTCAAAACATAGTCACTATCCAAAAATAATCTCCGTTGGCTTCTTGTGTCAAATTTTTTTATTCGAGTTAGCTTAACTAGGGTTATAGATTTATGAAATAGTATGTCACAATTAGCTTATTTTTCTCCCACTCTCCTCTCTTAAGATGTTCTTTTTCTCCCCAATTTTATTTTATACAATTCATCAGACTGCATAAAACCTTTAATTTTTGGGCAAAACCAAATCAGAACTTCACCTTTACGACATTAATATTTGGAAAGAGTTCATTATTAAGGAGTTTTTCATCCTCAACGTCCTTTATCTTTAATGGATTTCCAATTCCGGAACAAAATCAGTTATTAACCGAATATAAGCCGGCTTGACGAGTAGACCGTAGGATAAGTTGCTAAAACAAACGGATGCGCTGAGAAAGCCATAAATTTGTATAATTTACAAATTTTAGAGATGATATATGGAATATCAAAATTTTGGAGATGAAATATTAAACAAAACCCAGAAAAATAGGATATGGTTCAATTTTTGACCATCATAGGATGCAAATTTTCTTCCAAGATACTTGTCATGTATTATTGTCCAGAAAAATAGTTTAAGACAAAGCCCCATTGTAAGCATCACTCGTCAGATGTCATACATTCAAGAATGAAAGAGTTACTGATAAGCAATAGCCCGGTTAATATGATACTTTTACTCCTAGGAAGAGCGTGGGGCTCGTTTACTAGAAGGGGAAGTAACCACAATTGAATCTCCAGGTTGTGTGTGTGTGTCATGTGTTTATGTTACTGTGTACGTGGATGTATTGTGTGCATGGGTTAGACTTGTGTGGGTGTGTCGTGTGTTGTGTGCACGGGTTAGACTTATGTGGGTGTGTCGTGTGTTGTATGCATGGATTAGGGCTTACGGGACAATGCCCAAAAAAAAATTGGATTAATTTAATCCATGTATGTTTGTTTTTCTATTAAAAAAAGGACCATTTTATCATTTTAATTGTATTTTTGTGTTAAGCATGTGATGGAAATGATTAAAGGGAATATGGGCATTATTGAAATCAATGCTAAAATACACCAACTTTTTTTTATGCCCGACATGGCAACATAGGACCACCGGGACCCGGTGGTCCAAGAAGAGAGGATCAATGTGGTGTATAATATACGGTTAGACAACAAAATGTAGGCCCAAAGCAATTAGGAGATAAGAAAGTATAAAATCAAGAAAAATCATATTAATTTAATAGTTTATATCATATGACTTGAAAGTTGTAATAACTCATATTTATAAAGATTAACTAGCGGATGCTTTGGCATTTTTTTTCCATCTTTTAATATTTTCTTTCCTGTTGCATATAAAAATCGTGAAAATTTTAAAAATCACAAAATTTTCTTTTTTCTTTTTATCTAAATATTTTTCTTGTTAATTTCTGGAAAATCAACATTTGCATAACATGACGGCACACGAATATGGCGAAATTTTGAAAATGTTAAAATTTATGTTTTCTTGATTTTCCAATATTTTGTTCATACAAGAAAATCATGACATTTTCTAAAAAGATTTTTTTTCCGTTTTTTCAATATTTTACATGATATATATGACACAAAAATCTTAATTTGTTTTAGAAATCTCAAAATTTTCTGTTTATTTCCTTTTTTCAATATTATGAACGTTGTACCAATGTAAATTTGAGATTTTTAAAAATCTCAAATTTTTTATATCCTTCAGTTATTTAACATTTTCCATGTTATACCAAATGACAATACTGAAATTTACAAAAATCCCAAAATTATTTGTTTTTTTTTCAAATTTATAATTTTTTCAACACCCCCACACGAAAATTGTATAATTTTCAAGAATCTTAAACTTTATGGTTTCTTTAAAATTATAATTTGTAGAATTGTATAATTCTACAAATTTTCAACATTTTGCATACCATAGCACAGAAATATGGAGAAATTTTGAAAATCTTAATATTTCTACATTTTGCGGTTTTCTAATATTTTGTTTGTAAAATAAAATTATGACATTTTCTAAAACAAAATATTTTTGGTTTTTTCAATATTTTCCATGATATATATCACACAAATAATCTTAAGAATTTAAAAACTCTCAAAATTTTCATTTTTCTTACTTTTTCGATATTATGAATCCAATACCAAATCATGAGATTTTCAAAAATGTCATTTTTTTTTGTTTTCTTCGGTTATTTAATATTTTGCAAGTTATAGCAAATGACAATTCCGAACTTTACAAAAATCTCAAAATTATTTGTTTTTTCCAAATTTATAATATTTCCAACATTACTACACAAAAATTGCATAATTTTCAAGAATCTTGAACTTAATTTATGGTTTTCTCAATTTTTCAATAATTTGCTTGCACCCACGGAAAAAAATTGCGTAATATTCAAAAATCTAGAAATTTACATATTTCTTGATTTTCCAATATTTTGCATGTTATAACATTAAAAAAATCACGAAAATTTCAAAAATCTCTAAACTTTCTAAGCTCTATATTTTATTTACTATTTTGTATGCTATACCATATGAAAATCACGATATTTTCAAAAATTCCAAAAATAGTTTTATTTCTTCAAATCTTTTATATTTTGCATGGAAATGTACTTTTCTATTTTCATTAATTTTTCAATATTCTGCATACAGAAAATTATGAAAGTTTCAAAAAAATCTTAATATCAAAAAGTTTTTCAATATTTTAATTAGTTTATCACACAAGGTTCATATACATTTCAAAAATATCAAAATTTTCTGATCGCTATCCAATATTTTGCTTATTATAACAAACAAAAATCACTAATTTTTTTAAAATCTCAAATATATATATATATTACAAGCAACCCAAGAGGCCTCTCAAAGTTTTGTTTTGTTATAATATTAAAATTTTGAAAATAATGAAATTTTTAAAAATTTCAAAATTTTCGGTTTCCTTTGGTTTTTCTATATAATTTATTCGGCAATATTAAACGAAAATCGCGAAATTTTTAACTCTATATTTTTTTTTTGGATTTTTTAACATTGTGCATGCCATAACAAATAAAAATCGTAAAAATTTTCAGTATTTTGCCTGTAAAATTTAAATAGGGAGAGAAAAAAATAAAAAGAGATCTTAAATATAGGAGCCGATTAGAATTTTTTTCACCATATAGACCTTGCAATATGGGATAAAAGAATGATAAATATTGCGGGATTAAAAAAAATAGTAATTCATGAACTAAATATAGAAAGAGAATTCAATAAAGGCCATATAATAATTTTTCTCATAAAGCCTCCCAACTTTTGTATTTATTAAAAAATCCCCTCCCAAGTTTTAAGTTCTGCTAAAAAGCCAGTCTTAACCGTTTTTCGTCCACCAATTTTATTTTGTCTATTTTTAAATCCTTTAAAAAAGGTTAATCGCTAAAATTTAATTAACTAAATTTTAAACCCAATTAACTAAATCTAGCACCTATCAAACCCAAACACTAATGGCTATCTCTTCTCTCTCATCAACCTCGCCGCTGTGTCACTGCTGCCTTTCTTCGACCTCTTCTCGACTCCAGCGAGCTCCCCACCCCCCTCTACCTAACCGCAGCCGTTGTTACCCTCCTCCGGCATCGTCAACCCCTTCCTTGACTTCAGCGAGCTCCTCGGCCGTCTCAACCTCGCCACAGCTGCTGCCTCCCGCATCTGGACTCCTCGACCCCATCCTCAACTCCCACGAGCTCACTGGCCCTCCTCCTGCTTCTGACAACTCCCATCCTCAATATTTAATTTTTAAATTAATTTTTAAGTATTTAATTATGAGGTTTTCTATTTTTAAATAAAAATTAACATGGTCGGCAAAATATTCAGAAAATATTCTCATTTTGAATGGTTGGAGAGCTTTTTAGTGAAACTTAAAAGAATTGGTTTCTTTAGTAAATAGCTAAAATGGGAGATTTTATCTAACTTTTGAGGAACATTTTGGTAAAAAAAATACCATTCCCCTTTTATTTTTCTTTTTGCGTGTGGAAAATAAGCAGAAAGAAATGAATAGAAATGGGCAGAGAAATAGATGCATAATGAAGAAACCTTATTTGAGAAAGTCCTCACAACCGCAAACAGAGGTGGAAACCCACTGATATGGATGGGAACCTGTCCCCATCCCTCGTCCTTATGAGGACGGAAACTCCTAAAATTATATATAAATTGCAAGAGATATCTATTAATTGGGCATAGTTTATGAGATATAACTTTCCGTTCTAAAATGACATGTTACCGGTTTGATTCCCTTCGAGATAGCATTAAAGAAAACAAAACAAAACAAAACTTTGAGAGGCCTCTTGGGTCGCTTGTAATCTCTCTCTCTCTCTCTCTCCTCTCCCTCTCTCGAGCTTGACTAATATGAACCTACCTGTAACCGATATCTCCTGTTTTAGAGCCTTTGATTTCATTTCGAAGTTCGAAAAAGAGCTTTGATGCTAAGATCCGAGAGGACTAAAGTCTGAAGGCTATAATCCCTCCCCCCCTCCCCCCCCCCCCCCCTTTGCCAAAGACTAAAAATTTCTTAACAAATAATTAACATATATGAAATAATTTCAAAATTCTTCAAAATAAATTCAAGGTTTTCTTTTTGAGATAAATAACATAAAAATTATAATTGTCAAGCAAACACGACACTTTTAAGTGTTCTCAATTGAGCATGAGAACATGTTGAAAACAAAAGGCTGGATTGGATTGGAATATTGATTTTTTTATTACTTGCGCAGAGTGGGAACCTGAATAGAGAGAAATTCTTTCTTATTGTCGATGCATCCTTTAATGTGAGCATACAAATCATTTTTTACTTCTAAACCTAACATTGATATTTCATTATTTGATCAAAATACATTGATCTATATTAGTGGAAAGTCCGCGGATATAAATTAGATCATGCATCATCTAGTCGATACATAGAGGGCGTGAGTTTCCAACAATCGAATGATGGATGGCTGAATCATTACGAGATGATCTTGCACTTTCCATAGAAAGCTATCAAAAGCAAGATAAATAAAGAAGGCTGAGGAAATTATTCTCAAACTTTTAGGCTTTTCCATTCTATAAATTATCCATAAAATTAAAATGAAATAAACTAACAAAACTTCCAATCTTATAGGACCAACAATCATCTATTTACCAAAAGAGTTTAATTCCTACGGTAAAATCCATATATTCAAATAAGAGTTTCGTCCAGCTTGATTCCCATCGAGGTTGCGTCGGGAAAAAGGTAAAAAGGCAAAAATAAAAGAAAGAACGTCTATAGAATTTTTTGGGCTGTCTTTTTGCACTAACATTGGTTTCGTTGGGCCTTTAAACTTTTCTGCCGTTTTTCATATTCCTTTCCCTTAATGCTTGAGAACAATAAGGCTTTAGTATTATTTTTCTTTAAGGAAACAAGAAAGGATGAAAGAAAACTCATGGAGGTTGGAATTTCCATCAGATGTCGTCATCCGTCGATGTGGCTGCGAACGGTTTTGAACGGTTGAGATTGGGTATGAGAATTGTTGCATAAATCTCAATGGGTTGTCGGATGTTGTTAACGCCAAGCTACCAGCAAGGGAAGTCCCGGAGTGGAAAACCACCGTAGAACCCTCCGACGATCAAGTTAGTACCGTAGAATAAGAGCATGGTAGCGGCGTATTAGAATGGGTTTGAGTTACCTGAGTCGTCTAAAAGAGGGGTTTGCATAGCGGTCATATGGAGCGAGCTGGCGCGAGATCCCCACCGTTAGTTACGCCACTGCGTTACACCCGCGTCAATTGCGGGATACGCACATTAATGGAGGGACGCGCCAGCGTGAGACGCGGAACGTGGAGCGGCGGATATCGCGCTTTGGAGAGATACACGGAGCCGTTGCAGGGGCGCTTGGGCTCCGCACTCTCGTTTGATCGAGGAAGTCGAGGAGGCTCGGCTCAATGGATGGCTCGGAGGCGCGAGATGCTGTCACCGACTCCTGTCGTGAATGGATGTTTCTAATGGCCGATCGCCATGTGGAGTCTCGACGGCCGCTAGGTGTGACACTTCGTTTTGGGCGGGAATCGATTTGGGCCGTAGGATGTCCCCTTTGGAGTGTATAAATAGGAGGGGGCCATCCCAGGACCAACACTTTACCTTAGTTGTCTCTCGTCGTTTGAAAATTGCCCGGCGTATCTCCGCTTAGGTCAGATCTTTCGCTGAATTTTTCTCGGCAAACCATTTCCTTGAATCAGGTTAGATGTCTTCTTCCGAGATATCTGTGGATGTAATAGGGGTAGAGTCGGGCGATGAGGCCTCAGTTTCTGGGGTCGAGTTCAACGAGTCTTCCTCCTCCTCGGCTTCAAATAGCCGAAAGAGTTCTTCTTCTTCTTCATCTACGTCTTCTGTGTCGAGCTGGCCCCCCAGGGCTAGTGTCGCCCTTGTCTCTCGTCGTCGGGCGGCAAAAAGGGCTTCGAAGGCGCGCATCGGGAATACCCGCGATGTGCCCTCAGTCCTGAATCGTCTGGATGAGCTTTCTGACATTCGAGCTCGATTTCATATCCTTTCTGGCTATTCACTCCGTCTGGCCAGAGAGGGTAAGCGGACAGACCAGGTGCAGGACAAGGAGATTGCTTTGTATCTGGAAGCATTCCGGGCAGGGATGCGTCTGCCCTTCTCGTCTGAGATTTATGATGTGCTCCATTGTCTCCGTCTTGTCCCGGACCAGCTAGCGCCGAACTCGTGGAGAATTCTCCTCGGGTTTCTGGTCCTGTTAAAAATTGATCGAATCCACTTTGATTTGAGCATCCACCTGTCTTTTCTTTGCTATAAAAATCACCGCGGTGCTAGTAAGGAAGAGCCGATCTGGGAGTACTGTCACGCCCTGCTTCCCAGTAGATGGAAACGGTAACGTGGCAAGCCCACGACGTATTTATTTCGAGAAGGTCATTTTCCGGAAGAAATACGCTAAGCGTAAAATAAGCAATATAAAATGACAAAAGAATTAACATGATATTTAAAATTCAACAACTTTATTTACATTCAACTTGATTCATTTACAATACATGATATCAACTGAAAGGAAAATACAAGAATGGAAATGCCTAAACAGGTGGCATACATAAACTGAGAAGAAGATAACTGGTCTAGGCCTAGATCGCAATCTGATTGTACACCTCCTCTAAGATGTCTACCTTCTCAGGCTCCACAGTATCTGACGAACATTCCAAGAAAACAAAGGTAGGTGGAATGCCTGTCAGCAAACTTTCGCTCGGTAAGTCCCCAAAAAATGAAGTGAAGTATAAAGTGTAATGATAAAGTAAAAATATATTATGAACAAGTGAGTTATGTCAGCATGTCGTTTAATGTAAAGATGGAAAGTTTATTTAGCATGCAGTTTTATTGTAATATATGTGAACAAATATAGTAATATATGACAAGTAGGTAAGCATGACAGTATCGCATGAATATGGCAAACAAATATAACATGGCCGTGTAGCTAAAGTATGGTGAACATGTAGTGAATGTAAGTGTCTTAACATGTCTCTACTTGGGTACACTAATTTAACGTAAGTTCAAAAGTAAATGTCAACCAATTTCAAGAGTGTTCTCGAACCCAATAGACTGTAATTCAGGGGTAAGAAACCACGGGCACGAATCAAGTGTTGGTAACGTAATTTTAACCTAGTGTTGAAGTATTCCAAACTCAACAGTCTGTAATCTAGGAGTAAGAAAATACGGGCCATCATGATAGCTTACTTGTGTTAGTAGATATGGATTCATGATCTAAAGGGACTCCTGAGATTTCATTGGATTCATGCATTAACTAACCCAGCACCCCGTGTATGCTAAGTTACAGTTAAAATTGCCAGTTTTGCTCGAATCCATGAATACATCAAGTTTGAGTTCATGTCGATATCAAGTATTCATGTCAAGTATTCTTGTATTCATATCAAGTTGTATTCATGGTTCGAGTCAAGTAAAGTCATGTATTCAGATTTGATATTTGTGTTTGAATTCAGGTATTCAGGTTCATGTTCAAGTATACATATTAGAATTTAGATTCATGTTTGAATTGGATTCTGATTTGAGTTTGGATTCAGGTTTGAGTTAGATTCAGACTGAGTCGGACACTTGTAAACTGATTTAGATCCTTAATTAGATTCGGGAGTTATCGGAAACCGCTGCACATGGACGGCAGGATTTATGTTTTTTTCAAGACAATTACCATTGATAACACTGTTAAGTTTTCTACCTTAAATAGACAAGCACTCACTTTCTCCGGCTCTCTCGAGCTCAAGAGAATTGATCCCGCTTAAACCTATATTTACTAAATGTAGGGTTAGCATAGCACCTTGTGAAGATTTTGGCAAGCATCAATCATGCTACTTTAAAATTTTTGGGGTGCTAAACAAACCCTAACCAAGATCTTAACTAGAGAATTAAGGTTAACTATCATGTAAACAACTTTACATTTAAGAGAGAGGGATTACAACCTTTGTAGTCCGTTCCTTTGCTTCATAAGCTCCGTGTTGAGGTCCCTTCGCTGCGATCAACATGAACTCCGACTCTCGAGTGGCTCCATGAGGTAAATGAGACACCTTGCTTGTAGTCTTCATGATTTAAAATGATCTACCTTGAAGAATCTCTAACTAAAGCTTACACATCACTAATGAAGTAATTGGAGAAGTGAACACCCTAATCTAAGTGGCTAGAATAGATGAGGATGATGAAGTAGGAATTTAGATCTCTTTAGTTTTCAATTTCTCACACTAATTCATCACATGCAAAAAGCTAGCAAGCTTTTTCAAGGAGGAAGAAGAAGAAGAAAGCTTTTGTGATGAATAATGAAATTCTTGTTGTGGTTACAAATCCAACCATGGGTTAAGAATTATAAAGTTAACCCTTGTAGAGAATAGACTAGAGGCTAAGGTTTGGGTTGGGTTAAGAAATATCAACACAAAATATCTAGCTAGAAAGCAAAAGAAAGCTTCATGAAAAAGCTAACCCAAAAGCTAACCCAAATCCAAACCCTAACTTGTTTAAACTCCACAAAACATGTTGTATTTGTAACCCTAACTTGTTACAATATTATATATCACATATATAATATATTTTGCAACAAAAGAAAATAATACAATTAACATATATCGCATATATATCAATTTATTATCCGGTGAGAAAATGAATCAATAAAGCGAGCTTATATTAGTTAACGTAATGTAATATATCACATATATAATTATACAATAAATTATCGAATTAACACTTGATCCGACAATCCGGCTATATAGAATATAACCGACTAATATAACATGTACCGATTCATCGAATCAACACTTGATCCGATGACCCGGCTATATCACATATACCCGGCCGATATCATATATCGCGAGAATAGAATACGGTATCTCATATCGTATTATTCTCGGTCCCGCACACATCACATATGTGCTCCTACTCCGTTTTGCCTGACCTAGGAAACTTCTGTGTAGGACTCTCAAGAATCGTCAATACGCCGGCAGTAGGTGATGATCATATCAAACACTCACAAGCTGCAAGCGGTCAGCTAAACGTAACAGCCACCCATGTATTGAGCGATCAGAAGATCAACAAGCAAGCTTGTACATTCTCCTGCGAATCCAATCAGTAACACTCTCGTACAGTCCGGTCTCTTCGTCTGATATGTCTCATATCCAGTCTAGGGGTGGTAAACGTCAGACCCCAGTAACCGATAAGTCGTGTCGATATGAGGTCCATAACAGTTCGAGAAACTACTGATAACACTTACCAGTAAATCTCAGCAACCCTGGCTAGGGATTTCCAGTTATAGCCAATCGAACACAGCGCAACATCAACTCCCTATACCGGGAGAGACGAAACCCCTCCTATCGCTCATTGCCTCCATGTGATTCGGGACTGTACCTAAAAGCCACCATTTTGCACGCCCTCTTGGACATGGTAAGGTAGAAATCAAAGCACAGTGGGAATCACACAAGACTCTATGACAATCTCGGGTCTACAGACTAACCTGTACCAGTGTCACCAGAGAACTGCCATCTGACGTGAGGTATAATACCATCTGGGGGTTCTCGGCGAGTCCGTCCAGTGTATCCAGTCTCCACTGAGCACCCGTATACTGTCTCTGATGTCAAACACCAATGGATATGGGATCATCCATCGCCCATTTACATGGGTCAAGAAGCATATGCTAGTCTACTCTGGTATATCGATGCCCTGTCTCGATAAACCTACGATTAGAACATTTGATGGATGTGCTTAGCGACTACACTGTCCCCACTAGTATGATCTGCATCATAGTCCTGGTAGTCAAGTACTCATCCTAAAGGCTTTATCAACATGTAACATAGAGACAATCAGAGTACATGTTAAGGTAAAGGGCAACCAGATAGCCTACTATCATGTCGAGAAAGAAAGTCCTCCCTATATATGTCCAAGTATCTACTACAATATACATCATATGTACAGTAATAGCCTCTAGGGCATACATATCACTAACAATCTCCCACTTGCACTAGCGCCATCTGTTGTGGTATCGCATACCCAACAATTAGCTGTGGTTGAAGTATCTCATACTCAACCATCCCATAAAAATCTCTGCTGGGAAATAGGCCTTTGTGAGTGGATCCGTGATGTTGTCCTCTGTGTCTACTCTCCTAATCTCGATCTCCCTGGAGATCAACCATCTCCATGATCAGGTGATACTGCCTTAAAATATGTCTGGATCACAGATAGGACGGGGGTTCCTAGGACTTAAGCCACAACTCCATTGTCACACAATGGTAGGAACGAAGTTTATCTCATAAACTTACATATGTCCAGATAGTCTCTTTAGTAGCATTCTTGGTAACGATGTATCTTTCCTTTAATCGTCTAGTATGTCACGGTATCTAGCTTGGAACTCTTCCAACATACCGTCCCTCCACTGAGGGTAAAGACAATGCCTGTGACTGGCATTCAGTCATCCTTATCACCCTGGAACCTTTCCAGTGATTCTCCCCAGGATCGATTGATACCATCTCACTACAACTAGTGAGAATACTAACATCCAATTAGATCTATCTCATAGATTCATAACCCAGGATTTAGGAGGTATCACCTTGATCCTATATAGAGAATCTTTGTGATAAGAGGAGATTGACCGAGTGCAGCATAGGAAACTCCTTCCCTACCAAGAGTATGTCATCCACGTACTATACGAGGATCACCACCATACTCCCTACTACCTTTTTGTATATACTTGGTTTATCTACCATTTTGATGAAGTCAAACTCTTTGACTACCATATCAAAACAGATGTTCCAACTCCGCGATGCCTGATTTATCCCATAAAACATCTTGCACACGTTTCCGCTGCTCCCACTGTCTACGAAGCCCTCTGGCTGTGTACTTATAGACGCTCTCTTCCAAATCACTATTTAGAAAAGCAGTCATGACACCCAACCGCCAGATATCGTAGTCATGGTATGTAGCAGTGGCAAGCAGGGTCTGGATGGACTTAAGCATAGCTTTGAAAGTCTCAACTTTTCCATGTACACCAAGTAATCTTCTCAAGATAAACTTGCTCCTGATGGGGATTTAACCCTTCAGATAAACCAACCAAAGTCCATACTTTGTTGGTGTATAAGGATTCCATCTCAGATCGCTAAGCATCCAGCCATTCTCACAGAGTCCCCACTCCTGATGGCTTGCTCGAAACTAGTTAGGTCATCATCTCATGATGCAATCCTCACTCCTACTGTTATAGAGAAACCGAAGTATCTCTCAGGTGGATGAGGAACCCTACCAGATCGCCGGAGAGGCTGAGGTTCGTTGGAAACTATTGAATCCTCCGGTTCTACCAAATCATCAGCTGCAGTTTGTTTTAGCTGGAACTACTTATAGTTCTACCTTATGACCACTAATTTATTCACAAGAAATTCCCTTTCCCAAAGGTGGCATACTGAGAAAACATCTTTTGTTCCTCAGTTTGGTAGAAGATATTCCCTTGCGAATGCTTGGGATATCCAACAAACTTCCGCAGAACTGACCTTGCCTTGAGCTTGTACGGATATCACATATGGAGTGGTAGGTGTTCCCCCAATCTGAGCAAGGCTCATTTGAATTTTGAAAATTCAAATTTTCTGAAACAACGCTTCAAATTCCGTGCGTTGCGCAATGCGCAAGCGATCCACAGTGCGACACGTGTCTGCGCAGTTGCGCAAGCACTGTTGCGCAATTGCACCGCTGCGCGACACGTGTCTGCGCAGTTGCGCAAACACTGTTGCGCAAGTGCACCGCTGCGCGACACGTGTCTGTGCAGTTGCGCAAGTGCACTCTGCGCGACACGTGTCTGCGCAGTTGCGCAAACACTGTTGCGCAAGTGCACCGCTGCGCGACACGTGTCTGCGCAGTTGCGCAAGTGCACTCTGCGCGACACGTGTCTGCGCAGTTGCGCAAGCACTGTTGCGCAAGCCTTCCACTGCGCGACACGTGTCATTCATTGGGGAGTTGCGCAGAAACAAAATGAAAATTTAAATGAAATCTTTTCTGTTCTTTCCAAAACTAGAAGATTTTCTTCTGCCTTTGGATCAAAGATCCAGCAGTGGGAAAATTCCCAAAATCACTCAGAAAAGATCTTGTTAACAAATTCAACAAATTTGTGAGCACTATAAATAGGACCCCAGACCTCATTCGATTGGCATCAACTTCAAGAATCAACTTCTGGCATAAAAAAAAAGAGAAGAGAAAGAACTCTTGAAGATTAATCAAGAACATAAAAAAAAAGGTAAAAACTTCTTTTGAAGAAGGGAAAAATCTCTGAAGAACAGAGGATTAAAAAGTGAATAATTCAATAAAAATAAATAAATAGTGCCTTGCACTTGTTGTGAACCCTTGGTTCTGTGAAATCAGGGAAAACAAGAAAAAAAAACTTGTTTTCCTTTGATCCAAATTTGGATCAAAAGTGCTATGCACTTTTGTTCTTAAATCTGAAAAATTCTTGGGGTTCTACACAAATGCAACCCATTATTTAAAAGGGGCCTGGCCCAAATCAAATTGCAACATAATAAAGGGGCAGAGCCCTGTTTGGATTGATTTTCTAGTCGGGCAAAGCCCGAAATAAATAAAAAAAATTGGACTTAACCCAATCATGGCTGTAAGTCCTTAAATTAAATTGATTGAGCAAAATGGCTCTCCTAAACCAATTCACGACCGGTTCGAGGGTACATCTCCGAACTCCTTTGACATCCCTCGTTGTAATTCATCAACGACGTCAAAGAGGTGACGGGTCCCAACGACCACACATCCAAACGGACCGAAACGTCCCTAAACTAATATCGGACCGAAACGTCCCTAAACTAATATCGGACCGAAACGTCCCTAAACTGGCACGATAGGGCCCAAACGCTCTTTCGCTGGATCTAAACGGTCCCGTTTAAGTTGATGTTAGCCCCAAACACGGCTAACGTATCCTTAAACATTCAAGTGAACTATAAAACTCCAAATAAACTCTAGTCCTAGGGTACATCTCTGAACTCCTCTGACATTTATCGTTGGGATCCTTCAACGACGTCAGAGAGGTGACGGGTCCCGACGGCCAGATATTAAACCAATCACTACGTCAAGTCGATCTTAATCCAAAACAGGACTAACGTATCCTTGACGAACGTTTAAGTTGATCTTAGCCGCAACGCGACTAATGCATCCTTAAACTAAAAACACCAAATCCAAATCTAAGTAAATACGGATTTGGACTAATCCACGTCCTACGGGCGACGGCATTACTCAGTCTCCGTATACAATCCACGGGCAACCTCAAACAAAACAAACACCCACGACATGAAGTGAAATTCTGGAGAAGGAGAAAGTTGTTACCGCGACGCGGTAGCGTAATTAACTGCAGGGGCACCTCCAGGGAAGAGCGTCCCCACAATCAAAAACCCCTCACCCTGAGGGGGGATCTGACGAAGTCTGCTACATCGGCCGCATCCGTCTAAACCTCCGATACACGGCGCCATAAATCAACTTGGCATCTTCGGAGAGTTAGATGGATAAAACCAAATAGCATCTGCCCCGAACCTCAGGCAAGACAGCCCAACGTCTCGGCCGCCGTTCGGAGGGGAACAGATTCTGGCACGCCCGGTGGGACCTCTTCCTCTTTCCACTCCACACTTCGTGTGTCGTCTTCGCGAACCAATCGCGGTTTGTTAAATGGTTGTCTTCGGATTTCAAGTTGCTAAGATTTGGTCTTTTACCTGGCGCAGAATTCAAGATTCAATGGCCACCAACTGCACCAACTGCTCGAAATACCACTGCAACGGACGCTCTACCTCACCGAGAGGTGTAACATATGGGCCCCAAGCGGCCTCTTTCCTCACTCTGCCGGTTGAACAGGTGACCCAGGCCACCACTGGCCTGTTTTTCGGGACCATGGTCCCACCTACAAGCTTCTCTATGCCGACACCTGCACCGGAAGTGAACAAGAAGTCGGTGTTCGACCGGCTCACTGCTACCACGGCCCCTGTCAACGGGTCGTCCGCTACTAAACCGACAGCCTCCGTTTTCACCAGGCTAGGTCAGAACTATAAAGTGGCCGTCCCAAAGAGGGCAACGACCGCTGCTTTGGATGTCGTTAAAGCGGCTTCTCCCATCAGAGAGTCGGTCTTCACAAGATTGACGGTTCCCACTCCTCCCCCAGCTGGTCAAAAGGCATCAGTCTTCGATAGGTTGACATCGGCAGTTACCCCACACTCAAACAGGGGGCAGCAAGAAACCATCTCGATTTCCGAGCCAGTCCCAACGGCTCGTCGTGCGCGACGTCGCCATTGGCAACGAGTAAGGAAAGCAGGGGGCAACTCCCCCTCAGGGCTAACCCCACCTGCTCCAGTGGTGGAGGTCAACGCTGCTGTTCTAACTGGGAACAGCTTTGAATTGCTGAGGAAGGTGAAAAAGAACTCTCCGATTGCTACATTGAAAAGATCTCCTCCGCCTATGGAAAAAGCTCCGGAGACAAAGCAGGAACAGCCCCCTCAACAGCTGTCGTCAAAAATTTATAAAGTTTGGCGGAGGGTTCAAGACTCCGTGATTGACCCAGACCACTTTCGTCGCCAGAAAAAGGCAAAGGTGGAAAAGGACAAAAACCGCCCCATTAAACAGCAGGGGGTAACAACGGCTCCTTCAACCTCAATGGTCCACAAAAGGAAAAAGGCCAGAGAAAGCTCCCGTGACGTTGACAAAGTTTAAAAGCGGTGAACCTAAACACCCCAAGTCAGGGGGCATAACAGTTCATACGGTCTATATGGCTTCTGGAAAGGAAGAAAGTCGTACTTCTACGGGTCACCGACCGCTTACCCGATCAGTGACCAAGGTTCAGGAGCAGCAACAAAAGCTCCAGGAGATGATGACTACAATGGCTGCACTCACGGAGCCAAAAGAGAACCCTGGGACGTCCTTAGATGAACGCCAAGAGGAGGAGACCGACGCCGAGTTCCTCCGCCGAGTACTGGAAAAGAGAGACAAAGAGGCTGCTGAACAAGCAGCCAATATACAGCGTATGGGCCTCCTCTTCCAGGACATGATAGGGATGATGATACAACCAGATCCCCCGACTGAAGAACCCCCGATTGTCCTTGGGGATGATAGGGGAGAGACATCAAACCCTCAGCCCGTTCTATCAACGGCTAAAGAGGACACAATCTCTAAAACTGATCTGGACGAATATATAGCCCAGCAAATAAAGGTTCATCACGCGGCCGAAGCAGCCGGCCACGTCGTAAAAACGGGGCGACCGTATCCAGGCTGGTATGACCAAATCAAGTACCCGCCAGGTTATACAATTCCCAAGTTTCATGTCTACAAAGAGACCGGCAATCCCCATCAACATGTTGCCCAGTTCAGGGCGCTTTGCGGTAACACCGGCGGCGACGACAAGCTTTTGCTTCGCCAGTTTGTTGGAAGCTTATCAGATACGGCCTTCGAATGGTATTCTGAGCTCCCCAATGACTCTATTAAAACCTTCGCGGAGATGGAGCTGCTCTTCACCCAACGTTTTGCAAGTGCCAGCGAGCGTACCCCGATGACGGCACTGATTAATGCCAGGGTAAAACCCGGCGAGACATGGGTTCAGTACACTATACGGTGGCGTAATCTATGGTCTAAGTGTGAACAGCGCATAGAAGAAGCCCCTGCGGTGGGAATGTTTGTTGGAACCCTTGATCCACAAGCAACCATCACACAGTTTATGATGTTCTTCAAGCCGACTTCCTTCCAGGCTTTGATCGACAAATTAGCGCAGATGGACCAGATGGGCCATAAACCCCCTCTCCCGAAGCCGGACTCCCAAAACGATAAAGGGAAGGGAAAAGCGATCATTGTCGCTAATGCCCAACAACAACCGAGCGACTTGAAGCCGGTTGCTCGTCCAAACAATACACGCCCATACGTACCCCTTGAGGACAGGATGGGACGTCCTTACTCCTTCCCCCGCGATAAAATAAGGAGGCTATTCGAGCTGGCGTTGCGCAACAAACTCATAAATCTGCCAGATCCAAAACGCCCGTCGCAACCAAGCGACGTCAACGAGCCCAACTATTGCCCTTACCATCGAGTGCTAGGACATCCGATCGAAGACTGTTACGTCTTCAAAAATTGGCTTGAAAACCAGTACCGCCAGGGCAAATTCGCGCTATCCGACAAATGGAAGGTGAATCCCCCGCAGCCCCACACCTCTAAGGGGATGAATACGCCGGGGGCAACATGCTCCGTCATTGAAGAAGCTCCCTGGGAGGTTGTATTATCAGCCAAAACGAGGAGAATGCTAAACGATCTTCAGACCTGTCCAGCGGTCAAGTGGAAGAACCCCTTGGAGCCGCAGGTTATTGAGGGGATGTTGAAGCCACGTCCGACTCCGAAGACCGATGGTGGTAGTTCAAGCGTTCATAACCAGCCGTCAAAATCTTCGAAAAAGAAGAAGAAGAAATCTAAGAAGCCCGTGAAGCCTGGCGACAAGCGCACGGACTTACAGAAGCAAATCGACGCACTGGATGAGTACAACCAAAAGGCGCGGACTCCCATTACGCTCCAAGATTTCCTTGATCACGTCTTTCAAAAAGAAGATGAAGGGGAAAGTTCATCGGATGAATCCGAGGAATATGTGGCGAGCTGTTATATGATCTCCCACTCGACCTCGAACGGTGAAGGGACTTCTGGCACTAAAACGCCGGGGGCAAATACTGAGTCAAGGGTTCCGGAATTATCAATCGAAATGATTGACGCGTTTCTTAGTGAAGCTCGATTGAAAAGTAAAGCTGATCGAGAACGCGAGACGGCTATATTCGAAAGAGCCAAGCGCCAGCGACTTGAGGAAAGAGCTGAGATGATCCCGCTGGAGCAAAATGCCTCCACCGCTGACAAAAGCCAATTCAAGATAAAAAAGAGGTTTGCTAAGGCTATATCAATGGGCATGAAGCTACCATCCTCTGAAGGAAAAATGACTGGTGTGGTAGAAATGCACCCCTCTTATTGCTTATATCATCAGAAGGTCTCGCATTCCACTCAGGAGTGCAAGGCTTTCGATAGATGGTGGCAAGGATACATCGCTAATCAACAACGCTTTTACCAGGAAAAGCGTAAAATTCGTCAGGAGCAAAGAAACACGACCAAAGAGCTTGAAAGAACTGCCGGCAATTGTCACATGGTTAACACTACCAGGTCACAAGTGCCTACATTTGGGAGCGACTCTGATGAGGAGCTAGAGCTTGCCCCTCTCTTTAGAGAGTCAACTTCGGGAAAAGAAGAGGAGCCAGTGGTTTGCAAAAATATCCGGCTGCGGAATTGGACACTGCCTGAAAAGAACCTTGGACCCTCGAATAGAAAAGATAAAGGGAAAGAGACCGTCTTAGATGACCAAGTTCTGGAAGAGCTAAACGCCGAGAACCCGCCAAAAAGGAATAAAGTGGATTACAATGTCTTGACGCATCTGAGAAAGCTACCCTCACAACTCAGCATTCTCGATGCCCTATTACTATCAAAAGAGGCGAGGGATTCTTTGATTAAGGCCCTACAAGATCCGGACCAATTCCAAGCTTTCCTGGCCGAACAAAAGATGAAGGATGAATTGGAAGAGGTGCACACAGCCGACGTTGCTTTTGGTGATGAAGACCTTCTCCTCGGGACGTGTGAACACAATCGCCCATTTTATGTTTCAGGATACTGCCATGACATAAAGATAGGTAAAATCTTGGTCGATAACGGATCGTCTGTTAATTTACTCAATGTGCGAGTGTTAAAGGAGATTTGCATGAGTGTCCAACACCTCGCCCGAGACAAGATCACTATCTCCGGTTTCGACTCTCAATCCTCAAAGACTCTTGGATCTGTGATATTGACGCTACGCTTCGGGTTGCTCGTCACAGACATCAAATTCCATGTTATAGATGCCAAGACGTGCTACAATGCTCTGCTCGGCCGACCATGGCTACACGAGCACAATATCATCCCTTCTACACAGCATCAGTGCATGAAGTATTCTAGGGATGGCCTCGAGTACACAGTGACGGGAGAGTTGAATCCGTTTTCCGTAAACGAAGTTCGCAAGTATGAAGATGCCAAATACTTCTTACCGAGTTTCGAAGACACGGAAAGGTGTCACAAACCGGAGAACAAGACTAACGCCACCATCCCTGTCTTCGGCAGTGACACCGAGGAGGAGGAGGATATAATTTATTCAGGTCCATCCCAATCCACCAGGCCAGGACCATCCGTTCCTTCATTGATCTTCGGTTGTGATTCAGAGGATGAAGTTCATGCTGTATTCCCTGCTCGGCCTTCGATACGGGTTCCCGCTGATGAAGAGCGAAGTCTCCAGATAACCATGGTGCCGCTTGAACATTACAAAGAACTGGATGCACTCGACACCAACAGCGTAGAAGAATTGCAGACATTCTATATCTCTCCCGGACGAAAAGGCGAGAAGGCAATCCTATTCTACCGTTCTGAAGAAAACAAGGTGGAAAAAGAAATTTGGCATGGCGCGGATCCAACGCTGGACAAACTCCAGCCTATCCGTCTTCCCAGATATTATACCGAAGGTTTGAAGAAACTGCTGAAACGCCAGGGGATATCCTTCACACAGATCGTTAGAAAAGCCAAATTCTATGATAAGGTCTGGAACGTTCCCGGGACTCAATGCAAACTGCCTAACGGGAGAATAGAAACAAAAGGGCTTGGGTACATCCGGTCAAAGAAACGGGAGCTAGTAAACAGCTGTTATGTCATGTATGACTTCGATGAAGAGGCGGACGCTCAATGGGAAGACGCTAATCCTGAACCAGCAAAAGTTCCTGATACAAAACCGCCCAGTCCATCGTTTGAAGACCAAATGAGCAAACTTATAAGGGATGCAAGTCAAAAAGCCCGAGATGATCACAATCATGAAATGGCAATCTATGAGAAAGCCAAGACACAGCGCCTCCTTCAACAGGCAGTAAAGAACGAAGATGCTGCCCCATGTCAACCTGATACAAAAAGAGCTCGACGCGGAGGCAGAAATGAGTCAAAGGGCGGAAAAGACGCTCAACAACCACAAAGCAGAGCTAAGAAGCCACGCATCCGAGAGTCGAGCGTTACTGACTTAGCCCTCAGGAAGAAAATGGGTCGAGCATACTCATTTCCTCGGAACAAGACAAGGAAAATACTTGATCTTGCTCTAAAACATCAAATGCTTACACTGCCAGAGTCTAAACACCCTGAGCAAGCAGGAAAAGTCTCCAACCCAAATTATTGCTCTTACCATCGAGTAGTAGGGCATCCGCTTGAAGATTGCTTCACCTTTAAGAATTGGGTTGAGGACCAATATCAGCTTGGCAAATTCGCGTTGTCTGACAACTGGAGGGTAGCGCCGCCGCAAAAGCACGAACCCGAAAACACAAGGATAGAACCAACTCCGCATTGGGATTGGCAGAAAATTCGCACTTGCCACGTGGTAACAATATTAAAAGAAGAGTCCGAGGACATGAACAGCCTTCCTTGGTGCTTTGAAAACGGCAGCGATGAGGTAATCTCAGAATTTCCCCCAGCTCCGAAAGAACTGGAGGATGGAATCCATACTACTGCAGATAACCTCAAGAAAATCGAGTTGGGGACAACGAATGATCCGCGACCGACGTTCGTCAGCGAGCTGCTGTCTGAAGAGAGGGTGGCTGCGTTAAAAGACGTCCTTGTGCAGCATAAAGATTGCTTCGCATGGAACTATTCCGAGATGCCGGGACTAGATCCAGAAGTTGCTGTACATAGACTAGCAATATCCCCGAACATCAAGCCAGTCAAACAGGCGCCGAGAAGAATGCGACTCGAGCTTGAGATGAGCATAAATACCGAAGTCAAAAAGTTAATTGACTCTGGCTTTATCCACGAAGTTCAGTACCCTGAATGGATCGCCAACATTGTCCCAGTGATGAAGAAAAACGGGACAGTGCGCGTATGCGTAGATTTCCGGGATCTTAATAAAGCTTGCCCGAAGGATGATTTCCCAGTACCGGTCACTGAACTGATGATAGACAATACATCCACTCATGAGGTTTTCTCCTTCATGGACGGCTCATCGGGGTATAACCAGATAAAAATGCATCCCGAAGACCATAAGCACACCGCCTTCAGGACCCCTCTGGGTATATTCTGTTATAAAGTGATGCCCTTCGGTTTAAAGAACGCCGGTGCTACTTATCAGAGGGCCATGACAAAGATTTTCGACGATCTTATACACGAAATCGTTGAATGCTATATCGACGATCTCGTGGTTAAAAGCAAATCATACGAGGAACATCTCGAGCATCTGAAGACTGTATTCCAACGCCTTCGGCAATACAACTTGAAGATGAATCCTCTTAAATGTGCGTTCGGGGTTTCCTCGGGCAAATTCCTGGGATTCGTTGTTCGACACCGAGGTATTGAAATAGATCCGTCAAAGATTAAAGCGATCATGGAAATGCCCCCGCCGAGGACTCTCAAACAGCTGCGGTCTCTCCAAGGGAAACTCGCATACATACGGCGATTTATAGCCAACCTTTCAGGAAAATGCCGTCCTTATAGTCACCTGATGAAGAAGGGAACCCCGTTCGTTTGGGATCAAAAATGCCAAAGCGCACTAGACGAGATCAAGCAATACCTGCAGAACCCGCCGGTGTTGGCCGCTCCGGTCAAGGGAAAACCTCTCATTCTTTATACAACCGCCCTCGAAGGTTCCTTAGGCGCATTATGGGCGCAAGAGAACGATCAAGGGAAAGAAAGAGCACTCTACTACTTAAGTCGAGTTCTGCTGGGGGCAGAAAGCAACTACTCTCCCATTGAAAAACACTGCCTGGCGTTGATCTTCGCAATAACAAAGCTTAGGCACTATGCGTTGGCGCACGAAGTCCGTCTTATTTCAAAAGTGGACCCTCTCAAATATCTAATGTCAAAAGCCATATTGACAGGGCGACTCGCTAAATGGTCCCTGCTCTTGATGGAATTTTCGATAACATATCAACCTCTCAGGGCAGTAAAAGGCCAGGCCATCGCCGACTTCCTTGCTGAGCATCCCATACCTGCCGATTCTCCTTTAAATTGCGATTTGCCAGACAGACATGCGTTTGACGCGATCGACAGTGGTGATACCCGTTGGGAGCTTTATTTCGATGGAGCATCTTCCATGAAAAAGCATAAACAAAGTACGCCAATGATCAAATCGGGGGTAGAACTCATCTTTGTGACTCCACAAGGAGGAATAATGCGCTTCGCCTTCTCCTTAACAGAGCCGAGAACGAATAATGAAGCTGAATATGAAGCTTTGATAGCAGGCCTCGAGATCGCCATTGATATGGGAATCGAAAGCCTCCTCATATATGGGGACTCCCAACTAGTCGTCAGTCAAGTGAACGGCGATTACCAAACATGCAAACCGGAATTGGTAAAATACGGTGAAAAAGTGCAGCAACTGCTAACCCAAATTCCCTCCTACACGTTGGAAAGTATACCGCGCGCGGAAAACAGAAAAGCGGACGCACTGTCCAAACTTGCTAAAGAATTGGCTGACGAGAACCTCGATGACGTTAGAATCATGATACAAAGCCGTCGAGTGCTCTCCCCAGCAGAAATACCTCCAGAATCATATAAAGAAAAGGGAGCAACTGAGCAGGCGACCCTACAAATAAAAGATCATGAGAAGACCGAAGATTGGAGAGAAGTCTTCATAGATTACTTCAAGTTCCATCGAATAACTGAAGAAGCGTCCATAAGACATCAGCTCGTGAAACGAGCTCTGTCTTTCGCCTTCGTCAACGACACTCTATACAAGAGGTCATTCGATTCTCTGTGATTGAGATGCCTAGGACCTGACGAAGCGAGAAAGGTCGTCCAAGAAGTTCACGACGGACTCTGCGGTTCCCATCAAGCAGGCCCTAAGATGAAGTTGAAGATAAAACGGATGGCCTACTACTGGCCCACGATGATGCAGGATTGCCTGGAATACGCGAGGCAATGTCATTCATGCCAAATTCATGGGGACTTCATCCATCAGCATCCCAATCCACTGCATCCAACAGTGGCTAGTTGGCCATTCGAAATGTGGGGAACTGACATAGTCGGCCCCATCGAACCAGCATCGTCAAAGGGGCATCGTTTCATCTTGGCGACGACTGATTACTTCTCCAAATGGGCAGAGGCGGTTCCATTGAGGGAAGTGAAGACGGAGAACATTCTCCATTTCTTCAAAACGCATGTCATATACCGGTTTGGAACCCCGAGAAGGATCATCTCCGATAACGGGCCAGCCTACCGAAGTCATAAAATTAGCCGCTTCGCACAGCAGCACAATATAGACTGGAGATATTCCTCAGTTTATAATCCGCGAGCTAACGGTCTAGCTGAGGCCTTCAACAAGACCTTGATGAAGATCATGAAGAAAACAGTGTCACGAAATAAGAGAGATTGGCACGAAAGATTGCAAGAGGCTCTTTGGGCGTATCGAACTACATTTAAAACGGCCACAAACACACGCCATACGCGTTGGTATTTGGGACGGAAGCAGTACTCCCTCTCGAGATAGAATTACCCTCTCTACGAGTGGCAGTCCACTACGAGCTGACAGACGAAGAAAATGCTCATCTTCGGTTTGAAGAGCTTGACGCCCTTGATGAAATCCGACTTCTAGCACAGCAAAATCTGGAAGCTTATAAAGCAAAGAAGACGCGCTCATACGAAAGATTGACCCGACCGAGGACATTTTGTCAAGGCGAACTCGTGCTAGTGGTCAAAAGGCCTATGATCCCCAATCGCGCCAAGCGGGGAAAATTCGAGCCAAACTATGAAGGCCCGTATATCATTGATAAAGTCTACCAGGGTGGGGCCTATCTGCTTATGGATATGCACGGTGAAAGGCCTTTCAGGCCGATAAACGGTCGCTTCCTAAAGAAATACTACGCTTAATGAGCCATAGTTTAGGTCAATGATAGATGACGACGACTATGTCCGCTCGCTATCTTCCTAAGCTCAAGCTTTATAAAAGTAGCCGGCCTTCTCCGTGACGGACCGAAACGTCCTTAAACTAGCGACGGACCGAAACATCCTTAAACTAACGATGGACCGAAATGTCCTTAAACTAATATCAGACCGGAACGTCTTTAAACTAACACCGCAGCATCCTTAGGCTGATGAGATATAAAAAAAAAGACATATAAAAATAAAATAAAATAAACGGCATGTCCATAAGCAAAAAGGGCACGGATGAAAACCCGAAAGGGCTCCGTGAGTAAAAAACAGCAGGGCTGCCGGCGAGTGTTCGTGAAAACCCGAAAGGGCGCGACCTCGTAAAAAAAAAGAAGAGAAAAAGAAAAATAAAAAAAAACGGTATGTTCATGAGCGAAATGGGCACGGATGAAAACCCGAAAGGGCTCCGTGAGTAAAAACAGCAGGACTACCGGCGAATGTTTGTGAAAACCCGAAAGGGCGCAACTTCGTTAAAGAACCCTTATGGAGTCCTCTCGACCTTGTAAGGAGAAACCACCTGCGTGAGATCCTTACGACTCTCAAAGGAGCAACACATTTAGGAATCCCCACGATTCCTAAGGAGAAAATACACTTGCGAGATCCTCACGACTCGTAAGGAGAACTCTCTTATGGGACCCTCACGGCTCATAAGATTTGAAAGTCTTAAGTTACAGAGATCTAAACCTGTGCTTAAGCAAACCCCCACAAACTTCCAATATTGCCCTACAAGTGGTCCAATATTGACTCTTGTATACAATCCACGGGCGCGAATAAATATTTCCCTAGCCAAATTTCATTCGTAATTGGGAATACGTTCGCATGGTGAACAACCCTTATAAATCCCCTCGATTTATGAGGAGAAAACCCTCCTGTAGGATCCTTACGACTTACAGAGGAACAAAACACTTAGGAACCCTCACGATTCCTAAGGAGAAAATACACCTACAAGATCCTCACGACTTGTAGGGAGAAATACCTTTGTGAGACCCTTACGGCTCATGAAGCCAAAAGCCTTAGTCGATAGGTCCCTAACCCTGATCGCTAAGCCTCCTTTGTTCGACAATGACAGAGGCAAATGATGATTCGCTCCTGGCAATATCCCAGTTGCAGCGGTGCTGATGCCAAAATCGGTGTCCAATTTCAGGTTTACGGCGAAAGCCAGTAGGCCGCTCATGCATACGAAATAGCCGAAATGATAGGGCAACTTGCAATAAAAAGCAGCAAGTAAAATGTATGCATGCAAAATAGCCGAAATGATTGGGCAACTCGTAATAAAAAGCAACGAGTAAAAATAAAATAAATAGCCGAAATGATTGGGCACCGCGAAAAATAGCCGAAATGAGTGGGCAATCGCGACCTTCGCGATATAAAAGCTGAAATGATAGAGCATCGCGGAAATAAAATAAAATAAAAAGAAGAAATGATAAAACTTCGGCCCTACAGTTAAGATCACATCGATCCCTGTATACAATCCAAGGGCGCAAACAAAGAAGGAACCATACTTCCCCAGCGGATTCCGTCAAACGACGAAGCCAAACCTCAACGGTTCATTTCAACCGAAGAAGCCAGTGACTTCAACAAAAAAAAATTCCTCGACTCACGGATACAAACACTCCTTGACGAGAGCTTTCTGATCCGCGTCGACCCGCAGAGCCACCAGCGCCTCCATGGGAACCCTCGACTCGTTTCAAACCTCAAGGACACAAATAATCCTTGGCGCTCGGGAAACAAATAATCCCTAGCAAAATCCTCGACTCACGGATACAAACACTCCTTGACGAGAGCCTTCTGATCCGCGTCGACTCGCAGAGCCACCAGCGCCTCCGTGGGAACCCTCGACTCGTTTCAAACCCCAAGGACACAAATAATCCTTGGCGCTCGGGAAACAAATAATCCCTAGCAAAATCCTCGACTCACGGATACAAACACTCCTTGACGAGAGACTTCTGATCCGCGTCGACTCGCGGGGCCACCAGTGCCTCCGTGGGAACCCTCGACTCGTTTCAAACCCCAAGGACACAAATAATCCTTGGCGCTTGGGAAACAAATAATCCCTCGCAAAACTTCTCAACTCACGGATACAAACACTCCGTGACGAGAGCCTCTTTGACTCATATCTCGGGCAGTAAGGATTTAAAAACTTGCTTCCTGAACAATGGGACCCTGCAAGTCAATCCTAAATGGTCTCTTGCATACTATTCACGGGTCTCACTCTCTGAAGTCGATTCTCTACAAAGAGGGAAACAACCGCTTACGAGCCCTCTCGACTCGTAAGAGGGAGAAATTCTCTTATAGGATCCTTTCGACTTATGAGAGAAAACCACACTTGGGAATCCTCACGATTCCTAAGGAGAAAATCCACTTACGAGATCCTCTCGATCCGTAGGGAGAAAAGTCTCTATGAGACCCTCACGGCTCATAGAGTTGAAAAGCCTTAGGCGGCAGACCTGAACCTGCAACCTAAGCCATCGCTACCTCTCGAAGAAGTTAAGTTGCCCACCGATCAGGTTCATCGAAAACGCCATAACAAAAAGGGAAAAAGCGAAGAAATAGTACCAGACATTGCAAGAAAGAATGTGTCTTTATTTATAAATTCAATCAAAATACAAGGCGGATCGTATAAAGAGTAAAAAAATGCGTATATGCTATATACAAATTACAGGTGTGTAAACGATACAAAAATATTCAGGGAGAAGGAAGCTTCTTGAACAACTCTATCAATTGCTCGCGTACTTCCTTCCACGCCTTCTCCTGATCAACTACCACTGCCAGTTCAGCCTCTACTTGAGCCCGCTGCTGCATGAAGGATGCGAGCTCTTCCCCAACAACCTGCTGAGCTGCTTCTTGGCCTCGGGCATCGCGCTCAGCGGCGTCAAGCTTCCGCTTCAGCGCTAGCCCACTAGATATACGCTTGAGAAGACCTTCAAAGATGACTTTCACTTCAGCAGTATTCGTCCTAACTTCAGCACGAAGGCGAGCGGTCGCGTTTGAAGATTCCCGATGCGCCTTTAGCCGTAAAGCTGCCTCCTGCTCCAAATGGCGGAGATAAGAAACGCTTTGCTCAAGCCAAGCTGTCCGTTGGGCGCTCGCGGCCAAAACCTCGGGAGAAGGGCGCGTCGACTCCAACCGATGCAGGCGAGCCTCGATCTCTCTGCAGTGGTTAACCCACGATTCGACGACGCCTTCGTTATGAAAAGTTATGAGCGCCGCCAACATTGGATTAACATCCACAGCGAAATCTACGGCAGAAGGGAGGGCATCCATGTTGAGCTCTTCGATGTACCCGCTCAGCATACCCAGGCTCATCACAGCACCCTTTGAAGACGGGCGTCTCAAGAAAGGACCTGCCGGTGAGAGAACGCGAGACTCAAAAGGGATCAGAGCTGGAACAATAGCTGCAAAACGAAACATGGTCAAACAATGATTCGAAAAGTCGGTGAAAGATCATATAAAAAGGGGAAAAGAATATGCTGTACCAGTCGCAACGGATGGCAAAGCCGGAGGCGCCGGTGGCAGCGCAGGCCTGGTGTCCCCTCCTTCGATTCGAGGCACTGCAATCAGGAAGAGGAAAAGTCAGATACGATCCTATATTCCCTCGAAAGAGATCAAGACAGCACTTACCGGTATCACTAGAGGGAGAAGCGAGCTCGGATGGGAAGGAGAAGTGTGGGAGCAGCACTTGGTATAGATGATCGAAGAACACTCCTGAAAAGAGCATAGTGGTATGACGTTAGTACATAAGCTACACGTTAAAAGATTAATGCATAAGTCGTAAATTCATACCTTCCGACATCCGCGATGGCACAAGGGAAGGCTGAGGAGCGACCACCGCCAAAGCAGTAGTTGACGGTGTGCCTTCAGGAAATGGAGCATCGGCACTAGCCGCACCTGCGTTTAAAACAAAGACAAACTGGTTAAAAGAGACTGTGAGGTATATACAAACGAAGAACATTGGTCATTCAAAATTTACCCGATAAGCTGCCAGCAGAAACGGAGGCAATCCCTTCCTCCACTGACGGAAGGCCACCGCCTGTAGCTTCATCACCCGACTCGAGGGGAACCGTTGTTATGCTCGCAAGCTCTACAGGCGGCGAGGGACCATAGGCAGGGAGGGCTATGATAGGAACATTGCCAGATTCCTGAGAAGGAGCGCCTAGCCCGTCTTCAGGAATCATGGCCGCCTCACCCGCTGCTCCCTCAGGATCGGCGGTCGCAACTGCCTCGTCCATCGGCACCACGAGGTCCCCAGCCTCAAGCACCTCGCCCTCTACCGCCTTCGGCTCGGTTGAGACAATCATCTCATCTGCCGCCACTTCAGGTGCGACATCAATGACCCTCTCCGCGGCAGGTCCCTCAATCTCGGCTCCAGGCCCCATGACCCCGACAACGTTGCGCACTGTCGGTTCAGGTTCAACAAGTACCGCTTCCTCCGCTCCCCCTCAGTTGGACTTGACCCTGCAAGATGGGATACGTATGAGCCAATAGCTTTACAATTCGTACAACAAGGGTCTGAAAGGAGTACTACCTGAAGCAGATTTATCATTGGCGCTCCGAACCGCGCGCGCCACTTGCCGACGAGCAGTAGACAGGGCAACAGGGTGCTCTTCGGAAGGAGTACTAGCGCGAGGAATGGTGCTAGGGCCCGCTCCCGTGGCCAAAGCAGCCTTCCGCGCCTTTTCTTCATGTCTCAACCGCTTCCGCTCTTCTCGAGCCGTTGAGACGGATGCCATCAGAGCTTCCTTGAGTGAAGCATCCTCATCCGTATAGAGGGATGCCTCCAGATTTTTCTGAGAATCCCTCGTCGTTGCGTCAAGCCGAGGCTCTTGCGGCAGCTTCGACGGAGCCGGGGCTTCGGTGGCAAGCTCGGGAAGGATCCCCGCATCAACTGATATAGCCCCTGTAAAGAAACAAAAGAAGGTTAAATTGACCACCAGAAGAAATAACAAACTTTCCCTATAAAAAAAAAGGAAAAGGGGTGGAGCATA
This sequence comes from Agapanthus africanus, assembly GCA_030015575.1. NCBI lineage: Eukaryota > Viridiplantae > Streptophyta > Magnoliopsida > Asparagales > Amaryllidaceae > Agapanthus > Agapanthus africanus. The sequence continues at coordinate 108,549,864 of JASDDO010000024.1, forward strand.
CCAACACCTGCCAGGGCACGCCTCTCCTCCTCTTCCTGGAAGGTTTTCAGAGAGGCAGCAATAGCCTCTTCGGTAGAAACACCTGTTGAAAAGGGAGCAAATATCAGTTAAAGATAATAATAAAAAGTGCAATAAAATGACGAAGAAAGTGGCTGATGATTACCTGACTCAGCGAGTTTACTTAACATCGCTTCGAGCCTCGCCGATCGCTCCGAAGCTGCAATGGCGGCAGCCAAATTAGTGTCTGCAGGGTCTACCAAGAAGCCCTCGTTGCTGCCATATTCACTTATGCCAAAGGGTGGACCTTTTCTTCTTCTTTCCGCCAGCTTTGGATCCACTCGGAGCAGCTTTGCGCTTGGCAGTCACTTTCGGGCGGCAAGTCCCGATATCCGCTCCTACGCCCGACTCTGGCGATACCACTTTAACCGTCTTTGTCGGAGCACGGGGCGCCGTTGGTGCATCCACCGTAGTAGACAGTGGCAATCCACGCGGAGGGGCCAACACGCGTGGTCGGTCAGCTCCGGCATCTTTTATCGGGAGGGTGACCTGGGTCCTTGGCTGCAAGGGAGCCTTGCGATCACCGCCAGGAGGCGCACCCCTACGGTCAACCAGCAGGCGTTTCTCCATTAAAATGATTGGGCCCATAGCGTGCGCATACCAGGCCACATATGAGTTGAGCATCTTAGGGACACAGCTGGGTTCACTAATGAAGAAATAGGAACCCGTGTTAAGCCGTATAAAGTGATGCATCGCATTCTTTATCCCCGCTGGGCCAACCACGGGCGTTTCTAAGAAGGCTTCCATCAGGATCCCCTGGTTGTAGCTTGATTGCTGGGCAAATCGATGCGGATTATACCTCATAAACAAAGCCGTCTCATTCTGCCGAAACACCAGGTAGCCCGGCCGAATGGAGTAGAGATGGAGGATTTCCCGAGCCTTCAGTACAGAAGCCCCGCCCTTAAACTCGTCACGTAGGGGCACCACCGACTTAGTAGTCTCCGAGCCTATGGTGATAACCTTATCCACGAAAGAAGTCGCTCCGACCAAATGTGGGCGCAGGAGGAGTCCTCTAGAATCCCGCGGGGATGCGAACACAATTGAAGCCCCGACTAACCGTATGACTCTCGGGAGTTTGTACTTCTCGAAGAATGGAGGAGTCTTGTGGGCGCCAAACACCCCTCACACGTGCATCTCCATCCAAGAAACAAAGTAATGCATCGGGAAGTTAGCAGGCTGTGCCCCAGGATCATTGGCGTCCGCCGCTACGCTGAGTCCATGGTAAAGGTAAGCTAACCCAGCAATTCCTACCGACAACTGCAGACCGGCCACCATCCGATGCGCCGGGTAAAGACAGAGGGCCGCATGAAGCGCGGGTGCATAGGGAGCGCAAAGTTGCATAACCACAAGCCCAAGAACCCAATAAAGAAGGTTTCCTCATCCATGCCGGGGACGGCGATTTCCGAGAAAGCGACGATGGCAGCATTGGGGAGATAGAAATCCCTCTGGTTATTCTCCGATACGGGTCGGCGATCCAAACCGAAACCAAAGGGGTCGTCAAGCTGAGCGAACTTCTCGCTCTGCTCTGATAAGAACTCCGGACGGATAAAGCGAGCAATGAAAGCTGCGAAATTGACGCCCTTGTCTCCCGATTCCAAATGGAGTTCCTCATAGATCTCCAACACCTTCACCAAACCCGGATGCTGATGCTGAATGGCATTCTCCGGGGTTAAGTCAAATACCAGCTGCTTGGTGGTAAAGACGTACTCGTCAGGAGGAAGCAACTCCTCGTAGTGCTCTCCCCTCATTGGCAGACCTGAAATTTCGGCAAATTCCTCCAAAGAGATAGAGACTTCCTTATCCGCCATCAGGAAGGTATGGGTGGGGATATTCCATTGTTCAACGAAGGCCTTTATCCACCACGTTGGAGGAGAGGGGTACTCGAAGAGCGAGACGAAGACGGCCGAGTATAGACCAATCTTCGTCAGGTGGGTCCTCTTCGCCGATAGAATATACCGGGCCCACTGCAAATATCCGGCGGGGGGTCGTGGGATCATTCCAATGTTATAAGCCTGTCCCCAAGGGCGTGCTTCGCCCTGACAGATTCGCCTCCCCAGAATATCTATCGCCGGCGGCGGATGCACGGGGATGGCGCCGATTGCAGGCTGAAGAAGGTCATCAGAATTCCAATTCTTAACCTCCACGGCATACTTCACCGGGGGTTCGTCCGCATAAGGAATCGTAACAATGGGCTCAGAAGGCGCGGCGGAACTAAAACTGCGACGGCCTTGGATGATCTGGCTATACCACCTTCCCCACAGATGGAGCTTTTTGCACTCAGGATCGTGATCTTTAATAAGAGCGAACACCACCCGATCCACTGGCGCATGGGGGAACCCTCCTTCCGAGCGAACGAAGGGAAAAGACAAGTCGTCAGACATGTTTTCTGTGGAAAGACAAAAAAATATACATCATTAGTGGCCTGACGCTTGGCATTTTAAAAAAAATAAAAATCTTGCTCCACACTGTGATGCAGTGGGTAGGGGGACCAAAGGGGGACCCACAAAATCTGGATGATGTACATCATTTAATAAGACAATCCCATCATTAGATGGGACTGTCAATTCATAAAAAGTTCCCAATAGGATACACCCATTGGTGGGGAAGTCCCCAGAGACAAAGAGAAAATCTCCTCTTTTAGAGCAAAGCTCTGTCACAGAGTGACATTTGTCAAACTCTGGTCTCAAGGGAACAAGATTCCTTAAAAGAGCATGGCTCTGTGGTAATAATCGAAAATCCATCAACACTTAGAAGAATTGAAGTTTTTGAATTCTGAAAAATCCATGAAAACTCATTAAAAAAAAATTCAGTTCATCCAAGAGCAAAGCTCTGTTCATGGGTCAAAACCCATGAACAGGACCTCTGTAAATCTTGAGAGCAAGGCTCTGGTGAAGAAGCCCCAATGGGGTTTTCTTTAGATCAAAGATCCCAAGAGCAAGGCTCTGTTGAAGAAACCCCAATGGGGTTTTCTTTAGATCCAAGATCTACAAGAGCAAGGCTCTGTCAATTAAATTTAATTTGAATTAATCTGATTTTTTTTACCTAGAAATTCTAAGTTCTGAACTTGAAAGTTCTTGAGAGAAATCAAGAGCAAGGCTCTGAGAGTTAAAATTCTTGAAGATGGTAAGAAAAAACCAAGGACCAAGGGTCCTATTTATAGGCGCCTGCGCCCCTTCAACTGACCCCCCTTGATCCAACGGCTAAGATCTCGCCACCGTTGCACTTACGTCGCGCCACGTAAGCACAACGGTGGAGGGGCATTTGTTCCCCTAATCTGAGCAAGGCTCATTTGAATTTTGAAAATTCAAATTTTCTGAAGCAACGCTTCAAATTCCGTGCATTGCGCAATGCGCAAGCGATCCACAGTACGACACGTGTCTGCGCAGTTGCGCAAGCACTGTTGCGCAATTGCACCGCTGCGCGACACGTGTCTGTGCAGTTGCGCAAACACTGTTGCACAAGTGTACCGCTGCGCGACACGTGTCTGCGCAGTTGCGCAAGCACTGTTGCGCAAGCCTTCCACTGCGCGACACGTGTCATTCATTGGGGAGTTGCGCAGAAACAGAATGAAAATTTAAATGAAATCTTTTCTGTTCTTTCCAAAACCAGAAGATTTTCTTCTGCCTTTGGATCAAAGATCCAGCAGTGGAAAAATTCCCAAAATCACTCAGAAAAGATCTTGTTAACAAATTCAACAAATTTGTGAGCACTATAAATAGGACCCCAGACCTCATTCGATTGGCATCAACTTCAAGAATCAACTTCTGGCATAAAAAAAAGAGAAGAGAAAGAACTCTTGAAGATTAATCAAGAACATAAAAAAAAGGTAAAAACTTCTTTTGAAGAAGAGAAAAATCTCTGAAGAACAGAGGATTAAAAAGTGAATAATTCAATAAAAATAAATAAATAGTGCCTTGCACTTGTTGTGAACCCTTGGTTCTGTGAAATCAGGGAAAACAAGAAAAAAAAAACTTGTTTTCCTTTGATCCAAATTTGGATCAAAAGTGCTATGCACTTTTGTTCTTAAATCTGAAAAATTCTTGGGGTTCTGCACAAATGCAACCCATTATTTAAAAGGGGCCTGGCCCAAATCAAATTGCAACATAATAAAGGGGTAGAGCCCTGTTTGGATTGATTTTCTAGTCGGGCAAAGCCCGAAATAAATAAAAAAATTGGACTTAACCCAATCATGGCTGTAAGTCCTTAAATTAAATTGATTGAGCAAAATGGCTCTTCTAAACCAATTCACGACCGGTTCGAGGGTACATCTCCGAACTCCTTTGACATCCCTCGTTGTAATTCATCAACGATGTCAAAGAGGTGACGGGTCCCAACGACCACACATCCAAACGGACCGAAACGTCCCTAAACTAATATCGGACCGAAACGTCCCTAAACTAATATCGGACCGAAACGTCCCTAAACTGGCACGATAGGGCCCAAACGCTCTTTCGCTGGATCTAAACGGTCCCGTTTAAGTTGATCTTAGCCCCAAACACGGCTAACGTATCCTTAAACATTCAAGTGAACTATAAAACTCCAAATAAACTCTAGTCCTAGGGTACATCTCTGAACTCCTCTGACATTTATCGTTGTGATCCTTCAACGACGTCAGAGAGGTGACGGGTCCCGACGGCCAGATATTAAACCAATCACTACGTCAAGTCGATCTTAGTCCAAAACAGGACTAACGTATCCTTGACGAACGTTTAAGTTGATCTTAGCCGCAACGCGACTAATGCATCCTTAAACTAAAAACACCAAACCCAAATCTAAGTAAATACGGATTTGGACTAATCCACGTCCTACGGGCGACGGCATTACTCAGTCTCCGTATACAATCCACGGGCAACCTCAAACAAAACAAACACCCACGACATGAAGTGAAATTCTGGAGAAGGAGAAAGTTGTTACCGCGACGCGGTAGCGTAATTAACTACAGGGGCTTGCGCCTGCAGGGAAGAGCGTCCCCACAATCAAAAACCCCTCACCCTGAGGGGGGATCTGACGAAGTCTGCTACATCGGCCGCATCCGTCTAAACCTCCGATACACGGCGCCATAAATCAACTTGGCATCTTCGGAGAGTTCGACGGATAAAACCAAATAGCATCTGCCCCGAACCTCAGGCAAGACAGCCCAACGTCTCGGCCGCCGTTCGGAGGGGAACAGTAGGCATCTGATTTGGTTAGAACCTTATTCAATAGGTATGCAACTTCTCAAGTGCATAACCCCAAAAGAAAATAGGCAACTCAGTAGTACTCATCATAGAGCACACTATATCACATAGGATGCGATTGCTCCACCCCGATACACCAACGTGCTGTGGTGTATACGGAGGAGTAATGCTGAGAGAGAATCTAATTCTCCTTTAGAATAGTCCAGGAATTCCGTGCTCAAGTATTCTCCTCGTTGATCTCATCAAAGGATATAATACTTATACCCGTTTTCGGTTCTCTACTTCTAACTTATATTCATTGAATTTCTCAAAAGCTTCAGAATTGTGTTTCAACAGGAACATAAGTCCGGATCTTGAGAGATAATCAGTGAATGTAATGAAGTACAAAGAACCGGTCCTGGTATGTGTGGACAGGGGACCTTTACATACATCATCATGTATCAATCCCAAGAGTTCACTAACTCTTTCTTTATTTCTAATAAACGGAGCTGTGGTCATCTTATCTTTGTGACATGACTGGCAAATTTTACAAGATGTAAATCCAAACTAATTTAAATATGCATCTTTATGTAACTTCAGCTAGTCGGGTCGCATTAATATGACCTAGTCTATAATGCCTCAAGAAAGATTCGTTCATTTCTGAACTCTTCCTCTTGTGTGTGTTTTGTACATTAAGAACTGTAGTTTGATTTAGAACGTCTATACTTTTAGATAACGTGCCTGAACCGATCAACTTTTGATATAGGAAATGTTCAAAACATTATCCAACAATACAAAATTATATCCTTCTTTACTAATAAAGAGACTGATATGATAATGTATATCAGGTTCGGTATCTAATAACATTCGTTCAGAATCAATGTATTCTAATAATACAGGGTGATAACTGCCAACAGACTTAGCTGTAACACTTGCATTATTTCCAACTCTTGAAACTTATCACCCGTTCTCAGTTCTCTACCTATCTGCAGCCCATGTAACAAATTACATTTGCAGGATCCTGATCCGGTATCTCATACCCAGTACGTAAAGGATACTGAGAAACAGTTCTCGGTAATGAACACACCCGAAGAAGATGCATCAGCATGTACTTTCTTCGTTTTAGGCGGCACGGGAATTCTGGTAATCCCCTATTTCCTGTTCTGTCTTATAAAAATTATAAGTTGGAGCGGGACCAACGTTCCCCAGCACAATATAATAAGCGGGTTCAGTCAATACATCCATATTATTATCTTGATTAAGGCCTGACAGGGTCGCTACCTGGAGAGAGAGAGAGAGAAGAAAACACTTTAGCGTATGCTCTTGCAAGATTAGATTGGTTATTATCTTATCTAATCAGGATGGCTCCCACTGTTTTCATCAAATCTTCCTTCAAACCCTAAAAGGAAAGACTAGCCGGGATTAATTACACCTTACAAGTTCGCAAATCTTACGGCCAGGCCAGTATTGGTACTTTGAGGGAGGTTCCCCGTGCTTTCGCACGGACCTAATTAAAATAAACCTCGTTTTCCTAGAGGCATAACCCCGTAAACACCTTTCTAGACACCTACTTGATCGGCTAATTGTCCTGTGTAAAAATCTCTCAGGAGTAACTCTTACTCGCAGTGGGTATCGGGATCCAACAATCTCATAGGAGGTATGCAATCTCATTGCAAATTTCAACACTTGAAATTCCCGATAATTCTTTTACCCCTAGCGTGCTATGACCTTGACGCATGCCAAACAACCCATAGTCCGCTAGTCAAGTTCAACCCATACATTTCGTGATTGAATTAAACCCACCCGTACGAACCTTGACGCATGCCAAACAACGATGTACGAATACCCTAATCCAATCACATCTCATTCTACAGATAAGTAGTAATCAGCTATCGTATACTACGCCTTGACGCATGCCAAACTACCGTAGCACGAATACTAAATATTACTTATCTGAAATGACGGAGGGCTACGCAGGTTTTTCAGAAAACCATGAGCGTAATGAACTTGATATCGTTGTAAAAACAAGTGATTTTGAAAAGTAGTGTTTTTTAGGCTTTTCTAGTTTCGCTAAAGAGGTCACTCCCGGTGAAGGGATCTCGGCTCTTTCCTTATCGAATAAGGTGCAAGATATTTCATAAATACCGTTGTGCAAAGCAAGAACTATAGAAGCAATCAAAAAACTAAATCGCGAGTTTGTAGCATCTGCCAGTTTTGCTAAAGAGGCCACTCCTAGTGAATGGATCTCGGCTCTTTCTTCATCGAATAAGGTGTGAGGTATATCATATATACCACTATGCAAAGCAAAAAACTGTAGCCACCCTTTTTGAAAATTTGATTCTACAACATCTTTTTAGGTTTCTTTTCTTTTATTAATCTCATTAATAAATCCCATCAGTTATGCTTCCTAAGCATCACAGAAGAAACGAAAACAGTAATATTTATATATCATCATATATATATAGTATAAGCATTCGTGTAAGGCAGTAATATGATCTCATCACAGAACATTGCAGCAGAAGATAACATATGAAATATCGAATATACTAGGACGTCCGTGTTTTACATCGAGCCTGTATAAAACACGGATTCCACGGTCGCGATGAATAGCCAAACCCACATACCTAGACCCCTACGAGAGCGGCAAGCAACGATGCCAATTCTAGGGTTAAAAGACCCGGTCTCGACTCCTCGAGATGGCCTCCCACTGGACCCTAGAACCCGGTTACTTGTGCTCCCCTCCTTGGGTCTATCCTAATGCAGAAAAGTAAATAATATACAATGGTGACATCATCCTCAACCCGGAAGTGCCCCAATCTAAGAATATTACATACAATGAATTTTACATGAATGAAAATGAAAAACTCTCATCTCACATAAAACCCCCGGCTATTCAAAACGCGATGATCCAATATAACATATCACAGCAACACATAATATCACATGTCATCAACGTAATTAAATATGCGTATCCCAATTGTCGTTGATGTATAGAAACGAAACCGGCGATACACCACATATTTCACTTACGGTCGCAGAAAAGAAAGTGTAAAACTACAACAGTTGGAATCCGCAACCTCTTTAGACATCACATGCCTAACCAAATGAATTCCTTAGACATCGCATGCCTAACAATTATAAACCCCGCATTTTAGTCTCGATCTCGAAAATATTTTTCAATATCTAGTCGGGCAATTCAACAAGATTCTCGATATCCTGATCGAATGCTCGTCGGAAACTTTAGTAGACGGCCGCACCCCCGATGCCGTCGACGAAGCGCACTAAGGCGGAACACCGCTGCCGCGAGCACCCGAACGGATGCTTTTGGCGATGGGGTTCTCCTACAGTCACTTGGTCGGGGCGTGGCTATCTATTAAGTTTACTTGGCGAGTATCCGCATACACTACGTGATTGCGACGGACTTTTGATCACATCAAAATCCCGTGGCAACCGATCAAATGAGACTAAAAACTGCTAGATTTATATCATTCAAATTAGTTATCTCATAACTACTTGTGGATTCCAAATATTGTATAAAACTCCAGATAAATAGACAATGCTAAACTTTCCAATCGAATAAACAAACACCCAAGATTTCTTAAATAGCTCATCACTTGAGCGGAGTTCAAAAAGTCCTAGAACATGTATCAGCCGCTATGAACCAGCCGTAGAAGGGTCAAACCAACACCTCACATGTGACAACGCTAAACTACCACAAACCATATGGTTCAGTGGCGGTTTTGACAGTCACATAATCGAGTTAAGCTTACGTACTTCTAGAGGGTCCACAGATTCGCTTGCATGATTTTCTGAAAGTTTTAAACTCAGGAAAAATCCAACACTTGAAAGTTCTCCGACAGGGAAAAAAGTGAGTTATTGATATCCGTTCGAACCATTTAAAACGTTCTAAATTACCCGGAAAAAGTTAAACGAAGTTAAACAATCCGATCGAATCAACGAGTTCTTAATATATCCCAGAAAGCTCAACACTTGAGTAGAACTAAAAATTTCCAGAAGCATGAAAAAGTACCCAAGAATAAACCCCTGAAGTATTAGCCCCCAACTCCCAAAGTTGGCCGCGGAACCGCCGCCAAACGGATGGTTTAGCCGCGGTTCCACGGTCTCTTGAGTGAGTTATGGCTTCGTACTTCACAGTAATCCTTAGAATTCCCTGCATGATTTTCTGAGTATTTTTAATATGAAAAATTTCAACTTTTGAAATTTTTTCCAGAAAGTGGGATTTATCGGGGTTTCGGAGTTCGATCGGACTTCAAACTTCATCTAGACAACGCCTAATGCTCTATCTTGGCTCTGATACCACTGTAGGGTTAGCATAGCACCTTGTGAAGGTTTTGGCAAGCATCAATCATGCTACTTTAAATTTTTGGGGTGCTAAACAAACCCTAACCAAGATCTTAACTAGAGAATTAAGGTTAACTATCATGTAAACAACTTTACATTTAAGAGAGAAGGATTACAACCTTTGTAGTCCGTTCCTTCGCTTCATAAGCTCCGTGTTGAGGTCCCTTCGCTGCGATCAACATGAACTCTGACTCTCGAGTGGCTCCATGAGGTAAATGAGACACCTTGCTTGTAGTCTTCATGATCTAAGATGATCTATCTTGAAGAATCTCTAACTAAAGCTTACACATCACTAATGAAGTAATTAGAGAAGTGAACACCCTAATCTAAGTGGATAGAATAGATGAGGATGATGAAGTAGGAATTTAGCTCTCTTTAGTTTTCAATTTCTCACACTAATTCATCATATGCAAAAAGCTAGCAAGCTTTTTCAAGGAGGAAGAAGAACAAGAAAGATATTGTGATGAATAATGAAATTCTTGTTGTGGTTACAAATCCAACCATGGGTTAAGAATTATAAAGTTAACCCTTGTAGAGAATAAACTAGAGGCTAAGGTTTGGGTTGGGTTAAGAAATATCAACACAAAATATCTAGATAGAAAACAAAATTTTCATGAAGCTTTATGAAAAAGCTAACCCAAATCCAAACCCTAACTTGTTTAAACTCCACAAAACATGTTGTATTTGTAACCCTAACTTGTTACAATATTATATATCACATATATAATATATTTTGCAATAAAAGAAAATAATACAATTAACATATATCGCATATATATCAATGTATTATCCGGTGAGAAAATGAATCAATAAAGCGAGCTTATATTAGTTAACGTAATGTAATATATCACATATATAATTATACAATAAATTATCGAATCAACACTTGATCCGACAATCCGGCTATATAGCATATAACCGACTAATATAACATGTACCGATTCATCGAATCAACACTTGATCCGATGACCCGGCTATATCACATATACCCGGCCGATATCATATATCGCGAGAATAGAATACGGTATCTCATATCGTATTATTCTCGGTCCCGCACACATCACATATGTGCTCCTACTCCGTTTTGCCTGACCTAGGAAACCTCTGTGTAGGACTCTCAAGAATCGTCAATACGCCGGCAGTAGGTGATGATCATATCAAACACCCACAAGCTGTAAGCAGTCAGCTAAACGTAACAGCCACCCAGGTATTGAGCGATCAGAAGATCAACAAGCAAGCCTGTACATTCTCCTGTGAATCCAATCAGTAACACACCCGTACAGTCCGGTCTCTTCGTCTGATATGTCGCATATCCAGTCTAGGGGTGGTAAACGTCAGACCCCAGTAACCGATAAGTCATTTCGATATGAGGTCCAAAACAGTTCGAGAAACTACTGATAACACTTAGCAGTAAATCTCAGCAACCCTGGCCAGGGATTTCCAGTTATAGCCAATCGAACACAGCGCAACATCAACTCCCTATACCGGGAGAGACGAAACCCCTCCTATCGCTCATTGCCTCCATGTGATTCGGGACTGTACCCAAAAGCCACCGTTTTGCACGCCCTCTTGGACGTGGTAAGGTGGAAATCAAATCACAGTGGGAATCACATAAGACTCTATGACGATCTCGAGTCTACAGACTAACCTGTACCAGTGTCACCAGAGAACTGCCATCTGACGTGAGGTATAATACCATCTGTGAGTTCTCGGCGAGTCCGTCCAGTGTACCCAGTCTCCACTGAGCACCCGTATACTGTCTCTGATGTCAAACACCAATGGATATGGGATCATCCATCGCCCATCTACATGGGTCAAGAAGCATACGCTAGTCTACTCTGGTATATCGGTGCCCTGTCTCGATACACCTACGACTAGGAATATTTGAAGGATGTACTTAGCGACTACACTGTCCCCACTAGTATGATCTGCATCATAGTCCTGGTAGTCAAGTACTCATCCTAAGGTCTTTATCAACATGTAACATAGAGATAATCAGAGTACATGTTAAGATAAAGGGCAACCAGATAGCATACTATCATGTCGAGAAAGAAAGTCCTCCCTATATATGTCCAAGCATCCACTACAATATATATCGTATGTACAGTAATGGTCTTTAGGGCATACATATCACTAACAATCTCCCACTTGCACTAGCGCCATCTGTTGTGGTATCGCATACCCAACAATCAGCTGTGGTTGAAGTATCTCATACTCAACCATCCCATAAAAGTCTCTGCTGGAAAATAGGCCTTTGTGAGTGGATCCGCGCTGTTATCCTCTGTGTCTACTCTCCTAATCTCGATCTCCCTGGAGATCAACCATCTCCATGATCAAGTGATACTGCCTTAAAATATGTCTGGATCACAGATGGGACGGGGGTTCCTAGGCCTTAAGCCACAACTCCATTGTCACACAATGGTAGGAACGAAGTTCATCTCATAAACTTACATATGTCTAGACAGTCTCTTTGGAACCTCCGAGATTTGGAACTAGGGGACTTTGCCGTGGCTCCATTTGTTGATGTCGCGTCTGCATCCTGCTGGAGGAAGAACGCTGTTGGTAATCTCTAGGCTGTAGATGTTGCCGTCGAGATTTGGAACTAGGGACTCTGCCATGGCTCCGAGGTAGTCTCTAGGTTGTCTGTGAACCGTCGAGATTTAGAGCTAGGGGTATGCCGTGGCTCCATTTGTTGATGTCGCTTCTGCATCCTGCTGGTGGAAGAATGCCCTTTTTGATCTCTAGGCTATAGATGTTGCTGTTGAGATCTGACTTTCCCTTTGACAGAGTTCGTTTGGGACATATGATTCCCTTTTCGTTTATGCCCATGGATTGTATACAGGGGTCGGTATGGACTTACCTGCAGGGCAAATGTTTCATTCCCTGTTTTATTTCTTTCCGCGATGCTCTATCATTTCAGCTTTTCGTATCGCAAAAGTCGTTATTGCCCAATATTTTCGGCTATTTTTCGCGGTGCCCAATCGTTTCGGCTATTTTTTTCTTTTTACTCGCTGCTTTTTATTGCGAGTTGCCCAATCATTTCGGCCAATTTTGTATGCATATATTTTACTTGCTGATTTTGTTGCAAGTTGCCCTATCATTTCGGCTATTTTTGTATGCATATATTTTACTTGCTGATTTTGTTGCAGGTTGCCCTATCATTACGGCTATTTCATATGCATTTATGGCTCACTGATTTCTTGCCAAGAGTATGAGACTTGGGATCTGATACTGATTTAGGTATCAGCACCGCTACAACTGGGATATTGCCAGGAGCGAATCATCATTTGCCTTTGTCGGTTTGAACAAAGGTGGCTTAGTAGACCGAGTTAAGATCCTGTCAACTAAGGCTTTGGACTTCATGAACCGTAAGGGTCTCATAAAGATATTTCTCCCTACAAGTCGTGAGGATCTTTTAGGTGCGTTTTCTCCTTAAGAATCGTGAGGATTCCTAAGTATATGTTCTCTTATAAGTCGTAAGGATCTTACAAGAGTGTTTTCTCCTTGTAAATCGAGAGGACTTAAAAGTGTCATTCACCAAATGAGCACATTTCACGTCATCGATGGAACTTGGTGGGGAAATGATTATTTACGCCCGTGAATTGTATACAAGGGTCAATATTGAACCGCTTGTAGGGAAAACTGTGGATTGTGATGGCTTAAGAACAGGTTCAGATCCTTGTAGCTTAAGGCTTTAGAATCCTATGAGCCGTGAGGGTCTCATAGGGGAATTCTCCTTACGAGTCGTGAGGATCTCGTAAGTGTAATTTCTCCTTAGGAATCGTGGGGATCCCTAAGTGTGTCATTCCTTTATGAGTCGTAAGGATCTCACGCGGGTATTTTCTCCTTACAGGGTCGAAAGGACCTTGCAAGTGTGCATAAATTTTTTTACGAGTCTGCGCCCTTTTGGGTTTTCTCAAACTCGCCGGTAGACCTACTGTTTTTACTCACGGAGCCCTTTCGGGTTTTCATCCGTGCCCGTTTTGCTTGTGGACGTACCTTTGTTTTAACGAGTTAGCCCAAGGATGCTGCGTGTTTGTAGTAGTTTACAGACGTTTCGGTCAGACGTAGTATTTTTTCAAGAACCGACCGTTTATTTGCCTAAAGAGTCTTTCTCCATGCATATCCATGAGCAAGTAAGCCCCACCTTGGTAGACCTTGTCTATGATATACGGGCCCTCATAATTCGGCTCGAATTTCCCCCGTTTAGCACGATTGGGGATCATAGGTCTCTTGACCACTAGCACGAGTTCGCCTTGGAAAAATGTCCTCGGCCTAGTCAATCTCTCGTATGAGCGCGTCATCTTTGATTTGTAAGCCTCCAAGTTTTGCTGCGCCATAAGACGAGTTTCATCGAGGGCATCAAGCTCGTCAAACCGAATATGGGCATTCTCTTCATCTGTTAGCTCGTAATGGACCACCACCCGTAGAGAGGATAGCTCTATCTCCAAGGGAAGTACTGCTTCAGCACCGAATACCAATTCATACAGCGTTGTATTCGTGGCCGTTTTGAACGTGGTCCGATATGCCCAGAGAGCTTCATGCAGTCTCTCGTGCCGGTCCTTCTTATTTCGAAACACCGTCTTCTTTATGATCTTCGTCAAAGTCTTGTTGAAAGCCTCAGCTAGACCATGAGCTCGGGAATTATAGACCGAAGAGTATCTCCAGTCTATATTATGTTGCTGTGCAAAGCGGATGATTTTGTGACTTCTATAGGCTGGCCCGTTATCAGAGATAATCCGTCGCGGAGTACCAAACCGATAAATGACATATGTTTTGAAGAAATGGAGGATATTCTCTGTCTTAACTTCTCTTAGTGGTACTGCTTCTGCCAACTTAGAGAAGTAATCGGTTGTCGCCAATATGAATCGATGTCCTCTGAATGATGCTGGTTCGCTAGGCCCAATTATGTCGGTTCCCCACATTTCGAACGGCCAGCTCGCCACCGTTGGGTGTAGCGGGTTTGGATGCTGGTGGATGAAGTCTCCATGAATCTGGCACGAATGGCATTGCTTCGCGTATTCAAGGCAGTCCTGAATCATTGTGGGCCAATAGTAGCCCATTCTTTTGATCTTCGGCTTCATTTTTGGCCCGACTTGATGAGAACCGCAGAGTCCGTCATGAGTTTCTTGGTTGACTCTCCTTGTTTCTTCTGGTCCCGGGCATCTTAGCCACAAAGAGTCGAACGGTCTCTTATACAGAGTATCATTGACGAAGGCGAAAGACAGAGCTCATTTCATGAGCTGATGTCTTGAGGACGCATCTTCATGTGTCCGACGGGATTTGAAGTAGTCTATAAAGACTTCTCTCCAATCTTTAGACTTTTCCTGGTCTTCCATTTGTATGGTCGTTTGCTTGGTCGCTCCCTTTTCTTCGGACGACTCCGGAGATATTTCTGCCGGTGCGAGAACCCGATGGCTTTGCACAACGATCCTTACGTCATCGAGATTTTCGTCAGCCAATTCTTTAGCTAGCTTGGCTAGTGGATCAGCTTTGCTATTTTTCGTGCACGGTATGCTTTCCAGCCTGTAGGAGGGGATTTGGGTCAGCAGTTGTTGCACTCTCTCAGCGTACTTTACCAACTCCGGTTTGCATGTTTGATAGTCGTCGTTACTTGACTAACGTCCAACTTGGAGTCTCCGTATATAAGGAGGTTTTCGATTCCCATGTCGACAGCGACCTCAAGACCTGCTATCAAAGCTTCATATTCTGCTTCATTATTTGTCCTCGGCTCTGTTAGGGAAAAGGCAAAGCGCATTATCCCTCCTTGCGGAGTCACAAAGATAAGGCCTACCCCAGATTTGATTATAGGGATGTTGTGTTGTCGCTTCCTCATGGAAGATGCCCCATCGAAGTAAAGTTCCCATCGGGCATCACTCTCTCCTTTCTCCCTGTCGATCGTGTCAAACGCGTGCTCGTCTGGCAATTCGCAATTTATGGGTGAATCGGCAGGTATTGGGTGCTCAGCAAGGAAGTCGGCGATAGCCTAGCCTTTCACTGCCGTGAGCGTTCGATATATTATCGAGAACTCCATCAAGAGGAGGGCCCATTTCGCGAGTCGTCCCGTTAGTATGGCTCTTGACATCAAATATTTGAGAGGATCCAGTTTTGATATGAGATGGACCTCATGCGCCAAAGCATAATGCCGAAGCTTCATTATCGCGAAGATTAACGCCATGAAATATTTTTCGATAGGGGAGTAATTGTTTTCTATTCCCAGGAGAACTCGGCTCAAATAGTAAAGGGCTCTCTCTTTTCCTTGGTCATTTTCCTGTACCCATAGTGTGCCTAAGGAACTTTCAAGGGCGGTTGTGTATAGGATGAGAGGCTTCCCCTTGACTGGAGCGGTCAGCACCGGAGGATTCTGAAGGTATTGCTTGATTTCGTCCAGTGCGCTTTGGCATTTACGATACCAGACGAACGGGGTTCCCTTCTTCATTAGATGACTATAGGGGCGACATTTGCCAGAGAGATTAGCTATTAACCGTCGGATGTACGGGAGCTTCCCTTGGAGAGACTGCAGTTGCTTCAAAGTTCTTGGCGAAGGCATTTCCATGATCGCCTTGATTTTTGACAGGTCTATTTCGATGCCCTAATGTCGTACGATGAATCCTAGGAATTTGCCGGAGAAAACTCCGGACGCGCATTTGAGAGGGTTCAACTTCATATTGTATTTCCGAAGACGTTGAAACACGATTTTTAGATGCTCCCAATGTTCCTCATGTGATTTGCTCTTCACCATGAGGTCATCGATATAGCATTCAACGATTTCATGTATGAGGTCATCAAAAATCTTTGTCATGGCCCTCTGATAGGTAGCGCCGGCGTTTTTCAAACCGAAAGGCATCACTTTGTAGCAGAATATGCCCAAAGGGGTCCGGAAAGCGGTATGCCTCTGGTCTTCGGGATGCATCTTTATTTGATTGTACCCTAATGAGCCGTCCATGAAGGAGAAAACTTCGTGAGTGGACGTGTTGTCTATCATCATCTCAGTAACCGGTACGGGGAAGTCATCTTTCGGACAAGCTTTGTTGTGGTCCCGAAAATCTACGTAGATGCGCACCATCCCATTCTTCTTCATCACTGGGACGATATTGGTGATCCAGTCAGGGTACTGAACTTCTTGGATGAAGCCGGAGTCGATTAGCTTCTTGACTTCGGCATTTATGCTCATTTCAAGTTCGATCCGCATTCTTCTCGGTGCTTGTTTGATTGGCTTGATGTCCGGAGATATCACCAATTTGTGCACAGCTACTTCTGGATCCAGTCCCTGCATTTTGGAGTAGTTCCATGCCAAACAGTCTTTATACTGTATGAGCACGTCTTTAAGTGTAGCCACCTGTTCTTTAGACAGCAGCTTACTGACGAACGTCGGCCGAGGGTCGTTTGCCGTCCCCAAGTCAATTTTTCTGAGGTTATCTGCAGTAGTATGTATCCCATCTTCCAGCTCTTTTGGCGCCGGTGGAAACTCTGAGATCACCTCGTCCTCATTGTTTTCGAAGCACCGGGAGAGGTCATCCGTATTCTCAGGCACTCCTTCTTCTGTCAGCGTTATTACGTGACAGGTACGAGATCGTTTCCAAGACCGATGTTGATCTAGCTCTACTTTCGCCATATACGTTGCTTTTGATATATGCTTTGGTGGTAGGGCTACCATCTAACTGTTGGATAGAGCGAACATGCCGAGTTGATATTTGTCTTCAACCCAGTTTTTGAAGATGAAACAATCTTCAATAGGATGTCCTATCACTTGGTGATAGGAGCAATAATCTGGGTGATGAACCTCGTTTCATTGATCGGGGTGTTTGGACTCCGGGAATGTAATCATTTGATATTTTATGACAAGATCGAATATCTTCCTTATCTTGTCTTGGGGAAAAGAATATGCTCGACCCATCTTCTTTATCAGCGATGGATTCTGGCCGTCCAATTCTCGATCGCGTGGCCTCTTAGACCCGCTTTGCTGTTGTCGAACGTTTTTTCCGTTCTTCAACTTGTTTTTGCTTTTGCGTCGGGTCTTTTATACAACGGGATGGCGACGAAGAACATCGTCATTCTCCGTAGCCTGTTGAAGGAGGCACTGCATCCTGGCTTTCTCGTAAATGGCCATTTCGCGGCTATGGTCATGCTGGACTTTTTGACCCGCTTCCCTTATTAGCTTATCCATCTGTTCTTTGAACGACGGACTTGGCACTTTCATAGCGGGACCTTGTTTTGGTTCAGGGTTAGCGTCTTCTAACAGAGCATCTCCTTCTTCATCAAAGTCATGTATAACGTAGCAGCCAGGGAATCGTTCCCGTTTCTTAGATTGAACATATCCAAGCCCGATCATTTCCATTCTCCCGTTGGGCAATTTTCGATGAGTTCCAGGGACGTTCTAGATCATGTTATAGAACTGAGCTTGTCGAGCCGTCTGTTTGAAGGGTACGTCTTGGCGCCTCAATAACATTTTCAATCCTTCCGTGTAGTATCTAGGCAGACGGATGGGCTGGAGCCTGTCAAGCGTAGAATTGGCACCATGCCAGATTTCTTTCTCCACTTTGGTTTCCGCGGATCGATAAAAAAGGATCTCCTTTTCATCTCTTCACCTGGGAGGGACGTAGAACGTCTGCAATTCCTGCACACTATAGGTATCAAGTGCGTCGAGCTCTTTGTAATGCGCTTGCGGAACCATGGCGATTTGCAAACTCCTCTCATCGCCAGGAAAGGCTTGTATTGATGGCCGAACAGAAAATACTGCATTAACCTCATCTTCAGAGTCTATGCCGAAGACCAACATAGGGGTAGACGGTCCGGGCTTGTTGCATTGGGGCGGCCTCGAATAGACTATCTCTTCTTCCTCCTCGGTATCGCTCCCGAAGACCGGAATAGTGGTGATAGCTTTTTGCTTATTCTCCGGTTTATGGCATCTTTTCGTGTCTTCAAAGTCTGGCAGAAAGTACTTTGCATCCTTGTATTTGTAGACTTCATTCACGGAGAATGGGTTTAGCTCCCCTGTTACGGTGTACTCAAGACCATCCTTGAAATACTTCATACACTGATGTTGTGTAGAAGGGATGATGCTGTATTCATGTAACCAAGGCCTGCCGAGCAAAGCGTTGTAGCAAGTCTTGGCGTCAATGACATGAAATTTGATGTCAGTGACGAGCAGCCCAAAGCGTAATGTCAGTATCACAGACCCAAACGTCCGTGATGACTTGGAGTCTGTAGTTTAGAGACATCATAGTCTGTAGGGTTTAGTTTAGGGACGTTGCGGTCCATAAGTTTAAGGACATCATAGTCCATGAGCTTGAGGACCTCATAGTCCATAGAGTTTAGTTTAGGGATGTTGCGGTCCATAGTTAGTTTAAATACGTTACGGTCTAATAGGGTGTATCCATGGGTTTGGAAATGTACCAAAAAAGTTGTTGGTTGTCGGGACCCGCCACCTCTTTGAAGACGTTGAATAATTACAACGACATGTATCAAAGGTGTGGAGAGATGTACCCTTGAACCAAATGTTAGATTAAGAAGGAATGGGATAACATTACTTTGAATGCTATCTGAGATCAATTTTGAAAGACCTAAATATAATTGAGGCTCGGTTGAAAAAGAGTTTTGGTTTTGGGAGACTTAGCTAACCGGGGCTAAGGTTGGTCTAAAACACTAGCATATGTTCGGCGCTCACGTGCTCCCACGTGAGGTCTTAAAGTATTGTTTAAATACTGAAGATATGGAGCGCTCATATGGGGTCACGTGAGGCGCTTGAAGTAGCATTAAACGCTGAGAGTCTGAGGCGCTCACGTAAGGTGCTTGAAGTAGTGTTAAACACTAAGGATTTGAGGTGCTCACGTGGGGTCACGTGAGGCGCTTGAAGTAGTGTTAAACACTAAGGATTTGAGGCGCTCACGTGAGGCGCTTGAAGTAGTGTTAAACACTAAGGATTTGAGGCGCTTTCGTGAGGTCACGTGAGGCGCTCAAAATTTGGCGCTATTGCCTTTGATCTATTCCCTTTCTGCTTTATGAAAGCTAAGCACTGCTTAGGGGTCATGTGGGATCGCGTGAGACGATCTCAGTTTGTTCTCTTTTTGTTCAAGCACTAATATTTTCCTTACGTGCTTGGAGATCTTGAGTTTTGAGACGTTCGAGCCCCTTTTGTTTTATAAGAATTAAATTCTTCTATAGGGTTAAACCCTAATTTTATTAGAGGAATTAAATTCCTATATGTTCTGATAAGAATTAAATTCTTTGAATTTAGTTCTTTCCCCTGAGTTTGAATGTACATAACAGAATCTTCCCGATGAGAATTAAATTCTCAACTTGTGGGGAGATCTGCTTCTGTAGATCTCAACTAGAGGAAGAACTAGGTTCTTTTCAGAAGAGTTAAACTCTTGGTTTGAGAATTAAATTCTCTTTTGTTTTGTGGGAGCTTATGGGGTGATCTCTTCCTTTCTCTTACCTAAAGTTTCTTTCTTCTTTGAAGAGACCTTCTTCTCTCTGGAGAAATAAATTCTCTTTTCTCTCCTTTTTTTTTTCTTTCAAGGGGGGTCTTCTCTCTCCTTCCTTCTGTCTCTCTTCCTTTTTATTCTTCTTGGCTCCTATTTATCGGAGAAAGAAAAGAATCAGTTTATTCAGCTAATTTCTCATTGAGATATTTTGATTGATTTTATAACCAACATGATCTTTTAGATCACTCGGTGAATTTTATTCACCGTTGGATTTTTAATCCAAAGACTTCTTTTTACAGAAGATATCTTGTTTGTTGTTCTTAACAAGATTAGGAAGATATTTCCCTATACAGAATTTTTCTGTAAATTGGTGATCTTTTAATCACCATTGGATTGTTAATCAGACGGCGTTCTATTTTACAGAGAGCAATCTTTCTTGTTTGGAAAGATCTAGGGAAATATTTTTCCAGTTAGGGCTTTTGATTCTTTTTAATTAGAATTTAATTCTATTAGTTCAGAGGGCTTAGGAGCCCATCACGTGTTGACACGTGACCTCACCAATTAAGCATAAAGCTTCTTAATTAGAATTTAATTCTATTAGTCAGAGGGCTCAGGAGCCCATCACGTGTTGGCACGTGACCTCACCAATTAAGCATCTCCAATTGTTTAATTCATTCAGCGCCTATAGACTTTGCCTATAAAAAGTCACGTGTCTGCACGTGAGGCCCGATCACGTGTGGGCACGTGATGCTCCACTTGGGGGCCTTCCTCGTTGCTTTATTCATATGTTTTATTCAGTTTGCATGAGAGAACAATGGGAAAAATGCCCAGGTCCAGCCGTTAAAGTCTTCAAAGAAGAAGAACAAGAAGCCCGCACAGTCTGACAAGCGCACGGACCTGCAAAAGCATATTCGCGCGCTGGAGGAATATAATCAGAAGGCGCGAACCCTAGTCACACTTCAAGAGTTTCTTAACCATATCCTTGAGAGCGGAGATGATAACAATGACGAAGGAGATGACTCGTCAGAAGAACCCGAGGATTACGTGGCAAGTTGTCACATGATCTCTCATTCGTCACTGAACGATGAAGAATCTTACTCGGCGTTAGAAGATAACATAGAGGAGCTGGGGGCAGAATCAGCACCAAAATCCTTGGAACCGTCCGATGAGTTGATTGATGTGCTGCTAAACGAAGTCCGTCAGAAGAGCAAAGCTGACCGAGAATGTGAAATGGCCATATTCGAAAAGGCCAGGCGGCAGCGTCAAGTGGAAGAAGTCGCGGTAGTGATGGATCACAAAACACCCCAACCAAATCAAATCACACCCTAAATGGGTGTATCCCACTTTATCGGCATGTATCCCGTCATGTAACAAATACACGTGCATGCAGGATTGAACAATGGACCGTAATGTCCTAAAACTAGGTACGGACCGGAACGTCTTTAAACTACTACAAACAGCAGCATCCTAGGGCTGACGTAAAAAAGAAAAAAAAAGGTACGTCCATGAGCAAGATGGGCACGGATGAAAATCCGAAAGGGCTCCGTGAGTAAAAGCAGCAGGGCTACCGGCGAGTTTGTGAAAACCCGAAAGGGCGCAGACTCGTAAAAAAATTCTTGCACACTTGCAAGGTCCTCTCGACCCTATAAGGAGAAAATACCTGCGTGAGATCCTTACGACTGACAAGGGAGCAACACACTTAGAGATCCCCACGATTCCTGAGGAGAAATCACACTTATGAGATCCTCACGACTCATAAGGAGAACCCTCTTATAAGACCCTCACGGCTCATAAGATTCAAAAGCCTTAAGTTACAAGGATCTGAACCTGTTCTTAAGCCATCGCATTTCTCAGACTGTCCTACAAACGGTTCAATATTGACCCTTGTATACAATCCGCGGCCATAAATAAACGTCTCCCCTACCAAGTTCCGCCAATTGCGTGAAATCCTCACTTGGTGAACAACATTTGTAAGTCTTCTCGATTTATAAGGAGAATTTACTCTTATGAGATCCTTACGACTCATAAGGAGAAAACACTCTTGTAAGATCCTTACGACTTATGAGAGACCATGCACTTAAGAATCCTTACGATTTTTAAGGAGAAAACGCACCTACGAGATCCTCATGACCCGTAGGGAGAAATGCCTTTATGAGACCCTTACGGCTCATGAAGTCAAAAGCCTTAGTCGACAGGATCCTAACCCTGCTTGCTAAGCCACCTTTGTTCGAATCGACAGAGGAAAATGATGATTTGCTCCTGCCAATGTCCCAGTGGTAAGCAATGCTGATGCCTAAATCGGTATCAAAATCGCAAGTCCTTTCACGGCAAATGATGATTTGCTCCTGGCAATATTCCAGTCGCAGCGATACTAATGCTAAGATTGGCATCAGATTCCAAGCTGCATACTCGCAGCAAAAAGTCAGCGAGGTATAAATGCATATAAAAAAATAACCGAAATGATAGGGCAACTTGCAACAAAATCAGCAAGTAAAATATATGCATACAAAAATATACGAAATGATTGGGCAACTCGCAATAAAAAGCAGCGAGTAAATAAAAAAAATAGCCGAAATGATTGGGCACCGCGAAAAATAGCCGAAATGATTGGGCAATCGCGACTTTCACGATATGAAAAGCTGAAATTTTAGAGCATCGCGGAAAGAAATAAAAAAAATGAAACTTTTGCCCTACAGGCGAGTCCATACTGACCCCTGTATACAATCCATAGGCATAAACAAAAGGGAACTACATTTTCCCACCAGGCTCTTTCAAATGGAGAGTCAAATCTCGACGGCCACATCTGCAGCCTAAAGATCACCACGATGTTTCTTCTCACTCCAACCGGATACAGACGTAACGTCAACAACCGACCTCAGGGTCGCAACGAAGCGGAGCCAGAGCAAAGACCCTAGTTCCAAATCTCGACGGCAACATCTACATCCTAGAGACCCACAACGGCATTCCTCCTCATTCCAACAGGATACGGACGCGGCATCACCAATCGGAGCCACGACAAAGTCCTCAGTTCCAAGACTCTACAACCTAGAGTCAACTCTGACACCGCAGAAAGTGAAGTACGTCAACCCTGACACCGCAGAAAGCAGAGTACGACAACCCTAACATCGCGGAAAGCGGAACACGTTATCCAATGATCCCGTCTCGGAAATACGTCATCAAATGACCCCATCTCGGAAATATGTCATCCAATGACTTCGTCTCGACCCCAGGGAAATCAGTGTCCTTGGCTAAACCTCTCGATTCAGGGAAATCAGCGTCCTTGGCGAGAACCTCAATTCGCGTCGACCCGCAAGGAAATCAGTGTCTTTGCAGGAATCTCTCGATTTGTTTCGACCCCAGGGAAATCGGTGTCCTTGGCAAAACCTCTCGATTCAGGGAAATCAGCGTTCTTGGCGAGAACCTCGATTCGCGTCGACCCGCAAGGAAATCAGTATCTTTGCAGGAATCTCTCGATTCGTTTTGACCCCAGGGAAATCAGTGTCCTTGGCTAAACCTCTTGATTCAGGGAAATCAGCGTCCTTGGCGAGAACCTCGATTCGTATCGACACGCAAGGAAATCAATGTCTTTGCAGGAATCTATCGATTCGTCTCGACCCCATGGAAATCAGTGTCTTTGGCTAAACCTCTCGATTCAGTGAGATCAGCGTCCTTGGCGAGAACCCCGATTCGTTTCGACCTGCAAAGAAATCAGTGCCTTTGCGAGAATCTCTCGATTCATTTCTGCCGGCGGGGAAATTAGTGTCTCTGCGCATAAAAGAAAATTCTCTTGTGGGATCCTTACGATTCTCAAGAGAAAACGCACTTAGGAGTCTGTAGGGTGTTTTTCGTCACCCCATTGAGACGGGAATACGCGTGTTTGTCAGGCGTATTACAGATTCCCCCTGCCTAGGGTAGGCTGAGGTTTATTGATTGTGGGGATCCGAATCTCCGGCAGCCGTGGACTAAGCCGCCGTTAATTACCCATCGCCTTTGGAGCGAGAGAACCTCCGATTAATGAGTTAAACTGGTCATGCCAACTTAATGCGCGGTGTTGTGTTTTGAAGGGGTTTTGGATATATAGGGGGCCTGCAGAGTTTTTACGGAGGTTCCGCTACCCAGATAGCGGGCTGGGGGTCAAGAGGGCTAGCAGCCCCTTTGCGGGGTGCGGTGCAGCGCCCCGTTAGAAATTTTTTCTAACGAGAGAGTTATTTTTAGTGTGGAGTGTGTGTAAAATGGGGGCAAAATGGCGTCCAAGGGACGCGTGGGTGCCAGCGCCTTGCGCGCCTACCAAGCAGGCGCTAGCGCGAGTGCTTGGGCGGTTGAGTTAGCGCTAGGCGCTGGCGCTAGCGCCTCACATGCCCGACATGTGGGAACTTGGGCGCTGGGGCCTCACGTCTCCGGCACGTGGGCGCTCGGACGCTAGCGCTTTGGGCGCTCGCGCCTCACGTGCCCGGCACGTGTGCGCTCGGGAGCTACCGCCTCACGTGCCCAGCACGTGGGCGTTCGGGCGCTAGCGCTTTGGACGCTAGCGAAAGGAAGGGGTTTTTACCCCCAGAAATGGGAGTTAAACTCCTAAAGAGGATTTTGAGTGGAGTTAAACTCCAAAAGATTTAGATTTGGAGTCAAATTCTTAAGGATCTGGATTAGGTGTTAAACTCCTTTGGGGATTTGGGTCTTCGAGTTGAACTCCCTAAAAATCTTCAGAGGTTCTTCTCTCTTGAGTCTTGGATCTTCTCTTGACTGGGATTTCGTCCAAAGTTGGATTTTTTTGGAGATGGGTCTCCTTCTTCCTCCTCTTGATCGGCTGGATCTTGGAGAAAAAGGGGTGAGACTTAAAAGTCTCCCCCTTTTGAGATCTAATGGAAGATCTGAGCTCCCCTTTGTGGGTTTTGTGGTGAAAAACTATTTAGTTTTGGAAAAAGAAGAGTAAAACTCTTGATTTAATTCAAAAGAAAGAAGAAGGTTTAGAACCTTGAGGAAGGAGAAGGAAGTACAAAAACCCTAGAGTTTTTTTAGAATGAAAAGTCTATCTTTTATTCATCATCATGTTGCCTTATATAGGCTTACACATTTACATATAGCCCCTTGGGCTTTATAAAATGGCATTTTTCCCATCCCATGCCTCATGTGCTCATTTCTTTTGCACATAAGCCATGGGCTTTACAAAAATTTAGCTTTATGCCCATTTTGCTTACATTCAGGCACAAAAAATTACATCAAAATTATTTGTTACATGATTTTTATGTTGGCATGGGGAGACTGGCCGCGGGCTCGACTTGGGCATGGGCCCGCTTGACCTGGGCTTGGGCCCACCTGGCTTGGGGTTGACCTTGACTTTGACTTGGTCAACCGGGGTGTAAATTTTGACCCCAACAGAGTCCCCACGACTCTTAAGGAGAAAAGAAACCTACGGGATCCTCTCGACTCGTAGGGAGAAAAGTTTTTATGAAACTCTCACGGCTCATAAAGTTGAAAAGTCTTAGGCAGCAGACCTGAACCTGTTTCCTAAGCCATCGCTACCCTGCAAAGAGGTTAAGATGGACTGCTATCTACTATCCTCGGGACACATTTGCTAAAATAACATGCCAATAACACAGTAAAGAAAAGAAAGCAATAGTACAAGATAAAAAAAATGTGTGTCTTTTATTCATGAATTCAATCGAGTACAAGATACATCATGTAAAAGAATAAAAAAATGAATAAAAGCATGTTATTCATGAATTACAAATTTTCGGTCGATACAAAGATGGCTACTAAGAAGGATGCGTTTTAGAAAATCAGCAAGCCGCTCGCGCACTCCTCTCAACTCTTTTTCATGCTCAGCCGCCGCGGTCAACTCCGCTTCAATACGAGCCCACTGCTGCATACAGGATGAAAACTTCTCATCGATTTCCTGCTGAGCGGCTTCCTGACTCTGCGTAACCTGCTCAGTGAAGTCAAGCTTTTTCCTCAGCACCAGCCTGTCAGAAATACATCGTTGGAGGTTTTCAAAAATAGCCTTCAGCTGTGCAGCGTTCGCTTCAACCTGGGCACGCAATTGGACATACTCGGTGGAAGTTGCCTCACGTTCCTTTCGCTTTAGGGTTGCCTCTTGTTCAAAATGGCGAAGGAAAGGAGCACTCTTCTCGACCCATGCAGCTCGCTGGGAGTTCAAAGCTGATACTTCCGGAGCGGGACACTTGAGCTCGATCTCATGCAGACAGGCCTCGATCTTCCTGCATTAACTGACCCAAGACTCGACGACGCCTTCATCATGAAAGTTTACGAGCATCGCCGGCATGTGATTAACCTCAGCAGCAAAGTTTGCAGCGGATGCGAGGGCCTCGGCGTCAAGATCCTTAACGAACTCGCTCAACATTCGCAGGCTTGTTGCAGCGCCCCTAGAAGATGGACGTCTAGAAAAGGGCCCTGCCGGCATTAAGATACGAGACTCAAAGGGAGCTGGAGCTGGTGCGATTGCTGCAAAACAAGTTATGGTCAAATGTCAGCTCAAGAGATAAAGAAAATGGAAGAGCGATGGAGTCTACTATACCGGCTGCGACAGGTGGCAAAGTTGGGAGTACCGGAGGCGCGGCTATTCTCTCGTCCCCTCCTCCAATCTGTAACGCTGCAATCAATTCAAAGATGAATTAACAACGACATGGTCACTCGTAAAAGAAAGGAAAGGATGTCGGTTAAAAACTATACTCACCGACACCTGTAGGCAGGACGATTTCTGACTGGAAGGAGAAATGTAGGTTCAACACCTGATACAGATGGTCTAAAAGGACTCCTGCAGAATTGCGACAATCTATTATCAATACAGGGAAGATGGTATCTACAATTTAAATTAAATAAATCTCAAACCCATACCTTCCAGCATTTGAGAGGACACAAGAGAAGGCGAAGGAACGGCGACCGTCAAAGCAGCAACTGGTGACGCTTCTTCGGGTAGCACGACCTCAGCGTTCACCACACCTACATTCAAAATGAACAAAATGCCATCAGAGGGGACTGAAAGGGATTGAGAAACAAAAAGTAAACAGCGACCCAAGACCTACCTGATAGGTCATCAGCCAAAACCGCGACGGAAGCATCACCGGGCATTGCGGCTTCTTCGCTCTCCTTCAGTGGAATAGTTTCGGCGCCCATAGCTTCATCCCCCGATTCTACAAGAGCCGTTATGACGCTTACGATGCCCGCCGATATCGGGGATCCGCAAAGGGAAAGAGCAACGGTTTGGGCAGTCCCAGACTCCCGAGAGAGAGAGTAGCCGTTTCGGGCTCTGTGGTCGTCGTCATCTCACCTGCCATCTCATCGCCGAGTCTTGGCCCTGCAGGATGTGGTATATAAGAATTTGAAGATCAAGTTATAATAAAAGAATCAGCGTTACGTTACCTTCGGGTAGCTTTTCGGTCTCTTCCAGAGCCGCGCGCGCAACCTGTCTATGGGCGGTAGACAGGGCAGCTGGAGCATCCTCTGGAGGAATAAAGACAGATGGAGTGGTGGTGGAGCCTGCACCTACAGCCAAAGCGGCATCACATTCCTTCACTGCGCGCTTTCTGCGTTTCTTTTCGGTCTGAGTGGTGAGAAGTGATCTCCTCAAGACCTCCGTCAAAGAGACGTCATCGTCCGAACCAAGAGCTGCCTCTGGAGCCGTTACGGCGTCCGTCATCGGCTGCTTAAGTGAAGCCTCTTGCGGTACTGTCGAGGGAGCTGGGGCCACAATAGCCGGCCCTGGCAACTTCGCTGCATCACTGCTCGGGATCGGCACCGCACTCGGAATAACCCGAGTCAAGGTAGTCCCTGCAATAAAATAAAGGAGAGGGTCAGACCATGAATAAAGAAAAAAGGGAATGAAGGCCACAATAAGTAGAATTTTACCAAGGCCCAAAGAAGCACGGAGCCTCTCTTCCTCTTCGAATGTCTTGAGGGAAGCTGCGAGAGCCTCTTCGGTAGAGATACCTGTTGAAGAAGAAAGCGTCAGTAAAAGCATAATAAAAAAAATAATAACCGCGGAAAGATACGACTGAAGTCTACCTGACTGTGCGATCATGATAAGTGTTGCTTCATCGCGAGCCAGTCGCTCGGAAGCCACAAGGGCAGTTTGAAGATCAGTATCAGCCGCAAGCACGATAAATGGACCCTCATTGGTCCCGTATTCACACAAGCCTTCTCTATAGGGAGCATGGGGCTCCTGTCCGAGTACAACGTCAGTAGAAAAGAGAGACTTCTTCTTTTTCCGCGAGCGGGCGCCAGCGGCCGATGACAGGATCTTGCGCTTGGCGGGCAATTTTGGGCGACGAGTCCCGATCTCCGTACCCACGCCAGACTCAGGAGACGCTGCAGAAACCGCTTCTACAGGCACACGAGGTAGAGGCTTATCAGGAAAGGCACGCGGGACCACCACCGCAGCAGCTTCTCTCAAGGAAGGATGAACAATGGTCCGTCGCTTCAAAGGAAATGCTGGATTACCAGCTGGGACAACACCCTTGAGATCAAGCAATAATCACTTTTCTTCCCTGATAACGGCACCCATCGCGTGCTGGTACCACGCCACGTATATGTTCAAGACTTTTTGAACGCAGCTCAGCTCACTAATAAAGAAGTTGGAGCCGGTGTTCAACCGCATGAGATGGTGTAGCGCGCTACAGATACCTTCCTCTGTAGCAACCAGCTCAGCTAAAAAGGCCTTAAGAGGGACACCCTGATTGTAGCCCGACTACTGAGCGAACCAGTGTGGGTTGTACCTCATAAACAGCGTCGAGTCATTCTGCCTGAACACCAAAAAGCCCGGCCTGATTGAGTACATATGCAGAATCTCCCGAGCCTTCAGTGTAGAGGCCCCGTATTTGAAGGTGTCCCGCAGTGGCTGCACCGTCTTAGTGGATTCCTTGCCGATAGTTAAAACCTTATCAACAAAGGCCATGCCATCTCCAACTGTACGCGGGCGAAGGACCAGACCCCGAGCCACCCGCTGTGACGGATTTAAAGCGGATGCGTCCATTAGGAGCATAATCCGAAGGAAGTTATAACTGTCGTAGAAACGGGGCCGTTTGTGGGCTCCAAATGCGCCAAGCACGTGCAGCTCGATCCATGATGTAAAATAGTGCAATAGGAGAGTGGCGGGCTATACCCCGGCTGAGTGGTGTCTGCCGCTAAGCCGAGGTCATGATACAAGTGAGCTAGCCCAGCTATCCCGACGGCCACTCGAGTTCCCGCAACCATGCGGTGGGCTGGGTAAAAGACTGATGGCCTCATATAACGAGGGTGCATCGGAAGCACAAACCAGTTCAACCATAAGCCAATAAACCACAGCAAGAACGTATCTTCATCGACGTCTGAAGCAGCAAGCTCTGCGAAAGGAACGATCGGGGTATCCGGAATAAAGAAGCTTTTTAAATCTTCTTCCGCCGTCGGCTGGTTATCCAAACCAAAACCAAACGGGTCGTCAAGCTTGGTGAACATCGCGGCTTGCTTTGATAAGACCTCCGGACGAAGAAAACGAGCGATGAAGTCTGCGAAACTGACTCCATGCCCCCTGGACACTAGAAATAGACTTTCGTAAATATTCAACACTTTGATCAAATTCAGGAATTGGTGTTGAATGGCGTTCTCCGGGGTAAGGCCCATTACCACTGATTTGGTGGCAAAGATGTACTCATCGGGAAGAAGAAGCTCCTCGTAATGTTCCCCCCTGACGGGTAAGCCGGAGATCTCCGCGAACTCCTCCAAAGAGATTGAAACTTCCCGATCTGATAGAAGGAAGGTGTGAGTTGGGATATTCCATTGCTCCAAAAAAGCTTTGACCCACTATACAAGAGGCGTGGAATACTAGAAAAGAGACACGTAAATTGCGGGGTACAACCCGAGCTTCAGCAGCAATGATTTCTTGCCCGACAAAATGTACCGAGCTCACTGCAGATATCCAGCTGAATGGCGAGGAGTCAAGCCAATCATATACGTCCGTCCCCAAGGGCGCGACTTACCCTGACATATGCGCCGCCCCAGAGTATCTAAAGCTATCGGCGGCTGTACGGGTATCGCGGACATAGAGGGCTGAAGGCGACCCTCTGAAGTCCAATTGACCTCCTCTACGGCATAGTTCACCGGGGGTGAGTCGGCGTAGTGGATCGCTGAAATGGGATCCGAATGCACCGCACAAGAGAAGCTGCGTCGACCCTGAATGATTTGATTGTACCATGACCCCCATAAATGAAGAGACTTCTGCTCCGGGTCGTGATCTTTAATCAGCGCGAAGACTTCCCTATCCACGGGTGCGTCAGGGAATGGGCTTTCCGGATGAACAAATAGGAAAGAAGTGTCGAAAGACATAGTACCTGCATAAAAAGGAACAAGAGTTAGCTGTCAATGCTACAGTACAAATTCTAACACTTAGTATTTAATATTTGTACCACACTGCAATGCAGTGGAAAGGGACCAAAGGGGACCCACAAAATCAAGGTGACGGCTCATCATTAATGAGACAGTCACTCATTAAATAGGAAATCCTAAAAGAATTCTCGTTTAATGAGAGGCCCCTCGGGCCAAGGAGTTAAACTCCCTTGAGAGCAACGCTCCGCAGACAAGAGTGACATCTGTCAACTCTAATCATGAGAGGAATAAAATTCCCTAAAAATTTTAAGAGCTATGTTCTGTGAATAAGATGGAATCATCCATCAAAACCCTAAAAAAACAAAGCTTTTGCAGAGTAAAAACTCTAAGATCTTCAAGATCTGTGAACAAACTCTAAGAGTTCTTTATGGAAGATGAACAGTGTTATAATTCATGGATTAAAATCATCCTAAAAAAGATTATATCTTGAAGATCTATGATCTAAAAATGAGCACGGCTCTGTTAATGGGTAAAACCCTAAAACATTTTAAGATTTACGATCTGAGAAGAGCAAAGCTCTGTTAATAAGATCAATCCTTACCAAATTTGGGCAGAGTTTTGACTCTAAGAAATTTCTTAAGGCAGAGAGCTTAGATCTGAAGGAGAATTAAATTCTCAAGAACAAGAAAACAAGAAAATGAACAAGCAGTCATCTCAAGGGCCAAAGGCCCGATTTATAGGCGCTGGAAGTCGATTCAACTTCCAAGTTGATCCAACGGTGGAAAAGCAGCCACCGCTGCAGTCACGTGTAAGCCACGTGAGCGCAACGGTGGGGGGGCATTTGTTTCCCCCAATCAGAGAGCAAAGCTCTATTCAAAATTTGAAATTTGAAATAAGACAGCGCCAGCGCCAAGAGCGCCAGCGCTAAGAGTCAAAGACTCTGAAGCAGCACTCATGTGCAAAGCATGAGAGCGCTCGCGCCAGTGCTAAAGACTCTGAGGCAGCGCCTCACGTGCAAAGCACGAGAGCGCTAGCGCCAAGAGTCAAAGACTCTGAGACAGCGCTTCACGCGCAAAGCACGAGAGCGCCAGCGCTAGAACTAAATGTTCTCCACCCTTGGATCAAAGATCCAACAAAGATGATAAATCTTCAAATTACCAGAATAAAATTTTGTTGAAGAAATACTCCTCAAATCTTTCCAAACAAGAAAAATTGTGCTCCGTAAATCAGAGCACCGTTGGATCAAAGATTCAATGGTGATTAAACATCACCAAGATACAGAGTAAGTTCTGTATGAGAAAATATTTTCCCAATCTTGTTAAAAACAAGAAAAATATCTTCTGTAAAACAAAAGCCTTTGGATCAAAGATCCAATGGTGGGAAACATCCCCAAATCAATCAGAGATCTCTCAATGAGAGATTTCCTTAACTAATTCAACAAATCAGCATCCCTTATATAAAGGACCTAAGACTTCAAGTCTTGTACAGAGGAACCCCCCCCCACACACACACAAACTTCAAGAAACTTCAAAGACGAGAGCAATTTCTTCTCAAGGTAAACAGCAAGAAGAGAGATCATGGCATCTCCTCTATATTTGAGAGTTTAGCTCTCATATCAGAAGAACTTAGTTCTTTTTCAGATCACAGATCTATGAGACAAAGTCTCCCATAAATAAAAAACAAAAGAGATCATAGCATCTCCTTAAAAAAGAAGAACTCAGTTCTTAGATCCATGAGACAAAGTCTCTTATAAACCGAGAATTTAATTCTCAGAGCACAGAACTGATCAGAGCTGCCAAAGAAGCGCTTTAGCGCTCCAAGTCTGGCCAACAGCTCCACGTGCTCTTCATGTGGGCGCTATTTTATAAGAAGCGCCTTAGCGCTCCAATTTAAAAGAAGCGCCTTAGCGCTCCACGTCTGGCGCTCCACGTGCTCCTCACGTGGACACTAAGGAATTACAAAGCACTCTGTAAATAAGGCCCCAGCGCCACAAAAAGTGTTCAACACTCAATAAAAGACAAAAAGAAAAAGGGGTGTCAGAGCCCAAATCAATACTCAGCATTATTTGAATAAAAGGGGCTGAGCCCAAATAAATGTTCAACATTTTACTCAAAATGAGTAGACCGAGTTCAAACAAGTGTTCAAACACTTTATTCAGAACTGAGTGGACTGAGCCCAAGTTGGCCACAAGTCCCTAATTCAAATTAACCGAGCCCATGTGCTCACAATCTTCTTGATTGGTCTTAGTCCCAAACCTGACTATAGATCTCCCAATCAACTTCGGTTTAAGGGTACATCTCTTCATAACTCTGATACACATCGCTGTAATTCTTCAGCGTCTTCAGAAAGGTGAAGGGTCTCAATAACCAATAACTTTTGGTGCATCCCCAAATGGTTAAATCAAAACCACACAGACTATGATGTCTTTAAACCAGACAACGATGTCTCTACACCTTACGGACTATGAGGTCCTTAAACTCATGGACTATGATGTCCTTAAACCCAATAGACCATAACGTCCCTAAACTAAGCTCTATAGACTATGGCGTCTTTAAACTATGGACTATGAGGTCCTTAAACTCATGGACTACGATGTCCTTAAACCCAATGGACCGCAACGTCCCTAAACTAAAACGATAGAGTCCAAATACTCTTTCGTTGGATCTAAACGATCCCAAAATCTTGTTGAGTAGATCTTAGTCTAAAATTAGACTAATGCATCCTCAAAAAACGTTTGAGTTGAACTTAGCCTAAAACAAGACTAACGATCCTTAAACTAACCCAAACCCAAATCTAAGAAAATATGAATTTGGACTAATCCACGCCCTACGGGCGACAACATAAATTAGTCTCCGTATACAATCCACGAGCAACCAAAAATAAAACAAACACACACGACATGAAGTGACCATCTAGAGAAGGAGAAAGTGGTTACCGCGATGCGGTAGCGTAATTAACTGCAGGGGCTTGCACCTGCAGGGAAGAGCGTCCCCACAATAAAAAAACACTCATAAATGAAGGGGAATTTGACGAAGTCTGCTACAACGGCCGTATCTGTCCAAACTTCCGATATACGGTGCCATAAATAAACTTGGCATCTTCGGAGAGGTGGACGGATAAACTCAATAGCATCTACCCCCAAATTCCAGCAAGACGTTTATCTTCGCGTCTTTCGGCGGTATACAGAGTCCGAGGAGGTTGCCCCGGCGATAAAGAAGGCGGACGAATCTTCCTCGCGAGAAGAAGAGCTTCTCGTTCAGTTGCAGCAGGCGGAAGAAAAGGCGGCCCTCCTTGACTCAAGATTGGTCGCCGAGGGCCTGACAGTTTCTAGGCTGAAAGAGTCCCATTGGCTCCTGACTGAATCTAACTGGGCTATCCAGGCCCATATGGAGGAGGCGAACGGGCTCTTCAACACCATGAAAAGGCAGAGGGATGCCCTCAGAAAGGATGTTCGGGCGGCTTGCGTGGCGGTGAAGCTCACGGAGAGCAGGGCGGAGAGGCCCGTGGAGTACTTCAAAGCGTTCGATCAGTTTTATATCGACCTTGCCGACTTCGCGGCCATTGGGTGGCTCAATGCCATTGACTCCGTCAAGGAAGCTATGCCCGACTTCGACGACCGCGAGCTCCGCGCAAGGTATCCTCTCGCCGAGGAAGTGCCGCACGGGGGAAGCGCCGAGCTTCCCGGGGAAGGCGAGGTGGCTGGCGGAAGCGCCGAGCCAGAAGTCGTAATTGTGGTACCCGATGGAGGCGTAGAGAAAGGAGAGGTGATACCTCGTGGAATTCCTAAAGTTGCCATTGTGGTCCCCAACGGAGGTGCATAGCAAGGAGAGGTGGCGGCCAAGCAGGCAGTCTGAGCTATCCCCTTTTTTTTAGAATATTGTAAGCCTCCGGACATTTTTGCAAGGCCGAGGAGCCCACAATACCTTGTATATAATTTTGAACGAAAATAAAGTATGTGTTTGTGTGTGTGTGTGTGTATGTGTGTGTATTGGCTCAAGTGTTTTTATCCCATAAGTATTTTTAGCTCGCGAGCCTTTTTATCTCGCAAGTTTTAGACGGGCGCGACGTAAGAGCTAGCAAAAGGGTAGGCACAGGTTGACCGGTGTCCACCCTTTCCCTAGAGTTAATGTGATGATCGTGCATCGAGTATGAATCGAGCGATAGCCAAGTGTAGAAAGACCGGTATCCTCCCTTTCTCCGGAGTCGAGGTGACGATCGTGCGTCGAGTATGAATCAAGCGATAGCCAAGTTCGAATAGGTCAGCGCCCCTCGATTCCTTCTTGGATGAGCCGAGTAGGACATTACTTGGCCGCCTTTTGGCGCAGGTTTTGAATCCATGCCTTCGTAGGGCAGGAAGCAACCCGTCGTGGATGGACCGAGCAGGAATCTACTCGGTGGCCTCGCGATGAGGGCTTTGCATCCACTTCTTCGTAGGGCAGGAAGCAACTTGATGTGGATGGACCGAGCAGGAATCTACTCGGCAGCCTCGTCATGCGGTCTTTGGATCCACTTCTTCATAGGGCAGGAAGCTACCCGTCGTGGATGGACCGAGCAGGAATCTACTCGACGGCCTCACGATAAGAGCTTTGGCTCCACTTCTTCGTAAGGCAGGAAGAAACCCGTTGTGGATGGACCGAACAGGAATCTACTAGGCGGCCTCGTGATGAGGTCTTTGGATCCACTTCTTCATAGGGCAAGAAGCTACCTGTTGTGGATCGACCGAGCAGGAATCTACTCGACGGCCCTATGATGAGGTCTTTGGATCCACTTATTCATAGGGAAGGAATATACCCATTGTTGATGGACCGTGCAGGAATCTACTCGGCGGCCTCATGATGAGGTCTTTGGATCCACTTCTTTATAGGATAGGAAGCTACCCGTTGTGGATGGACCGAGCAGGAATCTACCCGGCGACCTCGCGATGAGGGCTTTGGATCCACTTCTTCGTAGGGCAGAAGGCTACCCGTTGTGGATGGACCGAGCAGGAATCTACCCGGCAGCCTCGCGATGAGGGCTTTAGATCCATTTCTTCGTAAGGAGGGAGGCTACCAGTTGTGGATGGACCAACCAAGAATCAACTCGGCGGCCTCGTGATGAGGTCTTTGGATTCACTTCTTCGTAGGACAGGAAGTAACCCGTTGTGCATGGACCGAGCAGGAATCTACTCGATGGCCTCGCGATGAGGGATTTGGATCCGTGGTTTGGCCAGGCAGGAAGCTACCCTTGGCGGATGAGCCGAGCAGGAAGCTACTCGGTTGCTTCTGGACGAGGGCTTTCTGAATTCCATAGTTTCTCCTTAGGACGTCGTTCAACCTTCCGTGACCCATAACGACGGGGGAATGGTGACCGTCATAGATGACACATGGTTGTACCTTATTGGGAGAGTGGGATATTCCGTGATTTGGGTTGTTGCGCGAAAAGATCTCGGACGTTAGAAAATTTTTGTTGAGGCTATAAATACCAGAAAGCATGGTCTTATCGTTCGTTTGCCTACTCCGAATTTTCCCCAGTTGTTTCGTCCCTTACAGATGATGGGCTACGCATACACCATCAAGGAGATCGTTTCCTGGGACGACGTGTATTTTTACAATCTCGATCGTTCCGATGATACGTACAAGGCGGTGAAAGGCCGCTTGGAAGGCCACTGTAGACGCCTACTTCCCCGTCGATCTCCTCTTCTGTAAGTGCTCATCTATGCGATATAGAGGTCTTCCCCCGGTCTTTACAATGTCCTCTCCCCGTAGTCGATGGACGAGGCATTCGATAAGATGCACACGGTCCACGAGCTTGGGCTGATCTCGAAGAGCAGGCGGGATCGCTCGGTGGACATTCTTCTCGAAATTTTCCAATTGAGGTTGGTCACAGCGTCGTGCTCGGCGGCGGTGGACCCCGATGAATCTGTTGCTTTGAGGGACTATGGGTACCGATAGAGAAAGCGGGCGGAGGCTGCCTGGGCTCGGATAGAGGTGCTTTCATCCGAGTATCATCGCCAATGTTTTCTTAATCCTCTTCCTCTTTTGCTATAATTTTTGTAAGGATGGGGAGTCCATAATACCTCTGAATAAATATGTTTTTCTTTGGTTGAGATTATGGTGTATTGTCTCTTTCTTTTTCTTCATCTTCTTTGGCTGACCTGTGCTTTTCCCCTTCTCCTTAACTTGAAGCCGAGGTCAGGAAGGAAGATTCAGGGTTCTGGGTTGGTGCAGAATTCTATTTGCGTGTAAAATTTAGCTTGGAACTTTTAG
The DNA here is from genome assembly GCA_030015575.1 of Agapanthus africanus. Classification (NCBI taxonomy): domain Eukaryota; kingdom Viridiplantae; phylum Streptophyta; class Magnoliopsida; order Asparagales; family Amaryllidaceae; genus Agapanthus; species Agapanthus africanus. Next base: position 108,586,425 of record JASDDO010000024.1, read on the forward strand.
TTGATGTGGGAAGGAACTATATTATTCAGAAACAAAGGGGTACAAGTTTATCTGTACAACTTAAGTTTCTCGGTGTTATACGGCCAAAATAAATTACAACCTTAGGAGTCTTGGAGGCGGTAGGCTCCACAGGGCAATGCCTCCATCACGATCAATGGCCCGTCCCATTTCGGAGAGAACTTATGTATCTTCTCCTAGTCTACGAATTCGTTTCGTCATAAGACCAGGTCTCTAGTCTTGAAGGCTCGATATTTAACTCGGGCGTTATAGTAACGGACGGTCTGCTGCCGATAGGCAGCCATTCTGATCTGTACCCGATCTCTCCTTTCCAGCAAGATGTCCAAGTTGCTTTGTAGCGCTAAAGTGTTAGCCTCGTCGTTAAAGTGCTTGACTCGATAACTGGGCAGTCCAATTTCCGCAGGGACCATTGCCTTGGTACCGTAGAAGAGGCTGAATGGGATTTCTCCTGTTGGTGTCTTTTTTGATGTCCACAACGCCCATAGTACCCACGACAGTTCTTCGACCCAGCAGCCTTCCCTTCCCACCATGCGGGCTCTAAGACCGCTGATGACGCCTCGGTTCGCTACTTCGGCCTATCTGTTGCATTATGGATGTGCGACCGTGGAAAACTTCATAAATATGTGGTACTGTTTGCAACACTCTTTGACTTTATCGTTTTCGAAATTGGTCCCATGGTCGGTAACTATACACCTCGGGATTCCAAATCGGGAGATTATATGTTCTGCATGAATTTTATCATAGAAGCGGCGTTCGGTTTCCTAATGGGCATGGCCTCTATCCACTTCGTGAAGTAGTCCACAGCGACAAGGATGTATCAATGTCCGTCCGTGCCAGTGGGGAGTTGGCCCACCATATCCATCCCCTATTGCACAAATGGCCAAGGGAAACTGAGTGGCGTTAGTTCAGTGGCAGGGAGATGAGATATACTGCCGAAAAGTTGGCAGTTCTTGCATTTTCTGCCCAGCTTCTCAGCATCCTAGTGTATTCTCAGCCAATAGTACCCCTAGAGCAGTGCCTTCTGGACCAAGGTACGGGCCCCTTGATGCGCTCCCCCGACCCCTTCATGTATCTCTCGTAGAATGTAGTCTTCCTCGTCGGGGTCGACGCACCGGAGCAGAGGCTCGGTGTATCGACTCTGAATTTACTGTACGAAATTTTTTCAATTTAATGTACAGAAAAGAGTTTACAAGCCTGAGTACAATTTATAAGTTATTTTTGTTTAAGAACGACAAGAAACAACTTGTATCTCACTGGTAAAGCCTTGCACTGCTGTGACGTAGCCCCCTATTTTCAAATCCCATCTGACACGTTATATTTTTTCTGATTTTTCTTTTATACATTTTGGAAGCCCAAAAGTATACACGTGAAATGCACATAAAAATAAAATGACAAAAAAAACAAACATGTGCAAAATGTTGTAAATACTGATGTGAACACATGGCAAGAATCCACCGGCCCCTCTCACCCAAACGACCGATGAGATGCCCATCAAGGCCAGCGCCGACGGTCCCCCCATAGGAAATGGTTCCCGGGCTTTGCACACAAGTCTCTAGGCCTACCCCTAACTCCCCTATACTGTTTGATTACTCTGCAATCAAACAGAGACCCCTCAATTCCCTATTTATCACCTTTTTAATGCATTTTAATTCATTCTTTCAAATCCAAAACCCTAATTTCTCACTATAAATACTTTTCCATGCCTTAGACCTTCCTCATTTTGAAAATTCTGGCCAAAACCTTCAAATTTTCTCAAGTACGGGTAGAGTAGAAGAGGAGTTCGTCAACGACCAACTTCCAGCGAGGATTCGAGGCTATTCCGACGACGCCACGACTACAAACCTCTTCTCTTCTATCTTTTCATAGGATAAGTCACTTGTAAGTCCCTCCCAATCTCTCTTTTTCTTCTTTGAAATTTCTTTTCAAAACAGACATTGGTAAGTGGAGTTAATACCGATGTCAACTTTCTAAACATTATAAACTCACCTTTTTACATACATATTGTTCCCCGCCGAAAACACGGAGACGCGATGAACGTCTCGCCTGAATTTCAGGGCAGATGCTAATTGGTGCCATCCGTCCACCTCTCCAAGGATGCCAAGTTGATTTATTGCACCGTGTATCGGAGGTTTAGACGGATGAAGCCGATGTAGCAGACTTCGTCAGATTCCCCATCATTGTGAGGGGTTTTTGATTGCGGGGACGCTCTTCCCTGTAGGCGCAAGCCCCTGCAGTTAATTATGCTATCGCGTCGCGGTAACACCTTTCTCCTTCTACAGATGGTCACTTCGTGTCGTGTGTGTTTGTTTTGTTTTTGGTTGCCCGTGGGTTGTATACGGAGACTAATTTATGTTGTCGCCCGTAGGGCGTGAATTAGTCCAAATCCCTATCTTCTTAGATTTGGGTTTGGGGGTTAGGTTTAAGGATACGTTAGTCTCATTTTGAGACTAAGATCAACTTAAACGTTTGTTAAGGATACGTTAGTCTAATTTTAGGCTAAGATCAACTTAACGGGATCGTTTAGATCCAACAAAAGAGCATTTGGGCTCTGTTGTTTAGTTTAGGGACATTGCGGTCCAATGTTAGTTTAAGGACATTACGGTCCCGCATTAATTTAAGGACATCTCGGTCCATGAGTTTAAAGACCTCACAGTCAAGGTTAAGGACATCTCGGTCCATGAGTTTAAAGACCTCACAGTCAAGGTTAAGGACATCATAGTCCGTGAGTTTAAAGACCTCACAGTTAAGGTTAAGGACATCACAGTCCATGAGTTTAAAGACCTCACAGTCAAGCCTAAGGACATCATAGTCCGTGAGTTTAAAGACCTCACAGTCAAGGTTAAGGACATCATAGTCCGTGGAATGTTTGGTCCCGTGACCCGTCACCTCTCTGAAGACGTTGAAGGATTACAACGACAAATATCAGAGGAGTAAAGAGATTACCCTCGAACCGATGTGAGTTGGTTGAAAGATCTGTAGTCCAATTTCGGACTAAGATCTGTTAAAATATTTATGAGCAGATGAGCTCAATTAATATAGGTTGAGGACTTATGGCCAATCTTGGACTAAGTCCAATAAATGTTTAACATTTTTATTCTGGGCTGTTGAGCCTTTATTTGGGCTTGACCCTTTTAACAACGCTGAGCATTATATCTTGACAATTTTTTTGTCTTGTATTGAATGCTGAGCATTCATCAGAGCTCTGGCTTATTAAAGAACAATTTATGTTCTGTCAGCGCAACACGTGGCGCGCCAGGCGCTTTGCGCCAGTCAAAGAGCGCAGTGCGCTACTGCCAAGTAGCGCACATGTAAGGGACACATGTCGCGCTCAGCGCTAGGCGCCAGATGATGAGCGGATGATGTCATTTTATGAGCGCTGAGCGCTAAACCATGAACGCATTGCGCTTTCAATTTAGTGGCGCACACGTGAGTGACACGTGGTGCGCTTGGCGCTGAGCGCCAGCCCATGAGCGTGGTGCGCTATTTCAGAAGCGCAAGTTATTAATTGGCGCATACGTGGTTGAGACGTGGCATATTTGGCGCTGAGCGCCAGTCCAGAGAGCGCAAGGCGCATTTCAAGAGCGCAAAGCGCATCTGATCAATTTTATGATCTGGGAACAAATTTATATTCTTTTAAAAGAGATTTTGTCTCAAGATCTAAGAACAACAGTTCTTATTTTGCATGAGACATTTCCAATCCCTTATTTTGATGAAAGGCTTTGCCTTTATAGATCCATGATCTATGAGAAGAATTATGTTCTTCTTTTATTTTATGATGAGATATTTTGATCTCTTTGTGAAAGACTTTTTGTCTTGTAGATCTATGATCTTTTTAAAGAAATGAATTTTTCTTTTTATGAGATGATTTCATCTCAGTGTTCATCATCCTTCATCTTTACCTTGAAGAAATATCTTCTTGTAAAAGCTTGCTCTTTATCTTTGAATTTCTCAAAGTTTACGGGGAGGGTTTCTCTCTATCAGACTTGAAGTCTTGGGGCCTTTATATAGGGCAAGCTGATTTGTTGAATCAGTTAAAGAGATCTTTCTCTGATTGATTTGGGGATGTTTCCCCACCATTGGATCTTTGATCCTATGGCTTCTGTTTTACATAAGGCAATTTTCTTGTTTTTAAAAAGATTGAAAAATCTTTGCATAACAGAATTTAATTCTGATTAATTAATGATTTATCATTATTATTATTATATCTTTTGATCTAACGGTGGGGAGTTTTTTTAATTCCAGTTCTAGCGCTCCCGTGCTTTGCACGTGGTGCGCTGCTTAGAGCGCAGCGCTCTTAGCGCTAGCGCACCTGCGTCTTACACATGGTGCGCTACTCGGAGCGCAACACACCCTGGGCTAGCGCACCCTTATTTGATACGTGGCGCGCTGCTTAGTGCGCAGCGCACCTAGCGCTAGCGCACACAAGGTGCGCTGCCTAGGGCATAGCGCACTTGGCGCTGCATCTGAAGCGTTGCTTCAATTTTGAAATTTGAATTTCAAACAGAGCTTTGCTCTGATTGGAGGAAACAAATGCCCTCCCACCGTTGCGCTCACGTGGCCCACATGTGAGTGTAGCGGTGGCAGCATCTGCGCCCTTGGATCAACTCAGAAATTGAAAAGTCATTTCAATGCCTATAAATAGGACCTTTGGTCCTTTAGATGATTCTGTTCATTTTCTTTTCTGAGAACTTTTATTCTCCCATAGAGCATAGCTCTTCATTTTAAGAAATTTTCAAGAGTCAAAATTTAGGTAAGGATTAAATCTTTTAATAATCTAGGGTTTTACCCGTTAACAGAGCATTGCTCTTCATAGATCTTTGATCTAAAGGAAACCCTTTTTAGGGTTTCATTACCAGAGCTTTGCTCTCTTGAACCCATGAAGAACTCTTAAGAGTTTGTTCATGGATCTTGAAGATCTTAGAATTTTTAATTCATAAAAAATGATTTTAATTTTTCTGATGGATTCTTTCATCGTCATTTTTTCAGAGCGAGGCTCTTGGCATTCTCGGGGAATTTCTTTAAATTCCCCTCATAATTGACCTTGACATGTGTCACTCCTGTCTGCAGAGCATTGCTCTCGAGGAGTATAACTCCTTGACCCAAGGGGTCGCTCATTAAATGAGATTCCTTTTTTTAGGATTTCTCGCAAATTCGAATTTGTTAGGTGTCATAATTAGAATTTGTTTTCTCCATGGGGATATCAAGTAGTCGTTTAAATTCTTGTGCCTGTTTTTAATAAGAATTTTCTTAATCAGTCTATCCGCTAACTCTTGCTGATTTTCTTTTTCAGGAGATATGGACGCTCATATGTATGACCTTGATGAGATTATCTCTTATGGCGACATCCGCGTACTCGGTCGTTCACAAAACCAAGAATTCACAAATGCCCAGTGTGCTGAAATCATGGGTCGCTTTTACGCATACAATGGTCGACTGGTTCCTCGACGTTCCTCTCTCTTGAAGCTTATTGTGAGAGCGATCTGGGGAGAACTTCCTCTATTCTGTGCCGGCATGCGGCTTAAGGCATTGGATGATGCCAAAGACAAGGTGCACTCGGTGTATCTGATGAGCCTAATCTCAAAGAAAAGGCGAGACAATCTTATTGATCTTCTGCATCAGGCTTTTCAATAGGCGGCAATACTCGCTGCCTATCGGAGGGTGGATGACATCAGTGAGGACCCCGACGCTTGTGATCGCGAGAGCAAGCATACTAGGATGGTTCGAAAGGCCTGGAACATTTTAGATGGTCTTACTTTTGAGTTTCTCAATCCATGCCCTGGATTTGATGTCGTGCCTTTGTAAACATTCCAGTTATGTTTTTAGTTGCTATTTTTCTCAATGTAGGCATTTTCTGAAGTATGAATAGCAAGACTTTTCATTTCTATCTGTTTATTTTATACATCAAACTTTTTCGCACATGCATGAATGGGTATGCCTTGAACGCTTAATTGAATGTGAATAAAATGTTCTCCTCACTGTCGCTTTCTTCTCTTTTCTTTGTTATCAGCATGTCACTTTAGTAAGCATAGCAAGAGAGTTTTCTTCCTTACGGGTCGAGAGGACCCGTAAGTGATTGATGGTGTTGCCATTATCCGTATTTCACGGAGTCAGGAGTTGCTCTGGGCGTTTCCCATGGGGTCAGGATTGACTTTAACCGTGTTCCACGGGACCCGGAATTTGCTCTGGATGCTTTCCACGGGGTCATAGCCGTGTTCTGCGAGGACCAGGCTCCGCTCTGGACATTTCCCACGGGGTCAGGATTGACATAAGCCGCGTTCTACGTGACCAGGAGATTTTACTCTGGATGCTTCCCACGGGGTCATAGCCGTGTTCTGCGAGGACCAGGATCCGCTCTGGATGCTTCCCACGGGGTCATAGCCGTGTTATGCGAGGACCAGAATCCGCTCTGGACGTTTCCCACGGGGTCAGGATTGACATAGGCCGTGTTCCACGTAACCAGGAATTTTGCTCTGGATGCTTCCCACGGGGTCATAGCCGTGTTCTGTGAGGACCAGGCTCCGCTTTGGATGCTTCCCATGGGGTCATAGCCGTGTTCTGCGAGGACCAGGATCCGCTCTGGACGTTTCCCATGGGGTCAGGATTAACATAAGCCGCGTTCCACGTGACCAGGAATTTTGCTCCGGATGCTTTCCACGGGGTCATAGCCATGTTTTGCGAGGATCAGGCTCCGCTCTGGACGTTTCCCACGGGGTCAGGATTGACATAGGTCGCATTCCACGTAACCAGGAATTTTGCTCTGGATGCTTCCCACGGGGTCATAGCCGTGTTTTGCGAGGACCAGGCTCCGCTCTGGATGCTTCGCACGGGGTCATAGCCGTGTTCTGCGAGGACCAGGATCCGCTCTGGATGTTTCCCACGGGGTCAGGATTGACATAAGCCGTGTTCCACGTAACCAGGAATTTTTCTCTGGATGCTTCCCACGGGGTCATAGCCGTGTTCTACGAGGACCAGGCTCTGCTCTGGATGCTTCCCACGGGGTCATAGCCGTGTTCTGCGAGGACCAGGATCCGCTCTGGACGTTTCCCACGGGGTAAGGATTGACATAAACCGCGTTCCACATGACCAGGAATTTTGCTCTGGATACTTCCCACGGGGTTATAGCCATGTCCTGCGAGGACCAGGCTCCGCTCTGGACATTTCCCACGGGGTCAGGATTGACATAAGCTGCATTCCACGTGACCAGGAATTTTGCTCTGGATACTTCCCACGGGGTCATAGCCATGTTCTGTGAGGACCAGGCTCCGCTCTGGACGTTTCCCACGGGGTCAGGATTGACATAGGCCGTGTTCCACGTAACCAGGAATTTTGCAATGGATGCTTCCCACGGGATCAAAGTCGTGTTCTGTGAGGACCAGGCTCCGCTCTGAACGTTTCCCACGGGGTCAGGATTGACATAAGCCGCGTTCCACGTGACCAGGAAGGGCTGACTTTATCCGCATTTCACGGAGTCGGGGTTCGACTCTCGGTCATCTGCGCACCAACGAGTCATGGAACTGGGAATTGCCACGGTTCCGACTTGCTTGGTGTTGCGTCTGTTGTGATGTGACAAATGTTGAGATGATCTCCAGGCTGCTTTGTGAACCGTTGAGATTTGGCTTCTTCTTCTGAGGAGCCTGGGAAGGGAAGGTGTGATTCCTTCTTTGTTTGCGCCCCTGGATTGTATGCTGGGATTGATGTGATATCACCTGTAGGGCATAAATTTTATTCATCAATTTTTTTTATTTCTTTCCGCAATGCTCTATCATTTCAGCTTTTATATCGCGAAAGTCGCGATTGCCCAATCATTTCGGCTATTTTTTCACGGTGCCCAATCATTTCGGCTATTTATTTTATTTTTACTCGCTACTTTTTATTGCGAGTTGCCCAATCATTTCGGCTATTTTGCATGCATATATTTTTACTTGCTACTTTTTATTTGCAAGTTGCCTCATCATTTCGGCTATTTCGTATGCATGTGTGGCTTGCTGGCTTTTCGCTGCAAGCTTGGAATTAGACACCGATTTCGGCATCAACATCGCTGCAACTGGGATATTGCCAGGAGCGAATCATCATTTGCCTCTGTCGATGTCGAACAAAGGTGGCTTAGCAAACAGGGTTAAGATCCTGTCGACTAAGGCTTTTGACTTCATGAGCCGTAAGGGTCTCATGAAGGTATTTCTCCCTGCGAGTCGTGAGGATCTCGTAGGTGTGTTTTCTCCTTAGGAATCGTGAGGATTCCTAAGTGTACGGTCTATTGTAAGTCGTAAGGATCTTACAAGAGTGCTTTCTTCTTATAAGTCGAGAGGACTTACAAGGGTTGTTCACCGTGTAGACATATCCCTAGTCACGGATGGGACTTTGTTAAGGAAATGTTTATTCGCGCCCGTGGATTGTATACAAGGGTCAGCATTGAGCCGCTTGTAGGGCAGCATTGGAGGTTGTGGTAGCCGCTTAAGAACAGATTCAGATCCCTGTAGCTTAAGACTTTTGAATCTTATGAGCCGTGAGGGTCTCATAAGAGAGTTCTCCTTATGAGTCGTGAGGATCTTGTAAGTGCAATTTCTCCTTAGGAATCATGAAGATCCCTAAGTGTTGCTCCCTTATGAGTCGTAAGGATCTCACGCAGGTGGTTTCTCCTCACAAGGTCGAGAGGACCTTACAAGTGTCTTTTAACGAGATTGCGCCCTTTCGGGTTTTCACAAAACTCGCCGGTAGTCCTGCTGTTTTTACACGGAGCCCTTTCGGGTTATCATCCGTGCCCATTTTGCTTATGGACATACCGTTCTTCTTTTTCTTTCTTCTTTTTTTTATTCTTTTTTTGTGTCAGCCTTGGAATGCTGCAGTCTACAGTAGTTTATCGACGTCTTGGTCAACAGCTATTTTTAGAACATAGCAGTCCATCGTTAGTTTAAGGAAGTTTCGGTACGTCGTTAGTTTAAGGACGTTTCGGTCCGTTGTTAGTTTAAGGATGTTTTGGTCCGTTAGCCGGCTACTACTTATAGAGTTTGGGCTTAGGAAGATAGCGAGCGGACATAGGCGTCGTCATCTATCGTTGACCTAGGCCGTGATTCATCAGGCGTAGTATTTTTTTAGGAATCGACCGTTTATTGACCAGAAAGGTCTGTCACCATGCATGTCCATGAGTAGGTAGGCTCCACTCTGGTAAACTTTGTCTATGATATACGGGACTTCATAGTTCGACTCGAATTTCCCCCGTTTGGCGCGATTAGGGATCATAGGTCTTCTGACCACTAGCACAAGTTCGCCTTGGCGGAATGTTCTCGGCCTAGTCAATCTCTCATATGAACGTGTCATCTTTGCTTTATAAGCCTCCAGATTTTGTTGCGCTATGAGTCAAGTTTCATCAAGCGCATCGAGCTCCTCAAGCCGAAGGTGAGCATTCTCTTCGTCCGTTAGCTCGTAATGAACCGCCACTCGTAGAGAGGGCAACTCTATCTCAAGATGGGGTACCGCTTCTGTGCCGAATACCAATGCGTACGGCGTTGTGTTTATGGCCGTTTTGGACGTAGTTCGATACACCCAGAGAGCTTCATGCAGTCTCTCATGCCAGTCCTTCTTATTTCGAGACACCGTCTTTTTCACGATCTTTGTCAAGGTCTTGTTGAAAGCCTCAGCTAGACCGTTAGCTCGGGGATTATAGACTGAAGAGTATCTCCAGTCTATGTTATGCTGTTGTGTGAAGCGGCTGATCTTATGGATTCTATAGGCCGGCCCGTTATCGGAGATGATCCGTCGCGGAGTTCCAAACCGATAAATGATGTGTGTTTTGAAGAAATGGAGGATATTCTCCATCTTTACTTCCCTCAGCGGTACTGCTTCTGCCCATTTGGAGAAGTAATCAGTTGTCGCCAAAATGAATCGATGTCCTCTGGACGATACTGGTTCGACGGGGCCGATTATGTCAGTTCCCCACATTTCGAACGGCCAGCTAGCCACTGTCGGATGTAGTGGATTCGGATGCTGGTGGATAAAGTCTCCATGGATCTGGCACGAGTGGCATTGCTTCACATACTCGAGGCAGTCCTGAATCATCATGGGCCAATAGTAGCCCATCCTTTTGATCTTCAACTTCATCTTCGGCCCGGCTTGGTATGAACCGTAGAGTCCGTTGTGAGTTTATTGGATGACTCTTTTTGCCTCTTCAGGTCTCAGGCATCTTAGCCATAGAGAATCAAATGATCTCTTGTACGGAGTATCATTAACAAAGGCGAAAGACAGAGCTCGTTTCATGAGCTGATACCTTGAGGATGCATCTTCAGGTGTTCGACGGGATTTGAAGTAGTCTATAAAGACTTCTCTCCAATCCGTAACCTTTTCCTGGTCTTTTATTTGCAGAGCCATTTGCTCGGTTGCTCCCTTTTCTTCGGACGGCTCTGCACAACGATCCTTACGTCATCGAGGTTCTCGTCAGCCAGCTCTTTGGCGAGCTTGGCTAATGCATCCGCCTTGCTATTTTCCGCACGCGGTATACTTTCCAAGGTGTAAGAAGGAATTTGAGTCAGCAGTTGCTGCACTCTCTCGCCGTATTTCACCAACTCTGGCTTGCACGTTTGATAGTCGCTGTTTACATGACTAACGACCAGTTGGGAGTCTCCGTATATGAGAAGGTTTTCAATTCCTATATCGATGGCGATCTCGAGACCTGCTATCAAAGCTTCATACTCGGCTTCATTGTTTTTCCTCGGCTCTGTTAGGGAGAAGGAAAAGCGCATTATCCCTCCTTGTGGTGTCACGAAGATGAGGCCTACCCCTGATTTGATTATGGGGGTGCTTTATTTGCGCTTTTTCATGGAAGATGCTCCATCGAAGTAAAGTTCCCAGCGGGTATCATTATCTCTTCTCTCTTCGTCAATCGTGTCAAACTTGTGTTCGTCCGGCAATTCGCAGTTCAAGGGAGAGTCGGTGGGTATCGGATGCTCAGCGAGGAAATCGGCGATGGCCTGGCCTTTCACTGCCTTGAGGGGACAATAAGTTACCGAGAACTCCATCAAGAGCAGGGCCCATTTAGCGAGCATCCCCGTCAATATGGCCTTTGACATCAAATATTTGAGAGGATCTACCTTTGATATGAGATGAACCTCATGTGCCAATGCGTAGTGCCTGAGCTTCGTTATTGTGAAGATCAACGCCAGGCAGTGTTTTTCAATGGGAGAGTAATTGCTTTCTGCCCCCAGGAGAACTCGATTTAGATAATAAAAGGCTCTCTCTTTCCCTTGGTCGTTCTCTTGTGCCCACAGCGCGCCTAAAGAACTTTCGATAGCTGTTGTGTACAGGATGAGAGGTTTTCCTTTAACGGGAGCGGCCAGCACTGGGGGATTCTGTAGATATTGCTTGATTTCGGCCTGTGCGCTTTGGCATTTGTGATCCTAAATGAACGGAGTTCCCTTTTTCATCAAGTGACTGTAGGGGCGGCACTTGCCAGAGAGGTTGGCTATAAATCGCCGGATATACGCGAGCTTCCCTTAGAGAGATCGCAGTTGCTTAAGAGTCCTTGGCGGTGGCATTTCCATAATCGCCTTGATCTTTGACGGATTTATCTCGATGCCTCGGTGTCGGACGATAAATCCTAGTAATTTGCCCGAGGACACTCCGAACGCGCATTTGAGAGGGTTCATCTTCAAGTTGTATTTCCGAATGCGCTGAAACACGATCCTCAGATGCTCTAAATTTTCCTCGTATGATTTGCTTTTAACTACGAGGTCGTCAATATAACATTCGACGATTTCATGTATGAGGTCATCGAAGATCTTCGTCATGGCCCTCTGATAGGTGGCACCGGTGTTCTTTAGACCGAAAGGCATCACCTTGTAACAGAATATGACTAAAGGGGTCCGGAAAGCGCTGTGCTTCTGGTCCTCGGGATGCATCTTTATCTGATTGTTCCCTGATGATCCGTCCATGAAGGAGAATACTTCGTGAGTGGACATATTATCTATCATCAGCTCCGTGACCGGTACTGGAAAGTCGTCCTTCGGGCAAGCTTTGTTGAGATCCCGAAATTCCACACATATGCGCACCGTCCCATTTTTCTTCATCACCGGGATGATGTTGGCGATCCAGTCAGGGTACTGAACCTCTTGGATGAAGCCGGAGTCGATTAGCTTCTTGACCTCGACGTTGATGCTCATTTCAAGCTCGAGCCGCATTCTTCTCGGCGCTTGTTTGATCGGTTTGACGTCTGGAGAAATCGCCAATCTATGGACAGCAATCTCTGGATCGAGACCCGGCATCTCTGAATAGTTTCATGCGAAGCAGTCTCTATACTGCATGAGCACGTCCTTTAGCGTAGCCACCCTTTCTTCAGACAACAGCTCACTGACGAATGTCGGTCGCGGGTCACTTGCCGTCCCCAAATCAATTTTCTTGAGGTTATCTGCAGTAGTATGTATCCCATCTTCCAGCTCTTTTGGGGCCGGTGGAAACTCTGAGATCACCTCGTCATTATCGTTTTCGAAGCACCAGGGAAGGTCATCCGTATTCTCGGGTTCTTCTTCTGATAGCGTTATCATATGACAAGTACGAGATCGCTTCCAAGACCGATGTTGATCTGGTTCTGCTCTCGTGGTTTTGTTCATACTTCTGCGGCGGGGTTACCCTCCAGCTGCTGGAAAGAGAAAACATGCCTTGTTGATATTGGTCTTCGACCCAATTCTTGAATATGAAGCAGTCTTCAATAGGATGTCCTATTGCCCTGTGATAGGAGCAATAGTCCGAGTGAGAGACTTCGCCTGCTTGATCGGGATGCTTGGACTCCGGGAGTGTCATCATCTGATGTTTTATGACAAGACCAAATATCTACCTTGTCTTGTCTTGGGGAAAAGAATATGCTCGACCCATCTTTTTTATAAGAGACGAATCCGGACTGCTCGATTCCTGATCGCGTGGCTCCTTGGACCCGCTTTGTCGTTGTCGAACGCCTTTCCCGTTCTTTGGTTTATTTCTGCCTCTGCGTCGGGCCTTTTGTACAACGGTTTGACAAGGAGGAACATTTTTATTTTTCACAGCCTGTTGAAAGAGGCGTTGTGTCCTGGTTTTCTCGTAGATGGCCATTTCACGATTATGGTCGTCTCGAACCTTTTGACCTGCTTCCCTTATAAGCTTGTCCATTTGTTCTTCGAACAACGGACGGCATTTTCACGGCGGGAGCTCGTTCTGGTTCAGGGTTAGTATCTTCCCACAGAGCATCTCCTTCTTCATTAAAGTCATGCATGACGTAGCAGTCGCGGAACATCTCCCGTTTCTTGGATCGAACATATCCAAGCCCGATCGTTTCCATTCTCCCGTTGGGCAACTTTCGTTGAGTTCCGGGAACATTCCAGATCCTGTTATAGAACCGTGTTTGCCGAGCAGTTTGCTTAAGGGGTACATCTTGGCGTCTTAAAAGTCTCTTTAGTCCGTCTGTGTAATATCTGGCAAACGGATGGGCTGGATCCTGTCAAGTGTAGAATCCGCACCATGCCAAATTTATTTCTCCACTTTGGTTTTCCCGGATCGGTAGAATAGGATCGCCTTTTCACCTTTTCACCTGGGAGGGACGTAGAATGTCTGCAGTTCTTCCACACTGTAGGTATCAAGCGCGTCTAGCTCTTTATGATGCTTTGGCGGAACTATGGCAACTTGCAAACTTTGATCTTTATCAGTGAAGGCTTGTATTGATGGCCGAGCAGAGAATACGGCATTGACCTCATCTTCCGAGTTGCTGCCGAAGATCAACATAGGAGTGGACGGTCCCGGCTTGTTGCATTGGTGCGGACCTGAATAAACTATTTCTTCCTCCTCCTCAGTATCACTCCCGAAGACTGGAATAGTGGTGATAGCTTTGTTCTTTTCCTCCGATTTGCGACATTTTTCTGTGTCTTCGAAATCTGGCAGGAAGTATTTTGCGTCTTCGTACTTTCGGACTTCGTTCACGGAGAATGGGTTCAGCTCTCATGTTACGGTATATTCGAGACCATCCTTGAAATACTTCATACACTAATGTTGTGTAAAAGGGATGATGTTGTACTCGTGTAACCAAGGCCGGCCGAGCAAAGCGTTATAGCAAGTCTTAGCGTCAATGACGTGGAACTTGATGTCCATGACGAGCAGCCCAAAGCGTAGTGTCAATATTACTGACCCAAGCGTCCGTGATGACTGGGAGTCAAACCCGGAAATGGTGATTTTATCACGTGCGAGGTGCTGAATGCTCATGCAGATTTCTTTCAACACTCTTACATTAAGGAGATTGACGGAGGACCCATTATCAACCAGGATTTTTCCTATCTTGATATCATGATAGTATCCGGAGACATAAAGGGGACAGTTATGCTCACACGTCCTGAGGAGGAGGTCTTCATCGCCGAAGGTGATATCGGCCGTGTGTACTTCTTCCAGCTCGTCCTTCATCTTTTCTTCGGCGAGAAAATCTTGGAATTGCTCTAGCTCTTGTAGTGCCTTGATCAATGAATCTCTCGCCTCTTTGGATAACAGAAGGGCGTCGAGAATGCTTAACTGCGAAGGTAGCTTTCTCAAGTGTGCCAGAACGTTGTAGTCCACCTTACTTTTCTTTGGCGGGTCCTTGGCTGTCAGTTTTTCGACGGCTTGGTCATCAAAGATGATATCCTCAGGGACCTTTTCTTTCCCTTTATCTCTTTTATTTGACCCACTGTTCGAGGGCCCAAGATTCTTTTCGGGCAGCGTACGATTGCGCAGCTGAATATTTTCACAGGCCTCCGTTTCTTCCTCTTTTCGCGAGGTGGACTCTTTAAAGAGAGGGCCAAGAGTCATTTCTTCGTCAGAGTCACTGCCGAAGGTGAGGACTTGCGATCCCCCAGCGCCGATCATGTGACAGTTGCCAGTAGTTCTTTTACGCTCCTCGGTCGTATTTCTCTGCTCCCGACGAGTTTTGCGTTTCATTCGCTTGAAATGTTGCCGGTGAGCAACATATCCCTGCCACCATCTTTTAAAAGCGTTGCACTTTTCAGTGGGGTGCGCAATCTTTCGATGATATAAGCAGTAGCTAGGATGTGTTTCCGCTTCACCAAGAGCGTTCGCTTCGGAAGGTGGCAGCTTCATCCCTATTGATATGGCTTTGGCGAACCTCTTCCTCATCTTGAACCTGCTTTTATTTGTGGCGGATGTACTTTGATCTGGCGGGAGTGTTTCAACCCTTTCGTCCAGTCGCCGGCGTTTGGATTTTTCAAATATGGCCATCTCACACTCTCGAGCAGCTTTGCTTTTAAGAAGAGCCTCCTCCAGGAATGCATCAATCATTTCGTCTGATGGCCCTAGAAGTTCCGGTTCAGGAGTTTCCCCCAGTTTCTTTGTGTAAGGAGTTTCTTCATCGTCTATCGACGAGTGAGAGATCACATGGCAACTTGCCACATAACCTTCAGATTCGTCTGACGAATCTTCTCCATTGTCATCATCTCCGTCCTTAAGGACGTGGCTGAGAAATTGTTGGAGTGTGACTGGAGTACGCGCTTTTTGATTATATTCTTCCAGCACGTCAATCTATTTTTGAAGGTCCGTGTGCTTGTCACCAGGCTTCACGGGCTTTTTGGTCTTCTTCTTCTTCTTCGAAGACTTTGACGGCTGGGTGTGAGTGCTTTGGCTATCACCACCAATCTTTGGAGTTGGGCACGGTTTCAGCATTCCCTCGATGATCTCGGGTTCTAGTGGATTTTTCCACCTGATCGTCGGGCATGTTTGGAGATCCTTCAACATTATTTTCGTCTTGGTCGAAAGAGCGACCTCCCATGGAGCTTCTTCTATGAAGGAGCATGATGCCCCCGTGTATCCGTCTTCTTGGGAGCGTGTGGCTGTGGTGGGTTCACCTTCCAATTCTCGGACAGGGCAAATTTGCCCTATTGGTATTGATCTTCGATCCAGCCTTTGAAGACGAAACAATCTTCAATTGGATGGCTTACTGTTTGATGGTAGGGCCAATAATTGGGACTATTAGCCTCTCCGGGTTGCGACTGTCGTTTTGGATTTGGCAGATTGATAAGCCTGTTGCGCACCGCTAGCTCGAACAATCTTTTCGTCTTGTCCCGTGGAAATGAATAAGGATGCTTCATTTTCTCATTATAGTATCGCCGTCTCTCTTCTAGGCGATCCGTTAATTTTAGACCATCGGGCTGCTGTTGAGTATTCACAACGAATGTCGCCTTCCCTTTACCCTTTTCGTTTCGCAGCTCCGACTTTGGAGGAGACGGTCTATGACCCATTTGGTCCATTTGGGCCAGTTTATCGATCAAGGCTTGGAACGTGGTCGGCTTGAAGAACATCATGAATTGGGAAATAGTTGCCTGAAGGTTCAGAGTGCCTATGAACATGCCCACGGCCGGCGCTTCTTCGATGCGCTGCTCACATATCGACCATAAATTTCGCCACTGTATTGCGTATTGGACCCACGTTTCACCTGGCTTCACCCTGGCATTGATCAATGCCGTTATTGGGGTGCGTTCACTAGCAATCGCGAAACGCTGGGTGAATTGTAGTTCCATCTCCGCAAAAGTCTTGACGGAGTCATTTGGAAGTTCAGAATACCACTCGAATGCCGTTTCCGACAAGCTGCCGACGAACTGAAGAAGTAGCAATTTATCATCACCTCCGGTGTTGCCACATAGAACCCTGAACTGGGAGACATGCTGGTGGGGATTGCCCATCCCTTTATATACATGAAATTTAGGGATCGTATATCCTGGAGGGTACCTTATTTAGTCATACCAGCCTGGATATGGTCGCCCTGTTTTAACAATTTTGCCGGCCGCTTCATTCGCCTAGTGAACTCGTATTTGCTGAGCGATGTAATCATCCAGGGCAGCTTTGGAGATGGTCTCCTCTTTGGCTGCTGAAAGAGCCGGAGGAAGGTTCGATGTTCCCCTCTGTCTTCTTCAATGATGATAGGAGGGTCTTCAGCTGGAGGTTCCGGCTGTAACATCATCCCAGCCATGTCTTGGAATAAGAGATCCATTCGTTTTATATTGGCTGCCTGTTCCGCAGCCTCTTTTTCTTTCCTCTTGAGCATTCTTCGGAGGAATTCAGTGTCAGTTTCTTGTTCCTGATGTTGCTCCAAGGTCTCTGGATTTTCTTTTGGCCCAGTGAGTGCGGCCATTGCAGTCAACATCTCCTGAAGCTTCTGCTGCTGTTGTTCTTGAGCCTTCGTTATTGACCGGGTAAGCAGTCGATGTCCCGTAGAAGCACGGCTTTCCTCTTTTCCGGAAGCCATATAAACAGTATGCACCATCATGCCCCCAGACTTGGGGCGTTTAGGTTCGGTGTCTCTGCGGTTCGCCGCGGTTACAGGGGCTTTCTCTGGCCTCCTTCTCTTGTGAGCAGTTGAAGTCGAGGGGGCCGTTGCAGCGGGTACCCAGGTAGCTGTCGCCTTTTGTGGCTTGACAGGATGGTCCTTTTCTTGCCGAACTTTTATCTTTTTCTGTCGGCGAGAGTAATCTTGATCAATTACTGAGTCCTGAACCTGTCGCCGGACTTTGTAAATTTTGAAAGAAAGCCACTGAGGGGGTTGTTCTGGCTTCGCCTTCGGTGCATTCTCCACGGGTGGAGTAGATCTCTTCAGCACTGCAGTAGGAGAGTTCCTACGCACCTTGTTAAGCAGTTCAAAGTTGTTCCCGATTGGAACAGCAGCATCGATCTCCACCGTTGGAGCTGGTGGTGTAAATCCAGACGGAGAGCTGCCCTCGGCCTTCCTTACTCGACGACGGCGAGCATGTCGCGCAGATGGTGTTGGTTCAGCTATGGGGATGGCTTTGTCATGCCCCCTGTTCTGGTGAGGCGTTGCTGGTACCAGCCTCTTGAAGACCGACGTCCGTTGAGCAGCAGTATCCAATCTGTCAAAGACAGACCTTTGAGCAGGAACGGGAGCCGGAGTGGCCAGCCTCGTAAAGACTGATCCTTTGACGGGAGAAGCTTCTTTAGTGACCTCAAGGGAAGGAATAGCTATCCGCTTTAGGATGGCCGCTTCAGGTATCGTGGGCTTCTTGACGGGCACATTGGAGTTCAGGCTCAGCCTATCGAAGACTGGTGTTGTTGGCTTGGCATTGGATGACCCGTTGAGAGGGGCCGTGGTGGTAGTGAGCCGATCAAAGACCGACTTCTTCTGCGCTTCTTGCGGCAGCGGGATGTTAACGCTCACTGGTGGGAGCATGGTCCCGAAGAACAACCCGGTGGTAGCCTGCGTTACCTGCTCTACCGGTATTGTGAAAAGGGAGGCCGCCTGGGGCCTGTAAGTTACACCTTCAGATGAGGCGGAACGGGAGTTGCAGTTAGAGCTGGAGCATTTTGTGCAGGTAGAAGCCATTGATCTTTCGTTTTTTGCACGGAGCAAGACACCAAATCTTAGTACCTCAAACCCAAGGGCAACCATGTCAAACCGCGATTCGTTCGCGAACATGACACACGAAGTGTGGAGTGGAAAGAGGAAAAGGTCCCACCGGGCGTGCCAGAATCTGTTCCCCGCCGAAAACACGGAGACGCGATGAACGTCTCGCCTGAATTTCGGGGAAGATGCTAATTGGTGCTATCCATCCACCTCTCCGAGGATGCCATGTTGATTTATGGCACCGTGTATCAGAGGTTTAGACGGATGCGGACGATGTAGCAGTCTTCGTCAGATTCCCCCTCATTGTGAGGGGTTTTGATTGTGGGGACGCTCTTCCCTGCAGGCGCAAGCCCCTGCAGTTAATTACTCTACCGCGTCGTGGTAACAACTTTCTCCTTCTCCAGATGGTCACTTCGTGTCGTGTGTGTTTGTTTTGTTTTTGGTTGCCCGTGGATTGTATACGGAGACTAATTTATGTTGTCGCCCGTAGGGCGTGGATTAGTCCAAATCCTTATCTTCTTAGATTTGGGTTTGGGGGTTAGGTTTAAGGATACGTTGGTCTCATTTTGAGACTAAGATCAACTTAAACGTTTGTTAAGGATACGTTAGTCTAATTTTAGGCTAAGATCAACTTAACGGGATCGTTTAGATCCAACAAAAGAGCATTTGTGCTCTGTTGTTTAGTTTAGGGACATTGCGGTCCAATGTTAGTTTAAGGACATTACGGTCCAGCGTTAGTTTAAGGACATCTCGGTTCATGAGTTTAAAGACCTCACAGTCAAGGTTAAGGACATCATAGTCCGTGAGTTTAAAGACCTCACAGTCAAGGCTAAGGACATCATAGTCCGTAAGTTTAAAGACCTCACAGTCAAGGCTAATGACATCATAGTCCGTGAGTTTAAAGACCTCACAGTCAAGGTTAAGGACATCATAGTCCGTGGAATGTTTGGTTGTCGGGACTCGTCACCTCTCTGAAGACGTTGAAGGATTACAACGACAAATATCAGAGGAGTAAAGTGTAGGACTACAGTAGCGCCACGGCCGTCTATCCGAGGCCAAAATGCGGAAACGAAAAATTTTCTTGACTTTAAAACCGGCGCTATCGTAGGCTTAAAACTCGAATCGAACCATTAACCTAATTATAGCTATCAAGAGAAGGGATAGAGGCTATACCGTTCGATCCGTGTCCTTTGGTCTTCGGCCACCATCCCAAGCTCCTCGCGGCATCTCCGGTCTTCATCTCCTCGTCGGAATGGGTACCACATCGCCGGGTTCTTTTACGGGCTCCCACCTCTGGACCGAGACAACTCGAGCACGAAGTTGGCGAGTCGACGTGTCCAAGAATACTGTAGATGAAGTGTAGAAAGCTTTGTCTCTAGCGGGTATGAAGTTGCCATTTTGATGGAGGAAACAACAATGGAAAAAGTGCTTGGGATTTTGTAGCAAGCATAATATGATATGATAAATTTCCCACACCAAAATGAACCTCTCTATCCTTACTCAAAGTTGTGGCCGGCCCCTCGCCCATGGTGGAGGGAAAAATGATGGATTTAAAAAACAACTACGGAAAAATGTGTGATAACAAGGAATATATCTCACACTCAAATCAAAATCAACTCCTTTCAAAAACCATCACATTTAATGCAGGCAATGATCAAAGAAAAAGCAAAGATGCTTGTGTTATCATAATCCCTCATTTACAAGAAACCCCCTCAACAAATCTAATTTGCACACTTGCAAATAACCCCCTCCATCGGAAAAAGCCGGCCAGGAAGGAACAAAGGAAAACTGGACGAAACGGAATACAAACTGGCAACTTCAAAAAACTGATCCCGTAATAAATTACAGGAAAACCCCGTGACTGTATATACATACCCGTATTTGTATTCCTACTGAATACAAATGCAAAGAGACAAAATCTACACTGTACAATACTAGGATCTGGCTTAAACCAAAGCCCGCTAGTATTATCCGTCCGATCATGATCCGTGAAATACCGCATGGATAAGATCGAACCCTTCCATATCTCCATACGGCCTCTACAGCGTTTCGCCCGAAACTTGAGAAAACGGTCTATGGGGGACTCTAAAGACTCGTCAATACTTTGGCTGTGGATTTAACCACTAGCACGTCAGAGGTATTAGCCATACGTGACGGGCTACCAGGTATTGACCAAAAGGGACGTCGATGAGCGAACTCATCCTGACACCCTACTGAGCCTGTCAGTGACAATATCCGTACAGTCCGTTCCGTTCGTCTATGAGCATCACATGGCGGGCCTAGGGGGTTGGTAAAAGTCAGACCCCCAAAAGCGGTACAAGTCGTGTCGGAGTGTAGCCCAGAACACCCTGAGATACTACTGGAATACCTACCAATAAATCTCCTGCCTCGGCCGAGGGCTTTGTGTAATGGCTCTCCTAGACACAGCGCGACCTCACCCCCAATACCGGAAGAGACGAACCCCTGCAGATCCGCTCACTGCCTCCATGTGGCTCGGGACTGTACCCAACTAAAACCTGTTTGCACGACTCCTTTGAGCTGTGGTAGGGTAGTAATCAAAGTACAGTGGGAACTCATACGAGACAAATGACGATCTCAGGTCGATGAACTAACCTGTACACATGTCACCAGGGAACTGCTATATGACGTCTGGTATAAAACCAACTAGCATGTTCCCGGCGAGTCATGTCCGGTGTACTCATAACCCAATGAGCACCTGTATACATTTTAGGTGAACCAACTGACACCAGTGGCTTGTGAGATCGGCCACCGCCCCTCGTCGGGGTCTCGACTGTATACACTAGTCTACTCTGGAATATCGATGCCCTGTCTCGAAAACTCCCACGACTAAGGACCTTTTAATGATGTGCTTATAGACCCCAGATCCCACGTATATGATCGCCATCATACTGCTGGCCATCAAGCAAGAACCCTAAGGGCTCTATCAACGTGTAATAGTGACCTGTAAGGTCACCTGAAACAGTACACGATGATAAAGATAAACCAGATAGCATACTTTAATGTTGAGTAAGACTGTTCTAACGGTATAGGTTCTCTCTCAATCATTGCAATCACATGCCTGTGATCCAATAATTAACTCTGAGGGCACTATCTCCAACAATCTCCCACTTGCACTCAAGGCTAATTATTACGATGTCGCATACTCACAGCCTGTGTGATACCGAACACCCACCTCCTCTACTAATCAGTCTCACAAAACCTGCTTGCGAAACTAATGCATTCGAGGAATAGCCTCAGTGAGTGGATCTGCTCTAATGTTTCTTTCTATGTCTCTCTTTATCTCAAGTTCGCGGAGAAAGCCATCTCCCGAAATGAGCAATACCTGTTTTAGAATGTGTCTGGATATCTGATGGGACCTAGTTCATAAATGAACTCCAAATCCAAACTTCTTAGACTGTATCGACAACTGAACTTAATCAGTATCCTGCGCCATGCCTCCCTCAGTATCCGCTTGGACCACCTGTCCAAAATACTGCCCCTCGTCAGAGGGAAAACTCTAACTCTAACAGACACTCTGTCATCCAGGTCACCTTGGAAGCCTGGAGTGATAACTGTCTCCCGAAGGAGGATGCCGTTATCATATCCCTAGAACATCCACTTATGTTCTAAAACTTCTTCCGATCATTTCTCCAGGACTGGATTAATATCCTATGTGGAGAAAACACTGTGTGACAACCAAAGTATAACCGACCGTAGTATAGGAATTTCACTTCCTACTCTATGTATGTCATCCAAATACCAGGACATAACACCCTACTACCTCCTTAACAGATCCATCCCCTATTCTGATGAAGTCAAACCTATGACTGTGACATCAGAAATAGATGATCTATCTCCGCTATATTTGCTTTAGTCTATAAATAGACATAAGATACTTGTCCACTATACTTCCACTGCTCCCACTGACTACGACAACCCACTGGCAGAGTCATATACACGTGCACTTCTAAAGCTAGTTTAGAATGACGCTATACTCATCCTCCTGCCGGGTCTCATAGTCTGGAACAACAGTAGTGTCAAATCTGGGTAAACAAGAACCACCCTGTCACCGTCCTTGAGGCTACCGGAGTACCTCTCGGGTGCCTGAGGTTACCCACCATATCTGCGGAGTGGCCAATGGAATGTCAAACCAGATTGAATCTTTAGGTTCCTATCAAATTTTCAGTAATCGTTTGCGGTTCTGGAATCACTTCCAGTTCTACCATACTCCCACTACTGTTTTCTGAAAAATCCATTTTTATTAAAACTGTGGCGAGTCAAGAACAATATCACTATTGATCTTCCAGATGGTAGAAAGTCAACCCTCGTCATAGCCTAGGTCAACCCACAAACAGCCATTACAGAAACGTGCCTTGAGTTGTCCAGTGTCTGGTTTTAAGCATAAGCTGGACAACTCCCCGTACCTTAACAATGTCAAGATATGAACTGTTCTATATCCAATACAGAAATATAGGCACTGATTTAATTTAACCAGATTCAAATCATGCAGCTGTCTCCAGTGCATGTCAACTAAATGGAAAAGAGGCCGATCAGCATTACTCAACTTAGGAGTGCTTCCAATTATGAGTAACCTGAAAGAGAAGCAAGTTCTCTCAATCATTACTATCAACTGAACACCATACACAAGTATCTACATCTTCGATCACCTTGAAGAATCCCGATACTTGCAACACCTGGTTCTCTACTCTATTCTTATACCTATAACTTCTCAAAACTTGGACCTTGTGTTTCTACGAAACACATGTCTAAGACCCAGAGAAGTCACAAGTAAACAGAATCTAGTACGAGTACCAACCCCTCTGTCCTAATAGACACTGGACAACATACAATACTCTGTATAAGTCCCTTGAGTCTAATGACTCATTCCCTGTGTGTCGTAGGTTGAAAACTGTACTTATGGTTAAGAAGAATTACACCGCTGTTTAATACTCCTTACCTAACCATCCACTGATATAGGTAAATGTTGTCGACATAATTTCAAAAGTTATATCTCACTCTGTAAAAATAGACGTACAGATATATCAATTTGAAATTGGTGCATTAAAAAGGATATTTAAAACCAAATATTTGCCGTCGGGCAAATAACCCAGGTGATTTCCTCAAATATCACCAATTACAACGAATTCCGATATAATGAGGATAATCACCTAATTCCCAATAACTTACTCCAACTCATCATCTGTAAAACTATACAGATGTGAGAATCATATCTGGTAAATACATACCCTGGAGCAAGTGTCTAACTGGGAAATCAGTTTTCTTTTAACAATACACAGTGAAACTGAAACATTGAAATGTTTCGAAGGGGTGTCGTGGTATTCTTAGTAATGCCTCTTCCATTATTCAGATTCACAACTGTAACCGTATATTTCTTTGTCATCTCTCCAAATCCTTTCATATGTCTTTAGTCATTCCCTTCTGTACACCCCTTTAGGCCAAATGGTTTTCTTCCTTCCCTACCGTTCGGCACCAGCCTATGGTTTGGAAGAAGACTATCCAATAAGCATAATGGGTGTACTGTCCTAATCCTAGGAGCACTCGCAACGCGAGAGAAGGTAAAGATAAAAGACACCTGAATAAATCTTATTCCTATTTCTCCTGAACCAGAATCCATCCCCAAACTGGAACAAGTTCCTTTCGAGTTCGTATATAACTATACGATGGAGTATCCAATAAACTGTGGATCTTCGTAGTGATACGGAGTGTCCTGGAGAAATACAAAGGTGAAGTGGGAGTGGTAATGAAATACTTGGTTTGGTCGTGAATAGCAGTCGCATTTTACTTTGGCACTCTTACTAATCCCTTGATATGTCTTTACTTAATACCTTCTGTACACCTTTTAGGCTAAATGGTTTTCTTCATTCCCTACTGGTCGGCACCTGCCTATGATTTGGAAGAAGACTATCCAATAAGTGTAATAGGTGTACTGTCCTAATCCAAGGAGCACTCGCAACCTGAGAGAAGGTAAAAGGAAAAGACAACTGAATAGTCCTATTCGTTTTCTCCAGAACCGGAAACCATCCTCGAATAAATTCCTTCGAGTTCGTATATAACCATACGATGGTTTTATCCAATGGAAGTGGACGTTCGTAGTAATACGAGGTGTTCTGGAGAAAAGGATAAAAGTAGGAGTGGCAAAGAGGTTTGCAACTCTGACAATCCAAAAGCCAGTGTTTAAGAAGGTTCGGTTAATTTGGTCACTGAGTCATAGTCAAGGGTCGGGCCATGGTCGCTGCCAAAGAGAGAGAGAAAAGAAACACTCAGCGTGCACTCTAACCTAGATCAGAATGGTTATCAATTTATCTAATCAGAAAACCTCCCACTGTATCGTCAAATTCTCCTCCAAACCTGAAAGAAGAATTAGTCGGGATCACCCGAGGAGTAAACCAACTCATCAGTGGGAATCGGGATCCAACTATCATCGTATGATAACTTGATGGAATCCACTCAAGTCACCACACTCCAGAAGGTATGCGCATGCCTGGCAAGTTTCAGTTTCTTTAGAAACTCCCGAAGTTATTTTTTACCCCTAGGACCTAAGTGACATTGACGAATAATCAACAAATCAAAAGGTCCTAGTCAAGTTCAACCCGTCATTATCTTGATTGCGTTAAACCCACCCGTACGACCCTTGACGAATAATCAACAAAGTCGTACGACCGTCCTAACCAATCCACATATCCATACGACAGAAAGCATTACAGAGCTACCGCACACTACGCCTCGGCGAATAGCAACGACAAACGTAGCGCGAATACTAAGCAAAAATAATCTGAAACGACGGAGGGCTACGAATGGTTTTTGGCGAAAAACCTTTTACCGTAATGAACTTGATATCGTTGAAGGAACCGGATAGCTTTTTAGAAAAATATAGTGGCGAAAACCTTCGCTAAAGAGGTCACTCCCAGTGAAGGGATCTCGGCTCTTTCCCCGTAGAATGAGGTGCAGGATATTCCAACTGAATACCACGATGCAAAGCAAAAGTAATCGACTATAGTGAAGTTATTGCCCTGACGTAAACTTCTGTCCAAGGGGTCACTCCCGGTGAAGGGATCTAGGCCCTTGCCTCGTCGACTGAGGTGCTGGATATTCATAACCGAATACCACTGTGCAAAACAAAAGAGAACGTCCTTGCAATAACAGCGTTTTGAAAAATTGTTCCAACAACATCAGAATAGGTATGTTTAGCTTGCATTGATCCGAATCAACGCAGTCCCATCAATTAATCACACCACAAAGAACGAAAATAATGATGTACGTATATGCCATCCGCATTCGCCACTGGGTCCCGTCATCACCCGTTAGGTTACTTAACTAACGACAGAGCGGGGACTGGACTAGCGCGGATGCAAAACATATACAACATCTACTAGTATATATATATCAATATATAATATTCGCTCAAGGCGTGATAAAATGCAACATCACAGAAATGTAATAAGCATCACAGAACAATACAGATATCTGGGATCCCCGGGTTTCATAGAGCCGCTACTGAAACCCGACGTTCCCCTGGTCGTGTGGATAGCCTGTGCAATGAAATCCTAGACCCCTACGGGCGCGGCAGGTTACCCGCCAAAACCTGAAGCGAGGCAACCCCTTCAACAACGTGAATGGACCACCTAGCACTTCACGGAATCCGGTAACTTGAGCACCCCTCCATGGGTCAACCTGTACCCCCTACGAGTGTGGCGAATAGCCCGCCAATTCTAGAGTGAAGCCCCCTCCGTCTCAACGCCATAATATGCGGTCCCGTTGCCCTCTAGAACCTGGCTATCCGTGCACCCATCCGCGGGGTAATCCTAGGACAGAAAGTAAAATATATACAACGGGTACATCGACCTCAGCCCGGTCGTGCCCCAAAAGAATAATATACAAACAGGCAGTGACGGCAGTCCACATGTCGGACGCTCGCCCCGCAATATCAAATGTACATAATAATACCAAATTGTACTACCATTGCATCCAGACTATCCACCACGATAAATCCGCAACATCACAGCACAACACAGAACATCAATGTGAATGTCACGTTCGCAAATCCGTCTAAAAGGGCTATAGCAGTTAGACAGGATTTACCGATCAAATGACATTCACGGTCGCAGATATAATGTAAATACTGTGAACTAACATGTTTAAAATTTTCGATCGACTAAATTTTCCGGAATGGGCCCCAAGCACAACTGTAGCACTCAAAGAAAATCTGGGCCCAAACAGAACATACCAAAAACCCCATTTCCCAGTCTAAGACCCACTGTAGAAATCTGGTGCAGTGAAGAGATGATATGGCCGAGAAACCGCGGCCAGAGCATGGGTTTGGCCGCGGTTCCACGGTGGAACAGTAACATCATGTGACCAGATTTCTACAAAATTCTTAGAATTCCCTGCACGTATTTCTGCAATGTACCAAATATTTTTTCGAGCCAAAAAAAACGACAGAAAACTGATGCATGAAAAACGCGGTTTTTGGAATTTTCGTTCGATCGAACTTGTAAACACGTTAGAGCAAGCTAGACTAGGTTAATGGCTTGGCTCTGATACCATGTAGGACTACGGTAGCGCCCCGGCCGTCTATCCGAGGCCAAAATGCGGAAACGAAAAATTTTCTTGACTTTAAAACCGGCGCTATCGTAGGCTTAAAACTCGGATCGAACCATTAACCTAATGCTAGCTATCAAGAGAAGGGATAGAGGCTATACCGATCGATCCGTGTCCTTTGGTCTTCGGCCACCATCCCAAGCTCCTCGCGGCATCTCCGGTCTTCTTCTCCTCGTCGGAACGGGCACCACATCGCCGGGTTCTTTTACGGGCTCCCACCTCTGGACCGAGGCAACTCGAGCACGAAGTTGGCGAGTCGACGTTTCCAAGAATACTGTAGATGAAGTGTAGAAAGCTTTGTCTCTAGCGGGTATGAAGTTGCCATTTTGATGGAGGAAACAACAATGGAAAAAGAGCTTGGGATTTTGTAGCAAGCATAATATGATATGATAAATTTCCCACACCAAAATGAACCTCTCTATCCTTACTCAAAGATGTGGCCGGCCCCTCGCCCAAGGTGGAGGGAAAAATGATGGATTTAAAAAACAACTAAGGAAAAATGTGTGATAACAAGGAATATATGTCACACGCAAATCGAAATCAACTCCTTTCAAAAACCATCACATTTAATGCAGGAAATGATCAAAGAAAAAGCAAAGATGCTTGTATTATCATAATCCCTCATTTACAAGAAACCCCCTCAACAAATCTAATTTGCACACTTGCAAATAACCCCATCCATCGGAAAAATCCGGCCAGGAAGGAACAAAGGAAAACTGGACGAAACGGAATACAAACTGGCAACTTCAAAAAACTGATCCCGTAATAAATTACAGGAAAACCCCGCGACTGTATATACATACCCGCATTTGTATTCCCACTGAATACAAATGCAAAGAGACAAAATCTACACTGTACAATACTAGGATCCGGCTTAAACCAAAGCCCGCTAGTATTATCTGTCCGATCATGATCCGTGCAATACCGCACGGATAAGATCGAACCCTGCCATATCTCCATACGTCCTCTACATCGTTTCGCCCGAAACTTGAGAAAACGGTCTGTGGGGGACTCTAAAGACTCGTCAATACTTTGGTTGTGGATTTAACCACTAGCACGTCAGAGGTATTAGCCATACGTGACGGGCTACCAGGTATTGACAAAAAGGGACGTCGATGAGCGAACTCATCCTGACACCCTACTGAGCCTGTCAGTGACAATATCCGTACAGTCCGGTCCGTTCATCTATGAGCATCTCATGGCGGGCCTAGGGGGTGGTAAAAGTCAGACTCCCAAAAGCGGTACAAGTCGTGTCAGAGTGTAGCCCAGAACACCCTGAGATACTACTGGAATACCTACCAGTAAGTCTCCTTCCTCGGCCGAGGGCTTTGTGTAATGGTTCTCCTAGACATAGCGCGACCTCACCCCCAATACCGGGAGAGATGAACCCCTGCAGATCCGTTCACTGCCTCCATGTGGCTCGGGACTGTACCCAACTAAAACCTGTTTGCATGACTCCTTTGAGCCGTGGTAGGGTAGTAATCAAAGTACAGTGGGAACTCACATGAGACAAATGATGATCTCAGGTCGATGAACTAACCTGTACATATGTTACCAGGGAACTACTATCTGACGTCTGGTATAAAACCAACTAGCATGTTCCCGGCGAGTCTTGTCCGGTGTACTCATAACCCAATGAGCACCTGTATACATTTTAGGTGAACCAACTGACACCAGTGGCTTGTGAGACCGGCCACCGCCCCTCGTCGAGGTCTCAACTGTATACACTAGTCTACTCTGGAGTATCGATGCCCTGTCTCGAAAACTCCCAAGACTAGGGACCTTTTAAGGATGTGCTTATAGACCCCAGCTCCCACGTATATGATCACCATCATACTGCTGGCCGTCAAGCAAGAACCCTAAGGGCTCTATCAACGTGCAATAGTGACATGTAAGGTCACATGAAACAGTACACGATGATAAAGATAAATCAGATAGCATACTATCATCTTGAGTAAGACTGTTCTAACGGTATAGGTCCTCTCTCAATCATTGCAATCACGTGCCTGTGATCCAATAATTGACTCTGAGGGCACTATCTCCAACATAAAGAGATGTACCTTCGAACCGATATGAGTTGGTTGAAAGATATGCAGTCCAATTTGGGACTATGATCTGTTAAAATAGTTATGAGCAGATGAGCTCAATTAATATGGGTTGAGAACTTATGGCCAATCTTGGGCTAGGTCCAATAAATGTTTAACATTTTTATTCTGGGCTGTTGATCCTTTATTTGGGCTTGGCCCTTTTAACAACGCTGAGCATTATATCTTGACAATTTTTTTGTCTTGTATTGAATGCTGAGCATTCATCAGAGCTTTGGTTTATTAAAGAACAATTTATGTTCTGTCAGCGCAACACGTGGCGCGCCAAGCACTTTGCGCCAGTCAAAGAGCGCAGTACGCTACTGCCAAGTAGCGCACATGTAAGGGATACGTGTCGCGCTCAGCGCTAGGCCCCAGATGATGAGCGCATGATGTCAGTTTATGAGTGCTGAGCGCTTAACCATGAACGCATTGCGCTTTCAATTTAATGGCGCATACGTGAGTGACACGTGGTGTGCTTGGCGCTGAGTGCCAGCCCATGAGCGCAGTGCGCTATTTCGGAAGCGCAAAGCGCAAGTTGTTAATTGGCGCATACGTGGTTGACACGTGGAGCATTCGGCGTTGAGCGCCAGTCCAGAGAGCGCAGAAGCGCAGTTCAAGGTGCATTTCAAGAGCGCAAGGCGCATCTGATCAATTTTATGATCTGGGAACAAATTTATATTCTTTTAAAAGAGACTTTGTCTCAAGATCTAAGAACAACAGTTCTTATTTTACAGGAGATATTTCCAATCCTTTATTTTGATGAAAGACTTTGCCTTTATAGATCCATGATCTATGAGAAGAATTATTTTCTTTTTTTATTTTATGATGAGATCTTTTGATCTCTTTGTGAAAGACTTTTTGCCTTGTAGATCTATGATCTTTTTAAAGAAATGAATTTTTCTTTTTATGAGATGATTTCATCTCTGTGTTCATCGACCTTCATCTTTACCTTGAAGAAATATCTTCTTGCAAGAGCTTGCTCTTTATCATTGAATTTCTCAAAATTTACAGGGGGGTTTCTCTCTATCAGACTTGAAGTCTTGGGGCCTTTATATAGGGCAAGCTGATTTGTTGAATCGGTTAAAGAGATTTTTCTCTGATTGATTTGGAGATGTTTCCCCACCATTGGATCTTTGATCCTAGATCTTCTGTTTTACAGAAGGCAATCTTCTTGTTTTTAACAAAATTGAAAAATCTTTCCATAAAAGAATTTAATTTTGATTAATTAATGATTTATCATTATTATTATTAGATCTTTTGATCTAACGGTGGGGAGTTTTTTAATTCCAGCGCTAGCACACCCCTGCTTTGCACGTGGTGCGCTGCTTAGAGCGCAGCGCTCTTAGCGCTGGCGCACCTGTGTCTTACACGTGGTGCGCTACTCGGAGCGCAGTGCACCCTGCGCTAGCGCACCCTTGTTTGACACGTGGCGCGCTGCTTAGTGCGCAGCGCATCTAGCGCTAGCGCACACATGGTGCGCTGCTTAGGACGGAGCGCACTTGGCGCTGCATCTGAAGCGTTACTTCAATTTTGAAATTTGAATTTCAAACAGAGCTTTGCTCTGATTGGTGGAAATACATATTGTCCATCCAAAATTTACACAATATTTGCAACACTATTATAAATGTTTAGAATAAATTTCAACCTAGAATTCCATGTAAAATAACTTTAATCTAAGTTTTACATGAAAATACCATGAACTTTACATATTACCTTTTAGTATGTTGTTAATACCGTACCTTTAGAAAACTTCACGGGGTAATGACCTACCCCTCACATACACATATGTTTCCATAGCACGATGTACCTTGAATATACTTTTGTTACCATATTACATTAAAATACCGTCAACTGTAAAAGAAACGGTTTTTTTTTTAATTGTATTTCAAAATCCTTTGCAAATAAGCCTCTACAACCCTCTTTAGGGGACCCTCTATTGGATGATGTGGATTATCGCACATCTTTGGACTAGTAGAGCGAGTTGCAGACCTCCTCACGGAGCATTCGGTCTCGAAAGGTTTTTAATACGATTTTCAGGAAAAACTAGATTTTCTACTTAATAATCCAAATTAATTTGTATATAATTATATAAATATTATAAATCCATGTATTTTCAAAATATAAAAACTTATATTTTTTCAAATAAAAGAATTTCAAGTTTCGTCAAAATACCATCAAGATATTAATACAAGACAAGTTTACAGTAAAATACCATTAACTATTCAAGTTAAACTAATTATCACTAAAATACCTCAATTCTTAAAATACACATCCATGGAAATCCTAAAGAATATAAATAATTTCTCGAGATTATTTTGAACTATAATAAAAATATTTTTATAAAACCCTCTTGAGCTATATAAAACACTGTTAAGGACTTTAGTAAATATAGGTTTAAGCGGGATCAATTCTCTTGAGCCTCAGGGAGCCGGAGAAAGTGAGTGCTTGTCTATTTAAGATAGAAAAAACTTAACGGTGTTATCAATGTTAATTGTCTTGAAAAAAACACAAATCATGCCATACATGTGCAGCAGTTACCGATAACTCCCGAATATAATCCAGGATCCAAATCAGTTCTAAGTGTCTAACTCAAGTCTGAGTTTAAAGCAACTTGAATTCAATCCAAACCAGAATCCAACTCAAACATGAATCCAAACTCTAATATGTTTACTTGAACCTGAACCTGAATACCAGAACAAAATCAACATGCAAACATGACTTGACTTGACCGAACCATGACTATAACTTGACTTGATTACATGACTACTTGTTTACATCCTGAACCTGATTACTTGAACAACTTGTATCCATGGTCTCGGAAAGCCTGATGATTATAATCTATATAAAACATTACACGGGGTTAACGGGGTAGATTGGTATGAAATGTATTAAAAGTATCACACTCTGCTTCCCAGTATACGGAGAAGTAGACGTGACGGGCCATGACGTATTTACTCATAAGTAAACACGTTAAGCGTAAATAAGCAATATAAATGAATACACAAGAATAACAAGAGATGTAAAAATAACAGTAACTTTTATTAACATTCTTTCTTTACATTACAACTGATTTGAAAAGGAAAGTACAAGAATGTAAGAAATGCCTAAACAGTGGCATATGAACTGAAAAGTAAATAAGTACAAGTAAGCTAGTAGTCGTGCTGCTCGGGTATCTGCTCCAAGTACTCCTGGCTGGGCTCGGTCTCCTGAAGGTCCGGTCATCCTGACGAACATTCCAAAGAAAGAAAAAAACAGGAATGTCTTCAGCAAACTAGCGCTCGGTAAGTCCCAAAAGAGAGATAAGAATAGTTCAAATAAAGAGAATAGAACTGGTAATTGGTACAAGTATATATATGTTTGTTATACTAACGAAGTTGTTTATAGTTTGGTACAGAATGTATCAGTGTATACGAGAGGAATTCAACTATCCCGTGGACTATGGGAAACGAAAAGTACAAGGCCCCGTAAAAACCCACGAGAAAACGGCACGGATGTTCGGTATGTGTCTTTTAGTGTCCATCATTGTGCCACTTCTAATACATTCCGTACCAATCTACCATGTTAAACCCCGTAATGTATATTATATAGATTGTAGTTATCAGACTTGCCAAGACCATGGATATAAGTTGTTCATGTAAGCAGTTTCAGGATGTATCAAGTAGGCATGTAACCAAATCAAGATGTATCCATGGTTCGGTCAAGTCAAGTCATGTTTGCATGTTGATATTGTTCTGGTATTCAGGTGCAGGTTCAGGTATACATGTTATAGTTTGGATTCATATTGAATTTGATTCATGTTTGGATTGGATTCATGTTGAATTCAGATTGAGTTAGACTCAGATTGATTTAGACTCAAACTTGAGTCAGACACTTTAAACAAATTTGAATCCTGAATTGGGTTCGAGAGTCATCGGTAACTGCTGCACATAGACGACAGGATTTGTGTATTTTTCCAAGAAAATTACCATTGATAACCCCGTTAAGTTTTTCTACCTTAAATAGGCAAGCACTCACTTTCTCCGGCTTCCTGAGGCTCAAGAAAATTGATCCCGCTTAAACTTATATTTACTAAAGTCCTTAAATGTAATTTTATATAACTCGAGGGGGTTTTATGAAAAATATTTTATATACTTTCAAAATAAATCTCGAGTGTTTATTTATCGTATTTAGGGTTTCATGGATGTAACTTTTAAGATTTGAGGTATTTTAGTGAATATTAACTTAGTTTGAATAGTTCATGGTATTTAAGTGTAAGACTTGCCTTATATTGATACTCGATGGTATTTTAGTGAAACTTGTCATTATTTTATCTTTTTAGAAAACATGGAATTTTATTATATCTTGAAAATATGTGGTTTTAATAATATTTATATATTTATAAAAATTAATTTTGTTATTAAAAAGAAAATGTCATTTTTCTTAAAAATCATATTAAAATCTTTGGAGACCGAATACTCCATGAGGAGGTCTGCTTCTCGCTCTACTAGCCCGAGGATATGCGATAATTCATACCATCCAATAGTTGGTTCCTCAAAATGGGTTGTAGAAGCATAATCGCAAAGAATTTGAAATACAATTCTAAAGAAAACTGGGTTTTTATAGTTTATGGTAGTTTGATGAAAAGTTGTAATCACCACAAAAATAGGTTTCCAAGAGTATCGTGCTATGTCAATATGTGTGTATGTGAGGGTTAAGTCATTATCCCGTGAAGTTTTCTAGAGTTAATAGCAAGCAAAACAAATAAATATGGTCGATACAAAGTTCATGATATTTAAAGGTAAAACTCAATTTAAAATTGTTTAGCATGATGATTTAAGGTGAAAGTTGTTCTAAACTTTAATTTTATGATTAATAAGCAATGTATAGGAATATGAATGAGCAATTCTTTAAAAAATTATAGTTTCAAAGATTTTAGAATCAAATGTCGGTATAACTCCACATACCGACATGTTTTATAAAAAGAGACATTTTATGTAGAAAAAGAAGAAAGGGGTGGGACTTACTAGCTAGAAGGGTGAAGATAAGGCAGAAGAAAATTGTGTAGTCACCATGGCGTCGCAGGGTTGCCGGAATCGCTTCGTTTCCTCGCCAAAAGTTGACCTTGGGCTAGCTCCACTTCTACTCCACTTGTACTTAGAAAAATTTGATAATTTTTGGCAAGGGATTTCAGAATGGGAGGGGGATAGGGTATGGGGTTGTATTTATAGTGTGGAATTAAGATTTTGGAATTGAAAGATTGAATTAAAATTGGATTAATTGGAAAATTGAATTCTCTGTTAAATTGCAGAGAAAACCAACAGTGCAGGGGTAATGGGGGGTAAGCCAATCGACAAGTGTGCATAGCCCGGGGACTTTTCCCTACGGGGGACCCGTCGGCGCCGGCCTTAAAGCCGACCTCGCCGGTCCATTCTGTGAATGGCGACGTCGGACGCTTGCCACGTGTCCATCTCAGTATAAATATTATTTTACACATATTTGTTTTTCCGAGACTTTTCATTTTTACGTGTAGTGCATATGTAAACTTTTGAGCTTCCAAAAAGTTTTTATAAAAAATCTGGAAAAATAATACGTGGCTGATGGGATTCAAACACAGAGCCTATGTCATAGCAGTGTAAGACTTTACCAATGAGCTACAGATTATTTCTTGTTGTTCTTAAACAAGAATAACTTTTAAATTGTGCTCAGGCTAAGGAACTCCTTTCTGTACTTTAAGAAGAAAAATTTTGTACAGAAAATTCAGAATCGTTATAAAAAGTGGCACGATAATGGACACTAAAAGACACCTACATGAACTCTCGTGTCGTTGTCCCATGGGTTTTGACGAGGCATTGTACTTACATGTTATCATAGTCCATGGGATAGTTGGACTCCTCTCGTATACACTGATATCTTCTGTACCAAACTACAAACAACTACGTTAGAATAATAAACCGATACCTGTATAACTTAACAGTTTCCTTTCACATTACTTGTTCTATTCTTTTCTCTCTTTTGGGACTTACCGAGTGCTAGTTTGCTGACGACATTCCTGTCTATTTCTTTCCTTGGAATGTTTGTCAGGAGGACCGGACCTTCAGGAGACCGAGCCTAGCCAGGAGTACTTGGAGCAGATTGAAGCACAGCCAGACTACTAGTTTACTTGTACTTAATTTCCAGTTTGTATGCCACTGTTTAGGCATTGCTTTTATCATTGTATATTTCCTTTTCAAAAAAGCTGTATTGTAAAGATGAAAGTTAATAAAAGTTGTTGTTTATATTATATCTCTTGTCATTTCTTGTGCTTTTCATATATTGTTTATTTACACTTAACGTATTTATTTCTGAGTAAATACGTCGCGTGCCCACCACGTCTCCTTCCCCGTACACCGAGAAGCGGGGCGTGACACTGAGTTTATGACTTCTTGTACAAGTTTCCATTGCTCCAGATGAAATGGCGTGCTTTTGCCCGAAGCCGGCGAACCACTCCCCGGTCTTCCGAAAGTACACCGCCCTTCAGGAATTCCATGAGGGGCTTTCTCCAATCTTCGCCTTCTTCCTGAGTTGTGTAGATTTAGAGTGTTACCTCTCCATCTTCCATGTTGGGTCGTGGTAAGACTTCGAAGATATTTCTTTTATGATCGGCCGAATAGGAAGGCGGGCTTGCTCAAGGCGTCGGCCTGCGTGTTCAAGTTCCTGGGAATCTACTCCACTTGGACTTCGTCGAAATTTTTCCGAATCCTTTTTACCTCGGCCAGGTATTTTATCATAAGTGGCTTTCGGGCCTCGAAACGCCCGGTTACTTGGCCGACGACTAGTGCGGAGTCGCTGCGTACCCTGATGGTCTTCAGCCTTAACCCAGAGGAGATTCGTAGCCCTGCCAATAAAGCCTCGTATTCTACGGCGTTGTTCGACGCCCTAAACCGAGCTTTAGAGAGTACTCCATTTCCGCCTCATCCGGGTCGCGGATGATCAGGCCAGAACCTCTCCTTTCCTCTGTGGAGGATCCGTCCACGTAGAGTATCCAGTCCGGGATAGGGCTGGGCACCTCCTTGACCGAGGGTCGTGGTTTGGTGCCCCGCGCTGCCGTTCCTTCTTTAGTGGGGAGGTGCATTCGACAACAAAATAAGCTAAGACTGTGCTTTGATGGCTTGTCTGGGGAGTTATTTGATGTCGAATTGAGACAAATCCGACCTCCTTTTCTCCAGGCGACCTTATGATTCGAGGGAGGCGAGGATAGACCCTAAAGGTCGCTCAGTGAGGACGAGGATCGTGTGCGCTTGGAAACAGCGTCGAAGTTTTCTGGAGGCAACGACAAGCGCTAGGACTATTTTCTCTATGGCCGGGTATCTTGTTTCCGCGTCCTTGAAAACATGGATCACATAGTTGACCGGTCTCTGTATGCTTTCAAATTCTCTGACGAGCACTGAGCCTACAGCTTGGTCAGAGACGGCTAGATATAGTAATAGCTCGTCACCCTCGACCGGTCGGGTGAGAAGCGGTGGGGTTGCTAGGAGCACCTTGAGTTGTTCGAAAGCGTTCTGACACTCCTCAAACCATTCGAACCTAAGAATTTTCCTTAGGGCCCTGAAGAAAGGGAGACACTTCTCTCCGGATTTGGACATAAAGTGACTCAATGCAGCCGCCACCCCCCTCCCCGCGTGAGTCGCATGATGTCGACATTGCTCTTGGGTGTTGCCATATTGAGGATGGCGCTGATTTTTTTTGGGTTCGCTTCGATTCCTCGGTGGGTAACCATGAACACGAGGAACTTCCCACCGGTGAATTCGAATGCGTATTTAGCTGGATTCAGCTTCGTTTTGTACTTGCGCAGGACGTCGAATGTCTTGCCGAGGTCCTTAGTGTGCCTGGCTGACGAGGCGGATTTTACGAGCATGTCGTCGACGTAGATTTCCATGTTTCTCCCAATCCGCGGTTTAAACAGCTTGTAACGACCCCAATATTACTATATCTTCGTGTTTTCTTTCTTTAGTAAAATATTGTATTTATTTATTCTTAGTATTTTTCCGTATATTTTGTTTTCTATGAAATATATTATTTTATTATTCCAACTAATTTTCCCAAACTCATTTTTTAAAACTAAATCCTAACCTATTTCAAATTAAACTCAAGATCTGACCCAGCGTATAACCCAAATCCAATCTCATTTTTCATTTTCTTTTATAAAACTATGAGCCAAAAAACCCACTTTCTTTTCAAGCAACAACACCTATTTAATTCTAATTAAATATGTGCACGAACAATCTTGAAACTCATTGGTTAAGTCCTTACATTATTATTCTATAAGTTAAATGTTCAAATCCTCATTCTTGCAATTATTTTTTATCAATTTTTATCCTTCTCATAATCTAAAAATGAGACCTTTCATTTCATTTTCTTTTTAACTCCCAAAATAATCAGAATAGTTATGAGGTATAATTTATTAGAATTATGGTGGTCATAAACTTTTTTATGTCACTCTTCTTTCTTTTCTTCACCTCGCATTTATGTCATTTCCTATCTCTCTCTTCATCTCTTCTTCATCTCACCTTAGCCATTTCCTTTTGATCAATTCTAAAAATAAAATAAAATCTCTTTTCCCTTGAGTTTGGAGAAGCACCGGTTCTATCAAGTTTTAAAGACTCGGTTGAAAATTTTATCTAAACGGTGAGCCGGATGTTATACCGACTCACACAACCTGTAAG
Organism: Agapanthus africanus; assembly: GCA_030015575.1. Taxonomy (NCBI): domain Eukaryota; kingdom Viridiplantae; phylum Streptophyta; class Magnoliopsida; order Asparagales; family Amaryllidaceae; genus Agapanthus; species Agapanthus africanus. The sequence continues at coordinate 108,624,173 of JASDDO010000024.1, forward strand.
TCCCTTCTCTCTTCCTCCCTCCATCTCTTTATTCTCCTCCTGTCATACCTCGTAAACCCGCTATTTTTTTCATATCGTAATCCGTAAAAGAAGATAAATATAAACATATATATATATATATATATATATGGTTTTATATGGTTTAATAATAGCTTATTGTCTCTTGTTCAAATTAAAGTGTTTTCAATTCTTTGTTCATGACTATGAATATTTATTATGAGTTGTGAGAACATAAATTTCATGCCACAATATATCTATAATGTCTCATGAAATCGGTTTTCTTATTAAAAGAAAAATAGAAACTTGCATAAAAATACTAGTTAATCTTCTTGCCGATTTTAGTATACATATCAATACATTTATCTTTAAAATAATTTTTAGAAATTAATTTTTACTTCTAAAAATTTCAAGAAATTTACCTTGGATAGTATATATTTTTGTGTACATGCTGTAAAAATATTTAGATCGAATCGCTTAACGGTTTAGGAATTATATCGTATTTATTCATTGTTCGTAAAAACATAAAACTGCATTTATCGGTCAACTTTCTAAACATTTAACTTGATTTAACGATATCCAAATTGAGCAAACTCAGGTGTTTTGGATATCTAAATCAAATTATCTAGATTTTCTTAGTTTTATATTTGTACTGAAAACCGACGTAAAATATAGAAAACTGCGTTACAATATTAAGTGACGGATCTGGACAGAATTTGTCCTGATTCGCACACTGTTTTTAAATAGAACATAATTCGAACTCCCGATATCTGTTTGTGACAAACTTTAGATTTGTAGATGCAAAATTGATGGAACTATAATTTTCTGTATACTATATTACTTAGAAATGCATGAAACAACCTGATATAGGCTTTACAATACAATATATAGTTGTTGTCCAGAAATCTGAATTTCTGTTTTAAACGCTGATATTAAAATGATCATAACTAGAGCTTTAAAAATCCAAATCGCGCGATTCTTAGTGTTTTGGATAAGTACCCCAAAAGACCTACAATTTTCTAATAATTTTTGTAATCTGAAACCTGATAGAAATTAGCTCAAACTTCTTTTTAAAAATGTGTGACAGTGCTGAACAGATTCTGACCTGTTTTGCGCGATGATATGAAAACATATATATCTCCCAAACCGGTAGTCGTATCTAGGCGAGACTGAAACTCACGTGTGCATAATACTTAAGGATATGTTTTCGTTTATATTCTGATTTCAAATGAGTTGATTAACTAGTCGTATATATCACATATTTACAACATTATTTTGGACGTTACTTGTATACTTATCTCATATCATGTTCTGTAATTGCTTATTTATTTTTATTTATATGACTTGTGATTAAATCATTACATGTTAGAATTGACTGTATCTTGACACAACTCAATCATGAATACTTAAACCCAGTATATACACTTGAACCAATTTTACTCGAACTATGAATACAATTGGCATGACTTGCACTTGACATGACTACATGAACTCAATCTTGAAAACTTGATATCATACATCACCTTGTGTATTCATGAATTCGATCAAGACATGTAACATTAATCGTAGACTAATATACACGGGGTGTTGGGGTAGTTTGAGTATGAATCCAACGGAATCTCATGAGTCCCATTAATACAAATCATGTTACTGTGGTACCGAGCTGAAACGGTACAAATCACGAATTCACGAATGAGGGCCCGTGTTTCCAAGCTCTTGGATGATAGCCTATTGGGTTTGGAATACTTTAATAACAATTGAAGTCCCGCTAGTTTTGGCCCGTGATTTCTTGCCTCTGAACGATAGCCTTGTGTTCGAGAATACTCTTGAGATTGGTTGACATTTATACTTGAACTAACGTTAGTTGCTTTTACCCTTTTAGAGACCTTTTAGGATACTTACATTCATTTCATATTCATTATACCTACACTCCACGGTCATGCTATACTTATTTACTATGCTCATGCTATATTGCCATACTTACATAGTTGTCATTAAAATTACCATGTTATACTTGTTCAAATTTTATTTCCATTCATACTATATCATATGTCACCTTGCATATTCATTTATATATTTTCACATCCCACCTTTCTTGGGGACTTACCTAGCGCAAGTTCGCTGACGGGCATTCCACTCATTTCTTTATTTCCTTGGAATGTTCGTCAGATAATCTAGAGATCGAACCGAGTCAGGAGGATTACTCTTATCTTGTGGAGCAGATCAACTACTAGTTCTTTCTTTTCAGCTTTTACTTATTGTATATTACCTGTTTAGGCACTTTCTTTTATGCATCTTTGTTTTCAGACATCATGTATTCAGTTTGAAACTTGTGAAAGTTGGGAATGAAAATATATAAAGTTGGATTTTCATTATCATATCTTTTCTTGTCATTTTATATTACTTATATACACTTAGCGTATTTGTTTCGAGAAATGACCTTCTCGGAATAAATACATCGCGGGCTTGTCGCATGTCGTTACCGCTCTTTTGGAAAGTGGGGCATGACACAGCTTGTTGACCAGCGCTGATACGTGGCCCCGGCGTTCTTGAGTCCGAAAGGCATCACTTTGTAGCAGTAGACTCCCCGATCAGTGGTGAAGGCGGTAAGCTCCTCGTCGGCCGGGTTCATCCGGATCTGATTGTAACCGGAGAAAGCGTCCATGAAGCTCAGTAATTCGTGGTCGGCCGAGCTGTCCACTAGCTAGTCTATCTGAGAAAATGGATAGTTATTTTGGGGGAAAGCCTTATTTAAGTCTGTGAAATCGACGCACATACGCCATTTCCCGTGTGCCTTCTTGACCATGACCACGTTCACCAGCCAATCCGAGTAGTTCAGGTTTCTGATGAAGTTAGCGGCGAGCAATCGATCCACCTCGTTTTCTATCGCCTTATGTTTAACCGATGCAAAACTTCTCTTCTTTTGTCGGATCGGGCGGGCCTTCGGGTCGACCCCGAACTACTGGGAGATCACTTCAGGGTTAATCCCGGGCATGTCCGCTGGCGTCCAAGCGAATACGCCCGAGTTATCTCGGAGGAACCGGATCAGGCCTTCACGGGTGTCCCCTGTCAAGAGAGAGCCGATCTGGACTGTCCGGCCGTCGACTCCCTCTATGAGGGGAACTTCTGTCAACGCTTCCACCGGGACATCTCGAAATTCTTTTTGGTCATCGCGTGTATCTAAGTACCCCTGGAAATCATGCATGTCTTCAAAATCTACGCCCTGCTCTCCGGCGGGGGACGTCGAGGCGAGGAAAATTCTGGCGGTTTGCTGGTCCCCATAGGCCCGGCCTATCCCCTCATTATCCAAAGGGAATTTGAGCGCAAGGTGATAAGTCGAGATCTGAGCCCGGATGGCATTTAAGGTAGGGCGTCCCAGGAGGATGTTATAGGACGACGGGACCTTAGCAACTAGGAAGTTCATCGATACGGTTCGCGTCTTGCCCGCTTCCCCAATGTTGAGTAGGAGGGTGACCGATCCCACGGCCGGGACGGAATGGTTGGTGAACCCAGAGAGGACGTGTGAGGTTGGCTGAAGGTCGGATAAACTTAACCCCATACTCTTGGAACAGTCATAGAACATGATATTCACCGAGCTCCCTGAATCGACCAATATTCTCTGGACCCCGTAACGGTGAACTCGGGCTGTTATCATAAGAGGGTCATTGTGAGAAAGTGATATACCGTGAAGGTCTTCATCGGTGAAGATGATCGGGTCATCCTTCCTGCACTTCTTGTGGGGTGGATTGCTTACGCCTTCGATTGGCAGGAGGTGGTGGTTCCCCTACTTCCTAGAGCTGGATCTGCCGAAATGACCATGATTTGCCCGATTGTGAACTCCCCGGGAAGGGTTTGATCTTTTTGCTCCCGCTCCGTCTGTCACTTGTCCCGTAGGTATTTCGCCAGGTGACCGGAGCGGATCAGTTCTTCAATATAGTCGGGGAGCTGTTTGCAACTTTCAGTCGGGTGACCTTGCGACCTATGATAGGCGCGGTATGGGCCATGGAGACGCTTGCCCGTCTTTTAGGTAGCTGGCGGGAGCTTAAAAAACTTATCGCCCTTAGCTTCCTCCAACAGTTCAGTCTGGGAAATGTTCAGAGGGGTGTACTCCTGGAACCTCGGGGAATAAGGTTTTAGATGATCGACTTTCTTTTTCTCTTCGTTGTCCCTCTTCTTCCGGTCTGCTTGGTTGCCTCTGGGCAGATTGGAGTTCACCTCTGACTCGAATTGGATTTCTCGCTCGGTCTATGCTTTCTCTTCAGCCATGGTCTTAGGTTGTGCCAATGCAAAAGAGCGGAGCCACTCTTTGTGCCTAAGACCCGACCTCAGTACGGTGATAACTGTTTTGTCGCGGTGCTCGGGAACCTCCAGGAGGGCATTGTAGAAGCGGGTGACATACCCTTTGAAGGATTCCTTGTCTCCGCTCTTGACCGTGAATAGGTAGTCAACCGTCTTTTTCTGTCGTCGGTTACCGACAAAATAATGGAGGAATTGGGTAGATAGCTCGTCAAAGGTCGAGATGGAGCGCGGCGCAAGCCCCTGAAACCAATCCCGACCACCTCGGATAAGGGTGGTAGGGAAGGCCCTATATTGAGCTGCATCCGAGTTGTCTTGGAAGCTCATGGAGACTATGAACGCGTCCAAGTGGTCCTTCAGGTCGGACTTCCCATCAAATAGAGGTACTTTGGGCGGCTTGTTCCTGGACGAGACGTGCTCGGTGAGGAGCTGCTCTATGAAGGGTCTCATGAGTGAATTAGCGGAGTACTTCGCCCCTTCGCCGGCCGCGTGGTCGTCCTGTCGTATGTCCTCAATTTTCTTTCGAAGACCTCGATTCGTTGGTGGTATCCCGAGGACTCCCCATATTCAGAGCGCCAGCTATCTCTGCTCCGGGCTTGCGCGACAATGCGGCTTCTGTGTTGCACTAACACATTTCTTAAATTCTCGGGCAAGGCCCTTCTTGAGCAGTCCCGACGTTCGCCGTTTGTGCGTCCCCGACGGGAGTGGAGGCATCGGTTGAGTATGGAACCAGGCGAACTAACTGACACCTCCTCGGGGGGTAAGAGAACGCAGCGGATGTTGGAACGATGGACTGGTCTCCCCTGAGATCGGGGCGTCGAACTGTTTGGCGCCCATCGGGTCATTGAATCATTCCCCGCATACAGGTTGTAACTACCGGAATCGGCGTGCCGGTGTTCGTTACATCAGGATGAGCGCGATTGAGGTCAAGTGCCCGAATGCGTGTTTCCGCCAGCATGCGTACGTTGCCATCCCAGGAAAGGGGAACTGTGGCTTGGTGGCTGGCCGCTTGGACACGGGCAAGCGAGTCCACCATCGCAGTAAGCCTGTCGATCCTAGCGGATAGGGTGTTGACGATATTAGGAGGGGGAGTGAGACCGCTCCCGCCTCTGTTATGGGGGGCGGGACGGCTCGTGCTGGAATCGTCATGGTTGTCGCTTGGCATCGGATCGAGAGCGGAAGATCGACTTTATGGGTGGAGAAACTTTAAGCTTTTCCCACAGACGGTGCCAACTGATGGAGGTCGGAATCTCCCTCAGATGTCGTCCTCCATCGATCTGGCTGCGAGCGGTTTTGAACGGTTGAGATTGGGTATGAGAATTGTTGTGTGGATCTCAATGGGTTGTCGGATGTTGTTAACGCCGAGCTACCTGCAAGGGAAGTCCCGGGATGGGAAACCACCGTACGACTCTCCGACGATCAAGTTAGTACCGTAAAATAAGAGCAGGGTAGCGACGTATTAGAATGAGTTCGAGTTACCTGAGTCGTCTGAAAGAGGGGTTTATATAGCGGTCACATGGAGCGAGTCGGCACGATATCCTCGCCGTTAGTTACGTCCCTGCGTTACGCCTGTGTCGATGACGGGATATGCTCATTAATGGAGGGGCACGCCAGCGTAGGACGCGGAACATGGGGTGGCGGATATCTCGCTTTGGCGAGATACACGGAGCCGTTGTGGGGACGCTTGGGCTCCGCGCTCTCGGTTGATCGGGGAAGCCGAGGAAGCTCAGCTCGATGGATGGCTTGGAGGCGAGCTGGGAGGCCAAGGAAGCTCAGCCCTGCAACAAATCGGAGACAAGCAAAGAGGGTGTAAGTCCGGCTGCTGGATGGCTCGGGGCCGAGGAATGGGGATGTACGCTCGGGGACGAGACCCCGAGGAAAGTCCCCAATGCACCGCATTGATTCTACCTCCGCAGCCACCAGAAGCCCAGTGGGTTTACATGGACGACACGTCATCTGGTACGTGTCGTAATCTGGAAAATTCCTGTTCATGAGCCTTATCAAAAACATAATAGATTGTCGTTGAGTGGTAATTTGATTTCAAGAACTGAAAAATGGAGGACGTTGTTTCTTTCTTTTTGATTCGAGATAACAAAAAAGGGAGAGACTGTAGAAATCTTCTAGCCTTCTAATTACTCTACGTCATCAACATTTTTTTCATTTTTCTTTTTAGTTCAATTTTATTTTCTGACATCGATGGTGACATCTCTTTATTGGGCAAATTTCATCTTTGAGAGTATTTTTGCACATGCAAATGTTTTCATAATAATAATGGATTAAACTTGTGAAGATTAAGTATTCCCTTCCTATATATCGATTTAAGAAGAGGGTTATTGATGGAGGTCAGAATCTTCCTCAGATGTTGTCCTCCGTCGATTTTATAGCCAGCGGGGCCGAACGGTTGAGACTGCTGATGAAGGTTGGATGTGGATCTCAATGGGTTGTTGTTGACGCTGGGCTACCTGCAAAGGAAGTCCCGTGGTGGGAAACCACCGTAGGACCCTCCAACAATCAAGTAAACACCGGGGAATATTTAGCAGAGTAACGACATATTGGATTCAAATTCAGTTCAGTTACGTAAGTCGTCTGAAAGAGGGGTTTATGTAGGGGTCGCATGGAGCAAGCCGATCTGAGATTCTCGCCATCCATTATGCCCCTGCGTCACATACGCGTTGATGGCGGGATACGCCCATTAAAGGAAAGATACGCTTATTAATGGCAAGATACGCTAATGTGGGCTGCGGGACGTGGAGCAAGCGGTGGAGATCTCGTCGTAGCGAGACACACCGAGCCTTTATGGAAGCGTTCGTGCTCCGTGCTCCCGGCCAAATAATGGGCACTGAGGAACCTCGATTATAGGATAGCTCGAAAACGAGCAAGTGAACTGAGAAATCTCAGTTATAGGATATCTCGGAGACGAACTATTGACTGGCGATTAGCCGAAGAGGAAACGTACTCTGGGATGGTCTCTTAAAGGTAAGGTGCAATCTCGGAAGCGATGCGTCGAGGAATATCCCCAATGCATCATATTTATTCCAGCTCCATAGCCCCAGAAATCTAGTGGGCTTATATGGACGACATGTCATCCGCTACGTGTCGTGATCCGGAGAATTCCCATTTATGAGTATCATCAGTTACCAAATGGATATGATTAACTTGAGCCGTATTCTATTTCTGGTGAATGTTTAATGTTGTTTGTTTAGAATGTTTATACTGTGAACATTACTGTGATAAAGATTCCTTCCCCCCCCCCTCCCCCACCACCACCCACAACACACACAAAACGGAGCCGTCCTATGAGGTCAGGGCCTATGCATCATTTCTTATTTTGAGGCCAACTTTTCAAATACACAATTTTTCGTGTTTTCACTGATTTCGTACCAGCCATTGAGATATACATGATTTAGAAAACCTATGTATGAAAATCACGTGAAGTGGAGAAGTCTAACATAACCATCAAACGATCGCATTTTATCGAATATCGAAAAACCGTTAATTTTTAATCCACTTGATATGGATGTGGTAAATGTATCCAAATCTCACAAATTTTGATACATAACATATCTAAAACATGTAGCTTATGATGACCGGTATCGATCAGTAAAGACAAAATGAGTTACGTGTTTGTGAAGTTAGGCCTAAAATAAGAAACTGAGGCCTGGCTTGACAAGATCAGCACCCTATATTCTATCTTTCATGTGGGATCATGCTAATTGATTTCATTTGTATAACACTTATATCCAATTAACCCATCCTTTTGAATTCATGCTCTCACCTATATATCCAAAAGACAAATATCATGGGCCCTGCATGACATTATGATATGAGTCACACGGATTCAAGAGGTAGTCCCACGGATTTAAGAGGTTGTCCCCACGGATTCAAGAGGTAGCCCCTACCTCCTTGGCATTACACTTGGCGTGACACTTTGTTCTGTAAGCAAGAACCGGGTCTCGACACAAGTGAACTAAGAAATCTCAGCTATAGGATAGCTCGGAGATGAGCTATTGGCTGGCTGTTACCCGAAGAGGAAACGTACTCCGGTGTGGTCTCCCAAAAGATCAGGTGCAACCTTGGAGGCGAGGCGTCGAGGAATGTCCACAATGCATCGATCATATTTATTCCAGCTCCATATTCCCAGAAATCTAGTGGGCTTATATGGACGACACGTCATCTGCTACGTGTCGTGATCTGGGGAATTTCCACTTATGGGTATCATCAGTTACCAAATGGATATGAATAACTTGAGCCGTATTCTATTTCTGGTGAATGTTTAATGTTGTTTGTTTAGAATGTTTATAATGTGAACATTACTGGGATAAACACCCCCCCCACCCCCCGTCCCCTCCCGCGAACACACACAAAATGGAGCCATCCTATGAGGTCAGGGCCTAGGCATGCATCATTTCTTATTTTGAGGTCAGCTTTTCAAATACACATTTTTTCGTGTTTTTCACTGATTCCGTACCAGCCATTGAGATATATATGATTTAGAAACCCTATGTATGAAAATCACGTGAAGTGGAGAAGTCTCTAACATAACCATCAACCGATCGCATTTTATCAAATATCGAAAAACCGTTAATTTTTAATCCACTTGATATGGATGTGGTAAATGTATCCAAATCTCACAAATTTTAATACATAACATATCTAAGACGTGTAGCTTATGATGACCGGTATCGATCAGTCAAAACAAGGAGCGTTACGTGTTTGTGAAGTTGAGCCTAAAATAAGAAACGAAGCCTGGCTTGATAGGATCAGCTCCCTATATTCTATCTTTCATGTGGGACCATGCTAATTGAATATAACACTTATACCGAATTAACCTGTCCCTTTGAATTCATACTCTCTCCTATTCAAGAGACAAATATCATGGGTCATGCATGGGCCCTGCATGATATTATGATATGAGTCCCATCTTTATATTTCCTGAGCAGGAGATGGTGTGAATTCATAGTGGATAGATAGAGTATCGCTCTTTGTATAATATTCTCACATGCATACTTTGGCCAGCAGCCATATGGAAAGAATATGTCCACCATATCCTATTCTGCCTAACACACGCACCCAACCAAAAAGGAGGGGTAAAAAAAAAAAAAAAAACCCGCCCTCCAAATCCGTCGATCTTTCAATGGGAAAATGGAATGCCTATAATTTATTTAGGCTTTATGGAGCTGTCCTTGTCTCCTAATATGAATGTGGGCTTGGATTGGGTCCTAGTGGTCCCATGAAATCACATGGAGTCTACAAGTCCTAGCTTTAATTTATTATATAAAAAAATTTACAAAAATGTGTTGACAACGTAATGGAGGTAATTGCCGCATGTTATATGGTGGACCCATGCATCATGCAATTTACAGTGGGCCCCTGGACTCTCCATATAATGCCCATGTGTGTGAGAATTAATGATGTCTCCATGCTTTTGCTCTTGTTTCATTCATGTCCCTTAATTGAAACAATATTAGAGCTAGGGTTTACACATGCATGCATGACATGAAAATCTCTCTCTCTCTCTCTCTCTCTCTCACACACACACACACACAAAGTAGGCTGTCATTTGCTGGAAAGAATAGGAAGCAATACTGTTGGGAATTAGCCAGAGAGGTTTCTAATCCTTTGTTTTTCTCTCTTTATGAGCTGTGTTTGTGTTTGTATGTGAGATGTTGAGAGACCATGAAAGCGCTACACGGTGCTACACAGTGATGATGAGGCAGATGGCTGTATATTTAGATAAGTAGAACAACACTTCACATTAATCGACCGAGCATGTATATCCGTTAATTATAATGTCTCAAAAGTAGTCATTATAGGGTCTGCATATATAGCGGAAAGACAGCGACAATATCATGTATATATACGGCCTCTAAGTGTGCATCCAAGTAGACGATATGCGAAATAGTATAGATACAGCGTTGATTATTGATTAATTTAGAAGTGTGGGATCGCGAGTAACGAATATTAGGACGATCGATTTATGGACGTTAGCATCAAGAAATCTTTAGACAATAATTTAGAGCCTATGTCTCGCTATAAGCTTATATTTTATAAACCTTGAAAATTCTAGGTCTAGATTAATATATATCAAGGAACCTTTAATTAACTCAGGGTTAGTATCTCTTTTGTGGCAGGCATTAGAATAAATGCATGTCAAGTGAAGAGATGTGTTATATATATACTATAAGTAAGATATTGTTAGACTATGGATTTAACTTCCTTTTCCTTTTCCCACATTTCACTCAAAATCAAGGGTTAAAGGTAGATAGTGCATCAAGGGACAACTTGATCCTCTTCCCCAGGGATCCCGACCAGATGATGGATCCCTAGCTAGGAGAGCCGCCGACTCTAACAATCGTCCATGTACCCAACTTTCCATCCTAACTCCTCTACGTTCTTAGTAGCTAGCCCATCTTTTTGGCTCAGCAGAGTTTTGCCAGCTAGAGCTATTTATTATATTCTCAACAGGTTGTGTATGGTATAAGTGGTATTAATGTGCTGATCATTATCATGGTGTGGTAAATTTGTATCAAATTTGGTCCATATATGCAGGGCACTCATGATATAGTTAAACCTTCAGGACTAAAACCTTTAGAAGAAATGCATACATGTAATTAATTATGTTTGCAAGATATAATATTGACCTTATGGATGTCGTCGGAGATGGCGAGCTCTATCTTAAGGAAAATAGCTAGTGAAAGATAAAACTAGCTATATATTTTTTTACATAAGCTAAATCAACGGTGAAAAGGATGTAGAATCACATGAAATTTGGTGTATCCACATCTTAGATGATAACGATGAAAATGGTGGATGCCTATCGGCGGAAAAAATGAGAGGGTTGTATTTTTTCGACGCCATAGGAGGAAATTCCCTCCTATGGCCTCTTCCCTCCATTAACCTCATATATATATATATATGAGGTTAACCTCTTCCCTCCTATGGCCTCTTCCCTCCATTAACCTCCATTAACCTCATATATATATATATATATATATATATATATATGAGGTTAATGGAGGTAAGAGGCCATAGCAGGAAATTTCCTCCTATGGCGTCGAAAAATACATCCTCTCTCATTTTTTCCGCCGATCGGCACCCACCATCTTCAACGTTATCATCTAAGATGTGAGTACACCAAATTTCATGTGATTTTACAACCTTTCACCGTTGATTTAGTGAGTTCAAAATTAACGGTTTACCGACAATAGAACTTTTTACATTGCTAAATCAACGGTGAAATGGTTGTAGAATCACATGAAATTTGGTATACCCACATCTTAGATGATAACAATGAAGATGGTGCCAATCGTCGGAAAAAATAAGGGAGGGTGCATTTTTCTGACGCCATAGGAGGAAATTCCCTCCTATGGCATCTTTCCTCCATTATTCTCTCTCTCTCTATGAGGTTAATGGAGGAAAGAGGCCATAAGAGAGAATTTTCTTCTATGGCGTCAAAAAAATACATCCTTCCTCGTTTTTGCCGACGATCGGCACCCACCATCTTCATAGTTATCATCTAAGATGTGGGTACACAAAATTTCATGTTATTCTACAACATTTTCATCATTGATTTAGTGGGTTCAAAATTAACGGTTTACCGACAATAAAACTTTTTACATTGCTAAATCAACGGTGAAATGGTTGTAGAATCACATGAAATTTGGTAAATTCACATCTTACATGATAACGAAGAAGATGGTGGGTGCCGATCGGCGGAAAAAATGAGGGAGGGACGCCATAAGAGGAAATTCCCTCCTATGATATTCTCTCTCTCTCTCTCTCTCTCTGTGTGTGTGTGTGTGTGTGTGTGTGTGTGTGTGTGAGTTTGAGTTCTCTTTCTTCTGTTGCTTCGCCCCTGCATCTCGACCCTATTTGGTTTCATCTTTCCTTCTTCTTTCTCTCGCACTGGCTTGTATGCTTGTCCCCTCTCTGTACCTCTTTCTGGTTCTTAAAGCAAGATCGTTTCTACTAAATGATGAGATTCTTTCCTTGACTGTTCAAACTATATATCTGACACTCCAACTCCATTAAGCTTTCTCCAACTGGCGCTAGGGAGATGTGATGGGCTATTGACTATTCTGTTTTCACATTCTCTCTATTGATCTAACTATCTTTCAAATCTCTAACTGGCTTTTTCAGGGTTTGTTTTTGTGTGTGTGTGTGTGTGTGTGTGTGTGTGTGTGTGTGTGTGTGTGTGTGTGTGTGTCTCACATGATGCAAAAATGCAAACATATTGAAGGAGATACCTGTAACCCTAACTTCTCTAGGAGAATCCGTGCACAACTTTAGGCCTTTAGCTATATGGAAGTTAGCTGATGACACTCGGTCAAGATGTTACGCTGATGATGCTCAATATTGGCGATGCGAGATCAGGACACGTGGCGGATGACATGTCCCAAGACCGAAAAGAAAGGGCTCACTGAGGCCGACCGGGCCACCCTTGTACCCGACCTGCGAGCACAAGCTGGCCCTCCTCGGGCCCCCCTGCAAGTTTGCCTCCTCGGCCCCTCAGCTCGCCCCGAGCTTCCATAGGACCAAGACTCCTCAGCCCTCTTGCTCGGTTCCGAGCTCCCCAGCCGAGGCCGTTTTCCTCGGTCCTCCGACCGACCAACTCCACCACTCGCAGGCGTAACAGCCGCTCCGCAAATCTCGCCACGCGCAGATTCTCCGCCAGCAACGTTCTACGCCATCACGATCCCCATTAATGGGCGATCCGCTCTTTACGCGGGCGTGACGTCGGAAGCGTAACTGCCGGTGAGATTCTCGCGCCTGCTGCTGCGTGTTGCCGCCGCTATATAAACCCCCATCACAGAGGGGTCAAGTAAGCCATTCTTGATTCTACTTAGCCGTTACTCTGCTCGGATCTAGTACTAACTTGATCGTCGGAGGGTCCTCGGTGGTACCAAACCACCCCGGGACTTCTTTGCAGGTACTCGGCACTAAACTCCTCAAATCACCAATCTTCTCAAAACCCATTGAGACCCACACGCAACGGAAGATCACCGCCGAAATCCACCGAGAGATCAACGGAAGACAACATCTGACGGAGACCCGAAAAGAACCTCCATCATAAGCGGAGAATTTAATTTGATTCCAAGATCAGATATTTAAGAACGAGAGAATTATGAATTTATGATTATATATACATTGCAGTATATATACCTAGCTATCACATCTCCACAATTAACTTTAAATTTTTTATATCCCGCATGTAGCATTATCCGGACATGCAGAGGGAAATTAAAAGAGATCGAAAAATGTCAAGGGCAATTTAATTTTGTGGAGCCCAATGGTTCTCTCGCACCTGAAGTTAAATTGTTGAGAGACCAGAAAGGATATATATATATATATATATATATGAAATTAACTAGCTCTTGGAGACCAAACTAATTAAATATAGCCATATAGCTAAGGTTCCGGTTCTATCCATCCTAAAAGTTAGTTTCTAATATACAAAATAGAAAGTGATTAAGAAATTACAAGGGAGCTAGAAAGAAGAAGAAGAAGAAGTAATTAAATGGAAACCTTAGCATGCATGCAAATGATCTATATATAACCATAATTATTACCCAGGCATCCCACCAAATATGGAACTATGAAACACACACACACACATATATATAGGAACATCATAGAACTAAACCTAAAGAAGTCTTCACATTACATATTAATTCGACTATATGCAGAATAACTTTGGTGGGTACACTATATATAAAATCAAAAGAATTCCTTGCAAACCCTAAAAAAGATAATACGATCCCTTCCCCTTGATTTGTTAGGGAATGTCGTCTTTTAGGTTTCTAGCTTTAGTAAAGCTTCAAGTACAAGAAAACATCTAATGGACTGGATGTGGGACCCAACCTTGACTATTCTACATGGGATTGATTCAATTCAAGGGTCAATTCATTTTCTAGGGTATATGTCAATAATGTTAGCCAACCACCACTTTTGATTCTGACCCTCATCTCTATTAATCCCACCTGCAATACTTTTGGTTAACCATTAATTGATCAGCAAGGCAAGCAAAAATAAAAAATAAATAAACAGATTGATCTTTTAAATTTATACAACTCTTTACAAAAGTAATTGATAATAATTCTAAATAATGACCTATCTTAGTTGTACAGGATCTCAACATCCTAAATCAAAGTGAACCCAAACTATGATACTACAATATCGATCCACAGCAGTTAAATGAAGATATTTCATATTCTAACAACCATAAGTGAACATATAGAGAAAATAAATCTACATAGATATATATGTATGTATGTATATACATAGATATACATGTATGTGTGTGAGTGTGTGTGTATGAGTAATTTGAGTTTATAGGGAGCTTGATTTTTTCCCTTCTACGAATAATATTGACATTGACGACTCAAAGGTAAAAATTTCCAAACATTTGAAAGGACCATATTAAACTGTAATTAGCTTAGAACGGTTTCCATCGAAAACTAGAATGAGAAGTGAAAAATATATGATATGAAGATGTATGCATGTAAAACATAGGCATTAATGTGGGAAATAGTAATTTTTTTTAGATAACAGGTGGAATAAATTAGCCACCCCTTCATAAATGGGAGACCTCAGGCTCGATTCCGGGTCTCCACAAATAGGCTACTCTAAGCCCCATCAATGGGCTACTCCAAACCACATAATACTAATTATTTATTTACAATATAATCCAAGTATATCAGGTTTATTCCGAGAAAGTGTTTATTGTGAAAGCTTGAAGAATGATGATTGACGTGATCGATACGTGTATATAAGGTTATATTATTTATCCATGTAATTATCAATGGTTGTGGATTCATTAGGCTTATGTAATACATGCATGTAGAGCCATCACAAATGAAGGAATATTAAATTGAATTAATCCTTAAGGTCATTGAATCCTGATCAACAAAAATAATAATGCCCAAAGATAAATCATTGGAAGCCAAATGATTAGAGAAAAAGACTCAGAATAGCTAGATGTTTTGGTTTTTATGGAAAAAATGTATAATATTTAAAACCTGTTCGCAGGGACATGCTACAATATTAATATGCAAGATAATTTGCTCGCTATCTTACATAGGGCGAAGAAACCAAATAGCAATGTTATTGCAACCATTAAATAATTCTATATATTAGTTAATTTGATTTCTGTTAGTTAATCCATGTTAACACCTCTAACACCCTACGGAACTATAATTTTAATAATTATTCATGCCATAGTTTGTACAAAGAGAAAGCTTCTTCCCTAATTAACAAATGATTTTGCAAAAAAAACAATTTATTTTTTCTTTTTCCAATCATCTAGATCTCCCTGATCTCTTATTTTACTTATTTTCATTCTTTAATGCATTTGGGTTATAGATATTTTTGAAATATTTGGGCTAAATTAAGTTAACATATGGGTTGAACGATAAGCATCAATAGCATGAAAATAGAAAATATTGATAAGCAATGATAACTAGTTACAAATTTTACAAAAAGAAGTGTAATCAACAGATTATATTATGAATAAAAAAAGATATAAAGTATTTATTAAATTAACGAATAAAATAAGATTTCAAACGAAGAGAATTAATATAGAATGTGTAATAGAAAAGAGCCATATATATGAGCGAAGTTGCAAAAGTAAATGGTGAAATGAAGGAAAAATTTTCCAAAAAAATGCTTTTATTTGTGTATAAAGATCTAGATTATATTATAATTATTTTGAGTTTTAGTTGTTTCACAAGTTAAAAAATACACGGGGATATCATCTGGCTTTTTTTGGTTTGGGAGGGGTGTTATGTGATACACCCTCAAACCTTAGGATCCAGGGTTTAGTGAAATTTCCCTTAATTTTATCTTTTAATTAACCTAATTTACGAAATTCTAACCTTATTGGGTCATGCCATGTTTAAATAGCTTCATCACTTCAATTATAAAAGGAAATTTAAATCAAACTATACATATTTAGATTAGTTGTAAATATTTATAGTTATTTTTATTTTGAGAGCTAGCCTAGTATGACTACCTAGCTACCTATCTAAGGAGAAGATGATGTTATATATCTAAACAATTTCTGAAAAATAAAATTAATTAATAAGTTAATAAACATATTTTATGATCATCTCAAACAATATATCCTCTAAACGCATACACAATCTCTTATATACCTCTGAAACACCTCAACAAACACAATAATTCACGCTTAATTAATTACCTCGCAAACATAAATTCATGACATATCAAAAAAAGATAGCAACTAATAAACCATTAATATAGCCAGAATATCTTCCTTTCTAAATTCACAAATTAACTTTGTATCACTAGCCCTATGCAGAATCCATGACTAAGCTCTGCATGAGACTTACCTGATCTCTAAGGCATTGCACATAGCTCGCCGTCTCTTCAAGAAGGCAGCACAGATCCATCCTCTCTCCACCAGGAACAAGCCTTTGAAGGCTCTCAACCCTTGAAACCCTAGCCCTCCTCCTTTGAACCAACACAGCCCTACTGTTGTGCCGTCTCGTCAATCTTCTGCCGCTTCGAATTCTCCAAAGCAAGGCCTTGCTCCAAGATCTTCTGGTCCCCGTTGCTACGGCCATGGAAGCGTAGGCGGCGCGGCTTATTCTCCGGCTTCGGCCGCCGAAGGAAGAAGGGTCGGCGGCGGCGGTTTGGTGTATGTTGGCCAAGGCTTTCATGAAGTGGAAGGCCATGGTGGATTTAGGGTTAGGGTTAGCGTCCATGAGAGGGGGAATTTGTTGGATAAGGTGGTGGTGGCGGGCTAATTTTGAGGTAGATTTGCTTCTGACACAAAAGGGTCCTTCTTGTTTTTCTGACACAAGAAGATCACTGCCTCTGACATACTTGTCAGCCTGCACTCAAATCCCAAGTCTTATAAAACAAAGTTGGAGAGAGAGAGAGAGAGGTGTGTTATTTTCTATTTTCCTGCTGAATTGCATGTAAATAGCCAAGTTTTCACCGTTTTGACAGATAAATATCTAAATTTCTATGAGATACGGATAAATACCCAACTTTTTACGCCGTTTACACTTAACTAACTTCGTGTGATACATGAAGGTGGTATGACAGTTATTTCGTCATTGTTGTTACTTTCGTCTTTTTTAAAAATTGCTTAAGTCAAAAATAGGTATTAATGTGCAACTCGTAGAAACTTAGGTCTTTATACGTGAGTACCGTGAGACCTTGAGTATTTCAGTGCAATTTAGCCTTCCTTCCTGTTAGAATAGTCTTGAAGTAAATTAATTGGCATTTGTGGGGGGAGTTAAATGAAAAGAGAGACTTGGGAATCAATCAAGGTTTGTTTGATGCATGTTCACGTTCATGTGACGGTGGGGTTGGGGATAAGTGGGTGGTAGGGCCATGGAGAGCGAACCACCACATGATGGCACATGGGGGCAATTGATGACCCACTTTTGTGTGCAAGGTGGTGATGGGAACCTTTCTTTTTCTTTTATTGCAATTTTTTCTCTCTTTCTTTTCTGGCTTAGGTTGGAGTAATGTCTAAAACATTTGATTCCATCTTATATTTTTTTGCCGGAAGCGGCCTCTTCTGGCATCGAACCGGAAACAGCTTGTTGCTTTGGAGGAAGTACTATCGCATGAGCTATATAACCTATGTATTGGTCCATCTAATATTTAATGACAATATTTCATATGCATGATCATGTCGCTTCTACATATTATTGTATTGGTTGAATCCCTTATTGATATCGGACAAGTCAATAAAATTAAATATTTTTGAAATCCAAATTTTCTAATAAAATATAAGTATATGAAACTTAATTTCCTAGCGTTCATACAAGAGTCTTCCCAACCAATACCATGTGATTAGAGGTGTTAACGGAGTTGGTTTCCGGCTGCTTGTTAATTGTTCCTGAATCTATAGATGGATAATCAGTGGCCAAAATTTCTCGAAAACATGAGAAAATTAAAATTCACTCTTGACGATTTCGAACTGGGCTTTGTTTTATACGTACCCCTGCATTGGAAAGTATAACCAAAACTAGTATAAAGAAAATAAAAATGGAATAAAACAAACCCAAAATTTAATAGTGGTTTTTCGTTTTTAATGAACAGATGGGACATACTATGGAAAAATTAAACCCAACAAAGGGAAAGGTGAAATTAACAGATCTACAAAGAGAAAACCTAGGGATATGTTGGTTTTTTGTTATAAAATTTTGAAAACAACTTTCATACCAACTGGGGTGTTGTTGTTATCATAACTGGCTACAAAAGTCGACGGAACAAAAGTACAAGTCATAAAGTTGTGCTTTTATCCCCGTCTTGTAGTCAATCACAAAAACCTAACAACATATATATGTAAAATCTACCGGATTAATAGGTAAAATATCTCCTTGAAATATTCGCCTTCCCTCTCATATTTTTGGTAGATGGACACTACTTTTCATGTGTTTCGTGTCTAGAATATGGGGTCAAACCCAAGACACCGAGCAGGTTCGAGTTTGTTAAAGTCCAATTTATCACAACTTCGAAATTGTTAAGAGAAATATATTCTTATATCCTAACAGGTCTTGACAAATTGAGCATCTTTTTTACAAGCCGAACCCTAGGCTTTTGCGAGACGGTATGTTTTCTTTTTAATTGATCTACTTCATATACACGTCCGATCTTTATTATATATATTGTGCAAGGTATCTTCTTTTCTTCAAAAAGAAAAAAAAACACACTGGCCAGAAATTAAACATGGGCTGCTTTAATGCAATATCGATCGCTGCACCAAAACCTACCCATCTTGGTTTGGACAGGGTCATATGTTCAACCTACATTCGGTTGACAGTTATGAGTAACCAACTTAGTACCATATGCATTACTCACTATATATCCTTCTCGTGACCGTTGGCATGTTCATATCATGGGGATAACTAAAGTACTATGTTAGAGTTTAGTTCCACTTCAAGAAAATTGGGAGAGTAGGCATGAAGTAACACTTATATACAAAGGGACTCTCTATATTTTTTAATATAAGAGAATTCTATTTTTCCTCAAATTTCTTGACATGATATTAGAGCCCCGTTTCGCAAAATTAATCCTGGCAGCCACCCACCTCTCCACATTCACCCTGTAATATCGCCACATCACCACCTCCTGATCCGGATCTGGATCCCCATCCCCATCTAAAGTTGTGCGATGATGGAGTGATTCAGATCGAACCATCTCGCCTCCACCTCTTGATCCGGATCTGTATCGCACCACCGCCTCGTCTTCAGATCTCGCACCACCTCTCCTCCAGATCACACCGCCACTGCAACACCGAACCATCTCGCCTCCAGATCCAGACCGCACCACCATTGCACACCACCACCACGCCTCGATCCTCCAGCGACTTCACATCAGCCTACACCACCGCCGCATCGCCGCCGCATCACCATCGCGTCGATGATCTACTTCATCATCTGTTCGGTTTAGATCCGGTTGCCAATCATCTGTTCGGTTGGATGTTTGTTTAGATCCGGTCGTGGATCATCTGTTCGAATTTGTTTGTTCGATTGAGAGGTAGGGCGGTGCTAGGAGTTTTCGTGCAGTAACTCTGTTGCTGCCGCCATGGGTGACGCTGAGAAGGAGCTTGTCGAGTGATTTGTTGTCGAGCCAACCTTGGCTTCTATTAAGTTGTCGGATCAGAAACTCAATGGTTCGAATTGGTAACAATGACAGCTTATTATGATGACGAATTTGACTGGTAGAGGTAAGTATCATCACCTCACCAATGATCCCCCAACCCGAAAACTGCTACTTGGAAAAAAGATGATAGTTTGGTGAAAGATCTCTTATGGGAGGTCATGGAGCAGGAGGTAATGGATCCAGTTCTTACTTTTCCACTGCGAAGGAGATGTGAACATTGTTGCAGTTCACATATACAGGGAAGAGTAGCATGTCCCGGACTCACTTTATCTCTCAGACTTATTCTAGATCAGATCAGGGGAGTCAGACGTTAGAGAAGCACTATATTGCTTTCAAGAAAGTATGTAATGAGTTACGGGCTATTTTCCCTTTAGAAGCTGATTTGGAGAAAATTAAGACATGCCAAGGTAAGCTTGATGTACTGACCTTCTTAGGGAATCTGAATTCTTCATATGATACGGCACAACGACTAGTACTTGGTAGTGAGTCGTCAAAAAATCGTCAGGAGGCATTCCATCTGATCCGAAAGATGTTTCTAACACACCCGAACGCAGAATCAGTCGCAGAAAAGTCTGCAGTAGCTGATATGCCACAGAGAGACGGTTTCAGTTGAAGCAGGGGTTGTTCTGGTCGAGGAAGAGGTCATGGCAGTTATTATAGAAGAGGAGTTAGTGGAGTAGTAGCCGAGATAGTTACTCACACTACTACAAATAGGGGTTGCCCCTACGGATTTATCCGTAGGGGCAACCCACTGCCCCTACGGATATATACGTAGGGGCGAAAAAATACCCCGTAGGTGCAAAGGCCGCAGGTGCAAGTTGAGGCCCTGAACTTGCCCCTACGGGCAAATTCTTGCCCCGACGGATATCTGTGTAGGTCCTGTTGCCCCTACGGCTTAATCCGTAGGGTATAAGATTTTATATTATTTACGGTTTATTTTAATAAATTACTTTGCCCTACGGATATACCCGTCGGGGCATGTACTACCCCCTACGGATATATGCGTAGGTACGTTTCCGTAGGGGCATAAATTTAGGATTCCTGATATGTAGCCCCTACGGATAAAGCCGTAGGGGAGAGTCAGTGGCCCCTACGGATATATCCGTAGGGGCTTTCCCAACCCCCTGGTACTGAGATCTGGATGAAATATCAGTTACTGCTGATATTTTGCCCCTACGGCTATATCCGTAGGGGTAACATGTTTGCCTACGGATTAATCCGTAGGTACATATTATCTGAATTTTTTTTTTAAAAATGGGCTGCTTGATTTTTCCCGCCCTGTGCACAATAATATATACATCAATCAAATCATATATTGCAGTATTCATAATCACATCTCACGCATATATATAATATACAAAAGAAACCCAAAAACTGAATATGATATAAATACAAACCAATATCAATATCGTTTCAAAATGTAGTACAATGTGTATGATATAAATAAATACATGTTTCAAAAAAAAAGAACCAAAAATCTACCCTAGCTCGGTCCAGCTCCACCTCTGAATAACGATAGAATAACGCGCGCCTGCTCCTCGGTCAATAAACTATGCAATTTGTCGCGAGCAGGAGTCTGAGCGGCATGTGGTCTGCGCAGCCGCCGTCGAGGTAGTCGCTTGCGGAGCCGCGGCTGCGGGAGTCTGAGTGGGCGGTGGAGCTACATGAGCTGTCTGCGGAACCGCAGCCGATGTAGTGGCTTGCGGAGCCGCAGCCGAAGGAGTTGCGTGTGGAGGCTCGGCCGATCTACCCTGTCGCGTCTGGATATAACGTGTGTAAGAAGCGTGTAAGAACTGTTTATTATTCGAATTCGTATCATTATTAAGTTATTTCGAAACCCTGTTTGGATATCTAGTTTGGAAAAGCGTTGTTTATTTCAATTACATATGTATGTATGATTAATCAAACTTAAGTCTAAAACCAAATAAGCTCAAGCTACGTACTAATTATGGATAAGTTGATATGTATATAATATGAAATGATATTTTACTATAAAGTAATATACATACCAGCATCTCCTTCAACTCCTGAACGCTGGCCCTCAAGCTATCCAGTTCATGATGGATACGTCGCTCACTGGAGACGGAGGAAGTAACCACCGGGGTGGAGTCCAACCTCATATGGGCCCTGCTAGAGCCTAGTCCTCGGCCTCTCTCCCAACCTCCGTGGTGCCGTCCGTGTGCGGCGTCCAGGACTGGGGTCAGCAGCCTCGAATGTTGCCTTCCCCTAGCAACTGTCAGAACATTATATTTAGCACATACTGGTCTATAAAATTGACAAGAAACACCAAAATCAACAAATTCAAAGCCTTACCTACAGAGATAGAAGATGTGCTCCTCTGGTATCTGCATGTATCAAAATTTGAATAATATTAATTAATTTCAGTACATACATACTAACAAGGTAAACTCGCATATAGCGCTGCTTACACATATGACAGGGAGTGAACAAGCTCTTGTAGATCATCAGGCGCAAATCTAATCTCATCAAGCAGCCCATGATAATGAGTTGGACGACTAAGAGCAAAAGAAATGTGTGTATATTTATGATATAGCATTCTAAATCAATATACATGCCCTATATAATATATAAACATACCTGGAGGAACGGGAGTGGCCTCTGTCCCTGATATGGACGCATCACCAACAACTAGACAATCAAACATTGACAATATAAGTAATTTTGACATAAACAGGCATGGATATCTATAATATTACATTCAAAATGGATATTAGAGAGCGCACCTGCAGTGAGAAGTGGCAAAAGTATCACCCAACTAGGGTGTAATTTACAGAATCAGTTGAGACTCTTAAAAGTCATAGAAGAACCCGACCTGCACAAATCTGATGTATGCTTTCCATTTGACACTAAGAAGTCTCTAAAGGGAAAAGCCTATGTGAAAGCCATCATTAGTTCATATCAGAGGATTGATGCTGAAACAGAGAACGAGGAATGTCATTTTTTTCTTCTTCCGCCACATTACTGTCTTCTCCTTCTGCCACATTACTGTCTTCTCCTTCTTATTATGTTCGCGTGCAAATTCAATGACTATATTGAGAATATGGATTAATAGTGGGTAGGAAAAGTATTTCTCAAATGGCTTTTGCGTCTTAAAACCATAAACTACTAAGTAATGATATACATAATTTTTTTAGTATAAAGGTTGTTATTTTAAGTTTTCCCTTATAGAGATATGATCTAACTGCATCTATCAACTATAAGTGTGCAGAAAATTATGATAAGAAATCATAAGAAAGGGTCGTAGCCATGCATAACCTTGAATCTACATACCAAATCATGCAAAAGCATGCACTTATTGTCATCTTGCCTTGGAATATAAAATATCTTGGAAGACTATAAGCGAGCATTTAAATCTTGTTAGCTTTTGACTTCAACATATATTTTTCTCAAGTACCATGAAATATACTTGCTCCGTATAAACCGTTTTCAGGAAGATGGATTAATAATGACAAATTATCCATTGTGACTCACTAGGTTAGAATTTTCTCTTCTATTAACCATCTTTCTAATCAGCTTGGTAAATTTATTCGGAACCGGCTGCGAATCATTAAAAGACATGCATAAGAAAGAAAACTAAAATACAGATATATAGCATACCGATACATCGAAACTTCATAGTTGCGATGGCAATCCAGAGATATTTATTTCTACACACGTGGTGCGCGTGCGAATGCGTCAGGCAACATGGACAAATATTTCAAAACATGGAAAGTATTATTCGTATAAAGTAATTAAAACTTTTAAACAGCTTGGGTAGAGATATTTTCTTAGGTGATGCAATCATATCATGAGGACTAAATTTAAGCTATTATATATATGCATATGTATTTTTCTAACCTAAAATATCACACACACACACAGAAAGAGAGAGAGAGAACACCTGGTAGGTAAAAAAATCAGGTAGCAGGATCCTGAAGAAATGGAGTCCATAGCATTGCTCATCATCATCATCCATGATCCCTTTGATAATATTTTTTCAAAGGGATCACGGATGATGATGATGAGCAATGCTATGGACTCCATTTCTTCAGGATCCTGCTAACTGATTTCTCTATCTACCTGGTATTCTCCCCCTCTCTCTCTCTCTGTGTGTGTGTGATATATTAGATTAGAAAAATACATAAGCATATGTATAATAGCTTAAATTTAGTCATCATGATATGATTGCATCAACTAAGAAAATATCTACCCAAGGTGTTTAAAAATTTTAATTACTTTATACGAATAATACTTTTCATGTTCTGAAATATTTGTCCATGATGCCTGACGCATTCGCACGCGCACCACGTGTGTAGAAATAAATATCTCTGGATTGCCATCGCAACTATGAAGTTTCGATGTATCGGTATGCTATATATCTGTATTTTAGTTTTCTTTCTTATGCATGTCTTTTAATGATTCGCAGCCGGTTCCGAATAAATTTACCAAGCTGATTAGAAAGATGGTTAATAGAAGAGAAAATTCTAACCTAGTGAGTCACAATGGATAATTTGTCATTATTAATCCATCTTCCTGAAAACGGTTTATACGGAGCAAGTATATTTCATGGTACTTGAGAAAAATATATGTTGAAGTCAAAAGCTAACAAGATTTAAATGCTCGCTTATAGTCTTCCAAGATATTTTATATTCCAAGGCAAGATGACAATAAGTGCATGCTTTTGCATGATTTGGTATGTAGATTCAAGGTTATGCATGGCTACGACCCTTTCTTATGATTTCTTATCATAATTTTCTGCACACTTATAGTTGATAGATGCAGTTAGATCATATCTCTATAAGGGAAAACTTAAAATAACAACCTTTATACTAAAAAAATTATGTATGTCATTACTTAGTAGTTTATGGTTTTAAGACGCAAAAGCCATTTGAGAAATACTTTTCCTACCCACTATTAATCCATATTCTCAATATAGTCATTGAATTTGCACGCGAACATAATAAGAAGGAGAAGACAGTAATGTGGCAGAAGGAGAAGACAGTAATGTGGCGGAAGAAGAAAAAAATGACATTCCTCGTTCTCTGTTTCAGCATCAATCCTCTGATATGAACTAATGATGGCTTTCACATAGGCTTTTCCCTTTAGAGACTTCTTAGTGTCAAATGGAAAGCATACATCAGATTTGTGCAGGTCGGGTTCTTCTATGACTTTTAAGAGTCTCAACTGATTCTGTAAATTACACCCTAGTTGAGTGATACTTTTACCACTTCTCACTTCTCACTGCAGGTGCGCTCTCTAATATCCATTTTGAATATCGATAATATTACATTCAAAATGGATATTAGAGAACGCACCTGCAGTGAGAAGTGGTAAAAGTACCACCCAACTAGAGTGTAATTAACAGAATCAGTTGAGACTCTTGAAAGTCATAGAAGAACCCGACCTGCACAAATCTGATGTATGCTTTCCATTGGACACTAAGAAGTCTCTAATGGGAAAAGCCTATGTGAAAACCATCATTAGTTCATATCAGAAGATTGATGCTGAAACAGAGAACGAGGAATGTCATTTTTTTCTTCTTCTGCCACATTACTGTCTTCTCCTTCTTCTTCTGCCACATTATTCTCTTCTCCTTCTTATTATGTGCGCGTGCAAATTCAAGATATAATATAGCAAACTAGGATTGGTATTCAAATCCCAGTCCAGATTGGTATTCAAAATTTATTTAATTAGTTTGTGATCCACATCATTTGATTCGTTGCTTGAGGCATCAATGTAGGCACAAATATCGGCGACGAGGAACTCGACGAGGAAGAACGAGGGCGGTGGCGGGCTGAGAACGGAGGGCGCGCGGTGGCGACGAAGAGAAAATTAGAGACGCGGGAACGAGAGAAAATTTTGGGAACGAGAGGGAAAGATATCGAGGCGTAGGGCATTTCTGTGCCTTTTTTAATTAAATTCCCATTTAGGTGCCCGTAGGGCCAAACAACAAATTAAGATATAATATTTTTAAATTAAAATGTCGGGCACCGTAGGGACAAAGTGGCGCTTTTAGTTTCATATATGAGTATCGATGGGAATATGAAGGTTTCATATTATCATCGAGTATCATATATTGGATGTTATGCAAGCTCTGAACAAATCTTGAACGGAACTTTCACAAGAATTTACAATACCCGACCAGAATCCAATCCTGAGTTTGATGAAGCTTCAGGCCTTCAGCTTCCCCACAGAAAATAGTTAGGGCAAACCCTTTGCAAAACCATAGCTTTCATGCAGAGATGACGCTCAGAACATGCCAGCTTCCAAACACATTGAATAATACATAATCTCCCATACTCTCTCTCTCTCAATCAGACAGTTTATATTTGGATTTGAATTTAGGAAAAGAAATAAGATGGCTACAAACCAGCTTGCCTCGCCAATCTCATAACTATAAAGCTCATAAAAGTGGAAGCTTGAGGGCAAGCCATCATCGCCTCCATTCAATTGAAGCCAAATCATCCACAAAAAATAGAAATAAATATAATAATTGATCGATAGGCAAAATTGCAAGAAACCTATTCAGATTTTTGCATGAAAAAATAAGAGATGTAAAATAAGTAAAAGATTACCAAATGAAATTATCCCATCACTTGAACCCCCTCTCAAGACATTTTAGGAAAAATTCCCCCAGTAATTTTCCCAAACTCTGAAGGCTTCACAAAAATTTTAAATACAGATAATAATATGATTGAAGAGATCAATCACCAATTTTTTAATGAGGATCAACTGAAACCCCAAACAGAGCAAGCAAATTACAAAGATCCCAAAACCCCGCGTGGCCCAGCCCCAGCCCCCAGCCCCCAGCCCCAGCCCCAGCCCCCAGCCCCAGCCCAACCCTAACCCCAGCGTGGCCAGCTAAACCCCAACACCAACCCTAAGGCAAACCCTAACCCCAGCCCCACCCCAGCAGCAGCCGAACCCCAACCCTAACCCTAAGGCAAACACCAAATTAAGAATTAATATTTTAATTCTTGAACGTCCGTGCCCGTAGGGGTAACCCTTTAGGGTTACCCCTACGGATTAATCCGTAGGGCCAAGTTAAATCTGCCCCTACGGATTAAAAATTTTATAGTCAAAATAGAGCCGTCTATTGGGAACGACATCAAACTACATACAGAAAAATTAAGGATCGCTAGAAATTTTGTCAAAATTTTATCACTAACAGTGAACCTGTATCCAGCCTACCCACATCCTGGTGAAGGAAACTATGGACAAAAGGGATGAACCCCCAGCAAACCAGTCAACAAAGAGGAAAGGATAATGCAGTTTAAGCTAGTGCAAAGAAAGGTACAGTCCCCCAAATACTCTCATAGCTCAGGAAAGCATCTTGATGAGGGGGGAGATAAAAAGAGTTTTGCAATAGGGAATTGTGTCCCATTCCTGAGGTACGGCATAAGCCTAGGAGCCAAGTTGAAATGCACTGGCAAATAACCCCTCCACACACACGCATGCACATGCACACAGACACATACAGAGTTGTAAATCATATATGAGGATAATTACACAATGTAAATTCTTGATAATAGAAGCATCCTGCAAAACCACAAACCTTTTCAGTTATATGCAGTCATGAGGATCAAACTATAGCTAGGTATTGCAAAGATCACAAAATTGAGTAGATTTGTTACATTTGTTCATTCTAGTTTGGGTGTTCAAATTCCATATTCTCGATTCTAATATCACCCCTAACCCTAACCCTAACCCTAACCCAGCCCCAGCCGAACCCCAACCCAACACCAAACCCTAACCCGGCCTAACCCTAACCCCAACCCAGCCCCAGCCGAACCCCAACCCAACACCAAACCCTAACCCGGCCTAACCCTAACCCCAACCCAGCCCCAGCCGAACCCCAACCCAACACCAAACCCTAACCCGGCCTAACCCTAACCCCAACCCAGCCCCAGCCGAACCCTAAACCCAACACCAAACCCCAACCGAACCCTAACCATAACCCTAACCCCAACACCAGTCGAACCCCAACCGCCGATCGAACCCATACCCTAACCCTAATCCTAACCCTAACCACAACCGATACCTAATCCTAACCCTCATCGATCGCTACCCTAACATCATTATAATAATGTTTAACTAATTACCTGTAGGCGACGACGGAGAGGTAATCGGCGACGACGAGGGCGGTGGCGACAACGAGAACGGAGCACGGTGGCGACCACGAGATCACTGCAGGCGTGGCGACGACGATTCGGCTTGGATTCGGCGACGACGAGATCACTGCAGCGCGGCGGCGACGACGATCTCGATTTGGGAATTTGGTTTCGCGCGAGCGAAAGAAAGAGAATAAGAAATAATCGGCGTAGGGATCGATCTCTTAAGTCCCTATTTATATGCCCCTACGGATTTACCCGTAGGTGCTTGGTTTGCGCCACCGTAGGGGCAAAAAACACTTTAAAATTTAATATATTTTAAATAAATATTGAACGACCGTAGGGGCAACCACTTTGCCCTACGGATTAATCTGTAGGGCCAAACTTTAACTGCCCCTACGGATGTTGTTATCCGTTGGGGCAACCCCTTATTTTACTAGTGTCAGGAAGATGATATGGTCGTAGTTTAAAGGGGGCTGAGTGTAATTATTGTCATGAACTTGGACATATGAAATATGATTGCCCAAAGAAGTAACAGTTATACAGCTCATGTCGCTTACAGTATTAACTCTGTCATTAATTCTATAGATGTAGAAATGTCAGAAAGTTTCATATTGTTTCAGCTGTTTCAGCTCTCTCGGTCGCAGTCATTCTCTAGTGCTATATTTGCTAAGACAAGTAATTCTACTGCTTATTTATCCTCAGTAGCTCCTACGTCATGGGTGATTGACTTAGGAGCGTCAGATCACATGACTGGAAATTCAGGTAAATTGTCCAATTTCTCACATATTTCTCACACACCTATCAAACTAGCTGATGGTTCGATTTCACCTATTAATGGTATAGGTTCAGTGATTTTAAATCCATCTATACCTTTGCATTCAGTTTTATATATGCCTCGTTTTCCTTTCAATTTGCTTTCTATTAGTCAACTTACAAAATCTCTAAACTGTCGTGCTATTTTTTATCCTAACCACCGTGTATTTCGGGAACTGGGAACAAGAAAGATGATTGGCACCAGACATGTGTCGGATGGTCTGTATCAGATATGTAGTTTTTCAGAGTCGGTTGTGTTCGCCGCCGAAAACAGAGACGGAACCGCGTAGGTAGTCTTGTCTGAATTTGGGGGCAGATGCTATTTGGTTTTATCCGTCCACCTCTCCGAAGATGCCAAGTTGATTTATGGCACCATGTATCGAAGGTTTAGACGGATGCGGCCGATGTAGCAGATTTCGTCAGATTCTCCCTCGTTGTAAGGGTTTTTTTTATTGTGGGGACGCTCTTCCATGCAGGCGCAAGCCCCTGCAGTTAATTACGCTACCACATCACGGTTTCCACTTTCTCCTTCTCCAGATAGTCACTTCGTGTCGTGTATGTTTTTTTTATTTTTGGTTGCCCGTGAATTGTATACGGAGACTAATTTATGTTGTCGCCCATAGGGCGTGAATTAGTCCAAATCCGTATTTTCTTAGATTTGGTTTTGGGTTGGGTTTAAGAATCGTTAATCTCATTTGAGACTAAGATCAACTTAAACGTTTGTTAAGGATACGTTAGTCTAATTTTAGACTAAGATCTACTTAACAGGATCATTTAGATCCAACAAAAGAGCATTTGGACTCTATTGTTTTAGTTTGGGGACATTGCGGTCCATAAGTTTAAGGACATCATAGTCCGTGACAGTTTAAAAACGTCATAGTCTGTAAAGTTTAAAGATATCATAGTTTATGAGTTTAAGGACCCCACAGTCCATAAAATTTAAGGACATCATAATCCATGAGTTTAAGGACCTCACAGTCTGTAAAGTTTAAGGACATCATAATCCAGTTTAAAGAAGTCATAATCTGTGTGGTTTTGGTTCAACCGTTTGGGGATACACCAAATGTTATTGGTTATTGGGACCCTCCATCTCTCTGAAGACGTTGAATAATTACAATGACATATATCAGAGGTATGAAGAGATATACCCTTGAACCAATATCGGTTGGGAGATCTGTAGTCAAGTTTGGGACTAAGATTAAAGATTTATGAGCATATGAGCTCAATTAGGGATCTGTGGTCAACTCGGGCTCGACCCATTCAGTTAAAATGCTGGGCATTTAATTAGGCTCAGTTCTTTTTCATTTAACAATGCTGAGCATTGGTTTGTGTCCTGACAACATTTTTGTCTTTTATTGAGTGCTGAGCACTCATTATGGTTCTGGGGCTTTATTTAAAGAAAAATTTATGTTCCCTCAGCGCGCACATGAGGAGCACGTGGCGTGCTTGGTGCTGAGCGCCAGATTTAGAACGCTAAGGCGCTTCCTGTGAGATAGCGCACACGTGAGGAGCACGCGGCGCGCTTGGCGCTGAGCGCCAGTCAATGAGTGTAGAGCACTCTTTATAAAATAGCGCACACGTGAGGAGCACGTGGTGCGCTTGGCGCTGAGCGCCAACCTTGGAGTGCTGGGCGCTTCTTTTAAAATAGCGCTTAGAGCGCTGGACGCTGAGCGCCAGACTCGGAACGCTGAGGCGCTTCTTTAATTGGAGCACTAGGAGCGTTGTGGCGTTGTGCGCCAGTCTTGAAGCGCTGAAACGCTTCTTTTCAATTGGAGTGCTAGGAGCGCTGTGGCACTGTGCGCCAGTCTTGGAGCGCTGAGGCGCTTCTTTAATTGGAGTGCTAGGAGCGCTGTGGCGCTGTGCGCCAGTCTTGGAGTGCTGAAGCGCCTCTTTTTAATTGGAGCGCTGTGGAGCTGTGCGCCAGGCTTGGAACGCTGAGACGCTTATTTTCAATTGGAGCGCTAAGGGCACTGTGGCGCCAGTCTTGAAGCGCTGAGGCGCTTCTTTTCAATTTGAGCTCTAAGGCACTTTTTAGGCAACTTTGATCAGTTCTGCGCTCTGAGAATTAAATTCTCGTCATAGGAGATTTTGTCCCATAGATCTAAGAATTAAGTTCTTATTTTAATAAAAGATTTTACAATCTCTTCTGTTCTTGTGAAACACTTCGTCTTTATTTTATAGATCTATGATCTGAAGAAAATTAAGTTCTTCCCCATCACTTTTTATGATGAGATACTATGATCTCTTTTATGAAAGACCTCGGTCTTATAGATCTATAATCTAGAAAAAGAAATAGGTTCTTCTTCGCTTATGAAATAATTTTATCTCTTGTTCATTCCAGAATATTACATTTTGTACCGCACATTCTTACGCTCGTTTGTTTATAGGTAGGTGCTTTTAATCTGTGTTTGCTACATATTTACAGGCCACATGTTTCTAGTCCAAAATAACCCAATTAATACAAAATCTCCACAGTTACACCAAAATACAGAACATCTGTTGACAGCAGATAAAAGCCGGGTTCCGGTCATCCATATCCGTCCAGTGCCGAGTACCAGTTCCAGAGACAAGACATATGACAGTGGTCATTCGTGTCTCGGACAAGCACAGAGCACGAGGGGGGCAGCACAAGAATCAATGGGTGCGCGGAGCTCGAGGGAGAAAATGTCAAAAGTATTATCTTTGATGCCATTTTGGACCATTGCACATCTGAAGCAATTGTGAAAGCAATTTGAAATTTGGTATATATATAACAGCATAAGACAGCAAACCAGGAAAGCACCCAAAACCCGAGGAGCCAACTCCTCTAAACCGCCGCGTTTCCGCGGCATAAGCCTGCTTAGGCCGCGGAAACGCGGCCGTACTGGCTCCTTAGGTGTTGAATTTTCAGGGGCTGTTTGGTCTTTTCCTTTAGGGGCAGATTCTTGCCGTAGGTTTCCAGTTCCCCTCCTATAAATACCCCAGAACTGAGCCAAACCAAGGTGTTAAATTCTTTAGCCTCTTTTTGTTAGGTTTTAGTCATCTTCTTCTTCTTCTTCATTCTTCCTTCATGGAAATGTAATGAGAGTATTGAGTGGATATGAATAAAGATGAGGGTTTTTATATCATTCTTATTTGTTTAGCTTCCCCTTGAGATTTTTGCTTCCTTTTGATCTTTCATCCTCTTCATTGAGCTTGAAAGGTTAAGGGTTTGTTATTGATCTCAAGGGTCGTAATTTCTTATGGAATTGGTTCTTCACTTCACATGAGTTCTTTACCCTTCTCTTGATCTTGCAACCTCTTAATTGAGCTTGCAAGTTTAAGGGTTGGCTATTGATCCCATACTTGTCTTGAGTTCTAGTTTCTAGTTTCCTTTCTTGCTTTTTATTACCTTGCTTTACTTTCTTGCAATTTACATTCATGCACTTACTTACTTGTAATCTTTTCTTTTATTTGTTCTTTTTGTTCTCTCTTTTTGTTCATTTTATGAATGAATGTAATTACCGTTGTTAAGAATAAATACGGTATTGTAAGTTAATATTTCTTTGCTCGTTTCCTTTTCCCGTTATTTTCCATTGAATTTCGCCCAAACGATACGCAAGCGCTCCGTTAGGCACCCTACCCTGACAAGGTAACGGTGATTCCTAACCGCGACCGGTTGCGTTCGGTTTGGCCGGAGGCGAAGGCAAGAGACAAGAACGGAAGGACAAGGGTAAATAAGCCGTATTCCGTGAATACTGCGCTTAAATCCCCTAATCCACGTTGTTGCCGATTGCTCTAGCTTCAATTGGTCAAGACTCGGCTCAAAGGTTTTGAGTATAGATTTCTTTAGCTTACAATCTCGTATCTTTTTCTTAACAACTTTATACTTGCAAATAATACACTTAGGATAGAATCGAACAAACACATACAAATTCTTTATTGACTCGTCTAAAACAAGAACGGACATACAACCATCTCCCTGTGGATCGACCCGTGCTCAACCGGCTAGCTGCATAGCGACACCGTCTTGATTGCGGTTAACTTTAATTCATTCAATCAAATGGCGCCATTGCCGGGGAGACGGTAGCGTATTTTCTTTCTTGTTATTCGGGTTAATATTCTTTTTGTATATATTTATAAAAAAACAAAAAAAAATCTTTTTGTTATTTTTGATCATTTTTGTGGGCAAGAGTGCAGATTTTTGCGGATTTGCAAACTGCGATTGTGAGGAGCAAAATGTACGTTCAAGGCTAAGGTGTTTGCAAAGTACAGTGACAAAGATCCGGGTAGTTTGACCCGCGCAAGCGAACTTTTCAAGCTTACCGGATTTGATTCAACGGGGGTTTCCTAACCCAAAAACTTAACGGTACGTACTTTACTAATACCTTCTTCTCAAATCCGACGCATTTAATCTACTATTCTTTGCAGGATTCTTTGCAAGTTCGCTAGCAAACGCTAAAAATTGACTAACCCGTATTTGTTGCAGTGCCGTGCTTAAACTAAAAAACGATTGTTTGATTCTTTATAGAATTTTTTGAATTGCGCATTGCATACATTAATACGGACTTAAGGGCAAGCGAACCCCACAACATATGGTAAAAGATTTCATCACCTTTTCCGTGGCCCACAAATCACGAACTTAAGCATAACGTTTACCCGCACAAAATTTAAAAGAAATTAGACTTTAAGCCTTAAGGACTTCGCGCTCACTAGGAGAAGTTAACCGTGTTTAGAACCTCGCTTAACGGTATATTGTTTACGGGGTGTCTAGGAAAGTGTTAACGGCGAAACCGCCAAAAGAGAAAGGGTTATTTAATTAAGAAACTTCACGAAAGCGTTGGAAAACCTCCCCTTATCACTGCACTTACCTGGCCTCATGATCAGTGTATCTTGAGCTCGTTTTTCGACACAGTTTTATTTCGACAATCAAGTTCTGGAGCAGGTCTAGTTGACCTAGGTGAACCCTAGAACGATTAGGTGTGTGATATTTTTGTGTCGTGATTGTTTTTGTCCATATTCTTTTTTATTCTTTTGTTAATAGCTAAAAAAAATATATCACATTCTTTTTCCCCTCCTTTTCTATGTCTTTCTTTCTTTCTCTCTTCATATCATGGGTACTCCACCTCGCAAAACTCTTGCCGAACTTTGGTACCCACAACCGGACATTACTTCTTACGGTTCTTGCTTTGGCCGAACATCGAACGACCCCTCCATGCCCAAAGTTTCACTGAAAGATCGCATAGCAGCGTCTAGGACAAACACTTGCACTCCTCATTCCACTTTGTATCAACCTTTTCAACCTCCCGCACCCACTTATGTTGATACCCCTTTTGCAAGTCGTCCTTTGTCCATCGCTAAACGTATTGAACAATCTCGTAGCCGATCTTTCACTCTTGTCACCACTTCAAATTCTTGGGATCAACAATTTCATTCACTTTCTTATCCAAATGTTGATCCTACCCCTGTCCAACCATTCAATTCCTACCAGTCCTACCCAACTTTTGCACCTTCCCTAGACATTGCTTCTGAACTGCCATTTGGGAGTTTTCAATATCCAAACAACTTTGAATCTTTTACTGAAACCCCTTCACAACCCATGTCTAGTCTGGAACAGTCGTTGGAAGACTTTAGGGTAGCGTCAAGACAACAGATGATGGATTTGAATGCGTCCATAGCCGCCCTCATACAACCTAGTGACCCGGTAGCTAGTTTTCAACTAGCTCCAAATTTTTCAATGTATGAAGAGGCGGTAGGACATGTTGAAAATTTGAGTGGAGAGAGTGAGATGTACCCCCTTCCGAATCAAGCCTACCCAATTCATCTTGACTCCCACAACTCCGGTTTTGAATATCTATCTAGTGTTCCAACCGATTCATTGATTACAGATAGAACAGATAATGAGTTGTGTGACTTCGTAGTGTTTGATTTACCTGATTGTGAAAGGTCCCTTCCAAGTGAAACCAATCCCAATCCTTTTGACCTCTACACCTCCATCTTAGAACCAAAATCGATTGAAATCCATGCTTTTAATGAGGTGTATGAGAATATTGATTTTCACTTGATTCAGGATATTGACGCTGGGAATATTTTGGATGATGAACCCATAGATTTGGCTAAGTTTGTCTCTTCAAATCATCATCCCGAGTCATTAAATGTTTTTCCCGAACCCCATATGCGTCTAGATTTTGATGAAATTTGCATGGATAAGCTAAATTTTGAGGAAACTTTTGAGGATATTTTTGAGGATGAACCAGTTTTAATTGATGAGTCGGATTTTCCAATTCTTCCTGTTCCTTTCATTGACTGTGTACACCCTCCTGAACCTTTAACCGATAACCTTCCTCAATCACCTACCTCTATCCTTTCCATCGTTCCGACCTGGAAAGAAACCGTATCATTTTCACTTCCTGTGTCTGGTTTACCAAGTTCGGCGTACCCATGGTTTCTCACGAATCTTGAGGGATTTGACCCAATTTCTCGACGGGTTAATAGATTAGCACAATCGATTTTTACCCATCGGTCATCACAAATTGTGCTAATTTATTCGCTCTATTTCCACCCTCAAGTTCGTATTCCACTTCTTTCTCCCATCCGCCATTCTTCTCATATACCGAGACCGTATCCCACTTCTCTCTCCATACGGTCTCGCGTATTCTCCATTTCTTACCTCTCCGCATTCTTTCACCAACCAGCACATTATAGAGACAAAATCTTTGAATGGTTGGTGCTCACTTTTGTCCTGTGTAAGGCCTTGTATAGCTTGATACTGTTCTTTCCTCCCTAATCCTGAACTTCAACGCTTAACAGTGGAAACACTGTTTTACTTAAGTTTGGGGGGGACTCTTTTTTGTATATATTTTTTGTTTTGTATATAATTTGTTTTTAGGGAGAGCGCCGACAATTTTGACCCTCTTGGTATAGCCTGACAGTGAGGGCACTGTCAAGTTTAAGTTTGGGGTGTGCTCGGTAAGCTTTCTTCCTTCGCATTCATTTGTATATTTTGCATTTGCATACCTTATTTAAAAACCCACAAAAAAAAATCGAAAATTTTCCAAAAAATATAAAAACTTTGTCGTCAAGTTAGCTAATAGGGTAACTTAGATCTTTATTCCGAAAGTTTAGTTGATATGTTAGAAATAACTAAATTATAGGCTTAGGAATTGAAAACCCTAAAAATAACCCTCATTCTGTCTACGTCCTTACAGTTTTTTTTTGAGAAATAGGTAATCTTGAGTTCAGTTCTTGAGTTAAGTCAAGATGAAGGGAAAGTATTGAAGCTTTACTGAAGGATAAGTCTGAAAAATAATTTCTTTTCTTGAGTTCAAATTTAGAAAGTATATACCCTACAAACTGCACTTACACGCACCTTGAAACTTGGGATAGTAGAGGATACCTAGAAATACTCTTGCCTGAAAGCCTAGTATGAAAGAAAAAAACGGTATTTAAAGCTAAACACCAAAAGAGCATGTTGAAAAATATATCCGGTCTCGAAAAAGAAAAAGAAAAAGAAAAAAAAAAGAAAAAATAGAATAAAGTCAAGACCTGGAAACTGCTATTTACGCTTTAAGTTCACACATTCAGTAATCGGTCGTTAGTGCCTCAAGAAGCATTAATAGTCGCATGAAAGGTGTGTGAGCAAATCCGTCCATCCTTAATGAAAAGAAGTAGTATTAGGTATTAGGGCAAAGGTATTATAGCTTGAATTGAATTCTTGAGTGTAGAGGTGCAAATATACACACACGTAGGGGTATACAATCGATGTTTGGATAAAAGATAGAAATAAAGAATAAGACTTCTGTTTTCTGTAAAGTTGATAAAAATCCATGATTTGAGGCCGCACTTTATAAGGAAAACTCAGGAGAACCAACATCTTTCTAAACTTTTTTGGAACGTATAGGACCTAAGGTTAAATAGATAGGAGGTGTGAAAAATAAGGGTTGAATATTTCTAACTTAGGATGATAGAGTTTCTAACGTAAATACTAAACTGTAGGAGTAGAATCAATGTTAACTTATGACACTAGCTTGACGGGATTTTGTGGGTGTAATCCGGTGAAAACCCTCAGGAGACAACACTCCTCCTACTAGGGACACCTAGAGGTTTAACGGCTTGTTGCACGAGCTCAGTGCAATCGCGTTCCCTGCGAAAGTGCGGTTAGGATTTTATTTTTGTGAATAATTGGTTTTGCTCGGGACGAGCAAAAGTTAAGTTTGGGGGTATTTGTTCATACCAGAATATTACATTTTGTACCGCCCATTCTTACGCTCGTTTGTTTATAGGTAGGTGCTTTTAATCTGTGTTTGCTACATATTTACAGGCCACAGGTTTCTAGTCCAAAATCACCCAATTAATACAAAATCTCCACAGTTATACCAAAATACAGAACATCTGTTGACAGCAGATAAAAGCCGGGTTCCGGTCATCCATATCCGTCCAGTGCCGAGTACCAGTTCCAGAGATAAGACATATGACAGTGGTCATTCGTGTCTCGGACAAGCACAAAGCACGAGGGGGGCAGCACAAGAATCAATGGGTGCGCGGAGCTCGAGAGAGAAAATCTCAAAAGTATTATCTTTGATGCCATTTTGGACCATTGCACATCTGAAGCAATTGTGAAAGCAATTTGAAATTTGGTATATGTATAACAGCATAAGACAGCAAACCGGGAAAGCACCCCAAAACCGAGGAGCCAACTCCTCTAAACCGCCGCGTTTCCGCGGCATAAGCCTGCTTAGGCCGCGGAAACGCGGCCGTACTGGCTCCTCAGGTGTTGAATTTTCAGGGGCTGTTTGGTCTTTTCCTTTAGGGGCAGATTCTTGCCCTAGGTTTCCAGTTCCCCTCCTATAAATACCCCAGAACTGAGCCAAACTAAGGTGTTAAATTCTTTAGCCTCTTTTTGTTAGGTTTTAGTCTTCTTCTTTTTCTTCTTCTTCATTCTTCCTCCATGGAAATGTAGTGAGAGTATTGAGTGGATGTGAATAAAGATGAGGGTTTTTGTATCATTCTTATTTGTTTAGCTTCCCCTTGAGATTTTTGCTTCCTCTTGATCTTTCAACCTCTTCATTGAGCTTGAAAGGTTAAGGGTTTGTTATTGATCTCAAGGGTCGTATTTTCTTATGGAATTGGTTCTTCACTTCACATGAGTTCTTTACCCTTCTCTTGATCTTGCAACCTCTTAATTGAGCTTGCAAGTTTAAGGGTTGGCTATTGATCCCATGCTTGTCTTGAGTTCTAGTTTCTAGTTTCCTTTCTTGCTTTTTATTACCTTACTTTACTTTCTTGCAATTTACATTCATGCACTTACTTACTTGTAATCTTTTCTTTTTTTTGTTCTTTTTGTTCATTTTGTGAATGAATGTAGAATAAATACGGTATTGTAAGTTAATATTTCTTTGCTCGTTTCCTTTTCCCATTATTTTCCATTGAACTCCGCCCAAACGATACGCAAGCGCTCCGTTAGGCACCCTACCCTGACAAGGTAACGGTGATTCCTAACCGCGACCGGTTGCGTTCGGTTTAGCCGGAGGCGAAGGCAAGAGACAAGAACGGAAGGACAAGGGTAAATAAGCCGTATTCCGCGAATACTGCGCTTAAATCCCCTAATCCACGTTGTTGCCGATTGCTCTAGCTTCAATTGGTCAAGACTCGGCTCAAAGGTTTTAAGTACAGATTTCTTTAGCTTACAATCTCGTATCTTTTTCTTAACAACTTTATACTTGCAAATAATACACTTAGGATAGAATCGAACAAACACATACAAATTCTTTATTGACTCGTCTAAAACAAGAACGGACATACAATCATCTCCCTGTGGATCGACCCGTGCTCAACCGGCTAGCTGCATAGCGACACCGTCTTGATTGCGGTTAACTTTAATTCATTCAATCATCTCTCTATTTTATTTACTTTGAAGAAATTCTTCTTTTTCCGAGAGCTTGCTCTTTTCTTTGAAATTTCTCAAAATTTATGAGGGTGTTCCTCTGTGCAAGACTTGAAGTCTTCGGTCCTTTATATAGGGGAGGCTGATTTGTTGAATCAGTTGAAGAGATTTTTTCTCTAATTGATTTGGGAACGTTTCCCACTGTTGGATCTTTGATCCAAGGGATTCTGTTTTACAGAAAGCAGTCTTCTTGTTTTTAACAAGATTGGGAAAATCTTTTCCCATACAGAACTTATTCTGTATCTTAGTGATTTTTAATCACTATTGGATTTTTGATCCAACGATACTCTAATTTCCAGAGGTAATTTGATGATTTTTAGTCATTTTTGTTGGATCTTTGATCCAAGGGTTGGAAACATTTAGTTCCAGCGCTAGCGCTCTCGTGCTTTGCACGTGAGCGCTGCATCAGAGTCTTTGACTCTTGGTGCTAGCGCTCTCAGGATTTGCACGTGAGCGCTGCATCAGAGTCTTTGACTCTTAGCGCTGGCGCTGCTAGCTCTAGCACTCTTGTGTTTTGCACGTGAGCGCTAGCCCTCTTGTGCTTTGCACGTGAGCGCTGCTTCAGAGTTGTTGACTCTTAGCGCTGCTTCAGAGTTGTTGACTCTTAGCGCTGGCGTATTTAGCGCCAGTGCTTTTATGTAGCGCTGCTTCATTTCAAATGTCAAAATTTGAACAGAGCTTTACTCTGATTGGGGGGAAAAAATGCCCCCCCACCGTTGCGCTCACGTGGCTTACACGTGAGTGCAGTGGTGGCAGCATCTGCGCCATTAGATCAACTTAGAAGTTGAAACGGCTCTCAGTACCTATAAATAGGGCCTTTGGCCCTTGATATGACCTCTGTCCATCTTCTTTCTTGTTTTTCTGAGAATTAATTCTCTTTCAGAGTATAGCTCTCTGCCTCAGAAACTCCTTTAGAGTTAAGACTCTGTCAAATTTTTAGTAAGATTTGAACCCATTAACAGAGTTTTGCTTTACTTAGATCATAGATCTTTAAAGATTTTTAAGGTTTCTTAACCCGTTAATTAAAAAACAGAGCTTTGCTCTCTCTAGATCATGGATAAGAAAAAGAAATCCATTTTAGGGTTTATTTTAACCCATTACCGAAGAACTCTTAGAGTTCTCTTTGAAGATCTTAAAGATCCTGAAATTTTTACTTCTGTAGAAAGCTTTGCGAAGGGAACGCCCAGTGTTACCCTTTAACTCGCCGCCCGAAGTTGCCCGCCAAGCGCAAGCTCATGTTATCGGCCACCGGCACTCGTTCGTAGAAGAAAAAGAAGTCAATACTTTCTGCAGACGTTGTATTCGGCCAGGAGCCTCATGCTCCTTCCAGCGAAGGCATAAGTGAGTATGGGACCAACGAGGGTTTATTTATGGCGCCGGATGATACCGATCTAGAGGCTGCCATCGCGGTTTCAAAGCAACTAGCTCACGATGAAGTAGCACAAATCACCATCGCACAATCAGGTATCCTTCGGTCATATTTTTCCGCGGCTATTTTAATTATTATGTTTTGACTGCCGCTTTCTTCTTCAATAGGTATCTCTGCCGAAGAGGCCCTCGCAGCTTCCCTCAAGACTTTCGAAGAGAAAGAGAGGCTTCGCGCTTCTTTAAGCCTCGGTATATTTCGTCTCATTGTGTCTTCATTCCCTTTTTCTTCATAGGTAGCCTGGCCCGACTTTTTCATCTTATTATAGGGACTACTTCGATTCAGGTTATCCCGAGTGCAGTGCCAATCCCGCATGGTGGTGCGGCAACGCTTCCAGGGTCGGCTGCCGAAGTCCCAGCTCCCCCAGTATTGCCAAAAGAGGCTTCGCTTAAGCAGCCGATGACGGACGCCGTAACGGCTCCAGAGGTAGCTCCTGGCTCAGACGATGACGTCACTTTGACGGAGGTCTTGAGGAAGTCTTTTCTCACTGCCAAGGCTGACAAGAAGCGCAGAAAGCGTACGGTGAGGGAACGTGATGTCAGCTTGGCCGTGGGTGCAGGTTCAAGCACCATTCCATCCGTCGCTATTTCTTCTGAAGACGCCCCAGCCGCCTGTCTACCGTCTATAGACAAATGGTGCGTGCGGCTCGAAAAGAAGCCGACAATCCGCCCCAAGGTAATGTAATACTGGGTCTTTTATTAGAATTTGATCTTCAAATTCTTATATACCATATCTTGCAGGGCCAAGTCCTGACGATGAAGCGGAAGGTGAGATGACGGCGACCACCGAGCCTGAAGCGGCTACTCTCTCTCGGGAGTCCGGGAACGTCCAAATCGCTGCTCTTTCCCTTTGCGGTTCCCCGCCATCGCCTGGCATTACGAGTGTCACGACAGCTCTTGTAGAATCAGGGTATGAAGCCACTGGCGCTGAAACCATTCCATTGAAGGAGAGCGAAGAAACCACAACGCCCAGTGATGTTTCCGTCGCAATTTTGACTGATGACCCATCAGGTAGGCCTCGAGTCGCTGTTTACTTTTGTTTCGCAATCCTTTCAGCTTTTTTTTGACGGTATTCTATTTGTAGGTGTAGTGAACATTGAGATTGTGTCATCTGAAACACTTGCGGTCGCTGCCATGACGGTTGCTCCCTCTCCTTCTCCTATGTCCTCCAAGATGTTGGAAGGTATAGATTTGCGATCCATTTAATTGAACTATGACCACCGTCTTTCTTGTACTGACCATATATCATCATAACCTTGCAGAAGTTCTCTTTGATCATCTGTATCAGGTGTTGAGCCCGCATTTCTCTTTCAAGTCAGAAGTCGCTTTACCTGCTGGTGTCGGTGAGTATAGTTTTTAACCGACATCCTTTCCGTTCCACTATGGGCAACCATGTCGTTGTTAATTCTTTTCTGAATTGATTGCAGCGTTACAGATTGGAGGAGGGGACGAGTGAACAGTCGCACCACCGGTACTCCCAACTCTGCCACCTGTCGTAGCCGGTATAGTAGCCTTCACCGCTCTTGCATCTTCTTTATCTCTTGAGCCGACATTTGATCACAATTCATTTTGCAGCAATCGCACCGGTTCCTGCTCCGTTCGAGTCTCACATCTTAATGCCGGCAGGGCCCTTTTCTAGACGTCCATCTTCCAAAGGCACTATGACCAGCCTGCGTATGTTGAGTGAATATATCGAGGAGCTTGATGCAGAGGCCACTGCACTCGCTGCTGATTTTGCTGCCGAGGTTAATCCAATGCGGGCGACGCTCGTGAACTTCCATACCGAAGGCGTCGTCGAGTCTTGGGTTAACTACTGTAGGAAAATTGAAGCCTGTCTGCATAAGATTGAGCTTAGGCATCCCGCTCTGGAAATGTTGGCTTTGAACTCCCAACG
Source organism: Agapanthus africanus (assembly GCA_030015575.1). Taxonomy (NCBI): domain Eukaryota; kingdom Viridiplantae; phylum Streptophyta; class Magnoliopsida; order Asparagales; family Amaryllidaceae; genus Agapanthus; species Agapanthus africanus. The sequence continues at coordinate 108,666,258 of JASDDO010000024.1, forward strand.
GGCTGCATGGGTTGAGCAGAGTGTTCCCTTCCTTCACCATTTTGAACAAGAAGCGACCTTAAGGCGAAAGGAACGCGAGGAGGCTTCAGGTGAATCCGCCCGGCTGCGCGCCCAGGTTGAAGCAAACGCTGCGCAACTGAGAGCCGTCTTCGACAATTTGCAATGATGCATTTCGGACGGGCTAGCGCTATGGCAGAAGCTCGAATTCCTAGAGCGGGTTACGCAGAATCATGAAGTTGCTCAATAGGAGATCGATGAGAAACTTTCATCTTGTTTGCAGCAACGGGCTCAAGTCAAAGCGGAGCTGGCCGCAGCGGCCGACCATGAAAAGGAGTTGAGAGGAATGCGCGAGTAACTGGCTGATTTATTGAAAATGACTCCTTCTCAGTAGCTGTCTTTGTATCGATTGTACATTTGTAATCTTTGAATAACATGCATTCATTTTTTATTCTTTATGATGTACCTTGTATTCGACTAACTTCATGAATAAAGACACATTTTCCTTATCTCCCACTGTCGCTTTCTTCTCTTTGCTATGTTGTCGACATGTGATTTTAGCAAATTTAGCCTGTAGATAGTAGATAACAGTCCATATTAGCCTCTTTGTAGGGTAGCTATGGCTTAGGAAGCAGGTTCGGGTCTGCTGCCTAAGACTTTTCAACTTTATGAGCCATGAGGGTCTCATGAAGACTTTTCTCCCTACGAGTCGAGAGGATCTCGTAGGTGTATTTTCTCCTTATGAGTCGTGAGGACTCCTAAGTGTGTTTTCTTTTGAGAGTCGTAAGGATTTCACAAGTGAATTTTCCTCCTTACATGTCGAGAGAACTCGTAAGTGGTTAATGAGTTGACTTGTTCCCGAGTCGAAGCGTTACTTCGACGGGGAGGTTGAGGGTTGACTTTCTCCGTTTTCTACGGTGTCGGGGATCGACTTTTTCCGTTTCTACGGTGTCGGGATCGACTTTCTCCGTTTTCTACGGTGTCGGGGTTCGACTTTTTCCGTTTTCTACGGTGTCGGGATCGACTTTCTCCGTTTTCTACGGTGTCGGGGATCAACTTTTTCAGTTTTCTACGGTGTCGGGATCGACTTTCTCCGTTTTCTACGGTGTCGGGGATCGACTTTCTCCATATTCTACGGCGTCGGGATCGAATTTTCTCCGTTTTCTACAGTGTCGGGGATCGACTTTCTGCGTTTTCTACGGTGTCGGGGATCGACTTCTCTATTTTTTACGATGTCGGGATCGACTTTCTTCGTTTTCTACGGTGTCGGGGTGGACTTTCTCCGTTTCTACGGTGTCGGGGTGGACTTTCTCCGTTTTCTACGGTGTCGGGATCGACTTTCTCCGTTTTCTACGGTGTCGGGGATGACTTTCTTCGTTTTCTACGGTGTCGGGGTTCGACTTTCTCCGTTTTCTACGGTGTCGGGATCGACTTTCTCCATTTTCTACGGTGTCGGGGTGGACTTTCTCCGTTTTCTACGGTGTCGGGGTGGACT